>CAXAJV010000738.1:0-1200000 GCA_963969225.1 Xylocopa violacea | reverse complement strand
ACATCCGAGATGTTAGGTTCCCTTAGGTTAGGATACATAACGTTATAGACGTATATAATGTCCTCACCGAGATGTACGGGCCGACACGACCGGGATTTTGTAAAACATTACCAGCGAGGGTCTAGATGGGTTAGGTTAGGTTATATTACGATATAGACGAATATAATGTGCCCACCTAGAAGTAGGGGCCGACCCGCCAGGAATGTTGGAAAATACTACATCCGAGATGTTAGGTTCCCTTAGGTTAGGATATATAACGTTATAGACGTATATAATGTCCTCACCGAGATGTACGGGCCGACACGACCGGGATTTTGTAAAACGTTACCAGCGAGGGTCTAGATGGGTTAGGTTAGGTTATATTACGACATAGACGTATATAATGTGCCCACCGAGAAGTAGGGGCCGACCCGCCAGAAGTGTTGGAAAATTCTACATCCGAGATGTTAGGTTCTCTTAGGTTAGGGTATATAACGTTATAGACGTATATAATGTCCCCACCGAGAAGTACGGGCCGACACGACCGGGATTTTGTAAAACATTACCAGCGAGGGTCTAGATGGGTAGGTTAGGTTATATTACGATATAGACGTATATAATGTTCCCACCGAGAAGTAGCGGCCGACCCGCCAGGAATATTGGAAAATACTACATCCGAGATGTTAGGTTCCCTTAGGTTAGGATATATAACATTATAGACGTATATAATGTCCTCACCGAGATGTACGGGCCGACACGACCGGGATTTTGTAAAACATTACAAACGAGGGTCTAGATGGGTTAGGTTAGGTTATATTACGATATAGACGTATATAATGTGCCCACCTAGAAGTAGGGGCCGACCCGCCAGGAATGTTGGAAAATACTACATCCGAGATGTTAGGTTCTCTTAGGTTAGGGTATATAACGTTAGAGACGTATATAATATCCCCACCGAGAAGTATGGGTCGACACGACCGGGATTTTGTAGAACATTACCAGCGAGGGTCTAGATGGGTTAGGTTAGGTTATATTACGATATAGACGAATATAATGTGCCCACCTAGAAGTAGGGGCCGACCCGCCAGGAATGTTGGAAAATACTACATCCGAGATGTTAGGTTCCCTTAGGTTAGGATATATAACGTTATAGACGTATATAATGTCCTCACCGAGATGTACGGGCCGACACGACCGGGATTTTGTAAAACGTTACCAGCGAGGGTCTAGATGGGTTAGGTTAGGTTATATTACGACATAGACGTATATAATGTGCCCACCGAGAAGTAGGGGCCGACCCGCCAGAAGTGTTGGAAAATTCTACATCCGAGATGTTAGGTTCTCTTAGGTTAGGGTATATAACGTTATAGACGTATATAATGTCCCCACCGAGAAGTACGGGCCGACACGACCGGGATTTTGTAAAACATTACCAGCGAGGGTCTAGATGGGTTAGGTTAGGTTATATTACGATATAGACGTATATAATGTTCCCACCGAGAAGTAGCGGCCGACCCGCCAGGAATATTGGAAAATACTACATCCGAGATGTTAGGTTCCCTTAGGTTAGGATATATAAATTTATAGACGTATATAATGTCCGCACCGAGACGTACGGGAAGACATGAACCGGATTCTGTGAAACATTACCAGCGAGGGTCTAGGTGGGTTAGGTTAGGTTATATTACGATATAGACGTATATAATGTGCCCACCGAGAAGTGGCGCCGACCCGCCAGGAATGTTGTGAAATACTACATCCGAGATGTTAGGTTCCCTCAGTTTAGGATATATAACGTTTTAGACGTATATAATATCCGCACCGAGACGTACGGGACGCCACGAACGGGATTCTGTAAAACATTCCCAGCTAGGGGCTAGATGTGTTACGTTAGGTTATATTACATTATAGACGTATATAATGATCCCACCGAGAATTGGCGCCGACCCGCCAGGAATGTTGTGAAATACTACATCCGAGATGTTAGGTTCCCTTAGGTTAGGATATATAAATTTATAGACGTATATAATGTCCGCACCGAGACGTACGGGAAGACATGAACGGGATTCTGTGAAACATTACCAGCGAGGGTCTAGGTGGGTTAGGTTAGGTTATATTACGATATAGACGTATATAATGTCCCCACCGAGAAGTAGGGGCCGACCCGCCAGGAATGTTCGAAAATACTACATCCGAGATGTTAGGTTCCCTTAGGTTAGGATATATAACGTTATAGACGTATATAATGTCCTCACCGAGATGTACGGGCCGACACGACCGGGATTTTGTAAAACATTACAAACGAGGGTCTAGATGGGTTAGGTTAGGTTATATTACGATATAGACGTATATAATGTGCCCACCTAGAAGTAGGGGCCGACCCGGCAGGAATGTTGGAAAATACTACATCCGAGATGTTAGGTTCTCTTAGGTTAGGGTATATAACGTTAGAGACGTATATAATGTCCCCACCGAGAAGTACGGGCCGACACGACCGGGATTTTGTAAAACATTACCAGCGAGGGTCTAGATGGGTTAGGTTAGGTTATATTACGATATAGAAGTATATAATGTTCCCACCGAGAAGTAGCGGCCGACCCGCCAGGAATATTGGAAAATACTACATCCGAGATGTTAGGTTTCCTCAGGTTAGGATATATAAAGTTATAGACATATATGAGGTCCCCACGGAAAAGTACGGGCCGACACGACCGGGATTTTGTAGAACATTACCAGCTAGGGGCTAGATGTGTTACGTTAGGTTATATTACGTTATAGACGTATATAATGATCCCACCGAGAATTGGCGCCGACCCGCCAGGAATGTTGTGAAATACTACATCCGAGATGTTAGGTTCCCTTAGGTTAGGATATATAAATTTATAGACGTATATAATGTCCGCACCGAGACGTACGGGAAGACATGAACGGGATTCTGTGAAACATTACCAGCGAGGGTCTAGGTGGGTTAAGTTAGGTTATATTACGATATAGGCGTATATAATGTGCCCACCGAGAAGTAGGGGCCGAGCCGCCAGGAATGTTGGGAAATACTACATCCGAGATGTTAGGTTCCCTCAGGTTAGGATATATAAAGTTATAGACATATATGAGGTCCCCACGGAAAAGTACGGGCCGACACGACCGGGATTTTGTAAAACATTACCAGCGAGGGTCTAGATGGATTCGGTTAGGTTATTTTACGATATAGACGTATGTAATGTGCCAACCGAGAAGTAGGGGCCGACCCGCCAGGAATGTTGGAAAATACTACATCCGAGATGTTAGGTTCCCTTAGGTTAGGATATATAAATTTATAGACGTATATAATGTCCGCACCGAGACGTACGGGAAGACATGAACGGGAATCTGTGAAGCATTACCAGCGAGGGTCTAGGGGGGTTAGGTTAGGTTATATTACGTTATAGACGTATATAATGTTCCCACCGAGAAGTAGGGGCCGACCCGCCAGAAATGTTGGAAAATTCTACATCCGAGATGTTAAGTTGCCTTAGGTTAGGATATATAACGTTATAGACGTATATAATGTCCGCACCGAGACGTACGGGACGACACGAACGGGATTCTGTAAAACATTCCCAGCTAGGGGCTAGATGTGTTACGTTAGGTTATATTACGTTATAGACGTATATAATGATCCCACCGAGAAGTGGCGCCGACCCGCCAGGAATGTGGTGAAATACTACATCCGAGATGTTAGGTTCCCTTAGGTTAGGATATATAAATTTATAGACGTATATAATGTCCGCACCGAGACGTACGGGAAGACATGAACGGGATTCTGTGAAACATTACCAGCGAGGGTCTAGGTGGGTTAGGTTAGGTTATATTACGATATAGACGTATATAATGTGCCCACCGAGAAGTAGGGGCCGACCAGCCAGGAATGTTGGAAAATACTACATCCGAGATGTTAGGTTCCCTTAGGTTAGGATACATAACGTTATATACGTATATAATGTCCTCACCGAGATGTACGGGCCGACACGACCGGGATTTTGTAAGACATTACCAGCGAGGGTCTAGATGGGTTAGGTTAGGTTATATTACGATATAGACGTATATAATGAGCCCACCGAGAAGTAGGGGCAGACACGACCGCGATTTTGTAAAACATTACCAGCGAGGGTCTAGATGGGTTAGGTTAGGTTATATTACGATATAGACGTATATAATGTGCCCACCGAGAAGTAGGGGCTGACCCGCCAGGAATGTTGGAAAATACTACATCCGAGATGTTAGGTTCCCTTAGGTTAGGATATATAACGTTATAGACGTATATAATGTCCTCACCGAGATGTACGGGCCGACACGACCGGGATTTTGTAAAACATTACCAGCGAGGGTCTAGATGGGTTAGGTTAGGTTATATTACGATATAGACGTATATAATGTGCCCACCGAGAAGTAGGGGCCGACCCGCCAGGAATGTTGGAAAATACTACATCCGAGATGTTAGGTTCTCTTAGGTTAGGGTATATAACGTTATAGACGTATATAATGTCCCCACCGAGATGTACGGGCCGACACGACCGGGATTTTGTAAAACATTACCAGCGAGGGTCTAGATGGATTCGGTTAGGTTATTTTACGATATAGACGTATGTAATGTGCCCACCGAGAAGTAGGGGCCGACCCGCCACGAATGTTGGAAAATACTACATCCGAGATATTAGGTTCCCTTAGGTTAGGATATATAAATTTATAGACGTATATAATGTCCGCACCGAGACGTACGGGAAGACATGAACGGGATTCTGTGAAGCATTACCAGCGAGGGTCTAGGGGGGTTAGGTTAGGTTATATTACGTTATAGACGTATATAATGTTCCCACCGAGAAGTAGGGGCCGACCCGCCAGAAATGTTGGAATATTCTACATCCGAGATGTTAAGTTGCCTTAGGTTAGGATATATAACGTTATAGACGTATATAATGTCCGCACCGAGACGTACGGGACGACACGAACGGGATTCTGTAAAACATTCCCAGCTAGGGGCTAGATGTGTTACGTTAGGTTATATTACGTTATAGACGTATATAATGATCCCACCGAGAAGTGGCGCCGACCCGCAAGGAATGTTGTGAAATACTACATCCGAGATGTTTGGTTCCCTTAGGTTAGGATATATAACGTTATAGACGTATATAATGTCCTCACCGAGATGTACGGGCCGACACAACCGGGATTTTGTAAAACATTACCAGCGAGGATCTAGATGGGTTAGGTCAGGTTATATTACGATATAGACGTATATAATGTGCCCACCGAGAAGTAGGGGCCGAGCCGCCAGGAATGTTGGAAAATACTACATCCGAGATGTTAGGTTCCCTTAGGTTAGGATATATAAATTTATAGACTTATGTAATGTCCGCACCGAGACGTACGGGAAGACATGAACGGGATTCTGTGAAACATTACCAGCGAGGGTCTAGATGGGTTAGGTTAGGCTATATTACGATATAGACCTATATAATGTGCCCACCGAGAAGTAGGGGCCGACCCGCCAGGAATGTTGGAAAATACTACATCCGAGATGTTAGGTTCCCTTAGGTTAGGATATATAAATTTATAGACTTATATAATGTCCGCACCGAGACGTACGGGAAGACATGAACGGGATTCTGTGAAACATTACCAGCGAGGGTCTAGGTGGGTTAGGTTAGGTTATGTTACGATATAGACGTATATAATGTGCCCACCGAGAAGTGGCGCCGACCCGCCAGGAATGTTGTGAAATAATACATCCGAGATGTTAGGTTCCCTTAGTTTAGGATATATAACGTTTTAGACGTATATAATATCCGCACCGAGACGTGCGGGACGCCACGAACGGGATTCTGTAAAACATTCCCAGCTAGGGGCTAGATGTGTTACGTTAGGTTATATTACATTATAGACATATATAATGATCCCACCGAGAATTGGCGCCGACCCGCCAGGAATGTTGTGAAATACTACATCGGGAGAGGTTAGGTTCCCTTAGGTTAGGATATATAAATTTATAGACGTATATAATGTCCGCACCGAGACGTACGGGAAGACATGAACGGGATTCTGTGAAACATTACCAGCGAGGGTCTAGGTGGGTTAGGTTAGGTTATATTACGATATAGACGTATATAATGTCCCCACCGAGAAGTAGGGGCCGACCCGCCAGGAATATTGGAAAATACTACATTCGAGATGTTAGGTTCCCTTAGGTTAGGATATATAACATTATAGACGTATATAATGTCCTCACCGAGATGTACGGGCCGACACGACCGGGATTTTGTAAAACATTACAAACGAGGGTCTAGATGGGTTAGGTTAGGTTATATTACGATATAGACGTATATAATGTGCCCACCTAGAAGTAGGGGCCGACCCGCCAGGAATGTTGGAAAATTCTACATCCGACATGTTAAGTTGCCTTAGGTCAGGATATATAACGTTATAGACGTATATAATATCCGCACCGAGACGTGCGGGACGACACGATCGGGATTCTGTAAAACATTCCCAGCTAGGGGCTAGATGTGTTACGTTAGGTTATATTACATTATAGACATATATAATGATCCCACCGAGAATTGGCGCCGACCCGCCAGGAATGTTGTGAAATACTACATCGGGAGGGGTTAGGTTCCCTTAGGTTAGGATATATAAATTTATAGACGTATATAATGTCCGCACCGAGACGTACGGGAAGACATGAACGGGATTCTGTGAAACATTACCAGCGAGGGTCTAGGTGGGTTAGGTTAGGTTATATTACGATATAGACGTATATAATGTCCCCACCGAGAAGTAGGGGCCGACCCGCCAGGAATATTGGAAAATACTACATTCGAGATGTTAGGTTCCCTTAGGTTAGGATATATAACATTATAGACGTATATAATGTCCTCACCGAGATGTACGGGCCGACACGACCGGGATTTTGTAAAACATTACAAACGAGGGTCTAGATGGGTTAGGTTAGGTTATATTACGATATAGACGTATATAATGTGCCCACCTAAAAGTAGGGGCCGACCCGCCAGGAATGTTGGAAAATACTACATCCGAGATGTTAGGTTCTCTTAGGTTAGGGTATATAACGTTATAGACGTATATAATGTCCCCACCGAGACGTACCGGAAGACATGAACGGGATTCTGTGAAACATTACCAGCGAGGGTCTAGGTGGGTTAAGTTAGGTTATATTACGATATAGACGTATATAATGTGCCCACCGAGAAGTAGGGGCCGAGCCGCCAGGAATGTTGGGAAATACTACATCCGAGATGTTAGGTTCCCTCAGGTTAGGATATATAAAGTTATAGACATATATGAGGTCCCCACGGAAAAGTACGGGCCGACACGACCGGGATTTTGTAAAACATTACCAGCGAGGGTCTAGATGGATTCGGTTAGGTTATTTTACGATATAGACGTATGTAATGTGCCAACCGAGAAGTAGGGGCCGACCCGCCAGGAATGTTGGAAAATACTACATCCGAGATGTTAGGTTCCCTTAGGTTAGGATATATAAATTTATAGACGTATATAATGTCCGCACCGAGACGTACGGGAAGACATGAACGGGATTCTGTGAAGCATTACCAGCGAGGGTCTAGGGGGGTTAGGTTAGGTTATATTACGTTATAGACGTATATAATGTTCCCACCGAGAAGTAGGGGCCGGCCCGCCAGAAATGTTGGAAAATTCTACATCCGAGATGTTAAGTTGCCTTAGGTTAGGATATATAACGTTATAGACGTATATAATGTCCGCACCGAGACGTACGGGACGACACGAACGGGATTCTGTAAAACATTCCCAGCTAGGGGCTAGATGTGTTACGTTAGGTTATATTACGTTATAGACGTATATAATGATCCCACCGAGAAGTGGCGCCGACCCGCCAGGAATGTGGTGAAATACTACATCCGAGATGTTAGGTTCCCTTAGGTTAGGATATATAAATTTATAGACGTATATAATGTCCGCACCGAGACGTACGGGAAGACATGAACGGGATTCTGTGAAACATTACCGGCGAGGGTCTAGGTGGGTTAGGTTAGGTTATATTACGATATAGACGTATATAATGTGCCCACCGAGAAGTAGGGGCCGACCCGCCAGGAATGTTGGAAAATACTACATCCGAGATGTTAGGTTCCCTTAGGTTAGGATACATAACGTTATATACGTATATAATGTCCTCACCGAGATGTACGGGCCGACACGACCGGGATTTTGTAAGACATTACCAGCGAGGGTCTAGATGGGTTAGGTTAGGTTATATTACGATATAGACGTATATAATGAGCCCACCGAGAAGTACGGGCCGACACAACCGGGATTTTGTAAAACATTACCAGCGAGGATCTAGATGGGTTAGGTCAGGCTATATTACGATATAGACGTATATAATGTGCCCACCGAGAAGTAGGGGCCGAGCCGCCAGGAATGTTGGAAAATACTACATCCGAGATGTTAGGTTCCCTTAGGATAGGATATATAAATTTATAGACTTATGTAATGTCCGCACCGAGACGTACGGGAAGACATGAACGGGATTCTGTGAAACATTACCAGCGAGGGTCTAGATGGGTTAGGTTAGGTTATATTACGATATAGACCTATATAATGTGCCCACCGAGAAGTAGGGGCCGACCCGCCAGGAATGTTGGAAAATACTACATCCGAGATGTTAGGTTCCCTTAGGTTAGGATATATAAATTTATAGACTTATATAATGTCCGCACCGAGACGTACGGGAAGACATGAAAGGGATTCTGTGAAACATTACCAGCGAGGGTCTAGGTGGGTTAGGTTAGGTTATGTTACGATATAGACGTATATAATGTGCCCACCGAGAAGTGGCGCCGACCCGCCAGGAATGTTGTGAAATACTACATCCGAGATGTTAGGTTCCCTTAGTTTAGGATATATAACGTTTTAGACGTATATAATATCCGCACCGAGACGTACGGGACGCCACGAACGGGATTCTGTAAAACATTCCCAGCTAGGGGCTAGATGTGTTACGTTAGGTTATATTACATTATAGACATATATAATGATCCCACCGAGAATTGGCGCCGACCCGCCAGGAATGTTGTGAAATACTACATCGGGAGAGGTTAGGTTCCCTTAGGTTAGGATATATAAATTTATAGACGTATATAATGTCCGCACCGAGACGTACGGGAAGACATGAACGGGATTCTGTGAAACATTACCAGCGAGGGTCTAGGTGGGTTAGGTTAGGTTATATTACGATATAGACGTATATAATGTGCCCACCGAGAAGTAGGGGCCGAGCCGCCAGGAATGTTGGAAAATACTACATCCGAGATGTTAGGTTCACTTAGGTTAGGATATATAACGTTATAGACGTATATAATGTCCTCACCGAGATGTACGGTCCGACACGACCGGGATTTTGTAAAACATTACCAGCGAGGGTCTAGATGGGTTAGGTCAGGTTATATTACGATATAGACGTATATAATGTGCCCACCGAGAAGTAGGGGTCGAGCCGCCAGGAATGTTGGAAAATACTACATCCGAGATGTTAGGTTCCCTCAGGTTAGGATATATAAAGTTATAGACGTATACGAGGTCCTCACGGAAAAGTACGGGCCGACACGACCGGAAATTTGTAAAACATTATCAGCGAGGGTCTAGATGGGTTAGGTTAGGTTATATTACGATATAGACGTATATAATGTGCCCACCTAGAAGTAGGGGCCGACCCGCCAGGAATGTTGGAAAATACTACATCCGAGATGTTAGGTTCTCTTAGGTTAGGGTATATAACGTTATAGACGTATATAGTGTCCCCACCGAGAAGTACGGGCAGACACGACCGCGATTTTGTAAAACATTACCAGCGAGGGTCTAGATGGGTTAGGTTAGGTTATATTACGATATAGACCTATATAATGTGCCCACCGAGAAGTAGGGGTCGACCCGCCAGGAATGTTGGAAAATACTACATCCGAGATGTTAGGTTCCCTTAGGTTAGGATATATAAATTTATAGACTTATATAATGTCCGCACCGAGACGTACGGGAAGACATGAACGGGATTCTGTGAAACATTACCAGCGAGGGTCTAGGTGGGTTAGGTTAGGTTATATTACGATATAGACGTATATAATGTGCCCACCGAGAAGTAGGGGCTGACCCGCCAGGAATGTTGGAAAATTCTACATCCGAGATGTTAAGTTGCCTTAGGTTAGGATATATAACGTTATAGACGTATATAATGTCCGCACCGAGACGTACGGGACGACACGAACGGGATTCTGTAAAACATTCCCAGCTAGGGGCTAGATGTGTTACGTTAGGTTATATTACGTTATAGACGTATATAATGATCCCACCGAGAATTGGCGCCGACCCTCCAGGAATGTTGTGAAATACTACATCCGAGATGTTAGGTTCCCTTAGGTTAGGATATATAAATTTATAGACGTATATAATGTCCGCACCGAGACGTACGGGAAGACATGAACGGGATTCTGTGAAACATTACCAGCGAGGGTCTAGGTGGGTTAGGTTAGGTTATATTACGATATAGACGTATATAATGTGCCCACCGAGAAGTAGGGGCCGACCCGCCAGGAATGTTGGAAAATACTACATCCGAGATGTTAGGTTCCCTTAGGTTAGGATATATAACGTTATAGACGTATATAATGTCCTCACCGAGATGTACGGGCCGACACGACCGGGATTTTGTAAAACATTACCAGCGAGGGTCTAGATGGGTTAGGTTAGGTTATATTACGATATAGACGTATATAATGTGCCCACCGAGAAGTAGGGGCCGACCCGCCAGGAATGTTGGAAAATACTACATCCGAGATGTTAGGTTCTCTTAGGTTAGGGTATATAACGTTATAGACGTATATAATGTCCCCACCGAGATGTACGGGCCGACACGACCGGGATTTTGTAAAACATTACCAGCGAGGGTCTAGATGGATTCGGTTAGGTTATTTTACGATATAGACGTATGTAATGTGCCCACCGAGAAGTAGGGGCCGACCCGCCAGGAATGTTGGAAAATACTACATCCGAGATGTTAGGTTCCCTTAGGTTAGGATATATAAATTTATAGACGTATATAATGTCCGCACCGAGACGTACGGGAAGACATGAACGGGATTCTGTGAAGCATTACCAGCGAGGGTCTAGGGGGGTTAGGTTAGGTTATATTACGTTATAGACGTATATAATGTTCCCACCGAGAAGTAGGGGCCGACCCGCCAGAAATCTTGGAAAATTCTACATCCGACATGTTAAGTTGCCTTAGGTCAGGATATATAACGTTATAGACGTATATAATATCCGCACCGAGACGTGCGGGACGACACGATCGGGATTCTGTAAAACATTCCCAGCTAGGGGCTAGATGTGTTACGTTAGGTTATATTACATTATAGACATATATAATGATCCCACCGAGAATTGGCGCCGACCCGCCAGGAATGTTGTGAAATACTACATCGGGAGGGGTTAGGTTCCCTTAGGTTAGGATATATAAATTTATAGACGTATATAATGTCCGCACCGAGACGTACGGGACGACACGAACGGGATTCTGTAAAACATTCCCAGCTAGGGGCTAGATGTGTTACGTTAGGTTATATTACGTTATAGACGTATATAATGATCCCACCGAGAAGTGGCGCCGACCCGCAAGGAATGTTGTGAAATACTACATCCGAGATGTTAGGTTCCCTTAGGTTAGGATATATAACGTTATAGACGTATATAATGTCCTCACCGAGATGTACGGGCCGAAACGACCGGGATTTTGTAAAACATTACCAGCGAGGATCTAGATGGGTTAGGTCAGGTTATATTACGATATAGACGTATATAATGTGCCCACCGAGAAGTAGGGGCCGAGCCGCCAGGAATGTTGGAAAATACTACATCCGAGATGTTAGGTTCCCTTAGGTTAGGATATATAAATTTATAGACTTATATAATGTCCGCACCGAGACGTACGGGAAGACATGAACGGGATTCTGTGAAACATTACCAGCGAGGGTCTAGATGGGTTAGGTTAGGTTATATTACGATATAAACCTATATAATGTGCCCACCGAGAAGTAGGGGCCGACCCGCCAGGAATGTTGGAAAATACTACATCCGAGATGTTAGGTTCCCTTAGGTTAGGATATATAAATTTATAGACTTATATAATGTCCGCACCGAGACGTACGGGAAGACATGAACGGGATTCTGTGAAACATTACCAGCGAGGGTCTAGGTGGGTTAGGTTAGGTTATGTTACGATATAGACGTATATAATGTGCCCACCGAGAAGTGGCGCCGACCCGCCAGGAATGTTGTGAAATACTACATCCGAGATGTTAGGTTCCCTTAGTTTAGGATATATAACGTTTTAGACGTATATAATATCCGCACCGAGACGTACGGGACGCCACGAACGGGATTCTGTAAAACATTCCCAGCAAGGGGCTAGATGTGTTACGTTAGGTTATATTACATTATAGACGTATATAATGATCCCACCGAGAATTGGCGCCGACCCGCCAGGAATGTTGTGAAATACTACATCCGAGATGTTAGGTTCCCTTAGGTTAGGATATATAAATTTATAGACGTATATAATGTCCGCACCGAGACGTACGGGAAGACGTGAACGGGATTTGTGAAACATTACTAGCGAGGGTCTAGGTGGGTTAGGTTAGGTTATATTACGATATAGACGTATATAATGTGCCCACCGAGAAGTAGGGCCCGACCCGCCAGGAATGTTGGAAAATACTACACCCGAGATGTTAGGTTCCCTTAGGTTAGGATATATAAATTTATAGACGTATATAATGTCCGCACCGAGACGTACGGGAAGACATGAACGGGATTCTGTGAAGCATTACCAGCGAGGGTCTAGGGGGGTTAGGTTAGGTTATATTACGTTATAGACGTATATAATGTTCCCACCGAGAATCGTAGGGGCCGACCCGCCAGAAATGTTGGAAAATTCTACATCCGAGATGTTAAGTTGCCTTAGGTTAGGATATATAACGTTATAGACGTATATAATGTCCGCACCGAGACGTACGGGACGACACGAACGGGATTCTGTAAAACATTTCCAGCTAGGGGCTAGATGTGTTACGTTAGGTTATATTACGTTATAGACGTATATAATGATCCCACCGAGAAGTGGCGCCGACCCGCCAGGAATTTTGTGAAATACTACATCCGAGATGTTAGGTTCCCTTAGGTTAGGATATATAAATTTATAGACGTATATAATGTCCGCACCGAGACGTACGGGAAGACATGAACGGGATTCTGTGAAACATTACCAGCGAGGGTCTAGGTGGGTTAGGTTAGGTTATATTACGATATAGACGTATATAATGTGCCCACCGAGAAGTAGGGGCCGAGCCGCCAGGAATGTTGGAAAATACTACATCCGAGATGTTAGGTTCCCTCAGGTTAGGATATATAAAGTTATACACATATATGAGGTCCCCACGGAAAAGTACGGGCCGACACGACCGGGATTTTGTAAAACATTACCAGCGAGGGTCTAGATGGGTTAGGTTAGGTTATATTACGATATAGACGTATATAATGTGCCCACCTAGAAGTAGGGGCCGACCCGCCAGGAATGTTGGAAAATACTACATCCGAGATGTTAGGTTCTCTTAGGTTAGGGTATATAACGTTATAGACGTATATAATGACCCCACCGAGAAGTACGGGCAGACACGACCGCGATTTTGTAAAACATTACCAGCGAGGGTCTAGATGGGTTAGGTTAGGTTATATTACGATATAGACCTATATAATGTGCCCACCGAGAAGTAGGGGCCGACCCGCCAGGAATGTTGGAAAATACTACATCCGAGATGTAAGGTTCCCTTAGGTTAGGATATATAAATTTATAGACTTATATAATGTCCGCACCGAGACGTACGGGAAGACATGAACGGGATTCTGTGAAACATTACCAGCGAGGGTCTAGGTGGGTTAGGTTAGGTTATATTACGAGATAGACGTATATAATGTGCCCACCGAGAAGTAGGGGCCGACCCGCCAGGAATGTTGGAAAATACTACATCCGAGATGTTAGGTTCTCTTAGGATAGGGTATATAACGTTATAGACGTATATAATGTCACCACCGAGAAGTACGGGCAGACACGACCGCGATTTTGTAAAACATTACCAGCGAGGGTCTAGATGGGTTAGGTTAGGTTATATTACGATATAGACCTATATAATGTGCCCACCGAGAAGTAGGGGCCGACCCGCCAGGAATGTTGGAAAATACTACATCCGAGATGTAAGGTTCCCTTAGGTTAGGATATATAAATTTATAGACTTATATAATGTCCGCACCGAGACGTACGGGAAGACATGAACGGGATTCTGTGAAACATTGCCAGCGAGGGTCTAGGTGGGTTAGGTTAGGTTATATTACGATATAGACGTATATAATGTGCCCACCGAGAAGTAGGGCCCGACCCGCCAGGAATGTTGGAAAATACTACACCCGAGATGTTAGGTTCCCTTAGGTTAGGATATATAAATTTATAGACGTATATAATGTCCGCACCGAGACGTACGGGAAGACATGAACGGGATTCTGTGAAGCATTACCAGCGAGGGTCTAGGGGGGTTAGGTTAGGTTATATTACGTTATAGACGTATATAATGTTCCCACCGAGAAGTAGGGGCCGACCCGCCAGAAATGTTGGAAAATTCTACATCCGAGATGATAAGTTGCCTTAGGTTAGGATATATAACGTTATAGACGTATATAATGTCCGCACCGAGACGTACGGGACGACACGAACGGGATTCTGTAAAACATTCCCAGCTAGGGGCTAGATGTGTTACGTTAGGTTATATTACGTTATAGACGTATATAATGATCCCACCGAGAAGTGGCGCCGACCCGCAAGGAATGTTGTGAAATACTACATCCGAGATGTTAGGTTCCCTTAGGTTAGGATATATAACGTTATAGACGTATATAATGTCCTCACCGAGATGTACGGGCCGACACGACCGGGATTTTGTAAAACATTACCAGCGAGGATCTAGATGGGTTAGGTCAGGTTATATTACGATATAGACGTATATAATGTGCCCACCGAGAAGTAGGGGCCGAGCCGCCAGGAATGTTGGAAAATACTACATCCGAGATGTTAGGTTCCCTTAGGTTAGGATATATAAATTTATAGACTTATATAATGTCCGCACCGAGACGTACGGGAAGACATGAACGGGATTCTGTGAAACATTACCAGCGAGGGGCTAGATGGGTTAGGTTAGGTTATATTACGATATAGACCTATATAATGTGCCCACCGAGAAGTAGGGGCCGACCCGCCAGGAATGTTGGAAAATACTACATCCGAGATGTTAGGTTCCCTTAGGTTAGGATATATAAATTTATAGACTTATATAATGTCCGCACCGAGACGTACGGGAAGACATGAACGGGATTCTGTGAAACATTACCAGCGAGGGTCTAGGTGGGTTAGGTTAGGTTATGTTACGATATAGACGTATATAATGTGCCCACCGAGAAGTGGCGCCGACCCGCCAGGAATGTTGTGAAATACTACATCCGAGATGTTAGGTTCCCTTAGTTTAGGATATATAACGTTTTAGACGTATATAATATCCGCACCGAGACGTACGGGACGCCACGAACGGGATTCTGTAAAACATTCCCAGCTAGGGGCTAGATGTGTTACGTTAGGTTATATTACATTATAGACGTATATAATGATCCCACCGAGAATTGGCGCCGACCCGCCAGGAATGTTGTGAAATACTACACCCGAGATGTTAGGTTCCCTTAGGTTAGGATATATAAATTTATAGACGTATATAATGTCCGCACCGAGACGTACGGGAAGACATGAACGGGATTCTGTGAAGCATTACCAGCGAGGGTCTAGGGGGGTTAGGTTAGGTTATATTACATTATAGACGTATATAATGATCCCACCGAGAAGTGGCGCCGACCCGCCAGGAATTTTGTGAAATACTACATCCGAGATGTTAGGTTCCCTTAGGTTAGGATATATAAATTTATAGACGTATATAATGTCCGCACCGAGACGTACGGGAAGACATGAACGGGATTCTGTGAAACATTACCAGCGAGGGTCTAGGTGGGTTAGGTTAGGTTATATTACGATATAGACGTATATAATGTGCCCACCGAGAAGTAGGGGCCGAGCCGCCAGGAATGTTGGAAAATACTACATCCGAGATGTTAGGTTCCCTCAGGTTAGGATATATAAAGTTATACACATATATGAGGTCCCCACGGAAAAGTACGGGCCGACACGACCGGGATTTTGTAAGACATTACCAGCGAGGGTCTAGATGGGTTAGGTTAGGTTATATTACGATATAGACGTATATAATGTGCCCACCTAGAAGTAGGGGCCGACCCGCCAGGAATGTTGGAAAATACTACATCCGAGATGTTAGGTTCTCTTAGGTTAGGGTATATAACGTTATAGACGTATATAATGTCCCCACCGAGAAGTACGGGCAGACACGACC
Organism: Xylocopa violacea; assembly: GCA_963969225.1. Taxonomy (NCBI): domain Eukaryota; kingdom Metazoa; phylum Arthropoda; class Insecta; order Hymenoptera; family Apidae; genus Xylocopa; species Xylocopa violacea. Next base: position 1,183,435 of record CAXAJV010000738.1, on the reverse strand, counting down.
GCGATTTTGTAAAACATTACCAGCGAGGGTCTAGATGGGTTAGGTTAGGTTATATTACGATATAGACCTATATAATGTGCCCACCGAGAAGTAGGGGCCGACCCGCCAGGAATGTTGGAAAATACTACATCCGAGATGTAAGGTTCCCTTAGGTTAGGATATATAAATTTATAGACTTATATAATGTCCGCACCGAGACGTACGGGAAGACATGAACGGGATTCTGTGAAACATTACCAGCGAGGGTCTAGGTGGGTTAGGTTAGGTTATATTACGATATAGACGTATATAATGTGCCCACCGAGAAGTAGGGGCTGACCCGCCAGGAATGTTGGAAAATACTACATCCGAGATGTTCGGTTCCCTTAGGTTAGGATATATAACGTTATAGACGTATATAATGTCCTCACCGAGATGTACGGGCCGACACGACCGGGATTTTGTAAAACGTTACCAGCGAGGGTCTAGATGGGTTATGTTAGGTTATATTACGATATAGACGTATATAATGTGCCCACCGAGAAGTAGGGGCCGACCCGCCAGAAATGTTGGAAAATTCTACATCCGAGATGTTAAGTTGCCTTAGGTTAGGATATATAACGTTATAGACGTATATAATGTCCGCACCGAGACGTACGGGACGACACGAACGGGATTCTGTAAAACATTCCCAGCTAGGGGCTAGATGTGTTACGTTAGGTTATATTACGTTATAGACGTATATAATGATCCCACCGAGAATTGGCGCCGACCCTCCAGGAATGTTGGAAAATACTACACCCGAGATGTTAGGTTCCCTTAGGTTAGGATATATAAATTTATAGACGTATATAATGTCCGCACCGAGACGTACGGGAAGACATGAACGGGATTCTGTGAAGCATTACCAGCGAGGGTCTAGGGGGGTTAGGTTAGGTTATATTACGTTATAGACGTATATAATGTTCCCACCGAGAATCGTAGGGGCCGACCCGCCAGAAATGTTGGAAAATTCTACATCCGAGATGTTAAGTTGCCTTAGGTTAGGATATATAACGTTATAGACGTATATAATGTCCGCACCGAGACGTACGGGACGACACGAACGGGATTCTGTAAAACATTTCCAGCTAGGGGCTAGATGTGTTACGTTAGGTTATATTACGTTATAGACGTATATAATGATCCCACCGAGAAGTGGCGCCGACCCTCCAGGAATGTTGGAAAATACTACACCCGAGATGTTAGGTTCCCTTAGGTTAGGATATATAAATTTATAGACTTATATAATGTCCGCACCGAGACGTACGGGAAGACATGAACGGGATTCTGTGAAACATTACCAGCGAGGGTCTAGGTGGGTTAGGTTAGGTTATATTACGATATAGACGTATATAATGTGCCCACCGAGAAGTAGGGGCCGACCCGCCAGGAATGTTGGAAAGTATTACATCCGAGATGTTAGGTTCCCTTAGGTTAGGATATATAACGTTATATACGTATATAATGTCCTCACCGAGATGTACGGGCCGACACGACCGGGATTTTGTAAAACGTTACCAGCGAGGGTCTAGATGAGTTAGGTTAGGTTATATTACGACATAGACGTATATAATGTGCCCACCGAGAAGTAGGGGCCGACCCGCCAGAAATGTTGGAAAATTCTACATCCGAGATGTTAAGTTGCCTTAGGTTAGGATATATAACGTTATAGACGTATATAATGTCCGCACCGAGACGTACGGGACGACACGAACGGGATTCTGTAAAACATTCCCAGCTAGGGGCTAGATGTGTTACGTTAGGTTATATTACGTTATAGACGTATATAATGATCCCACCGAGAATTGGCGCCGACCCGCCAGGAATTTTGTGAAATACTACATCCGAGATGTTAGGTTCCCTTAGGTTAGGATATATAAATTTATAGACGTATATAATGTCCGCACCGAGACGTACGGGAAGACATGAACGGGATTCTGTGAAACATTACCAGCGAGGGTCTAGGTGGGTTAGGTTAGGTTATATTACGACATAGACGTATATAATGTGCCCACCGAGAAGTAGGGGCCGACCCGCCAGGAATGATGGAAAATACTACATCCGAGATGTTAGGTTCTCTTAGGTTAGGGTATATAACGTTATAGACGTATATAATGTCCCCACCGAGAAGTACGGGCAGACACGACCGCGATTTTGTAAAACATTACCAGCGAGGGTCTAGGGGGGTTAGGTTAGGTTATATTACGTTATAGACGTATATAATGTTCCCACCGAGAAGTAGGGGCCGACCCGCCAGAAATGTTGGAAAATTCTACATCCGAGATGTTAAGTTGCCTTAGGTTAGGACATATAACGTTATAGACGTATATAATGTCCGCACCGAGACGTACGGGACGACACGAACGGGATTCTGTAAAACATTCCCAGCTAGGGGCTAGATGTGTTACGTTAGGTTATATTACGTTATAGACGTATATAATGATCCCACCGAGAAGTGGCGCCGACCCGCAAGGAATGTTGTGAAATACTACATCCGAGATGTTAGGTTCCCTTAGGTTAGGATATATAACGTTATAGACGTATATAATGTCCTCACCGAGATGTACGGGCCGACACGACCGGGATTTTGTAAAACATTACCAGCGAGGATCTAGATGGGTTAGGTCAGGTTATATTACGATATAGACGTATATAATGTGCCCACCGAGAAGTAGGGGCCGAGCCGCCAGGAATGTTGGAAAATACTACATCCGAGATGTTAGGTTCCCTTAGGATAGGATATATAAATTTATAGACTTATATAATGTCCGCACCGAGACGTACGGGAAGACATGAACGGGATTCTGTGAAACATTACCAGCGAGGGTCTAGATGGGTTAGGTTAGGTTATATTACGATATAGACCTATATAATGTGCCCACCGAGAAGTAGGGGCCGACCCGCCAGGAATGTTGGAAAATACTACATCCGAGATGTTAGGTTCCCTTAGGTTAGGATATATAAATTTATAGACTTATATAATGTCCGCACCGAGACGTACGGGAAGACATGAACGGGATTCTGTGAAACATTACCAGCGAGGGTCTAGGTGGGTTAGGTTAGGTTATGTTACGATATAGACGTATATAATGTGCCCACCGAGAAGTGGCGCCGACCCGCCAGGAATGTTGTGAAATACTACATCCGAGATGTTAGGTTCCCTTAGTTTAGGATATATAACGTTTTAGACGTATATAATATCCGCACCGAGACGTACGGGACGCCACGAACGGGATTCTGTAAAACATTCCCAGCTAGGGGCTAGATGTGTTACGTTAGGTTATATTACATTATAGACGTATATAATGATCCCACCGAGAATTGGCGCCGACCCGCCAGGAATGTTGTGAAATACTACATCCGAGATGTTAGGTTCCCTTAGGTTAGGATATATAAATTTATAGACGTATATAATGTCCGCACCGAGACGTACGGGAAGACATGAACGGGATTCTGTGAAACATTACTAGCGAGGGTCTAGGTGGGTTAGGTTAGGTTATATTACGATATAGACGTATATAATGTGCCCACCGAGAAGTAGGGCCCGACCCGCCAGGAATGTTGGAAAATACTACACCCGAGATGTTAGGTTCCCTTAGGTTAGGATATATAAATTTATAGACGTATATAATGTCCGCACCGAGACGTACGGGAAGACATGAACGGGATTCTGTGAAGCATTACCAGCGAGGGTCTAGGGGGGTTAGGTTAGGTTATATTACGTTATAGACGTATATAATGTTCCCACCGAGAATCGTAGGGGCCGACCCGCCAGAAATGTTGGAAAATTCTACATCCGAGATGTTAAGTTGCCTTAGGTTAGGATATATAACGTTATAGACGTATATAATGTCCGCACCGAGACGTACGGGACGACACGAACGGGATTCTGTAAAACATTTCCAGCTAGGGGCTAGATGTGTTACGTTAGGTTATATTACGTTATAGACGTATATAATGATCCCACCGAGAAGTGGCGCCGACCCTCCAGGAATGTTGGAAAATACTACACCCGAGATGTTAGGTTCCCTTAGGTTAGGATATATAAATTTATAGACTTATATAATGTCCGCACCGAGACGTACGGGAAGACATGAACGGGATTCTGTGAAACATTACCAGCGAGGGTCTAGGTGGGTTAGGTTAGGTTATATTACGATATAGACGTATATAATGTGCCCACCGAGAAGTAGGGCCCGACCCGCCAGGAATGTTGGAAAGTATTACATCCGAGATGTTAGGTTCCCTTAGGTTAGGATATATAACGTTATATACGTATATAATGTCCTCACCGAGATGTACGGGCCGACACGACCGGGATTTTGTAAAACGTTACCAGCGAGGGTCTAGATGGGTTAGGTTAGGTTATATTACGACATAGACGTATATAATGTGCCCACCGAGAAGTAGGGGCCGACCCGCCAGAAATGTTGGAAAATTCTACATCCGAGATGTTAAGTTGCCTTAGGTTAGGATATATAACGTTATAGACGTATATAATGTCCGCACCGAGACGTACGGGACGACACGAACGGGATTCTGTAAAACATTCCCAGCTAGGGGCTAGATGTGTTACGTTAGGTTATATTACGTTATAGACGTATATAATGATCCCACCGAGAATTGGCGCCGACCCGCCAGGAATTTTGTGAAATACTACATCCGAGATGTTAGGTTCCCTTAGGTTAGGATATATAAATTTATAGACGTATATAATGTCCGCACCGAGACGTACGGGAAGACATGAACGGGATTCTGTGAAACATTACCAGCTAGGGGCTAGATGTGTTACGTTAGGTTATATTACATTATAGACGTATATAATGATCCCACCGAGAATTGGCGCCGACCCGCCAGGAATGTTGGAAAATACTACATCGGAGATGTTAGGTTCCCTTAGGTTAGGATATATAAATTTATAGACTTATATAATGTCCGCACCGAGACGTACGGGAAGACATGAACGGGATTCTGTGAAACATTACCAGCGAGGGTCTAGGTGGGTTAGGTTAGGTTATATTACGATATAGACGTATATAATGTGCCCACCGAGAAGTGGCGCCGACCCGCCAGGAATGTTATGAAATACTACATCCGAGATGTTAGGTTCCCTTAGTTTAGGATATATAACGTTTTAGACGTATATAATATCCGCACCGAGACGTACGGGACGCCACGAACGGGATTCTGTAAAACATTCCCAGCTAGGGGCTAGATGTGTTACGTTAGGTTATATTACATTATAGACGTATATAATGATCCCACCGAGAATTGGCGCCGACCCGCCAGGAATGTTGTGAAATACTACATCCGAGATGTTAGGTTCCCTTAGGTTAGGATATATAAATTTATAGACGTATATAATGTCCGCACCGAGACGTACGGGAAGACATGAACGGGATTCTGTGAAACATTACCAGCGAGGGTCTAGGTGGGTTAGGTTAGGTTATATTACGACATAGACGTATATAATGTGCCCACCGAGAAATAGGGGCCGACCCGCCAGGAATGATGGAAAATACTACATCCGAGATGTTAGGTTCTCTTACGTTAGGGTATATAACGTTATAGACGTATATAATGTCCCCACCGAGAAGTACGGGCAGACACGACCGCGATTTTGTAAAACATTACCAGCGAGGGTCTAGATGGGTTAGGTTAGGTTATATTACGATATAGACCTATATAATGTGCCCACCGAGAAGTAGGGGCCGACCCGCCAGGAATGTTGGAAAATACTACATCCGAGATGTAAGGTTCCCTTAGGTTAGGATATATAAATTTATAGACTTATATAATGTCCGCACCGAGACGTACGGGAAGACATGAACGGGATTCTGTGAAACATTACCAGCGAGGGTCTAGGTGGGTTAGGTTAGGTTATATTACGATATAGACGTATATAATGTGCCCACCGAGAAGTGGCGCCGACCCGCCAGGAATGTTGTGAAATACTACATCCGAGATGTTAGGTTCCCTTAGTTTAGGATATATAACGTTTTAGACGTATATAATATCCGCACCGAGACGTACGGGACGCCACGAACGGGATTCTGTAAAACATTCCCAGCTAGGGGCTAGATGTGTTACGTTAGGTTATATTACATTATAGACGTATATAATGATCCCACCGAGAATTGGCGCCGACCCGCCAGGAATGTTGTGAAATACTACATCCGAGATGTTAGGTTCCCTTAGGTTAGGATATATAAATTTATAGACGTATATAATGTCCGCACCGAGACGTACGGGAAGACATGAACGGGATTCTGTGAAACATTACTAGCGAGGGTCTAGGTGGGTTAGGTTAGGTTATATTACGATATAGACGTATATAATGATCCCACCGAGAATTGGCGCCGACCCGCCAGGAATGTTGGAAAATACTACATCGGAGATGTTAGGTTCCCTTAGGTTAGGATATATAAATTTATAGACTTATATAATGTCCGCACCGAGACGTACGGGAAGACATGAACGGGATTCTGTGAAACATTACCAGCGAGGGTCTAGGTGGGTTAGGTTAGGTTATATTACGATATAGACGTATATAATGTGCCCACCGAGAAGTGGCGCCGACCCGCCAGGAATGTTATGAAATACTACATCCGAGATGTTAGGTTCCCTTAGTTTAGGATATATAACGTTTTAGACGTATATAATATCCGCACCGAGACGTACGGGACGCCACGAACGGGATTCTGTAAAACATTCCCAGCTAGGGGCTAGATGTGTTACGTTAGGTTATCTTACATTATAGACGTATATAATGATCCCACCGAGAATTGGCGCCGACCCGCCAGGAATGTTGTGAAATACTACATCCGAGATGTTAGGTTCCCTTAGGTTAGGATATATAAATTTATAGACGTATATAATGTCCGCACCGAGACGTACGGGAAGACATGAACGGGATTCTGTGAAACATTACCAGCGAGGGTCTAGGTGGGTTAGGTTAGGTTATATTACGACATAGACGTATATAATGTGCCCACCGAGAAGTAGGGGCCGACCCGCCAGGAATGATGGAAAATACTACATCCGAGATGTTAGGTTCTCTTAGGTTAGGGTATATAACGTTATAGACGTATATAATGTCCCCACCGAGAAGTACGGGCAGACACGACCGCGATTTTGTAAAACAATACCAGCGAGGGTCTAGATGGGTTAGGTTAGGTTATATTACGATATAGACCTATATAATGTGCCCACCGAGAAGTAGGGGCCGACCCGCCAGGAATGTTGGAAAATACTACATCCGAGATGTAAGGTTCCCTTAGGTTAGGATATATAAATTTATAGACTTATATAATGTCCGCACCGAGACGTACGGGAAGACATGAACGGGATTCTGTGAAACATTACCAGCGAGGGTCTAGGTGGGTTAGGTTAGGTTATATTACGATATAGACGTATATAATGTGCCCACCGAGAAGTGGCGCCGACCCGCCAGGAATGTTGTGAAATACTACATCCGAGATGTTAGGTTCCCTTAGTTTAGGATATATAACGTTTTAGACGTATATAATATCCGCACCGAGACGTACGGGACGCCACGAACGGGATTCTGTAAAACATTCCCAGCTAGGGGCTAGATGTGTTACGTTAGGTTATATTACATTATAGACGTATATAATGATCCCACCGAGAATTGGCGCCGACCCGCCAGGAATGTTGTGAAATACTACATCCGAGATGTTAGGTTCCCTTAGGTTAGGATATATAAATTTATAGACGTATATAATGTCCGCACCGAGACGTACGGGAAGACATGAACGGGATTCTGTGAAACATTACTAGCGAGGGTCTAGGTGGGTTAGGTTAGGTTATATTACGATATAGACGTATATAATGTGCCCACCGAGAAGTAGGGCCCGACCCGCCAGGAATGTTGGAAAATACTACACCCGAGATGTTAGGTTCCCTTAGGTTAGGATATATAAATTTATAGACGTATATAATGTCCGCACCGAGACGTACGGGAAGACATGAACGGGATTCTGTGAAGCATTACCAGCGAGGGTCTAGGGGGGTTAGGTTAGGTTATATTACGTTATAGACGTATATAATGTTCCCACCGAGAATCGGAGGGGCCGACCCGCCAGAAATGTTGGAAAATTCTACATCCGAGATGTTAAGTTGCCTTAGGTTAGGATATATAACGTTATAGACGTATATAATGTCCGCACCGAGACGTACGGGACGACACGAACGGGATTCTGTAAAACATTTCCAGCTAGGGGCTAGATGTGTTACGTTAGGTTATATTACGTTATAGACGTATATAATGATCCCACCGAGAAGTGGCGCCGACCCTCCAGGAATGTTGGAAAATACTACACCCGAGATGTTAGGTTCCCTTAGGTTAGGATATATAAATTTATAGACTTATATAATGTCCGCACCGAGACGTACGGGAAGACATGAACGGGATTCTGTGAAACATTACCAGCGAGGGTCTAGGTGGGTTAGGTTAGGTTATATTACGATATAGACGTATATAATGTGCCCACCGAGAAGTAGGGGCCGACCCGCCAGGAATGTTGGAAAGTATTACATCCGAGATGTTAGGTTCCCTTAGGTTAGGATATATAACGTTATATACGTATATAATGTCCTCACCGAGATGTACGGGCCGACACGACCGGGATTTTGTAAAACGTTACCAGCGAGGGTCTAGATGGGTTAGGTTAGGTTATATTACGACATAGACGTATATAATGTACCCACCGAGAAGTAGGGGCCGACCCGCCAGAAATGTTGGAAAATTCTACATCCGAGATGTTAAGTTGCCTTAGGTTAGGATATATAACGTTATAGACGTATATAATGTCCGCACCGAGACGTACGGGACGACACGAAGGGGATTCTGTAAAACATTCCCAGCTAGGGGCTAGATGTGTTACGTTAGGTTATATTACGTTATAGACGTATATAATGTTCCCACCGAGAATTGGCGCCGACCCGCCAGGAATTTTGTGAAATACTACATCCGAGATGTTAGGTTCCCTTAGGTTAGGATATATAAATTTATAGACGTATATAATGTCCGCACCGAGACGTACGGGAAGACATGAACGGGATTCTGTGAAACATTACCAGCGAGGGTCTAGGTGGGTTAGGTTAGGTTATATTACGACATAGACGTATATAATGTGCCCACCGAGAAGTAGGGGCCGACCCGCCAGGAATGATGGAAAATACTACATCCGAGATGTTAGGTTCTCTTAGGTTAGGGTATATAACGTTATAGACGTATATAATGTCCCCACCGAGAAGTACGGGCAGACACGACCGCGATTTTGTAAAACATTACCAGCGAGGGTCTAGATGGGTTAGGTTAGGTTATATTACGATATAGACCTATATAATGTGCCCACCGAGAAGTAGGGGCCGACCCGCCAGGAATGTTGGAAAATACTACATCCGAGATGTAAGGTTCCCTTAGGTTAGGATATATAAATTTATAGACTTATATAATGTCCGCACCGAGACGTACGGGAAGACATGAACGGGATTCTGTGAAACATTACCAGCGAGGGTCTAGGTGGGTTAGGTTAGGTTATATTACGATATAGACGTATATAATGTGCCCACCGAGAAGTGGCGCCGACCCGCCAGGAATGTTGTGAAATACTACATCCGAGATGTTAGGTTCCCTTAGTTTAGGATATATAACGTTTTAGACGTATATAATATCCGCACCGAGACGTACGGGACGCCACGAACGGGATTCTGTAAAACATTCCCAGCTAGGGGCTTGATGTGTTACGTTAGGTTATATTACATTATAGACGTATATAATGATCCCACCGAGAATTCTCGCCGACCCGCCAGGAATGTTGGAAAATACTACATCGGAGATGTTAGGTTCCCTTAGGTTAGGATATATAAATTTATAGACTTATATAATGTCCGCACCGAGACGTACGGGAAGACATGAACGGGATTCTGTGAAACATTACCAGCGAGGGTCTAGGTGGGTTAGGTTAGGTTATATTACGATATAGACGTATATAATGTGCCCACCGAGAAGTGGCGCCGACCCGCCAGGAATGTTATGAAATACTACATCCGAGATGTTAGGTTCCCTTAGTTTAGGATATATAACGTTTTAGACGTATATAATATCCGCACCGAGACGTACGGGACGCCACGAACGGGATTCTGTAAAACATTCCCAGCTAGGGGCTAGATGTGTTACGTTAGGTTATATTACATTATAGACGTATATAATGATCCCACCGAGAATTGGCGCCGACCCGCCAGGAATGTTGTGAAATACTACATCCGAGATGTTAGGTTCCCTTAGGTTAGGATATATAAATTTATAGACGTATATAATGTCCGCACCGAGATGTACGGGAAGACATGAACGGGATTCTGTGAAACATTACCAGCGAGGGTCTAGGTGGGTTAGGTTAGGTTATATTACGACATAGACGTATATAATGTGCCCACCGAGAAGTAGGGGCCGACCCGCCAGGAATGATGGAAAATACTACATCCGAGATGTTAGGTTCTCTTAGGTTAGGGTATATAACGTTATAGACGTATATAATGTCCCCACCGAGAAGTACGGGCAGACACGACCGCGATTTTGTAAAACATTACCAGCGAGGGTCTAGATGGGTTAGGTTAGGTTATATTACGATATAGACCTATATAATGTGCCCACCGAGAAGTAGGGGCCGACCCGCCAGGAATGTTGGAAAATACTACATCCGAGATGTAAGGTTCCCTTAGGTTAGGATATATAAATTTATAGACTTATATAATGTCCGCACCGAGACGTACGGGAAGACATGAACGGGATTCTGTGAAACATTACCAGCGAGGGTCTAGGTGGGTTAGGTTAGGTTATATTACGATATAGACGTATATAATGTGCCCACCGAGAAGTGGCGCCGACCCGCCAGGAATGTTGTGAAATACTACATCCGAGATGTTAGGTTCCCTTAGTTTAGGATATATAACGTTTTAGACGTATATAATATCCGCACCGAGACGTACGGGACGCCACGAACGGGATTCTGTAAAACATTCCCAGCTAGGGGCTAGATGTGTTACGTTAGGTTATATTACATTATAGACGTATATAATGATCCCACCGAGAATTGGCGCCGACCCGCCAGGAATGTTGTGAAATACTACATCCGAGATGTTAGGTTCCCTTAGGTTAGGATATATAAATTTATAGACGTATATAATGTCCGCACCGAGACGTACGGGAAGACATGAACGGGATTCTGTGAAACATTACTAGCGAGGGTCTAGGTGGGTTAGGTTAGGTTATATTACGATATAGACGTATATAATGTGCCCACCGAGAAGTAGGGCCCGACCCGCCAGGAATGTTGGAAAATACTACACCCGAGATGTCAGGTTCCCTTAGGTTAGGATATATAAATTTATAGACGTATATAATGTCCGCACCGAGACGTACGGGAAGACATGAACGGGATTCTGTGAAGCATTACCAGCGAGGGTCTAGGGGGGTTAGGTTAGGTTATATTACGTTATAGACGTATATAATGTTCCCACCGAGAATCGTAGGGGCCGACCCGCCAGAAATGTTGGAAAATTCTACATCCGAGATGTTAAGTTGCCTTAGGTTAGGATATATAACGTTATAGACGTATATAATGTCCGCACCGAGACGTACGGGACGACACGAACGGGATTCTGTAAAACATTTCCAGCTAGGGGCTAGATGTGTTACGTTAGGTTATATTACGTTATAGACGTATATAATGATCCCACCGAGAAGTGGCGCCGACCCTCCAGGAATGTTGGAAAATACTACACCCGAGATGTTAGGTTCCCTTAGGTTAGGATATATAAATTTATAGACTTATATAATGTCCGCACCGAGACGTACGGGAAGACATGAACGGGATTCTGTGAAACATTACCAGCGAGGGTCTAGGTGGGTTAGGTTAGGTTATATTACGATATAGACGTATATAATGTGCCCACCGAGAAGTAGGGGCCGACCCGCCAGGAATGTTGTGAAATACTACATCCGAGATGTTAGGTTCCCTTAGTTTAGGATATATAACGTTTTAGACGTATATAATATCCGCACCGAGACGTACGGGACGCCACGAACGGGATTCTGTAAAACATTCCCAGCTAGGGGCTTGATGTGTTACGTTAGGTTATATTACATTATAGACGTATATAATGATCCCACCGAGAATTCTCGCCGACCCGCCAGGAATGTTGGAAAATACTACATCGGAGATGTTAGGTTCCATTAGGTTAGGATATATAAATTTATAGACTTATATAATGTCCGCACCGAGACGTACGGGAAGACATGAACGGGATTCTGTGAAACATTACCAGCGAGGGTCTAGGTGGGTTAGGTTAGGTTATATTACGATATAGACGTATATAATGTGCCCACCGAGAAGTGGCGCCGACCCGCCAGGAATGTTATGAAATACTACATCCGAGATGTTAGGTTCCCTTAGTTTAGGATATATAACGTTTTAGACGTATATAATATACGCACCGAGACGTACGGGACGCCACGAACGGGATTCTGTAAAACATTCCCAGCTAGGGGCTAGATGTGTTACGTTAGGTTATATTACATTATAGACGTATATAATGATCCCACCGAGAATTGGCGCCGACCCGCCAGGAATGTTGTGAAATACTACATCCGAGATGTTAGGTTCCCTTAGGTTAGGATATATAAATTTATAGACGTATATAATGTCCGCACCGAGACGTACGGGAAGACATGAACGGGATTCTGTGAAACATTACCAGCGAGGGTCTAGGTGGGTTAGGTTAGGTTATATTACGACATAGACGTATATAATGTGCCCACCGAGAAGTAGGGGCCGACCCGCCAGGAATGATGGAAAATACTACATCCGAGATGTTAGGTTCTCTTAGGTTAGGGTATATAACGTTATAGACGTATATAATGTCCCCACCGAGAAGTACGGGCAGACACGACCGCGATTTTGTAAAACATTACCAGCGAGGGTCTAGATGGGTTAGGTTAGGTTATATTACGATATAGACCTATATAATGTGCCCACCGAGAAGTAGGGGCCGACCCGCCAGGAATGTTGCAAAATACTACATCCGAGATGTAAGGTTCCCTTAGGTTAGGATATATAAATTTATAGACTTATATAATGTCCGCACCGAGACGTACGGGAAGACATGAACGGGATTCTGTGAAACATTACCAGCGAGGGTCTAGGTGGGTTAGGTTAGGTTATATTACGATATAGACGTATATAATGTGCCCACCGAGAAGTGGCGCCGACCCGCCAGGAATGTTGTGAAATACTACATCCGAGATGTTAGGTTCCCTTAGTTTAGGATATATAACGTTTTAGACGTATATAATATCCGCACCGAGACGTACGGGACGCCACGAACGGGATTCTGTAAAACATTCCCAGCTAGGGGCTAGATGTGTTACGTTAGGTTATATTACATTATAGACGTATATAATGATCCCACCGAGAATTGGCGCCGACCCGCCAGGAATGTTGGAAAATACTACATCGGAGATGTTAGGTTCCCTTAGGTTAGGATATATAAATTTATAGACTTATATAATGTCCGCACCGAGACGTACGGGAAGACATGAACGGGATTCTGTGAAACATTACCAGCGAGGGTCTAGGTGGGTTAGGTTAGGTTATATTACGATATAGACGTATATAATGTGCCCACCGAGAAGTGGCGCCGACCCGCCAGGAATGTTATGAAATACTACATCCGAGATGTTAGGTTCCCTTAGTTTAGGATATATAACGTTTTAGACGTATATAATATCCGCACCGAGACGTACGGGACGCCACGAACGGGATTCTGTAAAACATTCCCAGCTAGGGGCTAGATGTGTTACGTTAGGTTATATTACATTATAGACGTATATAATGATCCCACCGAGAATTGGCGCCGACCCGCCAGGAATGTTGTGAAATACTACATCCGAGATGTTAGGTTCCCTTAGGTTAGGATATATAAATTTATAGACGTATATAATGTCCGCACCGAGACGTACGGGAAGACATGAACGGGATTCTGTGAAACATTACCAGCGAGGGTCTAGGTGGGTTAGGTTAGGTTATATTACGATATAGACGTATATAATGTGCCCACCGAGAAGTAGGGGCCGACCCGCCAGGAATGTTGGAAAGTATTACATCCGAGATGTTAGGTTCCCTTAGGTTAGGATATATAACGTTATAGACGTATATAATGTCCTCACCGAGATGTACGGGCCGACACGGCCGGGATTTTGTAAAACGTTACCAGCGAGGGTCTAGATGGGTTAGGTTAGGTTATATTACGACATAGACGTATATAATGTGCCCACCGAGAAGTAGGGGCCGAGACGCCAGGAATGTTGGAAAATACTACATCCGAGATGTTAGGTTCCCTTAGGTTAGGATATATAAATTTATAGACTTATATAATGTCCGCACCGAGACGTACGGGAAGACATGAACGGGATTCTGTGAAACATTACCAGCGAGGGTCTAGATGGGTTAGGTTAGGTTATATTACGATATAGACCTATATAATGTGCCCACCGAGAAGTAGGGGCCGACCCGCCAGGAATGTTGGAAAATACTACATCCGAGATGTTAGGTTCCCTTAGGTTAGGATATATAAATTTATAGACTTATATAATGTCCGCACCGAGACGTACGGGAAGACATGAACGGGATTCTGTGAAACATTACCAGCGAGGGTCTAGGTGGGTTAGGTTAGGTTATGTTACGATATAGACGTATATAATGTGCCCACCGAGAAGTGGCGCCGACCCGCCAGGAATGTTGTGAAATACTACATCCGAGATGTTAGGTTCCCTTAGTTTAGGATATATAACGTTTTAGACGTATATAATATCCGCACCGAGACGTACGGGACGCCACGAACGGGATTCTGTAAAACATTCCCAGCTAGGGGCTAGATGTGTTACGTTAGGTTATATTACATTATAGACGTATATAATGATCCCACCGAGAATTGGCGCCGACCCGCCAGGAATGTTGTGAAATACTACATCCGAGATGTTAGGTTCCCTTAGGTTAGGAAATATAAATTTATAGACGTATATAATGTCCGCACCGAGACGTACGGGAAGACATGAACGGGATTCTGTGAAACATTACTAGCGAGGGTCTAGGTGGGTTAGGTTAAGTTATATTACGTTATAGACGTATATAATGATCCCACCGAGAAGTGGCGCCGACCCTCCAGGAATGTTGGAAAATACTACATCCGAGATGTTAGGTTCCCTTAGGTTAGGATATATAAATTTATAGACTTATATAATGTCCGCACCGAGACGTACGGGAAGACATGAACGGGATTCTGTGAAACATTACCAGCGAGGGTCTAGGTGGGTTAGGTTAGGTTATATTACGATATAGACGTATATAATGTGCCCACCGAGAAGTAGGGGCCGACCCGCCAGGAATGTTGGAAAGTATTACATCCGAGATGTTAGGTTCCCTTAGGTTAGGATATATAACGTTATATACGTATATAATGTCCTCACCGAGATGTACGGGCCGACACGACCGGGATTTTGTAAAACGTTACCAGCGAGGGTCTAGATGGGTTAGGTTAGGTTATATTACGACATAGACGTATATAATGTGCCCACCGAGAATCGTAGGGGCCGACCCGCCAGAAATGTTGGAAAATTCTACATCCGAGATGTTAAGTTGCCTTAGGTTAGGATATATAACGTTATAGACGTATATAATGTCCGCACCGAGACGTACGGGACGACACGAACGGGATTCTTTAAAACATTTCCAGCTAGGGGCTAGATGTGTTACGTTAGGTTATATTACGTTATAAACGTATATAATGATCCCACCGAGAAGTGGCGCCGACCCGCCAGGACTTTTGTGAAATACTACATCCGAGATGTTAGGTTCCCTTAGGTTAGGATATATAAATTTATAGACGTATATAATGTCCGCACCGAGACGTACGGGAAGACATGAACGGGATTCTGTGAAACATTACCAGCGAGGGTCTAGGTGGGTTAGGTTAGGTTATATTACGATATAGACGTATATAATGTGCCCACCGAGAAGTAGGGGCCGAGCCGCCAGGAATGTTGGAAAATACTACATCCGAGATGTTAGGTTCCCTCAGGTTAGGATATATAAAGTTATACACATATATGAGGTCCCCACGGAAAAGTACGGGCCGACACGACCGGGATTTTGTAAGACATTACCAGCGAGGGTCTAGATGGGTTAGGTTAGGTTATATTACGATATAGACGTATATAATGTGCCCACCTAGAAGTAGGGGCCGACCCGCCAGGAATGTTGGAAAATACTACATCCGAGATGTTAGGTTCTCTTAGGTTAGGGTATATAACGTTATAGACGTATATAATGTCCCCACCGAGAAGTACGGGCAGACACGACCGCGATTTTGTAAAACATTACCAGCGAGGGTCTAGATGGGTTAGGTTAGGTTATATTACGATATAGACCTATATAATGTGCCCACCGAGAAGTAGGGGCCGACCCGCCAGGAATGTTGGAAAATACTACATCCGAGATGTAAGGCTCCCTTAGGTTAGGATATATAAATTTATAGACTTATATAATGTCCGCACCGAGACGTACGGGAAGACATGAACGGGATTCTGTGAAACATTACCAGCGAGGGTCTAGGTGGGTTAGGTTAGGTTATATTACGATATAGACGTATATAATGTGCCCACCGAGAAGTAGGGGCTGACCCGCCAGGAATGTTGGAAAATACTACATCCGAGATGTTCGGTTCCCTTAGGTTAGGATATATAACGTTATAGACGTATATAATGTCCTCACCGAGATGTACGGGCCGACACGACCGGGATTTTGTAAAACGTTACCAGCGAGGGTCTAGATGGGTTATGTTAGGTTATATTACGATATAGACGTATATAATGTGCCCACCGAGAAGTAGGGGCCGACCCGCCAGAAATGTTGGAAAATTCTACATCCGACATGTTAAGTTGCCTTAGGTTAGGATATATAACGTTATAGACGTATATAATGTCCGCACCGAGACGTACGGGACGACACGAACGGGATTCTGTAAAACATTCCCAGCTAGGGGCTAGATGTGTTACGTTAGGTTACATTACGTTATAGACGTATATAATGATCCCACCGAGAATTGGCGCCGACCCTCCAGGAATGTTGTGAAATACTACATCCGAGATGTTAGGTTCCCTTAGGTTAGGATATATAAATTTATAGACGTATATAATGTCCGCACCGAGACGTACGGGAAGACATGAACGGGATTCTGTGAAACATTACCAGCGAGGGTCTAGGTGGGTTAGGTTAGGTTATATTACGAGATAGACGTATATAATGTGCCCACCGAGAAGTAGGGGCCGACCCGCCAGGAATGTTGGAAAATACTACATCCGAGATGTTAGGTTCCCTTAGGTTAGGATATATAACGTTATAGACGTATATAATGTCCTCACCGAGATGTACGGGCCGACACGACCGGGATTTTGTAAAACATTACCAGCGAGGGTCTAGATGGGTTAGGTTAGGTTATATTACGATATAGACGTATATAATGTGCCCACCGAGAAGTAGGGGCCGACCCGCCAGGAATGTTGGAAAATACTACATCCGAGATGTTAGGTTCTCTTAGGTTAGGGTATATAACGTTATAGACGTATATAATGTCCCCACCGAGATGTACGGGCCGACACGACCGGGATTTTGTAAAACATTACCAGCGAGGGTCTAGATGGATTCGGTTAGGTTATTTTACGATATAGACGTATGTAATGTGCCCACCGAGAAGTAGGGGCCGACCCGCCAGGAATGTTGGAAAATACTACATCCGAGATGTTAGGTTCCCTTAGGTTAGGATATATAAATTTATAGACGTATATAATGTCCGCACCGAGACGTACGGGAAGACATGAACGGGATTCTGTGAAGCATTACCAGCGAGGGTCTAGGGGGGTTAGGTTAGGTTATATTACGTTATAGACGTATATAATGTTCCCACCGAGAAGTAGGGGCCGACCCGCCAGAAATGTTGGAAAATTCTACATCCGAGATGTTAAGTTGCCTTAGGTTAGGATATATAACGTTATAGACGTATATAATGTCCGCACCGAGACGTACGGGACGACACGAACGGGATTCTGTAAAACATTCCCAGCTAGGGGCTAGATGTGTTACGTTAGGTTATATTACGTTATAGACGTATATAATGATCCCACCGAGAAGTGGCGCCGACCCGCAAGGAATGTTGTGAAATACTACATCCGAGATGTTAGGTTCCCTTAGGTTAGGATATATAACGTTATAGACGTATATAATGTCCTCACCGAGATGTACGGGCCGACACGACCGGGATTTTGTAAAACATTACCAGCGAGGATCTAGATGGGTTAGGTCAGGTTATATTACGATATAGACGTATATAATGTGCCCACCGAGAAGTAGGGGCCGAGCCGCCAGGAATGTTGGAAAATACTACATCCGAGATGTTAGGTTCCCTTAGGTTAGGATATATAAATTTATAGACTTATATAATGTCCGCACCGAGACGTACGGGAAGACATGAACGGGATTCTGTGAAGCATTACCAGCGAGGGTCTAGGGGGGTTAGGTTAGGTTATATTACGTTATAGACGTATATAATGTTCCCACCGAGAATCGTAGGGGCCGACCCGCCAGAAATGTTGGAAAATTCTACATCCGAGATGTTAAGTTGCCTTAGGTTAGGATATATAACGTTATAGACGTATATAATGTCCGCACCGAGACGTACGGGACGACACGAACGGGATTCTGTAAAACATTTCCAGCTAGGGGCTAGATGTGTTACGTTAGGTTATATTACGTTATAGACGTATATAATGATCCCACCGAGAAGTGGCGCCGACCCTCCAGGAATGTTGGAAAATACTACACCCGAGATGTTAGGTTCCCTTAGGTTAGGATATATAAATTTATAGACTTATATAATGTCCGCACCGAGACGTACGGGAAGACATGAACGGGATTCTGTGAAACATTACCAGCGAGGGTCTAGGTGGGTTAGGTTAGGTTATATTACGATATAGACGTATATAATGTGCCCACCGAGAAGTAGGGGCCGACCCGCCAGGAATGTTGGAAAGTATTACATCCCAGATGTTAGGTTCCCTTAGGTTAGGATATATAACGTTATATACGTATATAATGTCCTCACCGAGATGTACGGGCCGACACGACCGGGATTTTGTAAAACGTTACCAGCGAGGGTCTAGATGGGTTAGGTTAGGTTATATTACGACATAGACGTATATAATGTGCCCACCGAGAAGTAGGGGCCGACCCGCCAGAAATGTTGGAAAATTCTACATCCGAGATGTTAAGTTGCCTTAGGTTAGGATATATAACGTTATAGACGTATATAATGTCCGCACCGAGACGTACGGGACGACACGAACGGGATTCTGTAAAACATTCCCAGCTAGGGGCTAGATGTGTTACGTTAGGTTATATTACGTTATAGACGTATATAATGATCCCACCGAGAATTGGCGGCGACCCGCCAGGAATTTTGTGAAATACTACATCCGAGATGTTAGGTTCCCTTAGGTTAGGATATATAAATTTATAGACGTATATAATGTCCGCACCGAGACGTACTGGAAGACATGAACGGGATTCTGTGAAACATTACCAGCGAGGGTCTAGGTGGGTTAGGTTAGGTTATATTACGACATAGACGTATATAATGTGCCCACCGAGAAGTAGGGGCCGACCCGCCAGGAATGATGGAAAATACTACATCCGAGATGTTAGGTTCTCTTAGGTTAGGGTATATAACGTTATAGACGTATATAATGTCCCCACCGAGAAGTACGGGCAGACACGACCGCGATTTTGTAAAACATTACCAGCGAGGGTCTAGATGGGTTAGGTTAGGTTATATTACGATATAGACCTATATAATGTGCCCACCGAGAAGTAGGGGCCGACCCGCCAGGAATGTTGGAAAATACTACATCCGAGATCTAAGGTTCCCTTAGGTTAGGATATATAAATTTATAGACTTATATAATGTCCGCACCGAGACGTACGGGAAGACATGAACGGGATTCTGTGAAACATTACCAGCGAGGGTCTAGGTGGGTTAGGTTAGGTTATATTACGATATAGACGTATATAATGTGCCCACCGAGAAGTGGCGCCGACCCGCCAGGAATGTTGTGAAATACTACATCCGAGATGTTAGGTTCCCTTAGTTTAGGATATATAACGTTTTAGACGTATATAATATCCGCACCGAGACGTACGGGACGCCACGAACGGGATTCTGTAAAACATTCCCAGCTAGGGGCTAGATGTGTTACGTTAGGTTATATTACATTATAGACGTATATAATGATCCCACCGAGAATTGGCGCCGACCCGCCAGGAATGTTGGAAAATACTACATCGGAGATGTTAGGTTCCCTTAGGTTAGGATATATAAATTTATAGACTTATATAATGTCCGCACCGAGACGTACGGGAAGACATGAACGGGATTCTGTGAAACATTACCAGCGAGGGTCTAGGTGGGTTAGGTTAGGTTATATTACGATATAGACGTATATAATGTGCCCACCGAGAAGTGGCGCCGACCCGCCAGGAATGTTATGAAATACTACATCCGAGATGTTAGGTTCCCTTAGTTTAGGATATATAACGTTTTAGACGTATATAATATCCGCACCGAGACGTACGGGACGCCACGAACGGGATTCTGTAAAACATTCCCAGCTAGGGGCTAGATGTGTTACGTTAGGTTATATTACATTATAGACGTATATAATGATCCCACCGAGAATTGGCGCCGACCCGCCAGGAATGTTGTGAAATACTACATCCGAGATGTTAGGTTCCCTTAGGTTAGGATATATAAATTTATAGACGTATATAATGTCCGCACCGAGACGTACGGGAAGACATGAACGGGATTCTGTGAAACATTACCAGCGAGGGTCTAGGTGGGTTAGGTTAGGTTATATTACGACATAGACGTATATAATGTGCCCACCGAGAAGTAGGGGCCGACCCGCCAGGAATGATGGAAAATACTACACCCGAGATGTTAGGTTCTCTTAGGTTAGGGTATATAACGTTATAGACGTATATAATGTCCCCACCGAGAAGTACGGGCAGACACGACCGCGATTTTGTAAAACATTACCAGCGAGGGTCTAGATGGGTTAGGTTAGGTTATATTACGATATAGACCTATATAATGTGCCCACCGAGAAGTAGGGGCCGACCCGCCAGGAATGTTGGAAAATACTACATCCGAGATGTAAGGTTCCCTTAGGTTAGGATATATAAATTTATAGACTTATATAATGTCCGCACCGAGACGTACGGGAAGACATGAACGGGATTCTGTGAAACATTACCAGCGAGGGTCTAGGTGGGTTAGGTTAGGTTATATTACGATATAGACGTATATAATGTGCCCACCGAGAAGTGGCGCCGACCCGCCAGGAATGTTGTGAAATACTACATCCGAGAAGTTAGGTTCCCTTAGTTTAGGATATATAACGTTTTAGACGTATATAATATCCGCACCGAGACGTACGGGACGCCACGAACGGGATTCTGTAAAACATTCCCAGCTAGGGGCTAGATGTGTTACGTTAGGTTATATTACATTATAGACGTATATAATGATCCCACCGAGAATTGGCGCCGACCCGCCAGGAATGTTGTGAAATACTACATCCGAGATGTTAGGTTCCCTTAGGTTAGGATATATAAATTTATAGACGTATATAATGTCCGCAACGAGACGTACGGGAAGACATGAACGGGATTCTGTGAAACATTACCAGCGAGGGTCTAGGTGGGTTAGGTTAGGTTATATTACGATATAGACGTATATAATGTGCCCACCGAGAAGTAGGGGCCGACCCGCCAGGAATGTTGGAAAGTATTACATCCGAGATGTTAGGTTCCCTTAGGTTAGGATATATAACGTTATAGACGTATATAATGTCCTCACCGAGATGTATGGGCCGACACGACCGGGATTTTGTAAAACGTTACCAGCGAGGGTCTAGATGGGTTAGGTTAGGTTATATTACGACATAGACGTATATAATGTGCCCACCGAGAAGTAGGGGCCGACCCGCCAGAAATGTTGGAAAATTCTACATCCGAGATGTTAAGTTGCCTTAGGTTAGGATATATAACGTTATAGACGTATATAATGTCCGCACCGAGACGTACGGGACGACACGAACGGGATTCTGTAAAACATTCCCAGCTAGGGGCTAGATGTGTTACGTTAGGTTATATTACGTTATAGACGTATATAATGATCCCACCGAGAAGTGGCGCCGACCCTCCAGGAATGTTGGAAAATACTACACCCGAGATGTTAGGTTCCCTTAGGTTAGGATATATAAATTTATAGACTTATATAATGTCCGCACCGAGACGTACGGGAAGACATGAACGGGATTCTGTGAAACATTACCAGCGAGGGTCTAGGTGGGTTAGGTTAGGTTATATTACGATATAGACGTATATAATGTGCCCACCGAGAAGTAGGGGCCGACCCGCCAGGAATGTTGGAAAGTATTACATCCGAGATGTTAGGTTCCCTTAGGTTAGGATATATAACGTTATATACGTATATAATGTCCTCACCGAGATGTACGGGCCGACACGACCGGGATTTTGTAAAACGTTACCAGCGAGGGTCTAGGGGGGTTAGGTTATGTTATATTACGTTATAGACGTATATAATGTTCCCACCGAGAATCGTAGGGGCCGACCCGCCAGAAATGTTGGAAAATTCTACATCCCAGATGTTAAGTTGCCTTAGGTTAGGATATATAACGTTATAGACGTATATAATGTCCGCACCGAGACGTACGGGACGACACGAACGGGATTCTGTAAAACATTTCCAGCTAGGGGCTAGATGTGTTACGTTAGGTTATATTACGTTATAGACGTATATAATGATCCCACCGAGAAGTGGCGCCGACCCTCCAGGAATGTTGGAAAATACTACACCCGAGATGTTAGGTTCCCTTAGGTTAGGATATATAAATTTATAGACTTATATAATGTCCGCACCGAGACGTACGGGAAGACATGAACGGGATTCTGTGAAACATTACCAGCGAGGATCTAGGTGGGTTAGGTTAGGTTATATTACGATATAGACGTATATAATGTGCCCACCGAGAAGTAGGGGCCGACCCGCCAGGAATGTTGGAAAGTATTACATCCGAGATGTTAGGTTCCCTTAGGTTAGGATATATAACGTTATATACGTATATAATGTCCTCACCGAGATGTACGGGCCGACACGACCGGGATTTTGTAAAACGTTACCAGCGAGGGTCTAGATGGGTTAGGTTAGGTTATATTACGACATAGACGTATATAATGTGCCCACCGAGAAGTAGGGGCCGACCCGCCAGAAATGTTGGAAAATTCTACATCCGAGATGTTAAGTTGCCTTAGGTTAGGATATATAACGTTATAGACGTATATAATGTCCGCACCGAGACGTACGGGACGACACGAACGGGATTCTGTAAAACATTCCCAGCTAGGGGCTAGATGTGTTACGTTAGGTTATATTACGTTATAGACGTATATAATGATCCCACCGAGAATTGGCGGCGACCCGCCAGGAATTTTGTGAAATACTACATCCGAGATGTTAGGTTCCCTTAGGTTAGGATATATAAATTTATAGACGTATATAATGTCCGCACCGAGACGTACGGGAAGACATGAACGGGATTCTGTGAAACATTACCAGCGAGGGTCTAGGTGGGTTAGGTTAGGTTATATTACGACATAGACGTATATAATGTGCCCACCGAGAAGTAGGGGCCGACCCGCCAGGAATGTTGGAAAATACTACATCCGAGATGTAAGGTTCCCTTAGGTTAGGATATATAAATTTATAGACTTATATAATGTCCGCACCGAGACGTACGGGAAGACATGAACGGGATTCTGTGAAACATTACCAGCGAGGGTCTAGGTGGGTTAGGTTAGGTTATATTACGATATAGACGTATATAATGTGCCCACCGAGAAGTGGCGCCGACCCGCCAGGAATGTTGTGAAATACTACATCCGAGATGTTAGGTTCCCTTAGTTTAGGATATATAACGTTTTAGACGTATATAATATCCGCACCGAGACGTACGGGACGCCACGAACGGGATTCTGTAAAACATTCCCAGCTAGGGGCTAGATGTGTTACGTTAGGTTATATTACATTATAGACGTATATAATGATCCCACCGAGAATTGGCGCCGACCCGCCAGGAATGTTGGAAAATACTACATCGGAGATGTTAGGTTCCCTTAGGTTAGGATATATAAATTTATAGACTTATATAATGTCCACACCGAGACGTACGGGAAGACATGAACGGGATTCTGTGAAACATTACCAGCGAGGGTCTAGGTGGGTTAGGTTAGGTTATATTACGATATAGACGTATATAATGTGCCCACCGAGAAGTGGCGCCGACCCGCCAGGAATGTTATGAAATACTACATCCGAGATGTTAGGTTCCCTTAGTTTAGGATATATAACGTTTTAGACGTATATAATATCCGCACCGAGACGTACGGGACGCCACGAACGGGATTCTGTAAAACATTCCCAGCTAGGGGCTAGATGTGTTACGTTAGGTTATATTACATTATAGACGTATATAATGATCCCACCGAGAATTGGCGCCGACCCGCCAGGAATGTTGTGAAATACTACATCCGAGATGTTAGGTTCCCTTAGGTTAGGATATATAAATTTATAGACGTATATAATGTCCGCACCGAGACGTACGGGAAGACATGAACGGGATTCTGTGAAACATTACCAGCGAGGGTCTAGGTGGGTTAGGTTAGGTTATATTACGACATAGACGTATATAATGTGCCCACCGAGAAGTAGGGGCCGACCCGCCAGGAATGATGGAAAATACTACACCCGAGATGTTAGGTTCTCTTAGGTTAGGGTATATAACGTTATAGACGTATATAATGTCCCCACCGAGAAGTACAGGCAGACACGACCGCGATTTTGTAAAACATTACCAGCGAGGGTCTAGATGGGTTAGGTTAGGTTATATTACGATATAGACCTATATAATGTGCCCACCGAGAAGTAGGGGCCGACCCGCCAGGAATGTTGGAAAATACTACATCCGAGATGTAAGGTTCCCTTAGGTTAGGATATATAAATTTATAGACTTATATAATGTCCGCACCGAGACGTACGGGAAGACATGAACGGGATTCTGTGAAACATTACCAGCGAGGGTCTAGGTGGGTTAGGTTAGGTTATATTACGATATAGACGTATATAATGTGCCCACCGAGAAGTGGCGCCGACCCGCCAGGAATGTTGTGAAATACTACATCCGAGATGTTAGGTTCCCTTAGTTTAGGATATATAACGTTTTAGACGTATATAATATCCGCACCGAGACGTACGGGACGCCACGAACGGGATTCTGTAAAACATTCCCAGCTAGGGGCTAGATGTGTTACGTTAGGTTATATTACATTATAGACGTATATAATGATCCCACCGAGAATTGGCGCCGACCCGCCAGGAATGTTGGAAAATACTACATCGGAGATGTTAGGTTCCCTTAGGTTAGGATATATAAATTTATAGACTTATATAATGTCCGCACCGAGACGTACGGGAAGACATGAACGGGATTCTGTGAAACATTACCAGCGAGGGTCTAGGTGGGTTAGGTTAGGTTATATTACGATATAGACGTATATAATGTGCCCACCGAGAAGTGGCGCCGACCCGCCAGGAATGTTATGAAATACTACATCCGAGATGTTAGGTTCCCTTAGTTTAGGATATATAACGTTTTAGACGTATATAATATCCGCACCGAGACGTACGGGACGCCACGAACGGGATTCTGTAAAACATTCCCAGCTAGGGGCTAGATGTGTTACGTTAGGTTATATTACATTATAGACGTATATAATGATCCCACCGAGAATTGGCGCCGACCCGCCAGGAATGTTGTGAAATACTACATCCGAGATGTTAGGTTCCCTTAGGTTAGGATATATAAATTTATAGACGTATATAATGTCCGCAACGAGACGTACGGGAAGACATGAACGGGATTCTGTGAAACATTACCAGCGAGGGTCTAGGTGGGTTAGGTTAGGTTATATTACGATATAGACGTATATAATGTGCCCACCGAGAAGTAGGGGCCGACCCGCCAGGAATGTTGGAAAGTATTACATCCGAGATGTTAGGTTCCCTTAGGTTAGGATATATAACGTTATAGACGTATATAATGTCCTCACCGAGATGTACGGGCCGACACGACCGGGATTTTGTAAAACGTTACCAGCGAGGGTCTAGATGGGTTAGGTTAGGTTATATTACGACATAGACGTATATAATGTGCCCACCGAGAAGTAGGGGCCGACCCGCCAGAAATGTTGGAAAATTCTACATCCGAGATGTTAAGTTGCCTTAGGTTAGGATATATAACGTTATAGACGTATATAATGTCCGCACCGAGACGTACGGGACGACACGAGCGGGATTCTGTAAAACATTCCCAGCTAGGGGCTAGATGTGTTACGTTAGGTTATATTACGTTATAGACGTATATAATGATCCCACCGAGAATTGGCGCCGACCCGCCAGGAATGTTGTGAAATACTACATCGGAGATGTTAGGTTCCCTTAGGTTAGGATATATAAATTTATAGACGTATATAATGTCCGCACCGAGACGTACGGGAAGACATGAACGGGATTCTGTGAAACATTACCAGCGAGGGTCTAGGTGGGTTAGGTTAGGTTATATTACGATATAGACGTATATAATGTGCCCACCGAGAAGTAGGGGCCGAGCCGCCAGGAATGTTGGAAAATACTACATCCGAGATGTTAGGTTCTCTTAGGATAGGGTATATAACGTTATAGACGTATATAATGTCACCACCGAGAAGTACGGGCAGACACGACCGCGATTTTGTAAAACATTACCAGCGAGGGTCTAGGTGGGTTAGGTTAGGTTATATTACGATATAGACGTATATAATGTGCCCACCGAGAAGTAGGGCCCGACCCGCCAGGAATGTTGGAAAATACTACACCCGAGATGTTAGGTTCCCTTAGGTTAGGATATATAAATTTATAGACGTATATAATGTCCGCACCGAGACGTACGGGAAGACATGAACGGGATTCTGTGAAGCATTACCAGCGAGGGTCTAGGGGGGTTAGGTTAGGTTATATTACGTTATAGACGTATATAATGTTCCCACCGAGAAGTAGGGGCCGACCCGCCAGAAATGTTGGAAAATTCTACATCCGAGATGTTAAGTTGCCTTAGGTTAGGATATATAACGTTATAGACGTATATAATGTCCGCACCGAGACGTACGGGACGACACGAACGGGATTCTGTAAAACATTCCCAGCTAGGGGCTAGATGTGTTACGTTAGGTTATATTACGTTATAGACGTATATAATGATCCCACCGAGAAGTGGCGCCGACCCGCAAGGAATGTTGTGAAATACTACATCCGAGATGTTAGGTTCCCTTAGGTTAGGATATATAACGTTATAGACGTATATAATGTCCTCACCGAGATGTACGGGCCGACACGACCGGGATTTTGTAAAACATTACCAGCGAGGATCTAGATGGGTTAGGTCAGGTTATATTACGATATAGACGTATATAATGTGCCCACCGAGAAGTAGGGGCCGAGCCGCCAGGAATGTTGGAAAATACTACATCCGAGATGTTAGGTTCCCTTAGGTTAGGATATATAAATTTATAGACTTATATAATGTCCGCACCGAGACGTACGGGAAGACATGAACGGGATTCTGTGAAACATTACCAGCGAGGGTCTAGATGGGTTAGGTTAGGTTATATTACGATATAGACCTATATAATGTGCCCACCGAGAAGTAGGGGCCGACCCGCCAGGAATGTTGGAAAATACTACATCCGAGATGTTAGGTTCCCTTAGGTTAGGATATATAAATTTATAGACTTATATAATGTCCGCACCGAGACGTACGGGAAGACATGAACGGGATTCTGTGAAACATTACCAGCGAGGGTCTAGGTGGGTTAGGTTAGGTTATGTTACGATATAGACGTATATAATGTGCCCACCGAGAAGTGGCGCCGACCCGCCAGGAATGTTGTGAAATACTACATCCGAGATGTTAGGTTCCCTTAGTTTAGGATATATAACGTTTTAGACGTATATAATATCCGCACCGAGACGTACGGGACGCCACGAACGGGATTCTGTAAAACATTCCCAGCTAGGGGCTAGATGTGTTACGTTAGGTTATATTACATTATAGACGTATATAATGATCCCACCGAGATTTGGCGCCGACCCGCCAGGAATGTTGTGAAATACTACATCCGAGATGTTAGGTTCCCTTAGGTTAGGATATATAAATTTATAGACGTATATAATGTCCGCACCGAGACGTACGGGAAGACATGAACGGGATTCTGTGAAACATTACTAGCGAGGGTCTAGGTGGGTTAGGTTAGGTTATATTACGATATAGACGTATATAATGTGCCCACCGAGAAGTAGGGCCCGACCCGCCAGGAATGTTGGAAAATACTACACCCGAGATGTTAGGTTCCCTTAGGTTAGGATATATAAATTTATAGACGTATATAATGTCCGCACCGAGACGTACGGGAAGACATGAACGGGATTCTGTGAAGCATTACCAGCGAGGGTCTAGGGGGGTTAGGTTAGGTTATATTACGTTATAGACGTATATAATGTTCCCACCGAGAATCGTAGGGGCCGACCCGCCAGAAATGTTGGAAAATTCTACATCCGAGATGTTAAGTTGCCTTAGGTTAGGATATATAACGTTATAGACGTATATAATGTCCGCACCGAGACGTACGGGACGACACGAACGGGATTCTGTAAAACATTTCCAGCTAGGGGCTAGATGTGTTACGTTAGGTTATATTACGTTATAGACGTATATAATGATCCCACCGAGAAGTGGCGCCGACCCTCCAGGAATGTTGGAAAATACTACACCCGAGATGTTAGGTTCCCTTAGGTTAGGATATATAAATTTATAGACTTATATAATGTCCGCACCGAGACGTACGGGAAGACATGAACGGGATTCTGTGAAACATTACCAGCGAGGGTCTAGGTGGGTTAGGTTAGGTTATATTACGATATAGACGTATATAATGTGCCCACCGAGAAGTAGGGGCCGACCCGCCAGGAATGTTGGAAAGTATTACATCCGAGATGTTAGGTTCCCTTAGGTTAGGATATATAACGTTATATACGTATATAATGTCCTCACCGAGATGTACGGGCCGACACGACCGGGATTTTGTAAAACGTTACCAGCGAGGGTCTAGATGGGTTAGGTTAGGTTATATTACGACATAGACGTATATAATGTGCCCACCGAGAAGTAGGGGCCGACCCGCCAGAAATGTTGGAAAATTCTACATCCGAGATGTTAAGTTGCCTTAGGTTAGGATATATAACGTTATAGACGTATATAATGTCCGCACCGAGACGTACGGGACGACACGAACGGGATTCTGTAAAACATTCCCAGCTAGGGGCTAGATGTGTTACGTTAGGTTATATTACGTTATAGACGTATATAATGATCCCACCGAGAATTAGCGCCGACCCGCCAGGAATTTTGTGAAATACTACATCCGAGATGTTAGGTTCCCTTAGGTTAGGATATATAAATTTATAGACGTATATAATGTCCGCACCGAGACGTACGGGAAGACATGAACGGGATTCTGTGAAACATTACCAGCGAGGGTCTAGGTGGGTTAGGTTAGGTTATATTACGACATAGACGTATATAATGTGCCCACCGAGAAGTAGGGGCCGACCCGCCAGGAATGATGGAAAATACTACATCCGAGATGTTAGGTTCTCTTAGGTTAGGGTATATAACGTTATAGACGTATATAATGTCCCCACCGAGATGTACGGGCAGACACGACCGCGATTTTGTAAAACATTACCAGCGAGGGTCTAGATGGGTTAGGTTAGGTTATATTACGATATAGACCTATATAATGTGCCCACCGAGAAGTAGGGGCCGACCCGCCAGGAATGTTGGAAAATACTACATCCGAGATGTAAGGTTCCCTTAGGTTAGGATATATAAATTTATAGACTTATATAATGTCCGCACCGAGACGTACGGGAAGACATGAACGGGATTCTGTGAAACATTACCAGCGAGGGTCTAGGTGGGTTAGGTTAGGTTATATTACGATATAGACGTATATAATGTGCCCACCGAGAAGTGGCGCCGACCCGCCAGGAATGTTGTGAAATACTACATCCGAGATGTTAGGTTCCCTTAGTTTAGGATATATAACGTTTTAGACGTATATAATATCCGCACCGAGACGTACGGGACGCCACGAACGGGATTCTGTAAAACATTCCCAGCTAGGGGCTAGATGTGTTACGTTAGGTTATATTACATTATAGACGTATATAATGATCCCACCGAGAATTGGCGCCGACCCGCCAGGAATGTTGGAAAATACTACATCGGAGATGTTAGGTTCCCTTAGGTTAGGATATATAAATTTATAGACTTATATAATGTCCGCACCGAGACGTACGGGAAGACATGAACGGGATTCTGTGAAACATTACCAGCGAGGGTCTAGGTGGGTTAGGTTAGGTTATATTACGATATAGACGTATACAATGTGCCCACCGAGAAGTGGCGCCGACCCGCCAGGAATGTTATGAAATACTACATCCGAGATGTTAGGTTCCCTTAGTTTAGGATATATAACGTTTTAGACGTATATAATATCCGCACCGAGACGTACGGGACGCCACGAACGGGATTCTGTAAAACATTCCCAGCTAGGGGCTAGATGTGTTACGTTAGGTTATATTACATTATAGACGTATATAATGATCCCACCGAGAATTGGCGCCGACCCGCCAGGAATGTTGTGAAATACTACATCCGAGATGTTAGGTTCCCTTAGGTTAGGATATATAAATTTATAGACGTATATAATGTCCGCACCGAGACGTACGGGAAGACATGAACGGGATTCTGTGAAACATTACCAGCGAGGGTCTAGGTGGGTTAGGTTAGGTTATATTACGATATAGACGTATATAATGTGCCCACCGAGAAGTAGGGGCCGACCCGCCAGGAATGTTGGAAAGTATTACATCCGAGATGTTAGGTTCCCTTAGTTTAGGATATATAACGTTTTAGACGTATATAATATCCGCACCGAGACGTACGGGACGACACGAACGGGATTCTGTAAAACATTCCCAGCTAGGGGCTAGATGTGTTACGTTAGGTTATATTACGTTATAGACGTATATAATGATCCCACCGAGAATTAGCGCCGACCCGCCAGGAATTTTGTGAAATACTACATCCGAGATGTTAGGTTCCCTTAGGTTAGGATATATAAATTTATAGACGTATATAATGTCCGCACCGAGACGTACGGGAAGACATGAACGGGATTCTGTGAAACATTACCAGCGAGGGTCTAGGTGGGTTAGGTTAGGTTATATTACGACATAGACGTATATAATGTCCTCACCGAGATGTACGGGCCGACACGACCGGGATTTTGTAAAACGTTACCAGCGAGGGTCTAGATGGGTTAGGTTAGGTTATATTACGACATAGACGTATATAATGTGCCCACCGAGAAGTAGGGGCCGACCCGCCAGAAATGTTGGAAAATTCTACATCCGAGATGTTAAGTTGCCTTAGGTTAGGATATATAACGTTATAGACGTATATAATGTCCGCACCGAGACGTACGGGACGACACGAACGGGATTCTGTAAAACATTCCCAGCTAGGGGCTAGATGTGTTACGTTAGGTTATATTACGTTATAGACGTATATAATGATCCCACCGAGAATTGGCGCCGACCCGCCAGGAATGTTGTGAAATACTACATCCGAGATGTTAGGTTCCCTTAGGTTAGGATATATAAATTTATAGACGTATATAATGTCCGCACCGAGACGTACGGGAAGACATGAACGGGATTCTGTGAAACATTACCAGCGAGGGTCTAGGTGGGTTAGGTTAGGTTATATTACGATATAGACGTATATAATGTGCCCACCGAGAAGTAGGGGCCGAGCCGCCAGGAATGTTGGAAAATACTACATCCGAGATGTTAGGTTCCCTCAGGTTAGGATATATAAAGTTATAGACATATATGAGGTCCCCACGGAAAAGTACGGGCAGACACGACCGGGATTTTGTAAAACATTACCAGCGAGGGTCTAGATGGGTTAGGTTAGGTTATATTACGATATAGACGTATATAATGTGCCCACCTAGAAGTAGGGGCCGACCCGCCAGGAATGTTGGAAAATACTACATCCGAGATGTTAGGTTCTCTTAGGATAGGGTATATAACGTTATAGACGTATATAATGTCACCACCGAGAAGTACGGGCAGACACGACCGCGATTTTGTAAAACATTACCAGCGAGGGTCTAGATGGGTTAGGTTAGGTTATATTACGATATAGACCTATATAATGTGCCCACCGAGAAGTAGGGGCCGACCCGCCAGGAATGTTGGAAAATACTACATCCGAGATGTAAGGTTCCCTTAGGTTAGGATATATAAATTTATAGACTTATATAATGTCCGCACCGAGACGTACGGGAAGACATGAACGGGATTCTGTGAAACATTACCAGCGAGGGTCTAGGTGGGTTAGGTTAGGTTATATTACGATATAGACGTATATAATGTGCCCACCGAGAAGTGGCGCCGTCCCGCCAGGAATGTTGTGAAATACTACATCCGAGATGTTAGGTTCCCTTAGTTTAGGATATATAACGTTTTAGACGTATATAATATCCGCACCGAGACGTACGGGACGCCACGAACGGGATTCTGTAAAACATTCCCAGCTAGGGGCTAGATGTGTTACGTTAGGTTATATTACATTATAGACGTATATAATGATCCCACCGAGAATTGGCGCCGACCCGCCAGGAATGTTGTGAAATACTACATCCGAGATGTTAGGTTCCCTTAGGTTAGGATATATAAATTTATAGACGTATATAATGTCCGCACCGAGACGTACGGGAAGACATGAACGGGATTCTGTGAAACATTACCAGCGAGGGTCTAGGTGGGTTAAGTTAGGTTATATTACGATATAGACGTATATAATGTTCCCACCGAGAAGTAGGGGCCGACCCGCCAGGAATGTTGGAAAGTATTACATCCGAGATGTTAGGTTCCCTTAGGTTAGGATATATAACGTTATAGACGTATATAATGTCCTCACCGAGATGTACGGGCCGACACGACCGGGATTTTGTAAAACGTTACCAGCGAGGGTCTAGATGGGTTAGGTTAGGTTATATTACGACATAGACGTATATAATGTGCCCACCGAGAAGTAGGGGCCGACCCGCCAGAAATGTTGGAAAATTCTACATCCGAGATGTTAAGTTGCCTTAGGTTAGGATATATAACGTTATAGACGTATATAATGTCCGCACCGAGACGTACGGGACGACACGAACGGGATTCTGTAAAACATTCCCAGCTAGGGGCTAGATGTGTTACGTTAGGTTATATTACGTTATAGACGTATATAATGATCCCACCGAGAATTGGCGCCGACCCGCCAGGAATGTTGTGAAATACTACATCCGAGATGTTAGGTTCCCTTAGGTTAGGATATATAAATTTATAGACGTATATAATGTCCGCACCGAGACGTACGGGAAGACATGAACGGGATTCTGTGAAACATTACCAGCGAGGGTCTAGGTGGGTTAGGTTAGGTTATATTACGATATAGACGTATATAATGTGCCCACCGAGAAGTAGGGGCCGAGCCGCCAGGAATGTTGGAAAATACTACATCCGAGATGTTAGGTTCCCTCAGGTTAGGATATATAAAGTTATAGACATATATGAGGTCCCCACGGAAAAGTACGGGCAGACACGACCGGGATTTTGTAAAACATTACCAGCGAGGGTCTAGATGGGTTAGGTTAGGTTATATTACGATATAGACGTATATAATGTGCCCACCTAGAAGTAGGGGCCGACCCGCCAGGAATGTTGGAAAATACTACATCCGAGATGTTAGGTTCTCTTAGGATAGGGTATATAACGTTATAGACGTATATAATGTCACCACCGAGAAGTACGGGCAGACACGACCGCGATTTTGTAAAACATTACCAGCGAGGGTCTAGATGGGTTAGGTTAGGTTATATTACGATATAGACCTATATAATGTGCCCACCGAGAAGTAGGGGCCGACCCGCCAGGAATGTTGGAAAATACTACATCCGAGATGTAAGGTTCCCTTAGGTTAGGATATATAAATTTATAGACTTATATAATGTCCGCACCGAGACGTACGGGAAGACATGAACGGGATTCTGTGAAACATTACCAGCGAGGGTCTAGGTGGGTTAGGTTAGGTTATATTACGATATAGACGTATATAATGTGCCCACCGAGAAGTGGCGCCGTCCCGCCAGGAATGTTGTGAAATACTACATCCGAGATGTTAGGTTCCCTTAGTTTAGGATATATAACGTTTTAGACGTATATAATATCCGCACCGAGACGTACGGGACGCCACGAACGGGATTCTGTAAAACATTCCCAGCTAGGGGCTAGATGTGTTACGTTAGGTTATATTACATTATAGACGTATATAATGATCCCACCGAGAATTGGCGCCGACCCGCCAGGAATGTTGTGAAATACTACATCCGAGATGTTAGGTTCCCTTAGGTTAGGATATATAAATTTATAGACGTATATAATGTCCGCACCGAGACGTACGGGAAGACATGAACGGGATTCTGTGAAACATTACCAGCGAGGGTCTAGGTGGGTTAAGTTAGGTTATATTACGATATAGACGTATATAATGTTCCCACCGAGAAGTAGGGGCCGACCCGCCAGGAATGTTCGAAAATACTACATCCGAGATGTTAGGTTCCCTTAGGTTAGGATATATAACGTTATAGACGTATATAATGTCCTCACCGAGATGTACGGGCCGACACGACCGGGATTTTGTAAAACATTACCAGCGAGGGTCTAGATGGGTTAGGTTAGGTTATATTACGATATAGACGTATATAATGTGCCCACCGAGAAGTAGGGGCCGACTCACCAGAAATGTTGGAAAATTCTACATCCGACATGTTAAGTTGCCTTAGGTCAGGATATATAACGTTATAGACGTATATAATGTCCCCACCGAGAAGTAGGGGCCGACCCGCCAGGAATATTGGAAAATACTACATCCGAGATGTTAGGTTCCCTTAGGTTAGGATATATAACATTATAGACGTATATAATGTCCTCACCGAGATGTACGGGCCGACACGACCGGGATTTTGTAAAACATTACAAACGAGGGTCTAGATGGGTTAGGTTAGGTTATATTACGATATAGACGTATATAATGTGCCCACCGAGAAGTGGCGCCGACCCGCCAGGAATGTTGTGAAATACTACATCCGAGATGTTAGGTTCCCTTAGTTTAGGATATATAACGTTTTAGACGTATATAATATCCGCACCGAGACGTACGGGACGCCACGAACGGGATTCTGTAAAACATTCCCAGCTAGGGGCTAGATGTGTTACGTTAGGTTATATTACGTTATAGACGTATATAATGATCCCACCGAGAATTGGCGCCGACCCGCCAGGAATGTTGTGAAATACTACATCCGAGATGTTAGGTTCCCTTAGGTTAGGATATATAAATTTATAG
Source organism: Xylocopa violacea (assembly GCA_963969225.1). NCBI lineage: Eukaryota > Metazoa > Arthropoda > Insecta > Hymenoptera > Apidae > Xylocopa > Xylocopa violacea. The sequence goes on along the minus strand of CAXAJV010000738.1, from coordinate 1,147,518 downwards.
ACGTATATAATGTCCGCACCGAGACGTACGGGAAGACATGAACGGGATTCTGTGAAACATTACCAGCGAGGGTCTAGGTGGGTTAGGTTAGGTTATATTACGATATAGACGTATATAATGTGCCCACCGAGAAGTAGGGGCCGAGCCGCCAGGAATGTTGGAAAATACTACATCCGAGATGTTAGGTTCCCTCAGGTTAGGATATATAAAGTTATAGACATATATGAGGTCCCCACGGAAAAGTACGGGCAGACACGACCGGGATTTTGTAAAACATTACCAGCGAGGGTCTAGATGGGTTAGGTTAGGTTATATTACGATATAGACGTATATAATGTGCCCACCTAGAAGTAGGGGCCGACCCGCCAGGAATGTTGGAAAATACTACATCCGAGATGTTAGGTTCTCTTAGGATAGGGTATATAACGTTATAGACGTATATAATGTCACCACCGAGAAGTACGGGCAGACACGACCGCGATTTTGTAAAACATTACCAGCGAGGGTCTAGATGGGTTAGGTTAGGTTATATTACGATATAGACCTATATAATGTGCCCACCGAGAAGTAGGGGCCGACCCGCCAGGAATGTTGGAAAATACTACATCCGAGATGTAAGGTTCCCTTAGGTTAGGATATATAAATTTATAGACTTATATAATGTCCGCACCGAGACGTACGGGAAGACATGAACGGGATTCTGTGAAACATTACCAGCGAGGGTCTAGGTGGGTTAGGTTAGGTTATATTACGATATAGACGTATATAATGTGCCCACCGAGAAGTGGCGCCGTCCCGCCAGGAATGTTGTGAAATACTACATCCGAGATGTTAGGTTCCCTTAGTTTAGGATATATAACGTTTTAGACGTATATAATATCCGCACCGAGACGTACGGGACGCCACGAACGGGATTCTGTAAAACATTCCCAGCTAGGGGCTAGATGTGTTACGTTAGGTTATATTACATTATAGACGTATATAATGATCCCACCGAGAATTGGCGCCGACCCGCCAGGAATGTTGTGAAATACTACATCCGAGATGTTAGGTTCCCTTAGGTTAGGATATATAAATTTATAGACGTATATAATGTCCGCACCGAGACGTACGGGAAGACATGAACGGGATTCTGTGAAACATTACCAGCGAGGGTCTAGGTGGGTTAAGTTAGGTTATATTACGATATAGACGTATATAATGTTCCCACCGAGAAGTAGGGGCCGACCCGCCAGGAATGTTCGAAAATACTACATCCGAGATGTTAGGTTCCCTTAGGTTAGGATATATAACGTTATAGACGTATATAATGTCCTCACCGAGATGTACGGGCCGACACGACCGGGATTTTGTAAAACATTACCAGCGAGGGTCTAGATGGGTTAGGTTAGGTTATATTACGATATAGACGTATATAATGTGCCCACCGAGAAGTAGGGGCCGACTCACCAGAAATGTTGGAAAATTCTACATCCGACATGTTAAGTTGCCTTAGGTCAGGATATATAACGTTATAGACGTATATAATGTCCCCACCGAGAAGTAGGGGCCGACCCGCCAGGAATATTGGAAAATACTACATCCGAGATGTTAGGTTCCCTTAGGTTAGGATATATAACATTATAGACGTATATAATGTCCTCACCGAGATGTACGGGCCGACACGACCGGGATTTTGTAAAACATTACAAACGAGGGTCTAGATGGGTTAGGTTAGGTTATATTACGATATAGACGTATATAATGTGCCCACCGAGAAGTGGCGCCGACCCGCCAGGAATGTTGTGAAATACTACATCCGAGATGTTAGGTTCCCTTAGTTTAGGATATATAACGTTTTAGACGTATATAATATCCGCACCGAGACGTACGGGACGCCACGAACGGGATTCTGTAAAACATTCCCAGCTAGGGGCTAGATGTGTTACGTTAGGTTATATTACATTATAGACGTATATAATGATCCCACCGAGAATTGGCGCCGACCCGCCAGGAATGTTGGAAAATACTACATCGGAGATGTTAGGTTCCCTTGGGTTAGGATATATAAATTTATAGACTTATATAATGTCCGCACCGAGACGTACGGGAAGACATGAACGGGATTCTGTGAAACATTACCAGCGAGGGTCTAGGTGGGTTAGGTTAGGTTATATTACGATATAGACGTATATAATGTGCCCACCGAGAAGTGGCGCCGACCCGCCAGGAATGTTATGAAATACTACATCCGAGATGTTAGGTTCCCTTAGTTTAGGATATATAACGTTTTAGACGTATATAATATCCGCACCGAGACGTACGGGACGCCACGAACGGGATTCTGTAAAACATTCCCAGCTAGGGGCTAGATGTGTTACGTTAGGTTATATTACATTATAGACGTATATAATGATCCCACCGAGAATTGGCGCCGACCCGCCAGGAATGTTGTGAAATACTACATCCGAGATGTTAGGTTCCCTTAGGTTAGGATATATAAATTTATAGACGTATATAATGTCCGCACCGAGACGTACGGGAAGACATGAACGGGATTCTGTGAAACATTACCAGCGAGGGTCTAGGTGGGTTAGGTTAGGTTATATTACGATATAGACGTATATAATGTCCCCACCGAGAAGTAGGGGCCGACCCGCCAGGAATATTGGAAAATACTACATCCGAGATGTTAGGTTCCCTTAGGTTAGGATATATAACATTATAGACGTATATAATGTCCTCACCGAGATGTACGGGCCGACACGACCGGGATTTTGTAAAACATTACAAACGAGGGTCTAGATGGGTTAGGTTAGGTTATATTACGATATAGACGTATATAATGTGCCCACCTAGAAGTAGGGGCCGACCCGCCAGGAATGTTGGAAAATACTACATCCGAGATGTTAGGTTCTCTTAGGTTAGGGTATATAACGTTAGAGACGTATATAACATCCCCACCGAGAAGTACGGGTCGACACGACCGGGATTTTGTAGAACATTACCAGCGAGGGTCTAGATGGGTTAGGTTAGGTTATATTACGATATAGACGAATATAATGTGCCCACCTAGAAGTAGGGGCCGACCCGCCAGGAATGTTGGAAAATACTACATCCGAGATGTTAGGTTCTCTTAGGTTAGGGTATATAACGTTATAGACGTATATAATGTCCCCACCGAGAAGTACGGGCCGACACGACCGGGATTTTTTAAAACATTACCAGCGAGGGTCTAGATGGGTTAGGTTAGGTTATATTACGATATAGACGTATATAATGTTCCCACCGAGAAGTAGCGGCCGACCCGCCAGGAATGTTGGAAAATACTACATCCGAGATGTTAGGTTTCCTCAGGTTAGGATATATAAAGTTATAGACATATATGAGGTCCCCACGGAAAAGTACGGGCCGACACGACCGGGATTTTGTAGAACATTACCAGCTAGGGGCTAGATGGGTTAGGTTAGGTTATATTACGATATAGACGTATATAATGTGCCCACCTAGAAGTAGGGGCCGACCCGCCAGGAATGTTGGAAAATACTACATCCGAGATGTTAGGTTCTCTTAGGATAGGGTATATAACGTTATAGACGTATATAATGTCACCACCGAGAAGTACGGGCAGACACGACCGCGATTTTGTAAAACATTACCAGCGAGGGTCTAGATGGGTTAGGTTAGGTTATATTACGATATAGACCTATATAATGTGCCCACCGAGAAGTAGGGGCCGACCCGCCAGGAATGTTGGAAAATACTACATCCGAGATGTAAGGTTCCCTTAGGTTAGGATATATAAATTTATAGACTTATATAATGTCCGCACCGAGACGTACGGGAAGACATGAACGGGATTCTGTGAAACATTACCAGCGAGGGTCTAGGTGGGTTAGGTTAGGTTATATTACGATATAGACGTATATAATGTGCCCACCGAGAAGTGGCGCCGACCCGCCAGGAATGTTGTGAAATACTACATCCGAGACGTTAGGTTCCCTTAGTTTAGGATATATAACGTTTTAGACGTATATAATATCCGCACCGAGATGTACGGGACGCCACGAACGGGATTCTGTAAAACATTCCCAGCTAGGGGCTACATGTGTTACGTTAGGTTATATTACATTATAGACGTATATAATGATCCCACCGAGAATTGGCGCCGACCCGCCAGGAATGTTGTGAAATACTACATCCGAGATGTTAGGTTCCCTTAGGTTAGGATATATAAATTTATAGACGTATATAATGTCCGCACCGAGACGTACGGGAAGACATGAACGGGATTCTGTGAAACATTACCAGCGAGGGTCTAGGTGGGTTAAGTTAGGTTATATTACGATATAGACGTATATAATGTTCCCACCGAGAAGTAGGGGCCGACCCGCCAGGAATGTTCGAAAATACTACATCCGAGCTGTTAGGTTCCCTTAGGTTAGGATATATAACGTTATAGACGTATATAATGTCCTCACCGAGATGTACGGGCCGACACGACCGGGATTTTGTAAAACATTACCAGCGAGGGTCTAGATGGGTTAGGTTAGGTTATATTACGATATAGACGTATATAATGTGCCCACCGAGAAGTAGGGGCCGACTCACCAGAAATGTTGGAAAATTCTACATCCGACATGTTAAGTTGCCTTAGGTCAGGATATATAACGTTATAGACGTATATAATATCCGCACCGAGACGTGCGGGACGACACGAACGGGATTCTGTAAAACATTCCCAGCTAGGGGCTAGATGTGTTACGTTAGGTTATATTACATTATAGACATATATAATGATCCCACCGAGAATTGGCGCCGACCCGCCAGGAATGTTGTGAAATACTACATCGGGAGAGGTTAGGTTCCCTTAGGTTAGGATATATAAATTTATAGACGTATATAATGTCCGCACCGAGACGTACGGGAAGACATGAACGGGATTCTGTGAAACATTACCAGCGAGGGTCTAGGTGGGTTAGGTTAGGTTATATTACGATATAGACGTATATAATGTCCCCACCGAGAAGTAGGGGCCGACCCGCCAGGAATATTGGAAAATACTACATCCGAGATGTTAGGTTCCCTTAGGTTAGGATATATAACATTATAGACGTATATAATGTCCTCACCGAGATGTACGGGCCGACACGACCGGGATTTTGTAAAACATTACAAACGAGGGTCTAGATGGGTTAGGTTAGGTTATATTACGATATAGACGTATATAATGTGCCCACCTAGAAGTAGGGGCCGACCCGCCAGGAATGTTGGAAAATACATCCGAGATGTTAGGTTCTCTTAGGTTAGGGTATATAACGTTAGAGACGTATATAACATCCCCACCGAGAAGTACGGGTCGACACGACCGGGATTTTGTAGAACATTACCAGCGAGGGTCTAGATGGGTTAGGTTAGGTTATATTACGATATAGACGAATATAATGTGCCCACCTAGAAGTAGGGGCCGACCCGCCAGGAATGTTGGAAAATACTACATCCGAGATGTTAGGTTCTCTTAGGTTAGGGTATATAACGTTATAGACGTATATAATGTCCCCACCGAGAAGTACGGGCCGACACGACCGGGATTTTTTAAAACATTACCAGCGAGGGTCTAGATGGGTTAGGTTAGGTTATATTACGATATAGACGTATATAATGTTCCCACCGAGAAGTAGCGGCCGACCCGCCAGGAATGTTGGAAAATACTACATCCGAGATGTTAGGTTTCCTCAGGTTAGGATATATAAAGTTATAGACATATATGAGGTCCCCACGGAAAAGTACGGGCCGACACGACCGGGATTTTGTAGAACATTACCAGCTAGGGGCTAGATGTGTTACGTTAGGTTATATTACGTTATAGACGTATATAATGATCCCACCGAGAATTGGCGCCGACCCGCCAGGAATGTTGTGAAATACTACATCCGAGATGTTAGGTTCCCTTAGGTTAGGATATATAAATTTATAGACGTATATAATGTCCGCACCGAGACGTACGGGAAGACATGAACGGGATTCTGTGAAACATTACCAGCGAGGGTCTAGGTGGGTTAAGTTAGGTTATATTACGATATAGAAGTATATAATGTGCCCACCGAGAAGTAGGGGCCGAGCCGCCAGGAATGTTGGAAAATACTACATCCGAGATGTTAGGTTCCCTCAGGTTAGGATATATAAAGTTATAGACATATATGAGGTCCCCACGGAAAAGTACGGGCCGACACGACCGGGATTTTGTAAAACATTACCAGCGAGGGTCTAGATGGGTTAGGTTAGGTTATATTACGATATAGACGTAAATAATGTGCCCACCTAGAAGTAGGGGCCGACCCGCCAGGAATGTTGGAAAATACTACATCCGAGGTGTTAGGTTCCCTTAGGTTAGGATATATAAATTTATAGACGTATATAATGTCCGCACCGAGACGTACGGGAAGACATGAACGGGATTCTGTGAAGCATTACCAGCGAGGTTCTAGGTGGGTTAGGTTAGGTTATATTACGATATAGACCTATATAATGTGCCCACCGAGAAGTAGGGGCCGACCCGCCAGGAATGTTGGAAAATACTACATCCGAGATGTTAGGTTCCCTTAGGTTAGGATATATAAATTTATAGACGTATATAATGTCCGCACCGAGACGTACGGGAAGACATGAACGGGATTCTGTGAAACATTACCAGCGAGGGTCTAGGTGGGCTAGGTTAGGTTATATTACGATATAGAAGTATATAATGTGCCCACCGAGAAGTAGCGGCCGACCCGCCAGGAATGTTGGAAAATACTACATCCGAGATGTTAGGTTTCCTCAGGTTAGGATATATAAAGTTATAGACATATATGAGGTCCCCACGGAAAAGTACGGGCCGACACGACCGGGATTTTGTAGAACATTACCAGCTAGGGGCTAGATGTGTTACGTTAGGTTATATTACGTTATAGACGTATATAATGATCCCACCGAGAATTGGCGCCGACCCGCCAGGAATGTTGTGAAATACTACATCCGAGATGTTAGGTTCCCTTAGTTTAGGATATATAACGTTTTAGACGTATATAATATCCGCACCGAGACGTACGGGACGCCACGAACGGGATTCTGTAAAACATTCCCAGCTAGGGGCTAGATGTGTTACGTTAGGTTATATTACATTATAGACGTATATAATGATCCCACCGAGAATTGGCGCCGACCCGCCAGGAATGTTGTGAAATACTACATCCGAGATGTTAGGTTCCCTTAGGTTAGGATATATAAATTTATAGACGTATATAATGTCCGCACCGAGACGTACGGGAAGACATGAACGGGATTCTGTGAAACATTACCAGCGAGGGTCTAGGTGGGTTAAGTTAGGTTATATTACGATATAGACGTATATAATGTTCCCACCGAGAAGTAGGGGCCGACCCGCCAGGAATGTTCGAAAATACTACATCCGAGATGTTAGGTTCCCTTAGGTTAGGATATATAACGTTATAGACGTATATAATGTCCTCACCGAGATGTACGGGCCGACACGACCGGGATTTTGTAAAACATTACCAGCGAGGGTCTAGATGGGTTAGGTTAGGTTATATTACGATATAGACGTATATAATGTGCCCACCGAGAAGTAGGGGCCGACTCACCAGAAATGTTGGAAAATTCTACATCCGACACGTTAAGTTGCCTTAGGTCAGGATATATAACGTTATAGACGTATATAATGTCCCCACCGAGAAGTAGGGGCCGACCCGCCAGGAATATTGGAAAATACTACATCCGAGATGTTAGGTTCCCTTAGGTTAGGATATATAACATTATAGACGTATATAATGTCCTCACCGAGATGTACGGGCCGACACGACCGGGATTTTGTAAAACATTACAAACGAGGGTCTAGATGGGTTAGGTTAGGTTATATTACGATATAGACGTATATAATGTGCCCACCGAGAAGTGGCGCCGACCCGCCAGGAATGTTGTGAAATACTACATCCGAGATGTTAGGTTCCCTTAGTTTAGGATATATAACGTTTTAGACGTATATAATATCCGCACCGAGACGTACGGGACGCCACGAACGGGATTCTGTAAAACATTCCCAGCTAGGGGCTAGATGTGTTACGTTAGGTTATATTACATTATAGACGTATATAATGATCCCACCGAGAATTGGCGCCGACCCGCCAGGAATGTTGGAAAATACTACATCGGAGATGTTAGGTTCCCTTGGGTTAGGATATATAAATTTATAGACTTATATAATGTCCGCACCGAGACGTACGGGAAGACATGAACGGGATTCTGTGAAACATTACCAGCGAGGGTCTAGGTGGGTTAGGTTAGGTTATATTACGATATAGACGTATATAATGTGCCCACCGAGAAGTGGCGCCGACCCGCCAGGAATGTTATGAAATACTACATCCGAGATGTTAGGTTCCCTTAGTTTAGGATATATAACGTTTTAGACGTATATAATATCCGCACCGAGACGTACGGGACGCCACGAACGGGATTCTGTAAAACATTCCCAGCTAGGGGCTAGATGTGTTACGTTAGGTTATATTACATTATAGACGTAGATAATGATACCACCGAGAATTGGCGCCGACCCGCCAGGAATGTTGTGAAATACTACATCCGAGATGTTAGGTTCCCTTAGGTTAGGATATATAAATTTATAGACGTATATAATGTCCGCACCGAGACGTACGGGAAGACATGAACGGGATTCTGTGAAACATTACCAGCGAGGGTCTAGGTGGGTTAGGTTAGGTTATATTACGATATAGACGTATATAATGTCCCCACCGAGAAGTAGGGGCCGACCCGCCAGGAATATTGGAAAATACTACATCCGAGATGTTAGGTTCCCTTAGGTTAGGATATATAACATTATAGACGTATATAATGTCCTCACCGAGATGTACGGGCCGACACGACCGGGATTTTGTAAAACATTACAAACGAGGGTCTAGATGGGTTAGGTTAGGTTATATTACGATATAGACGTATATAATGTGCCCACCTAGAAGTAGGGGCCGACCCGCCAGGAATGTTGGAAAATACTACATCCGAGATGTTAGGTTCTCTTAGGTTAGGGTATATAACGTTAGAGACGTATATAACATCCCCACCGAGAAGTACGGGTCGACACGACCGGGATTTTGTAGAACATTACCAGCGAGGGTCTAGATGGGTTAGGTTAGGTTATATTACGATATAGACGAATATAATGTGCCCACCTAGAAGTAGGGGCCGACCCGCCAGGAATGTTGGAAAATACTACATCCGAGATGTTAGGTTCTCTTAGGTTAGGGTATATAACGTTATAGACGTATATAATGTCCCCACCGAGAAGTACGGGCCGACACGACCGGGATTTTTTAAAACATTACCAGCGAGGGTCTAGATGGGTTAGGTTAGGTTATATTACGATATAGACGTATATAATGTTCCCACCGAGAAGTAGCGGCCGACCCGCCAGGAATGTTGGAAAATACTACATCCGAGATGTTAGGTTTCCTCAGGTTAGGATATATAACGTTTTAGACGTATATAATATCCGCACCGAGATGTACGGGACGCCACGAACGGGATTCTGTAAAACATTCCCAGCTAGGGGCTACATGTGTTACGTTAGGTTATATTACATTATAGACGTATATAATGATCCCACCGAGAATTGGCGCCGACCCGCCAGGAATGTTGTGAAATACTACATCCGAGATGTTAGGTTCCCTTAGGTTAGGATATATAAATTTATAGACGTATATAATGTCCGCACCGAGACGTACGGGAAGACATGAACGGGATTCTGTGAAACATTACCAGCGAGGGTCTAGGTGGGTTAAGTTAGGTTATATTACGATATAGACGTATATAATGTTCCCACCGAGAAGTAGGGGCCGACCCGCCAGGAATGTTCGAAAATACTACATCCGAGCTGTTAGGTTCCCTTAGGTTAGGATATATAACGTTATAGACGTATATAATGTCCTCACCGAGATGTACGGGCCGACACGACCGGGATTTTGTAAAACATTACCAGCGAGGGTCTAGATGGGTTAGGTTAGGTTATATTACGATATAGACGTATATAATGTGCCCACCGAGAAGTAGGGGCCGACTCACCAGAAATGTTGGAAAATTCTACATCCGACATGTTAAGTTGCCTTAGGTCAGGATATATAACGTTATAGACGTATATAATGTCCCCACCGAGAAGTACGGGCAGACACGACCGCGATTTTGTAAAACATTACGAGCGAGGGTCTAGATGGGTTAGGTTAGGTTATATTACGATATAGACCTATATAATGTGCCCACCGAGAAGTAGGGGCCGACCCGCCAGGAATGTTGGAAAATACTACATCCGAGATGTTAGGTTCCCTTAGGTTAGGATATATAAATTTATAGACTTATATAATGTCCGCACCGAGACGTACGGGAAGACATGAACGGGATTCTGTGAAACATTACCAGCGAGGGTCTAGGTGGGTTAGGTTAGGTTATATTACGATATAGACGTATATAATGTGCCCACCGAGAAGTGGCGCCGACCCGCCAGGAATGTTATGAAATACTACATCCGAGATGTTAGGTTCCCTTAGTTTAGGATATATAACGTTTTAGACGTATATAATATCCGCACCGAGACGTACGGGACGCCACGAACGGGATTCTGTAAAACATTCCCAGCTAGGGGCTAGATGTGTTACGTTAGGTTATATTACATTATAGACATATATAATGATCCCACCGAGAATTGGCGCCGACCCGCCAGGAATGTTGTGAAATACTACATCGGGAGAGGTTAGGTTCCCTTAGGTTAGGATATATAAATTTATAGACGTATATAATGTCCGCACCGAGACGTACGGGAAGACATGAACGGGATTCTGTGAAACATTACCAGCGAGGGTCTAGATGGGTTAGGTTAGGTTATATTACGATATAGACGAATATAATGTGCCCACCTAGAAGTAGGGGCCGACCCGCCAGGAATGTTGGAAAATACTACATCCGAGATGTTAGGTTCTCTTAGGTTAGGGTATATAACGTTATAGACGTATATAATGTCCCCACCGAGAAGTACGGGCCGACACGACCGGGATTTTTTAAAACATTACCAGCGAGGGTCTAGATGGGTTAGGTTAGGTTATATTACGATATAGACGTATATAATGTTCCCACCGAGAAGTAGCGGCCGACCCGCCAGGAATGTTGGAAAATACTACATCCGAGATGTTAGGTTTCCTCAGGTTAGGATATATAAAGTTATAGACATATATGAGGTCCCCACGGAAAAGTACGGGCCGACACGACCGGGATTTTGTAGAACATTACCAGCTAGGGGCTAGATGGGTTAGGTTAGGTTATATTACGATATAGACGTATATAATGTGCCCACCTAGAAGTAGGGGCCGACCCGCCAGGAATGTTGGAAAATACTACATCCGAGATGTTAGGTTCTCTTAGGATAGGGTATATAACGTTATAGACGTATATAATGTCACCACCGAGAAGTACGGGCAGACACGACCGCGATTTTGTAAAACATTACCAGCGAGGGTCTAGATGGGTTAGGTTAGGTTATATTACGATATAGACCTATATAATGTGCCCACCGAGAAGTAGGGGCCGACCCGCCAGGAATGTTGGAAAATACTACATCCGAGATGTAAGGTTCCCTTAGGTTAGGATATATAAATTTATAGACTTATATAATGTCCGCACCGAGACGTACGGGAAGACATGAACGGGATTCTGTGAAACATTACCAGCGAGGGTCTAGGTGGGTTAGGTTAGGTTATATTACGATATAGACGTATATAATGTGCCCACCGAGAAGTGGCGCCGACCCGCCAGGAATGTTGTGAAATACTACATCCGAGACGTTAGGTTCCCTTAGTTTAGGATATATAACGTTTTAGACGTATATAATATCCGCACCGAGATGTACGGGACGCCACGAACGGGATTCTGTAAAACATTCCCAGCTAGGGGCTACATGTGTTACGTTAGGTTATATTACATTATAGACGTATATAATGATCCCACCGAGAATTGGCGCCGACCCGCCAGGAATGTTGTGAAATACTACATCCGAGATGTTAGGTTCCCTTAGGTTAGGATATATAAATTTATAGACGTATATAATGTCCGCACCGAGACGTACGGGAAGACATGAACGGGATTCTGTGAAACATTACCAGCGAGGGTCTAGGTGGGTTAAGTTAGGTTATATTACGATATGGACGTATATAATGTTCCCACCGAGAAGTAGGGGCCGACCCGCCAGGAATGTTCGAAAATACTACATCCGAGCTGTTAGGTTCCCTTAGGTTAGGATATATAACGTTATAGACGTATATAATGTCCTCACCGAGATGTACGGGCCGACACGACCGGGATTTTGTAAAACATTACCAGCGAGGGTCTAGATGGGTTAGGTTAGGTTATATTACGATATAGACGTATATAATGTGCCCACCGAGAAGTAGGGGCCGACTCACCAGAAATGTTGGAAAATTCTACATCCGACATGTTAAGTTGCCTTAGGTCAGGATATATAACGTTATAGACGTATATAATATCCGCACCGAGACGTGCGGGACGACACGAACGGGATTCTGTAAAACATTCCCAGCTAGGGGCTAGATGTGTTACGTTAGGTTATATTACATTATAGACATATATAATGATCCCACCGAGAATTGGCGCCGACCCGCCAGGAATGTTGTGAAATACTACATCGGGAGAGGTTAGGTTCCCTTAGGTTAGGATATATAAATTTATAGACGTATATAATGTCCGCACCGAGACGTACGGGAAGACATGAACGGGATTCTGTGAAACATTACCAGCGAGGGTCTAGGTGGGTTAGGTTAGGTTATATTACGATATAGACGTATATAATGTCCCCACCGAGAAGTAGGGGCCGACCCGCCAGGAATATTGGAAAATACTACATCCGAGATGTTAGGTTCCCTTAGGTTAGGATATATAACATTATAGACGTATATAATGTCCTCACCGAGATGTACGGGCCGACACGACCGGGATTTTGTAAAACATTACAAACGAGGGTCTAGATGGGTTAGGTTAGGTTATATTACGATATAGACGTATATAATGTGCCCACCTAGAAGTAGGGGCCGACCCGCCAGGAATGTTGGAAAATACATCCGAGATGTTAGGTTCTCTTAGGTTAGGGTATATAACGTTAGAGACGTATATAACATCCCCACCGAGAAGTACGGGTCGACACGACCGGGATTTTGTAGAACATTACCAGCGAGGGTCTAGATGGGTTAGGTTAGGTTATATTACGATATAGACGAATATAATGTGCCCACCTAGAAGTAGGGGCCGACCCGCCAGGAATGTTGGAAAATACTACATCCGAGATGTTAGGTTCTCTTAGGTTAGGGTATATAACGTTATAGACGTATATAATGTCCCCACCGAGAAGTACGGGCCGACACGACCGGGATTTTTTAAAACATTACCAGCGAGGGTCTAGATGGGTTAGGTTAGGTTATATTACGATATAGACGTATATAATGTTCCCACCGAGAAGTAGCGGCCGACCCGCCAGGAATGTTGGAAAATACTACATCCGAGATGTTAGGTTTCCTCAGGTTAGGATATATAAAGTTATAGACATATATGAGGTCCCCACGGAAAAGTACGGGCCGACACGACCGGGATTTTGTAGAACATTACCAGCTAGGGGCTAGATGTGTTACGTTAGGTTATATTACGTTATAGACGTATATAATGATCCCACCGAGAATTGGCGCCGACCCGCCAGGAATGTTGTGAAATACTACATCCGAGATGTTAGGTTCCCTTAGGTTAGGATATATAAATTTATAGACGTATATAATGTCCGCACCGAGACGTACGGGAAGACATGAACGGGATTCTGTGAAACATTACCAGCGAGGGTCTAGGTGGGTTAAGTTAGGTTATATTACGATATAGAAGTATATAATGTGCCCACCGAGAAGTAGGGGCCGAGCCGCCAGGAATGTTGGAAAATACTACATCCGAGATGTTAGGTTCCCTCAGGTTAGGATATATAAAGTTATAGACATATATGAGGTCCCCACGGAAAAGTACGGGCCGACACGACCGGGATTTTGTAAAACATTACCAGCGAGGGTCTAGATGGGTTAGGTTAGGTTATATTACGATATAGACGTAAATAATGTGCCCACCTAGAAGTAGGGGCCGACCCGCCAGGAATGTTGGAAAATACTACATCCGAGATGTTAGGTTCTCTTAGGTTAGGGTATATAACGTTATAGACGTATATAATGTCCCCACCGAGAAGTACGGGCAGACACGACCGCGATTTTGTAAAACATTACCAGCGAGGGTCTAGATGGGTTAGGTTAGGTTATATTACGATATAGACCTATATAATGTGCCCACCGAGAAGTAGGGGCCGACCCGCCAGGAATGTTGGAAAATACTACATCCGAGATGTTAGGTTCCCTTAGGTTAGGATATATAAATTTATAGACTTATAAAATGTCCGCACCGAGACGTACGGGAAGACATGAACGGGATTCTGTGAAACATTACCAGCGAGGGTCTAGGTGGGTTAGGTTAGGTTATATTACGATATAGACGTATATAATGTGCCCACCGAGAAGTGGCGCCGACCCGCCAGGAATGTTATGAAATACTACATCCGAGATGTTAGGTTCCCTTAGTTTAGGATATATAACGTTTTAGACGTATATAATATCCGCACCGAGACGTACGGGACGCCACGAACGGGATTCTGTAAAACATTCCCAGCTAGGGGCTAGATGTGTTACGTTAGGTTATATTACATTATAGACATAGATAATGATCCCACCGAGAATTGGCGCCGACCCGCCAGGAATGTTGTGAAATACTACATCGGGAGAGGTTAGGTTCCCTTAGGTTAGGATATATAAATTTATAGACGTATATAATGTCCGCACCGAGACGTACGGGAAGACATGAACGGGATTCTGTGAAACATTACCAGCGAGGGTCTAGGTGGGTTAGGTTAGGTTATATTACGATATAGACGTATATAATGTCCCCACCGAGAAGTAGGGGCCGACCCGCCAGGAATATTGGAAAATACTACATCCGAGATGTTAGGTTCCCTTAGGTTAGGATATATAACATTATAGACGTATATAATGTCCTCACCGAGATGTACGGGCCGACACGACCGGGATTTTGTAAAACATTACAAACGAGGGTCTAGATGGGTTAGGTTAGGTTATATTACGATATAGACGTATATAATGTGCCCACCTAGAAGTAGGGGCCGACCCGCCAGGAATGTTGGAAAATACTACATCCGAGATGTTAGATTCTCTTAGGTTAGGGTATATAACGTTAGAGACGTATATAATATCCCCACCGAGAAGTACGGGTCGACACGACCGGGATTTTGTAGAACATTACCAGCGAGGGTCTACATGGGTTAGGTTAGGTTATATTACGATATAGACGAATATAATGTGCCCACCTAGAAGTAGGGGCCGACCCGCCAGGAATGTTGGAAAATACTACATCCGAGATGTTAGGTTCTCTTAGGTTAGGGTATATAACGTTATAGACGTATATAATGTCCCCACCGAGAAGTACGGGCCGACACGACCGGGATTTTGTAAAACATTACCAGCGAGGGTCTAGATGGATTCGGTTAGGTTATATTACGATATAGACGTATGTAATGTGCCCACCGAGAAGTAGGGGCCGACCCGCCAGGAATGTTGGAAAATACTACATCCGAGGTGTTAGGTTCCCTTAGGTTAGGATATATAAATTTATAGACGTATATAATGTCCGCACCGAGACGTACGGGAAGACATGAACGGGATTCTGTGAAGCATTACCAGCGAGGTTCTAGGTGGGTTAGGTTAGGTTATATTACGATATAGACCTATATAATGTGCCCACCGAGAAGTAGGGGCCGACCCGCCAGGAATGTTGGAAAATACTACATCCGAGATGTTAGGTTCCCTTAGGTTAGGATATATAAATTTATAGACGTATATAATGTCCGCACCGAGACGTACGGGAAGACATGAACGGGATTCTGTGAAACATTACCAGCGAGGGTCTAGGTGGGCTAGGTTAGGTTATATTACGATATAGAAGTATATAATGTGCCCACCGAGAAGTAGCGGCCGACCCGCCAGGAATGTTGGAAAATACTACATCCGAGATGTTAGGTTTCCTCAGGTTAGGATATATAAAGTTATAGACATATATGAGGTCCCCACGGAAAAGTACGGGCCGACACGACCGGGATTTTGTAGAACATTACCAGCTAGGGGCTAGATGTGTTACGTTAGGTTATATTACGTTATAGACGTATATAATGATCCCACCGAGAATTGGCGCCGACCCGCCAGGAATGTTGTGAAATACTACATCCGAGATGTTAGGTTCCCTTAGGTTAGGATATACAAATTTATAGACGTATATAATGTCCGCACCGAGACGTACGGGAAGACATGAACGGGATTCTGTGAAACATTACCAGCGAGGGTCTAGGTGGGTTAAGTTAGGTTATATTACGATATAGAAGTATATAATGTGCCCACCGAGAAGTAGGGGCCGAGCCGCCAGGAATGTTGGAAAATACTACATCCGAGATGTTAGGTTCCCTCAGGTTAGGATATATAAAGTTATAGACATATATGAGGTCCCCACGGAAAAGTACGGGCCGACACGACCGGGATTTTGTAAAACATTACCAGCGAGGGTCTAGATGGGTTAGGTTAGGTTATATTACGATATAGACGTATATAATGTGCCCACCGAGAAGTGGCGCCGACCCGCCAGGAATGTTATGAAATACTACATCCGAGATGTTAGGTTCCCTTAGTTTAGGATATATAACGTTTTAGACGTATATAATATCCGCACCGAGACGTACGGGACGCCACGAACGGGATTCTGTAAAACATTCCCAGCTAGGGGCTAGATGTGTTACGTTAGGTTATATTACATTATAGACATATATAATGATCCCACCGAGAATTGGCGCCGACCCGCCAGGAATGTTGTGAAATACTACATCGGGAGAGGTTAGGTTCCCTTAGGTTAGGATATATAAATTTATAGACGTATATAATGTCCGCACCGAGACGTACGGGAAGACATGAACGGGATTCTGTGAAACATTACCAGCGAGGGTCTAGGTGGGTTAGGTTAGGTTATATTACGATATAGACGTATATAATGTCCCCACCGAGAAGTAGGGGCCGACCCGCCAGGAATATTGGAAAATACTACATCCGAGATGTTAGGTTCCCTTAGGTTAGGATATATAACATTATAGACGTATATAATGTCCTCACCGAGATGTACGGGCCGACACGACCGGGATTTTGTAAAACATTACAAACGAGGGTCTAGATGGGTTAGGTTAGGTTATATTACGATATAGACGTATATAATGTGCCCACCTAGAAGTAGGGGCCGACCCGTCAGGAATGTTGGAAAATACTACATCCGAGATGTTAGATTCTCTTAGGTTAGGGTATATAACGTTAGAGACGTATATAATATCCCCACCGAGAAGTACGGGTCGACACGACCGGGATTTTGTAGAACATTACCAGCGAGGGTCTACATGGGTTAGGTTAGGTTATATTACGATATAGACGAATATAATGTGCCCACCTAGAAGTAGGGGCCGACCCGCCAGGAATGTTGGAAAATACTACATCCGAGATGTTAGGTTCTCTTAGGTTAGGGTATATAACGTTATAGACGTATATAATGTCCCCACCGAGAAGTACGGGCCGACACGACCGGGATTTTGTAAAACATTACCAGCGAGGGTCTAGATGGATTCGGTTAGGTTATATTACGATATAGACGTATGTAATGTGCCCACCGAGAAGTAGGGGCCGACCCGCCAGGAATGTTGGAAAATACTACATCCGAGGTGTTAGGTTCCCTTAGGTTAGGATATATAAATTTATAGACGTATATAATGTCCGCACCGAGACGTACGGGAAGACATGAACGGGATTCTGTGAAGCATTACCAGCGAGGTTCTAGGTGGGTTAGGTTAGGTTATATTACGATATAGACCTATATAATGTGCCCACCGAGAAGTAGGGGCCGACCCGCCAGGAATGTTGGAAAATACTACATCCGAGATGTTAGGTTCCCTTAGGTTAGGATATATAAATTTATAGACGTATATAATATCCCCACCGAGAAGTACGGGTCGACACGACCGGGATTTTGTAGAACATTACCAGCGAGGGTCTACATGGGTTAGGTTAGGTTATATTACGATATAGACGAATATAATGTGCCCACCTAGAAGTAGGGGCCGACCCGCCAGGAATGTTGGAAAATACTACATCCGAGATGTTAGGTTCTCTTAGGTTAGGGTATATAACGTTATAGACGTATATAATGTCCCCACCGAGAAGTACGGGCCGACACGACCGGGATTTTGTAAAACATTACCAGCGAGGGTCTAGATGGATTCGGTTAGGTTATATTACGATATAGACGTATGTAATGTGCCCACCGAGAAGTAGGGGCCGACCCGCCAGGAATGTTGGAAAATACTACATCCGAGGTGTTAGGTTCCCTTAGGTTAGGATATATAAATTTATAGACGTATATAATGTCCGCACCGAGACGTACGGGAAGACATGAACGGGATTCTGTGAAGCATTACCAGCGAGGTTCTAGGTGGGTTAGGTTAGGTTATATTACGATATAGACCTATATAATGTGCCCACCGAGAAGTAGGGGCCGACCCGCCAGGAATGTTGGAAAATACTACATCCGAGATGTTAGGTTCCCTTAGGTTAGGATATATAAATTTATAGACGTATATAATATCCCCACCGAGAAGTACGGGTCGACACGACCGGGATTTTGTAGAACATTACCAGCGAGGGTCTACATGGGTTAGGTTAGGTTATATTACGATATAGACGAATATAATGTGCCCACCTAGAAGTAGGGGCCGACCCGCCAGGAATGTTGGAAAATACTACATCCGAGATGTTAGGTTCTCTTAGGTTAGGGTATATAACGTTATAGACGTATATAATGTCCCCACCGAGAAGTACGGGCCGACACGACCGGGATTTTGTAAAACATTACCAGCGAGGGTCTAGATGGATTCGGTTAGGTTATATTACGATATAGACGTATGTAATGTGCCCACCGAGAAGTAGGGGCCGACCCGCCAGGAATGTTGGAAAATACTACATCCGAGGTGTTAGGTTCCCTTAGGTTAGGATATATAAATTTATAGACGTATATAATGTCCGCACCGAGACGTACGGGAAGACATGAACGGGATTCTGTGAAGCATTACCAGCGAGGTTCTAGGTGGGTTAGGTTAGGTTATATTACGATATAGACCTATATAATGTGCCCACCGAGAAGTAGGGGCCGACCCGCCAGGAATGTTGGAAAATACTACATCCGAGATGTTAGGTTCCCTTAGGTTAGGATATATAAATTTATAGACGTATATAATGTCCGCACCGAGACGTACGGGAAGACATGAACGGGATTCTGTGAAACATTACCAGCGAGGGTCTAGGTGGGCTAGGTTAGGTTATATTACGATATAGAAGTATATAATGTGCCCACCGAGAAGTAGCGGCCGACCCGCCAGGAATGTTGGAAAATACTACATCCGAGATGTTAGGTTTCCTCAGGTTAGGATATATAAAGTTATAGACATATATGAGGTCCCCACGGAAAAGTACGGGCCGACACGACCGGGATTTTGTAGAACATTACCAGCTAGGGGCTAGATGTGTTACGTTAGGTTATATTACGTTATAGACGTATATAATGATCCCACCGAGAATTGGCGCCGACCCGCCAGGAATGTTGTGAAATACTACATCCGAGATGTTAGGTTCCCTTAGGTTAGGATATACAAATTTATAGACGTATATAATGTCCGCACCGAGACGTACGGGAAGACATGAACGGGATTCTGTGAAACATTACCAGCGAGGGTCTAGGTGGGTTAAGTTAGGTTATATTACGATATAGAAGTATATAATGTGCCCACCGAGAAGTAGGGGCCGAGCCGCCAGGAATGTTGGAAAATACTACATCCGAGATGTTAGGTTCCCTCAGGTTAGGATATATAAAGTTATAGACATATATGAGGTCCGCACGGAAAAGTACGGGCCGACACGACCGGGATTTTGTAAAACATTACCAGCGAGGGTCTAGATGGGTTAGGTTAGGTTATATTACGATATAGACGTATATAATGTGCCCACCTAGAAGTAGGGGCCGACCCGCCAGGAATGTTGGAAAATACTACATCCGAGATGTTAGGTTCTCTTAGGTTAGGGTATATAACGTTATAGACGTATATAATGTCCCCACCGAGAAGTACGGGAAGACATGAACGGGATTCTGTGAAGCATTACCAGCGAGGTTCTAGGTGGGTTAGGTTAGGTTATATTACGATATAGACCTATATAATGTGCCCACCGAGAAGTAGGGGCCGACCCGCCAGGAATGTTGGAAAATACTACATCCGAGATGTTAGGTTCCCTTAGGTTAGGATATATAAATTTATAGACGTATATAATGTCCGCACCGAGACGTACGGGAAGACATGAACGGGATTCTGTGAAACATTACCAGCGAGGGTCTAGGTGGGCTAGGTTAGGTTATATTACGATATAGAAGTATATAATGTGCCCACCGAGAAGTAGCGGCCGACCCGCCAGGAATGTTGGAAAATACTACATCCGAGATGTTAGGTTTCCTCAGGTTAGGATATATAAAGTTATAGACATATATGAGGTCCCCACGGAAAAGTACGGGCCGACACGACCGGGATTTTGTAGAACATTACCAGCTAGGGGCTAGATGTGTTACGTTAGGTTATATTACGTTATAGACGTATATAATGATCCCACCGAGAATTGGCGCCGACCCGCCAGGAATGTTGTGAAATACTACATCCGAGATGTTAGGTTCCCTTAGGTTAGGATATACAAATTTATAGACGTATATAATGTCCGCACCGAGACGTACGGGAAGACATGAACGGGATTCTGTGAAACATTACCAGCGAGGGTCTAGGTGGGTTAAGTTAGGTTATATTACGATATAGAAGTATATAATGTGCCCACCGAGAAGTAGGGGCCGAGCCGCCAGGAATGTTGGAAAATACTACATCCGAGATGTTAGGTTCCCTCAGGTTAGGATATATAAAGTTATAGACATATATGAGGTCCCCACGGAAAAGTACGGGCCGACACGACCGGGATTTTGTAAAACATTACCAGCGAGGGTCTAGATGGGTTAGGTTAGGTTATATTACGATATAGACGTATATAATGTGCCCACCGAGAAGTGGCGCCGACCCGCCAGGAATGTTATGAAATACTACATCCGAGATGTTAGGTTCCCTTAGTTTAGGATATATAACGTTTTAGACGTATATAATATCCGCACCGAGACGTACGGGACGCCACGAACGGGATTCTGTAAAACATTCCCAGCTAGGGGCTAGATGTGTTACGTTAGGTTATATTACATTATAGACATATATAATGATCCCACCGAGAATTGGCGCCGACCCGCCAGGAATGTTGTGAAATACTACATCGGGAGAGGTTAGGTTCCCTTAGGTTAGGATATATAAATTTATAGACGTATATAATGTCCGCACCGAGACGTACGGGAAGACATGAACGGGATTCTGTGAAACATTACCAGCGAGGGTCTAGGTGGGTTAGGTTAGGTTATATTACGATATAGACGTATATAATGTCCCCACCGAGAAGTAGGGGCCGACCCGCCAGGAATATTGGAAAATACTACATCCGAGATGTTAGGTTCCCTTAGGTTAGGATATATAACATTATAGACGTATATAATGTCCTCACCGAGATGTACGGGCCGACACGACCGGGATTTTGTAAAACATTACAAACGAGGGTCTAGATGGGTTAGGTTAGGTTATATTACGATATAGACGTATATAATGTGCCCACCTAGAAGTAGGGGCCGACCCGTCAGGAATGTTGGAAAATACTACATCCGAGATGTTAGATTCTCTTAGGTTAGGGTATATAACGTTAGAGACGTATATAATATCCCCACCGAGAAGTACGGGTCGACACGACCGGGATTTTGTAGAACATTACCAGCGAGGGTCTACATGGGTTAGGTTAGGTTATATTACGATATAGACGAATATAATGTGCCCACCTAGAAGTAGGGGCCGACCCGCCAGGAATGTTGGAAAATACTACATCCGAGATGTTAGGTTCTCTTAGGTTAGGGTATATAACGTTATAGACGTATATAATGTCCCCACCGAGAAGTACGGGCCGACACGACCGGGATTTTGTAAAACATTACCAGCGAGGGTCTAGATGGATTCGGTTAGGTTATATTACGATATAGACGTATGTAATGTGCCCACCGAGAAGTAGGGGCCGACCCGCCAGGAATGTTGGAAAATACTACATCCGAGGTGTTAGGTTCCCTTAGGTTAGGATATATAAATTTATAGACGTATATAATGTCCGCACCGAGACGTACGGGAAGACATGAACGGGATTCTGTGAAGCATTACCAGCGAGGTTCTAGGTGGGTTAGGTTAGGTTATATTACGATATAGACCTATATAATGTGCCCACCGAGAAGTAGGGGCCGACCCGCCAGGAATGTTGGAAAATACTACATCCGAGATGTTAGGTTCCCTTAGGTTAGGATATATAAATTTATAGACGTATATAATATCCCCACCGAGAAGTACGGGTCGACACGACCGGGATTTTGTAGAACATTACCAGCGAGGGTCTACATGGGTTAGGTTAGGTTATATTACGATATAGACGAATATAATGTGCCCACCTAGAAGTAGGGGCCGACCCGCCAGGAATGTTGGAAAATACTACATCCGAGATGTTAGGTTCTCTTAGGTTAGGGTATATAACGTTATAGACGTATATAATGTCCCCACCGAGAAGTACGGGCCGACACGACCGGGATTTTGTAAAACATTACCAGCGAGGGTCTAGATGGATTCGGTTAGGTTATATTACGATATAGACGTATGTAATGTGCCCACCGAGAAGTAGGGGCCGACCCGCCAGGAATGTTGGAAAATACTACATCCGAGGTGTTAGGTTCCCTTAGGTTAGGATATATAAATTTATAGACGTATATAATGTCCGCACCGAGACGTACGGGAAGACATGAACGGGATTCTGTGAAGCATTACCAGCGAGGTTCTAGGTGGGTTAGGTTAGGTTATATTACGATATAGACCTATATAATGTGCCCACCGAGAAGTAGGGGCCGACCCGCCAGGAATGTTGGAAAATACTACATCCGAGATGTTAGGTTCCCTTAGGTTAGGATATATAAATTTATAGACGTATATAATGTCCGCACCGAGACGTACGGGAAGACATGAACGGGATTCTGTGAAACATTACCAGCGAGGGTCTAGGTGGGCTAGGTTAGGTTATATTACGATATAGAAGTATATAATGTGCCCACCGAGAAGTAGCGGCCGACCCGCCAGGAATGTTGGAAAATACTACATCCGAGATGTTAGGTTTCCTCAGGTTAGGATATATAAAGTTATAGACATATATGAGGTCCCCACGGAAAAGTACGGGCCGACACGACCGGGATTTTGTAGAACATTACCAGCTAGGGGCTAGATGTGTTACGTTAGGTTATATTACGTTATAGACGTATATAATGATCCCACCGAGAATTGGCGCCGACCCGCCAGGAATGTTGTGAAATACTACATCCGAGATGTTAGGTTCCCTTAGGTTAGGATATACAAATTTATAGACGTATATAATGTCCGCACCGAGACGTACGGGAAGACATGAACGGGATTCTGTGAAACATTACCAGCGAGGGTCTAGGTGGGTTAAGTTAGGTTATATTACGATATAGAAGTATATAATGTGCCCACCGAGAAGTAGGGGCCGAGCCGCCAGGAATGTTGGAAAATACTACATCCGAGATGTTAGGTTCCCTCAGGTTAGGATATATAAAGTTATAGACATATATGAGGTCCCCACGGAAAAGTACGGGCCGACACGACCGGGATTTTGTAAAACATTACCAGCGAGGGTCTAGATGGATTCGGTTAGGTTATATTACGATATAGACGTATGTAATGTGCCCACCGAGAAGTAGGGGCCGACCCGCCAGGAATGTTGGAAAATACTACATCCGAGATGTTAGGTTCCCTTAGGTTAGGATATATAAATTTATAGACGTATATAATATCCCCACCGAGAAGTACGGGTCGACACGACCGGGATTTTGTAGAACATTACCAGCGAGGGTCTACATGGGTTAGGTTAGGTTATATTACGATATAGACGAATATAATGTGCCCACCTAGAAGTAGGGGCCGACCCGCCAGGAATGTTGGAAAATACTACATCCGAGATGTTAGGTTCTCTTAGGTTAGGGTATATAACGTTATAGACGTATATAATGTCCCCACCGAGAAGTACGGGCCGACACGACCGGGATTTTGTAAAACATTACCAGCGAGGGTCTAGATGGATTCGGTTAGGTTATATTACGATATAGACGTATGTAATGTGCCCACCGAGAAGTAGGGGCCGACCCGCCAGGAATGTTGGAAAATACTACATCCGAGGTGTTAGGTTCCCTTAGGTTAGGATATATAAATTTATAGACGTATATAATGTCCGCACCGAGACGTACGGGAAGACATGAACGGGATTCTGTGAAGCATTACCAGCGAGGTTCTAGGTGGGTTAGGTTAGGTTATATTACGATATAGACCTATATAATGTGCCCACCGAGAAGTAGGGGCCGACCCGCCAGGAATGTTGGAAAATACTACATCCGAGATGTTAGGTTCCCTTAGGTTAGGATATATAAATTTATAGACGTATATAATGTCCGCACCGAGACGTACGGGAAGACATGAACGGGATTCTGTGAAACATTACCAGCGAGGGTCTAGGTGGGCTAGGTTAGGTTATATTACGATATAGAAGTATATAATGTGCCCACCGAGAAGTAGCGGCCGACCCGCCAGGAATGTTGGAAAATACTACATCCGAGATGTTAGGTTTCCTCAGGTTAGGATATATAAAGTTATAGACATATATGAGGTCCCCACGGAAAAGTACGGGCCGACACGACCGGGATTTTGTAGAACATTACCAGCTAGGGGCTAGATGTGTTACGTTAGGTTATATTACGTTATAGACGTATATAATGATCCCACCGAGAATTGGCGCCGACCCGCCAGGAATGTTGTGAAATACTACATCCGAGATGTTAGGTTCCCTTAGGTTAGGATATACAAATTTATAGACGTATATAATGTCCGCACCGAGACGTACGGGAAGACATGAACGGGATTCTGTGAAACATTACCAGCGAGGGTCTAGGTGGGTTAAGTTAGGTTATATTACGATATAGAAGTATATAATGTGCCCACCGAGAAGTAGGGGCCGAGCCGCCAGGAATGTTGGAAAATACTACATCCGAGATGTTAGGTTCCCTCAGGTTAGGATATATAAAGTTATAGACATATATGAGGTCCCCACGGAAAAGTACGGGCCGACACGACCGGGATTTTGTAAAACATTACCAGCGAGGGTCTAGATGGGTTAGGTTAGGTTATATTACGATATAGACGTATATAATGTGCCCACCTAGAAGTAGGGGCCGACCCGCCAGGAATGTTGGAAAATACTACATCCGAGATGTTAGGTTCCCTTAGGTTAGGGTATATAACGTTAGAGACGTATATAATATCCCCACCGAGAAGTACGGGTCGACACGACCGGGATTTTGTAGAACATTACCAGCGAGGGTCTACATGGGTTAGGTTAGGTTATATTACGATATAGACGAATATAATGTGCCCACCTAGAAGTAGGGGCCGACCCGCCAGGAATGTTGGAAAATACTACATCCGAGATGTTAGGTTCTCTTAGGTTAGGGTATATAACGTTATAGACGTATATAATGTCCCCACCGAGAAGTACGGGCCGACACGACCGGGATTTTGTAAAACATTACCAGCGAGGGTCTAGATGGATTCGGTTAGGTTATATTACGATATAGACGTATGTAATGTGCCCACCGAGAAGTAGGGGCCGACCCGCCAGGAATGTTGGAAAATACTACATCCGAGGTGTTAGGTTCCCTTAGGTTAGGATATATAAATTTATAGACGTATATAATGTCCGCACCGAGACGTACGGGAAGACATGAACGGGATTCTGTGAAGCATTACCAGCGAGGTTCTAGGTGGGTTAGGTTAGGTTATATTACGATATAGACCTATATAATGTGCCCACCGAGAAGTAGGGGCCGACCCGCCAGGAATGTTGGAAAATACTACATCCGAGATGTTAGGTTCCCTTAGGTTAGGATATATAAATTTAATTACGTATATAATGTCCGCACCGAGACGTACGGGAAGACATGAACGGGATTCTGTGAAGCATTACCAGCGAGGGTCTAGGTGGGTTAGGTTAGGTTATATTACGTTATAGACGTATATAATTTTCCCACCGAAATGTAGGGGCCGACCCGCCAGAAATGTTGGAAAATTCTACATCCGAGATGTTAAGTTGCCTTAGGTTAGGATATATAACGTTATAGACGTGTATAATGTCCTCACCGAGATGTACGGGCCGACACGACCGGGATTTTGTAAAACATTACCAGCGAGGGTCTAGATGGGTTAGGTTAGGTTATATTACGATATAGACGTATATAATGTGCCCACCGAGAAGTAGGGGCCGACCCGCCAGGAATGTTGGAAAATACTACATCCGGGATGTTAGGTTCCCTTAGGATAGGATATATAAATTTATAGACGTATATAATGTCCGCACCGAGACGTACGGGAAGACATGAACGGGATTCTGTGAAGCATTACCAGCGAGGGTC
The DNA here is from genome assembly GCA_963969225.1 of Xylocopa violacea. Lineage (NCBI taxonomy): Eukaryota > Metazoa > Arthropoda > Insecta > Hymenoptera > Apidae > Xylocopa > Xylocopa violacea. Next base: position 1,120,569 of record CAXAJV010000738.1, on the reverse strand, counting down.
TAGGTGGGTTAGGTTAGGTTATATTACGTTATAGACGTATATAATGTTCCCACCGAGAAGTAGGGGCCGACCCGCCAGAAATGTTGGAAAATTCTACATCCGAGATGTTAAGTTGCCTTAGGTTAGGATATCTAACGTTATGGACCTATATAATGTCCGCACCGAGACGTACGGGACGACACGAACGGGATTCTGTAAAACATTCCCAGCTAGGGGCTAGATGTGTTACGTTAGGTTATATTACGTTATAGACGTATATAATGATCCCACCGAGAATTGGCGCCGACCCGCCAGGAATGTTGTGAAATACTACATCCGAGATGTTAGGTTCCCTTAGGTTAGGATATATAACGTTATAGACGTATATAATGTCCTCACCGAGATGTACGGGCCGACACGACCGGGATTTTGTAAAACATTACCAGCGAGGGTCTAGATGGGTTAGGTTAGGTTATATTACGACATAGACGTATATCATGTTCCCACCGAGAAGTAGGGGCCGACCCGCCAGGAATGTTGGAAAATACTACATCCGAGATGTTAGGTTTCCTCAGGTTAGGATATATAAAGTTATAGACATATATGAGGTCCCCACGGAAAAGTACGGGCCGACACGACCGGGATTTTGTAGAACATTACCAGCGAGGGTCTGGATGGGTTAGGTTAGGTTATATTACTATATAGACGTATATAATGTGCCCACGGAGAAGTAGGGGCCGACCCGCCAGGAATGTTGGAAAATACTACATCCGAGATGTTAGGTTCCCTTAGGTCAGGATATATAACGTTATAGACGTATATAATGTACCCACCGAGAAGTACGGGCCGACACGACCGGGATTTTGTAAAACATTACCAGCGAGGGTCTAGATGGGTTCGGTTAGGTTATATTACGATGTAGACGTATTTAATGTGCCCACCTAGAAGTAGGGGCCGACCCGCCAGGAATGTTGGAAAACACTACATCCGAGATGTTAGATACCCTTAGGTTAGGATATATAAATTTATAGACGTATATAATGTCCGCACCGAGACGTACGGGAAGACATGAACGGGATTCTGTGAAACATTACCAGCGAGGGTCTAGGTGGGTTAGGTTAGGTTATATTACGATATAGAAGTATATAATGTGCCCACCGAGAAGTAGGGGCCGACCCGCCAGGAATGTTGGAAAATACTACATCCGAGATGTTAGGTTCCCTCAGGTGAGGATATATAAAGTTATAGACATATATGAGGTCGCCACGGAAAAGTACGGGCCGACACGACCGGGATTTTGTAGAACATTACCAGCGAGGGTCTAGATGGATTAGGTTAGGTTATATTACGATATAGACGTATATAATGTGCCCACCTAGAAGTAGGGGCCGACCCGCCAGGAATGTTGGAAAATACTACATCCGAGATGATAGGTTCCCTTAGGTTAGGATATATAAATTTATAGACGTATATAATGTCCGCACCGAGACGTACGGGAAGACATGAACGGGATTCTGTGAAGCATTACCAGCGAGGTTCTAGGTGGGTTAGGTTAGGTTATATTACGATATAGACCTATATAATGTGCCCACCGAGAAGTAGGGGCCGACCCGCCAGGAATGTTGGAAAATACTACATCCGACATGTTAGGTTCCCTTAGGTTAGAATATATAAATTTATAGACGTATATAATGTCCGCACCGAGACGTACGGGAAGACATGAACGGGATTCTGTGAAACATTACCAGCGAGGGTCTAGGTGGGCTAGGTTAAGTTATATTACGATATAGACGTATGTAATGTGCCCACCGAGAAGTAGGGGCCGACCCGCCATGAATGTTGGACAATACTACATCCGAGATTTTAGGTTCCCTTAGGTTAGGATATATAAATTTATAGACGTATATAGTGTCCGCTCCGAGACGTACGGGAAGACATGAACGGGATTCTGTGAAGCATTACCAGCGAGGGTCTAGGTGGGTTAGGTTAGGTTATATTACGTTATAGACGTATATAATGTTCCCACCGAGAAGTAGGGGCCGACCCGCCAGAAATGTTGGAAAATTCTACATCCGAGATGTTAAGTTGCCTTAGGTTAGGATATATAACGTTATGGACCTATATAATGTCCGCACCGAGACGTACGGGACGACACGAACGGGATTCTGTAAAACATTCCCAGCTAGGGGCTAGATGTGTTACGTTAGGTTATATTACGTTATAGACGTATATAATGATCCCACCGAGAATTGGCGCCGACCCCCCAGGAATGTTGTGACATACTACATCCGAGGTGTTAGGTTCCCTTAGGTTAGGATATATAACGTTATAGACGTATATAATGTCCTCACCGAGATGTACGGGCCGACACGACCGGGAATTTGTGAAACATTACCAGCGAGGTTCTAGATGGGTTAGGTTAGGTTATATTACGATATAGACGTATATCATGTTCCCACCGAGAAGTAGGGGCCGACCCGCCAGGAATGTTGGAAAATACTACATCCGAGATGTTAGGATTCCTCAGGTTAGGATATATAAAGTTATAGACATATATGAGGTCCCCACGGAAAAGTACGGGCCGACACGACCGGGATTTTGTAGAACATTACCAGCGAGGGTCTAGATGGGTTAGGTTAGGTTATATTACTATATAGACGTATATAATGTGCCCACCTAGAAGTAGGGGCCGACCCGCCAGGAATGTTGGAAAATACTACATCCGAGATGTTAGGTTCTCTTAGGTTAGGGTATATAACGTTATAGACGTATATAATATCCCCACCGAGAAGTACGGGCCGACACGACCGGGATTTTGTAGAACATTACCAGCGAGGGTCTACATGGGTTAGGTTAGGTTATATTACGATATAGACGAATATAATGTGCCCACTTAGAAGTAGGGGCCGACCCGCCAGGAATGTTGGAAAATACTACATCCGAGATGATAGGTTCCCTTAGGTTAGGATATATAAATTTATAGACGTATATAATGTCCGCACCGAGACGTACGGGAAGACATGAACGGGATTCTGTGAAGCATTACCAGCGAGGTTCTAGGCGGGTTAGGTTAGGTTATATTACGATATAGACCTATATAATGTGCCCACCGAGAAGTAGGGGCCGACCCGCCAGGAATGTTGGAAAATACTACATCCGAGATGTTAGGTTCCCTTAGGTTAGGATATATAAATTTATAGACGTATATAATGTCCGCACCGAGACGTACGGGAAGACATGAACAGGATTCTGTGAAACATTACCAGCGAGGGTCTAGGTGGGCTAGGTTAGGTTATATTACGATATAGAAGTATATAATGTGCCCACCGAGAAGTAGGGGCCGACCAGCCAGGAATGTTGCAAAATACTACATTCGAGATGTTAGGTTCCCTTAGGTTAGGATATATAAATTTAATTACGTATATAATGTCCGCACCGAGACGTACGGGAAGACATGGACGGGATTCTGTGAAGCATTACCAGCGAGGGTCTAGGTGGGTTAGGTTAGGTTATATTACGTTATAGACGTATATAATTTTCCCACCGAAATGTAGGGGCCGACCAGCCAGAAATGTTGGAAAATTCTACATCCGAGATGTTAAGTTACCTTAGGTTAGGATATATAACGTTATAGACGTATATAATGTCCTCACCGAGATGTACGGGCCGACACGACCGGGATTTTGTAAAACATTACCAGCGAGGGTCTAGATGGGTTAGGTTAGGTTATATTACGATATAGACGTATATAATGTGCCCACCGAGAAGTAGGGGCCGACCCGCCAGGAATGTTGGAAAATACTACATCCGGGATGTTAGGTTCCCTTAGGTTAGGATATATAAATTTATAGACGTATATAATGTCCGCACCGAGACGTACGGGAAGACATGAACGGGATTCTGTGAAGCATTACCAGCGAGAGTCTAGGTGGGTTAGGTTAGGTTATATTACGTTATAGACGTATATAATGTTCCCACCGAGAAGTAGGGGCCGACCCGCCAGAAATGTTGGAAAATTCTACATCCGAGATGTTAAGTTGCCTTAGGTTAGGATATATAACGTTATGGACCTATATAATGTCCGCACCGAGACGTACGGGACGACACGAACGGGATTCTGTAAAACATTCCCAGCTAGGGGCTAGATGTGTTACGTTAGGTTATATTACGTTATAGACGTATATAATGATCCCACCGAGAATTGGCGCCGACCCGCCAGGAATGTTGTGAAATACTACATCCGAGATGTTAGGTTCCCTTAGGTTAGGATATATAACGTTATAGACGTATATAATGTCCTCACCGAGATGTACGGGCCGACACGACCGGGATTTTGTAAAACATTACCAGCGAGGGTCTAGATGGGTTAGGTTAGGTTATATTACGATATAGACGTATATCATGTTCCCACCGAGAAGTAGGGGCCGACCCGCCAGGAATGTTGGAAAATACTACATCCGAGATGTTAGGTTTCCTCAGGTTAGGATATATAAAGTTATAGACATATATGAGGTCCCCACGGAAAAGTATGGGCCGACACGACCGGGATTTTGTAGAACATTACCAGCGAGGGTCTGGATGGGTTAGGTTAGGTTATATTACTATATAGACGTATATAATGTGCCCACGGAGACGTAGGGGCCGACCCGCCAGGAATGTTGGAAAATACTACATCCGAGATGTTAGGTTCCCTTAGGTCAGGATATATAACGTTATAGACGTATATAATGTCCCCACCGAGAAGTACGGGCCGACACGACCGGGATTTTGTAAAACACTACCAGCGAGGGTCTAGATGGGTTCGGTTAGGTTATATTACGATGTAGACGTATGTAATGTGCCCACCTAGATGTAGGGGCCGACCCGCCAGGAATGTTGGAAAACACTACATCCGAGATGTTAGATACCCTTAGGTTAGGATATATAAATTTATAGACGTATATAATGTCCGCACCGAGACGTACGGGAAGACATGAACGGGATTCTGTGAAACATTACCAGCGAGGGTCTAGGTGGGTTAGGTTAGGTTATATTACGATATAGAAGTATATAATGTGCCCACCGAGAAGTAGGGGCCGACCCGCCAGGAATGTTGGAAAATACTACATCCGAGATGGTAGGTTCCCTCAGGTGAGGATATATAAACTTATAGACATATATGAGGTCGCCACGGAAAAGTACGGGCCGACACGACCGGGATTTTGTAGAACATTACCAGCGAGGGTCTAGATGGATTAGGTTAGGTTATATTACGATATAGACGTATATAATGTGCCCACCTAGAAGTAGGGGCCGACCCGCCAGGAATGTTGGAAAATACTACATCCGAGATGTTAGGTTCTCTTAGGTTAGGGTATATAACGTTATAGACGTATATAATATCCCCACCGAGAAGTACGGGCCGACACGACCGGGATTTTGTAGAACATTACCAGCGAGGGTCTACATGGGTTAGGTTAGGTTATATTACGATATAGACGAATATAATGTGCCCACTTAGAAGTAGGGGCCGACCCGCCAGGAATGTTGGAAAATACTACATCCGAGATGATAGGTTCCCTTAGGTTAGGATATATAAATTTATAGACGTATATAATGTCCGCACCGAGACGTACGGGAAGACATGAACGGGATTCTGTGAAGCATTACCAGCGAGGTTCTAGGTGGGTTAGGTTAGGTTATATTACGATATAGACCTATATAATGTGCCCACCGAGAAGTAGGGGCCGACCCGCCAGGAATGTTGGAAAATACTACATCCGAGATGTTAGGTTCCCTTAGGTTAGAATATATAAATTTATAGACGTATATAATGTCCGCACCGAGACGTACGGGAAGACATGAACGGGATTCTGTGAAACATTACCAGCGAGGGTCTAGGTGGGCTAGGTTAAGTTATATTACGATATAGACGTATGTAATGTGCCCACCGAGAAGTAGGGGCCGACCCGCCAGGAATGTTGGACAATACTACATCCGAGATTTTAGGTTCCCTTAGGTTAGGATATATAAATTTATAGACGTATATAGTGTCCGCTCCGAGACGTACGGGAAGACATGAACGGGATTCTGTGAAGCATTACCAGCGAGGGTCTAGGTGGGTTAGGTTAGGTTATATTACGTTATAGACGTATATAATGTTCCCACCGAGAAGTAGGGGCCGACCCGCCAGAAATGTTGGAAAATTCTACATCCGAGATGTTAAGTTGCCTTAGGTTAGGATATATAACGTTATGGACCTATATAATGTCCGCACCGAGACGTACGGGACGACACGAACGGGATTCTGTAAAACATTCCCAGCTAGGGGCTAGATGTGTTACGTTAGGTTATATTACGTTATAGACGTATATAATGTGCCCACCGAGAAGTAGGGGCCGACCCGCCAGGAATGTTGGAAAATACTACATCCGGGATGTTAGGTTCCCTTAGGTTAGGATATATAAATTTATAGACGTATATAATGTCCGCACCGAGACGTACGGGAAGACATGAACGGGATTCTGTGAAGCATTACCAGCGAGAGTCTAGGTGGGTTAGGTTAGGTTATATTACGTTATAGACGTATATAATGTTCCCACCGAGAAGTAGGGGCCGACCCGCCAGAAATGTTGGAAAATTCTACATCCGAGATGTTAAGTTGCCTTAGGTTAGGATATATAACGTTATGGACCTATATAATGTCCGCACCGAGACGTACGGGACGACACGAACGGGATTCTGTAAAACATTCCCAGCTAGGGGCTAGATGTGTTACGTTAGGTTATATTACGTTATAGACGTATATAATGATCCCACCGAGAATTGGCGCCGACCCGCCAGGAATGTTGTGAAATACTACATCCGAGATGTTAGGTTCCCTTAGGTTAGGATATATAACGTTATAGACGTATATAATGTCCTCACCGAGATGTACGGGCCGACACGACCGGGATTTTGTAAAACATTACCAGCGAGGGTCTAGATGGGTTAGGTTAGGTTATATTACGATATAGACGTATATCATGTTCCCACCGAGAAGTAGGGGCCGACCCGCCAGGAATGTTGGAAAATACTACATCCGAGATGTTAGGTTTCCTCAGGTTAGGATATATAAAGTTATAGACATATATGAGGTCCCCACGGAAAAGTATGGGCCGACACGACCGGGATTTTGTAGAACATTACCAGCGAGGGTCTGGATGGGTTAGGTTAGGTTATATTACTATATAGACGTATATAATGTGCCCACGGAGACGTAGGGGCCGACCCGCCAGGAATGTTGGAAAATACTACATCCGAGATGTTAGGTTCCCTTAGGTCAGGATATATAACGTTATAGACGTATATAATGTCCCCACCGAGAAGTACGGGCCGACACGACCGGGATTTTGTAAAACACTACCAGCGAGGGTCTAGATGGGTTCGGTTAGGTTATATTACGATGTAGACGTATGTAATGTGCCCACCTAGATGTAGGGGCCGACCCGCCAGGAATGTTGGAAAATACTACATCCGAGATGTTAGGTTCTCTTAGGTTAGGGTATATAACGTTATAGACGTATATAATATCCCCACCGAGAAGTACGGGCCGACACGACCGGGATTTTGTAGAACATTACCAGCGAGGGTCTACATGGGTTAGGTTAGGTTATATTACGATATAGACGAATATAATGTGCCCACTTAGAAGTAGGGGCCGACCCGCCAGGAATGTTGGAAAATACTACATCCGAGATGATAAGTTCCCTTAGGTTAGGATATATAAATTTATAGACGTATATAATGTCCGCACCGAGACGTACGGGAAGACATGAACGGGATTCTGTGAAGCATTACCAGCGAGGTTCTAGGTGGGTTAGGTTAGGTTATATTACGATATAGACCTATATAATGTGCCCACCGAGAAGTAGGGGCCGACCCGCCAGGAATGTTGGAAAATACTACATCCGAGATGTTAGGTTCCCTTAGGTTAGAATATATAAATTTATAGACGTATATAATGTCCGCACCGAGACGTACGGGAAGACATGAACGGGATTCTGTGAAACATTACCAGCGAGGGTCTAGGTGGGCTAGGTTAAGTTATATTACGATATAGACGTATGTAATGTGCCCACCGAGAAGTAGGGGCCGACCCGCCAGGAATGTTGGACAATACTACATCCGAGATTTTAGGTTCCCTTAGGTTAGGATATATAAATTTATAGACGTATATAGTGTCCGCTCCGAGACGTACGGGAAGACATGAACGGGATTCTGTGAAGCATTACCAGCGAGGGTCTAGGTGGGTTAGGTTAGGTTATATTACGTTATAGACGTATATAATGTTCCCACCGAGAAGTAGGGGCCGACCCGCCAGAAATGTTGGAAAATTCTACATCCGAGATGTTAAGTTGCCTTAGGTTAGGATATATAACGTTATGGACCTATATAATGTCCGCACCGAGACGTACGGGACGACACGAACGGGATTCTGTAAAACATTCCCAGCTAGGGGCTAGATGTGTTACGTTAGGTTATATTACGTTATAGACGTATATAATGTGCCCACCGAGAAGTAGGGGCCGACCCGCCAGGAATGTTGGAAAATACTACATCCGGGATGTTAGGTTCCCTTAGGTTAGGATATATAAATTTATAGACGTATATAATGTCCGCACCGAGACGTACGGGAAGACATGAACGGGATTCTGTGAAGCATTACCAGCGAGAGTCTAGGTGGGTTAGGTTAGGTTATATTACGTTATAGACGTATATAATGTTCCCACCGAGAAGTAGGGGCCGACCCGCCAGAAATGTTGGAAAATTCTACATCCGAGATGTTAAGTTGCCTTAGGTTAGGATATATAACGTTATGGACCTATATAATGTCCGCACCGAGACGTACGGGACGACACGAACGGGATTCTGTAAAACATTCCCAGCTAGGGGCTAGATGTGTTACGTTAGGTTATATTACGTTATAGACGTATATAATGATCCCACCGAGAATTGGCGCCGACCCGCCAGGAATGTTGTGAAATACTACATCCGAGATGTTAGGTTCCCTTAGGTTAGGATATATAACGTTATAGACGTATATAATGTCCTCACCGAGATGTACGGGCCGACACGACCGGGATTTTGTAAAACATTACCAGCGAGGGTCTAGATGGGTTAGGTTAGGTTATATTACGATATAGACGTATATCATGTTCCCACCGAGAAGTAGGGGCCGACCCGCCAGGAATGTTGGAAAATACTACATCCGAGATGTTAGGTTTCCTCAGGTTAGGATATATAAAGTTATAGACATATATGAGGTCCCCACGGAAAAGTATGGGCCGACACGACCGGGATTTTGTAGAACATTACCAGCGAGGGTCTGGATGGGTTAGGTTAGGTTATATTACTATATAGACGTATATAATGTGCCCACGGAGACGTAGGGGCCGACCCGCCAGGAATGTTGGAAAATACTACATCCGAGATGTTAGGTTCCCTTAGGTCAGGATATATAACGTTATAGACGTATATAATGTCCCCACCGAGAAGTACGGGCCGACACGACCGGGATTTTGTAAAACACTACCAGCGAGGGTCTAGATGGGTTCGGTTAGGTTATATTACGATGTAGACGTATGTAATGTGCCCACCTAGATGTAGGGGCCGACCCGCCAGGAATGTTGGAAAACACTACATCCGAGATGTTAGATACCCTTAGGTTAGGATATATAAATTTATAGACGTATATAATGTCCGCACCGAGACGTACGGGAAGACATGAACGGGATTCTGTGAAACATTACCAGCGAGGGTCTAGGTGGGTTAGGTTAGGTTATATTACGATATAGAAGTATATAATGTGCCCACCGAGAAGTAGGGGCCGACCCGCCAGGAATGTTGGAAAATACTACATCCGAGATGTTAGGTTCCCTCAGGTTAGGATATATAAAGTTATAGACGTATATGAGGTCCCCACCGAGAAGTACGGGCGGACACGACCGGGATTTTGTAAAACATTACCAGCGAGGGTCTAGATGGGTTCGGTTAGGTTATATTACGATATAGACGTATGTAATATGCCCACCGAGAAGTAGGGGCCGACCAGCCAGGAATGTTGCAAAATACTACATTCGAGATGTTAGGTTCCCTTAGGTTAGGATATATAAATTTAATTACGTATATAATGTCCGCACCGAGACGTACGGGAAGACATGGACGGGATTCTGTGAAGCATTACCAGCGAGGGTCTAGGTGGGTTAGGTTAGGTTATATTACGTTATAGACGTATATAATTTTCCCACCGAAATGTAGGGGCCGACCAGCCAGAAATGTTGGAAAATTCTACATCCGAGATGTTAAGTTGCCTTAGGTTAGGATATATAACGTTATAGACGTATATAATGTCCTCACCGAGATGTACGGGCCGACACGACCGGGATTTTGTAAAACATTACCAGCGAGGGTCTAGATGGGTTAGGTTAGGTTATATTACGATATAGACGTATATAATGTGCCCACCGAGAAGTAGGGGCCGACCCGCCAGGAATGTTGGAAAATACTACATCCGGGATGTTAGGTTCCCTTAGGTTAGGATATATAAATTTATAGACGTATATAATGTCCGCACCGAGACGTACGGGAAGACATGAACGGGATTCTGTGAAGCATTACCAGCGAGAGTCTAGGTGGGTTAGGTTAGGTTATATTACGTTATAGACGTATATAATGTTCCCACCGAGAAGTAGGGGCCGACCCGCCAGAAATGTTGGAAAATTCTACATCCGAGATGTTAAGTTGCCTTAGGTTAGGATATATAACGTTATGGACCTATATAATGTCCGCACCGAGACGTACGGGACGACACGAACGGGATTCTGTAAAACATTCCCAGCTAGGGGCTAGATGTGTTACGTTAGGTTATATTACGTTATAGACGTATATAATGATCCCACCGAGAATTGGCGCCGACCCGCCAGGAATGTTGTGAAATACTACATCCGAGATGTTAGGTTCCCTTAGGTTAGGATATATAACGTTATAGACGTATATAATGTCCTCACCGAGATGTACGGGCCGACACGACCGGGATTTTGTAAAACATTACCAGCGAGGGTCTAGATGGGTTAGGTTAGGTTATATTACGATATAGACGTATATCATGTTCCCACCGAGAAGTAGGGGCCGACCCGCCAGGAATGTTGGAAAATACTACATCCGAGATGTTAGGTTTCCTCAGGTTAGGATATATAAAGTTATAGACATATATGAGGTCCCCACGGAAAAGTATGGGCCGACACGACCGGGATTTTGTAGAACATTACCAGCGAGGGTCTGGATGGGTTAGGTTAGGTTATATTACTATATAGACGTATATAATGTGCCCACGGAGACGTAGGGGCCGACCCGCCAGGAATGTTGGAAAATACTACATCCGAGATGTTAGGTTCCCTTAGGTCAGGATATATAACGTTATAGACGTATATAATGTCCCCACCGAGAAGTACGGGCCGACACGACCGGGATTTTGTAAAACACTACCAGCGAGGGTCTAGATGGGTTCGGTTAGGTTATATTACGATGTAGACGTATGTAATGTGCCCACCTAGATGTAGGGGCCGACCCGCCAGGAATGTTGGAAAACACTACATCCGAGATGTTAGATACCCTTAGGTTAGGATATATAAATTTATAGACGTATATAATGTCCGCACCGAGACGTACGGGAAGACATGAACGGGATTCTGTGAAACATTACCAGCGAGGGTCTAGGTGGGTTAGGTTAGGTTATATTACGATATAGAAGTATATAATGTGCCCACCGAGAAGTAGGGGCCGACCCGCCAGGAATGTTGGAAAATACTACATCCGAGATGGTAGGTTCCCTCAGGTGAGGATATATAAACTTATAGACATATATGAGGTCGCCACGGAAAAGTACGGGCCGACACGACCGGGATTTTGTAGAACATTACCAGCGAGGGTCTAGATGGATTAGGTTAGGTTATATTACGATATAGACGTATATAATGTGCCCACCTAGAAGTAGGGGCCGACCCGCCAGGAATGTTGGAAAATACTACATCCGAGATGTTAGGTTCTCTTAGGTTAGGGTATATAACGTTATAGACGTATATAATATCCCCACCGAGAAGTACGGGCCGACACGACCGGGATTTTGTAGAACATTACCAGCGAGGGTCTACATGGGTTAGGTTAGGTTATATTACGATATAGACGAATATAATGTGCCCACTTAGAAGTAGGGGCCGACCCGCCAGGAATGTTGGAAAATACTACATCCGAGATGATAGGTTCCCTTAGGTTAGGATATATAAATTTATAGACGTATATAATGTCCGCACCGAGACGTACGGGAAGACATGAACGGGATTCTGTGAAGCATTACCAGCGAGGTTCTAGGTGGGTTAGGTTAGGTTATATTACGATATAGACCTATATAATGTGCCCACCGAGAAGTAGGGGCCGACCCGCCAGGAATGTTGGAAAATACTACATCCGAGATGTTAGGTTCCCTTAGGTTAGAATATATAAATTTATAGACGTATATAATGTCCGCACCGAGACGTACGGGAAGACATGAACGGGATTCTGTGAAACATTACCAGCGAGGGTCTAGGTGGGCTAGGTTAAGTTATATTACGATATAGACGTATGTAATGTGCCCACCGAGAAGTAGGGGCCGACCCGCCAGGAATGTTGGACAATACTACATCCGAGATTTTAGGTTCCCTTAGGTTAGGATATATAAATTTATAGACGTATATAGTGTCCGCTCCGAGACGTACGGGAAGACATGAACGGGATTCTGTGAAGCATTACCAGCGAGGGTCTAGGTGGGTTAGGTTAGGTTATATTACGTTATAGACGTATATAATGTTCCCACCGAGAAGTAGGGGCCGACCCGCCAGAAATGTTGGAAAATTCTACATCCGAGATGTTAAGTTGCCTTAGGTTAGGATATATAACGTTATGGACCTATATAATGTCCGCACCGAGACGTACGGGACGACACGAACGGGATTCTGTAAAACATTCCCAGCTAGGGGCTAGATGTGTTACGTTAGGTTATATTACGTTATAGACGTATATAATGTGCCCACCGAGAAGTAGGGGCCGACCCGCCAGGAATGTTGGAAAATACTACATCCGGGATGTTAGGTTCCCTTAGGTTAGGATATATAAATTTATAGACGTATATAATGTCCGCACCGAGACGTACGGGAAGACATGAACGGGATTCTGTGAAGCATTACCAGCGAGAGTCTAGGTGGGTTAGGTTAGGTTATATTACGTTATAGACGTATATAATGTTCCCACCGAGAAGTAGGGGCCGACCCGCCAGAAATGTTGGAAAATTCTACATCCGAGATGTTAAGTTGCCTTAGGTTAGGATATATAACGTTATGGACCTATATAATGTCCGCACCGAGACGTACGGGACGACACGAACGGGATTCTGTAAAACATTCCCAGCTAGGGGCTAGATGTGTTACGTTAGGTTATATTACGTTATAGACGTATATAATGATCCCACCGAGAATTGGCGCCGACCCGCCAGGAATGTTGTGAAATACTACATCCGAGATGTTAGGTTCCCTTAGGTTAGGATATATAACGTTATAGACGTATATAATGTCCTCACCGAGATGTACGGGCCGACACGACCGGGATTTTGTAAAACATTACCAGCGAGGGTCTAGATGGGTTAGGTTAGGTTATATTACGATATAGACGTATATCATGTTCCCACCGAGAAGTAGGGGCCGACCCGCCAGGAATGTTGGAAAATACTACATCCGAGATGTTAGGTTTCCTCAGGTTAGGATATATAAAGTTATAGACATATATGAGGTCCCCACGGAAAAGTATGGGCCGACACGACCGGGATTTTGTAGAACATTACCAGCGAGGGTCTGGATGGGTTAGGTTAGGTTATATTACTATATAGACGTATATAATGTGCCCACGGAGACGTAGGGGCCGACCCGCCAGGAATGTTGGAAAATACTACATCCGAGATGTTAGGTTCCCTTAGGTCAGGATATATAACGTTATAGACGTATATAATGTCCCCACCGAGAAGTACGGGCCGACACGACCGGGATTTTGTAAAACACTACCAGCGAGGGTCTAGATGGGTTCGGTTAGGTTATATTACGATGTAGACGTATGTAATGTGCCCACCTAGATGTAGGGGCCGACCCGCCAGGAATGTTGGAAAACACTACATCCGAGATGTTAGATACCCTTAGGTTAGGATATATAAATTTATAGACGTATATAATGTCCGCACCGAGACGTACGGGAAGACATGAACGGGATTCTGTGAAACATTACCAGCGAGGGTCTAGGTGGGTTAGGTTAGGTTATATTACGATATAGAAGTATATAATGTGCCCACCGAGAAGTAGGGGCCGACCCGCCAGGAATGTTGGAAAATACTACATCCGAGATGGTAGGTTCCCTCAGGTGAGGATATATAAACTTATAGACATATATGAGGTCGCCACGGAAAAGTACGGGCCGACACGACCGGGATTTTGTAGAACATTACCAGCGAGGGTCTAGATGGATTAGGTTAGGTTATATTACGATATAGACGTATATAATGTGCCCACCTAGAAGTAGGGGCCGACCCGCCAGGAATGTTGGAAAATACTACATCCGAGATGTTAGGTTCTCTTAGGTTAGGGTATATAACGTTATAGACGTATATAATATCCCCACCGAGAAGTACGGGCCGACACGACCGGGATTTTGTAGAACATTACCAGCGAGGGTCTACATGGGTTAGGTTAGGTTATATTACGATATAGACGAATATAATGTGCCCACTTAGAAGTAGGGGCCGACCCGCCAGGAATGTTGGAAAATACTACATCCGAGATGATAGGTTCCCTTAGGTTAGGATATATAAATTTATAGACGTATATAATGTCCGCACCGAGACGTACGGGAAGACATGAACGGGATTCTGTGAAGCATTACCAGCGAGGTTCTAGGTGGGTTAGGTTAGGTTATATTACGATATAGACCTATATAATGTGCCCACCGAGAAGTAGGGGCCGACCCGCCAGGAATGTTGGAAAATACTACATCCGAGATGTTAGGTTCCCTTAGGTTAGAATATATAAATTTATAGACGTATATAATGTCCGCACCGAGACGTACGGGAAGACATGAACGGGATTCTGTGAAACATTACCAGCGAGGGTCTAGGTGGGCTAGGTTAAGTTATATTACGATATAGACGTATGTAATGTGCCCACCGAGAAGTAGGGGCCGACCCGCCAGGAATGTTGGACAATACTACATCCGAGATTTTAGGTTCCCTTAGGTTAGGATATATAAATTTATAGACGTATATAGTGTCCGCTCCGAGACGTACGGGAAGACATGAACGGGATTCTGTGAAGCATTACCAGCGAGGGTCTAGGTGGGTTAGGTTAGGTTATATTACGTTATAGACGTATATAATGTTCCCACCGAGAAGTAGGGGCCGACCCGCCAGAAATGTTGGAAAATTCTACATCCGAGATGTTAAGTTGCCTTAGGTTAGGATATATAACGTTATGGACCTATATAATGTCCGCACCGAGACGTACGGGACGACACGAACGGGATTCTGTAAAACATTCCCAGCTAGGGGCTAGATGTGTTACGTTAGGTTATATTACGTTATAGACGTATATAATGATCCCACCGAGAATTGGCGCCGACCCCCCAGGAATGTTGTGACATACTACATCCGAGGTGTTAGGTTCCCTTAGGTTAGGATATATAACGTTATAGACGTATATAATGTCCTCACGGAGATGTACGGGCCGACACGACCGGGAATTTGTGAAACATTACAAGCGAGGTTCTAGATGGGTTAGGTTAGGTTATATTACGATATAGACGTATATCATGTTCCCACCGAGAAGTAGGGGCCGACCCGCCAGGAATGTTGGAAAATACTACATCCGAGATGTTAGGTTTCCTCAGGTTAGGATATATAAAGTTATAGACATATATGAGGTCCCCACGGAAAAGTACGGGCCGACACGACCGGGATTTTGTAGAACATTACCAGCGAGGGTCTAGATGGGTTAGGTTAGGTTATATTACTATATAGACGTATATAATGTGCCCACGGAGAAGTAGGGGCCGACCCGCCAGGAATGTGGGAAAATACTACATCCGAGAAGTTAGGTTCCCTTAGGTTAGGATATATAATGTTATAGACGTATATAATGTCCCCACCGAGACGTACGGGCCGACACGACCGGGATTTTGTAAAACATTACCAGCGAGGGTCTAGATGGGTTCGGTTAGGTTATATTACGATATAGACGTATGTAATGTGCCCACCTAGAAGTAGGGGCCGACCCGCCAGGAATGTTGGAAAATACTACATCCGAGATGTTAGGTACCCTTAGGTTAGGATATATAAATTTATAGACGTATATAATGTCCGCACCGAGACGTACGGGAAGACATGAACGGGATTCTGTGAAACATTACCAGCGAGGGTCTAGGTGGGTTAGGTTAGGTTATATTACGATACAGAAGTATATAATGTGCCCACCGAGAAGTAGGGGCCGACCCGCCAGGAATGTTGGAAAATACTACATCCGAGATGTTAGGTTCCCTCAGGTGAGGATATATAAAGTTATAGACATATATGAGGTCGCCACGGAAAAGTACGGGCCGACACGACCGGGATTTTGTAGAATATTACCAGCGAGGGTCTAGATGGATTAGGTTAGGTTATATTACGATATAGACGTATATAATGTGCCCACCTAGAAGTAGGGGCCGACCCGCCAGGAATGTTGTGAAATACTACATCCGAGATGTTAGATTCCCTTAGGTTAGGATATATAACGTTATAGACGTATATAATGTTCTCACCGAGATGTACGGGCCGACACGACCGGGATTTTGTAAAACATTACCAGCGAGAGGCCTAGATGGGTTAGGTTAGGTTATATTACGATATAGACGTATATAATGTGCCCACCGAGAAGTAGGGGCCGACCCGCCAGGAATGTTGGAAAATACTACATCCGAGATGTTAGGTTCTCTTAGGTTAGGATATATAACGTTATAGACGTATATAATGTCCTCACCGAGATGTACGGGCCGACACGACCGGGATTTTGTAAAACATTACCAGCGAGGGTCTAGATGGGTTAGGTTAGGTTATATTACGATATAGACGTATATAATGTGCCCACGGAGAAGTAGGGGCCGACCAGCCAGAAATGTTGGAAAATTCTACATCCGAGATGTTAAGTTGCCTTACGTTAGGATATATAACGTTATAGACGTATATAATGTCCGCACCGAGACGTACGGGACGACACGAACGGGATTCTGTAAAACATTCCCAGCTAGGGGCTAGATGTGTTACGTTAGGTTATATTACGTTATAGACGTATATAATGATCCCACCGAGAATTGGCGCCGACCCGCCAGGAATGTTGTGAAATACTACATCCGAGATGTTAGGTTCCCTTAGGTTAGGATATATAACGTTATAGACGTATATAATGTCCTCACCGAGATGTACGGGCCGACACGACCGGGATTTTGTAAAACATTACCAGCGAGGGTCTAGATGGGTTAGGTTAGGTTATATTACGATATAGACGTATATCATGTTCCCACCGAGAAGTAGGGGCCGACCCGCGAGGAATGTTGGAAAACACTACATCCGAGATGTTAGGTTCTCTTAGGTTAGGTTATATAACGTTATAGACGTATATAATGTCCTCACCGAGATGTACGGGCGGACACGACCGGGATTTTGTAAAACATTACCAGCGAGGGTCTAGATGGGTTCGGTTAGGTTATATTACGATACAGACGTATGTAATGTGCCCACCGAGAAGTAGGGGCCGACCAGCCAGGAATGTTGGAAAATACTACATCCGAGATGTTAGGTTCCCTTAGGTTAGGATATATAAATTTAATTACGTATATAATGTCCGCACCGAGACGTACGGGAAGACATGTACGGGATTCTGTGAAGCATTACCAGCGAGGGTCTAGGTGGGTTAGGTTAGGTTATATTACGTTATAGACGTATATAATTTTCCCACCGAAATGTAGGGGCCGACCCGCCAGAAATGTTGGAAAATTCTACATCCGAGATGTTAGGTTCCCTTAGGTTAGGATATATAAATTTATAGACGTATATAATGTCCGCACCGAGACGTACGGGAAGACATGAACAGGATTCTGTGAAACATTACCAGCGAGGGTCTAGGTGGGCTAGGTTAGGTTATATTACGATATAGAAGTATATAATGTGCCCACCGAGAAGTAGGGGCCGACCCGCCAGGAATGTTGGAAAATACTACATCCGAGATGTTAGGTTCCCTCAGGTTAGGATATATAAAGTTATAGACGTATATGAGGTCCCCACCGAGAAGTACGGGCGGACACGACCGGGATTTTGTAAAACATTACCAGCGAGGGTCTAGATGGGTTCGGTTAGGTTATATTACGATATAGACGTATGTAATATGCCCACCGAGAAGTAGGGGCCGACCAGCCAGGAATGTTGCAAAATGCTACATCCGAGATGTTAGGTTCCCTTAGGTTAGGATATATAAATTTAATTACGTATATAATGTCCGCACCGAGACGTACGGGAAGACATGAACGGGATTCTGTGAAGCATTACCAGCGAGGGTCTAGGTGGGTTAGGTTAGGTTATATTACGTTATAGACGTATATAATTTTCCCACCGAAATGTAGGGGCCGACCAGCCAGAAATGTTGGAAAATTCTACATCCGAGGTGTTAAGTTGCCTTAGGTTAGGATATATAACGTTATAGACGTATATAATGTCCTCACCGAGATGTACGGGCCGACACGACCGGGATTTTGTAAAACATTACCAGCGAGGGTCTAGATGGGTTAGGTTAGGTTATATTACGATATAGACGTATATAATGTGCCCACCGAGAAGTAGGGGCCGACCCGCCAGGAATGTTGGAAAATACTACATCCGGGATGTTAGGTTCCCTTAGGTTAGGATATATAAATTTATAGACGTATATAATGTCCGCACCGAGACGTACGGGAAGACATGAACGGGATTCTGTGAAGCATTACCAGCGAGAGTCTAGGTGGGTTAGGTTAGGTTATATTACGTTATAGACGTATATAATGTTCCCACCGAGAAGTAGGGGCCGACCCGCCAGAAATGTTGGAAAATTCTACATCCGAGATGTTAAGTTGCCTTAGGTTAGGATATATAACGTTATGGACCTATATAATGTCCGCACCGAGACGTACGGGACGACACGAACGGGATTCTGTAAAACATTCCCAGCTAGGGGCTAGATGTGTTACGTTAGGTTATATTACGTTATAGACGTATATAATGATCCCA
Organism: Xylocopa violacea; assembly: GCA_963969225.1. Lineage (NCBI taxonomy): Eukaryota > Metazoa > Arthropoda > Insecta > Hymenoptera > Apidae > Xylocopa > Xylocopa violacea. The sequence goes on along the minus strand of CAXAJV010000738.1, from coordinate 1,101,212 downwards.
CCGAGAATTGGCGCCGACCCGCCAGGAATGTTGTGAAATACTACATCCGAGATGTTAGGTTCCCTTAGGTTAGGATATATAACGTTATAGACGTATATAATGTCCTCACCGAGATGTACGGGCCGACACGACCGGGATTTTGTAAAACATTACCAGCGAGGGTCTAGATGGGTTAGGTTAGGTTATATTACGATATAGACGTATATCATGTTCCCACCGAGAAGTAGGGGCCGACCCGCCAGGAATGTTGGAAAATACTACATCCGAGATGTTAGGTTTCCTCAGGTTAGGATATATAAAGTTATAGACATATATGAGGTCCCCACGGAAAAGTATGGGCCGACACGACCGGGATTTTGTAGAACATTACCAGCGAGGGTCTGGATGGGTTAGGTTAGGTTATATTACTATATAGACGTATATAATGTGCCCACGGAGAAGTAGGGGCCGACCCGCCAGGAATGTTGGAAAATACTACATCCGAGATGTTAGGTTCCCTTAGGTCAGGATATATAACGTTATAGACGTATATAATGTCCCCACCGAGAAGTACGGGCCGACACGACCGGGATTTTGTAAAACACTACCAGCGAGGGTCTAGATGGGTTCGGTTAGGTTATATTACGATGTAGACGTATGTAATGTGCCCACCTAGATGTAGGGGCCGACCCGCCAGGAATGTTGGAAAACACTACATCCGAGATGTTAGATACCCTTAGGTTAGGATATATAAATTTATAGACGTATATAATGTCCGCACCGAGACGTACGGGAAGACATGAACGGGATTCTGTGAAACATTACCAGCGAGGGTCTAGGTGGGTTAGGTTAGGTTATATTACGATATAGAAGTATATAATGTGCCCACCGAGAAGTAGGGGCCGACCCGCCAGGAATGTTGGAAAATACTACATCCGAGATGGTAGGTTCCCTCAGGTGAGGATATATAAACTTATAGACATATATGAGGTCGCCACGGAAAAGTACGGGCCGACACGACCGGGATTTTGTAGAACATTACCAGCGAGGGTCTAGATGGATTAGGTTAGGTTATATTACGATATAGACGTATATAATGTGCCCACCTAGAAGTAGGGGCCGACCCGCCAGGAATGTTGGAAAATACTACATCCGAGATGTTAGGTTCTCTTAGGTTAGGGTATATAACGTTATAGACGTATATAATATCCCCACCGAGAAGTACGGGCCGACACGACCGGGATTTTGTAGAACATTACCAGCGAGGGTCTACATGGGTTAGGTTAGGTTATATTACGATTTGGACGAATATAATGTGCCCACTTAGAAGTAGGGGCCGACCCGCCAGGAATGTTGGAAAATACTACATCCGAGATGATAGGTTCCCTTAGGTTAGGATATATAAATTTATAGACGTATATAATGTCCGCACCGAGACGTACGGGAAGACATGAACGGGATTCTGTGAAGCATTACCAGCGAGGTTCTAGGTGGGTTAGGTTAGGTTATATTACGATATAGACCTATATAATGTGCCCACCGAGAAGTAGGGGCCGACCCGCCAGGAATGTTGGAAAATACTACATCCGAGATGTTAGGTTCCCTTAGGTTAGAATATATAAATTTATAGACGTATATAATGTCCGCACCGAGACGTACGGGAAGACATGAACGGGATTCTGTGAAACATTACCAGCGAGGGTCTAGGTGGGCTAGGTTAAGTTATATTACGATATAGACGTATGTAATGTGCCCACCGAGAAGTAGGGGCCGACCCGCCAGGAATGTTGGACAATACTACATCCGAGATTTTAGGTTCCCTTAGGTTAGGATATATAAATTTATAGACGTATATAGTGTCCGCTCCGAGACGTACGGGAAGACATGAACGGGATTCTGTGAAGCATTACCAGCGAGGGTCTAGGTGGGTTAGGTTAGGTTATATTACGTTATAGACGTATATAATGTTCCCACCGAGAAGTAGGGGCCGACCCGCCAGAAATGTTGGAAAATTCTACATCCGAGATGTTAAGTTGCCTTAGGTTAGGATATATAACGTTATGGACCTATATAATGTCCGCACCGAGACGTACGGGACGACACGAACGGGATTCTGTAAAACATTCCCAGCTAGGGGCTAGATGTGTTACGTTAGGTTATATTACGTTATAGACGTATATAATGATCCCACCGAGAATTGGCGCCGACCCCCCAGGAATGTTGTGACATACTACATCCGAGGTGTTAGGTTCCCTTAGGTTAGGATATATAACGTTATAGACGTATATAATGTCCTCACCGAGATGTACGGGCCGACACGACCGGGAATTTGTGAAACATTACAAGCGAGGTTCTAGATGGGTTAGGTTAGGTTATATTACGATATAGACGTATATCATGTTCCCACCGAGAAGTAGGGGCCGACCCGCCAGGAATGTTGGAAAATACTACATCCGAGATGTTAGGTTTCCTCAGGTTAGGATATATAAAGTTATAGACATATATGAGGTCCCCACGGAAAAGTACGGGCCGACACGACCGGGATTTTGTAGAACATTACCAGCGAGGGTCTAGATGGGTTAGGTTAGGTTATATTACTATATAGACGTATATAATGTGCCCACGGAGAAGTAGGGGCCGACCCGCCAGGAATGTTGGAAAATACTACATCCGAGAAGTTAGGTTCCCTTAGGTTAGGATATATAATGTTATAGACGTATATAATGTCCCCACCGAGACGTACGGGCCGACACGACCGGGATTTTGTAAAACATTACCAGCGAGGGTCTAGATGGGTTCGGTTAGGTTATATTACGATATAGACGTATGTAATGTGCCCACCTAGAAGTAGGGGCCGACCCGCCAGGAATGTTGGAAAATACTACATCCGAGATGTTAGGTACCCTTAGGTTAGGATATATAAATTTATAGACGTATATAATGTCCGCACCGAGACGTACGGGAAGACATGAACGGGATTCTGTGAAACATTACCAGCGAGGGTCTAGGTGGGTTAGGTTAGGTTATATTACGATACAGAAGTATATAATGTGCCCACCGAGAAGTAGGGGCCGACCCGCCAGGAATGTTGGAAAATACTACATCCGAGATGTTAGGTTCCCTCAGGTGAGGATATATAAAGTTATAGACATATATGAGGTCGCCACGGAAAAGTACGGGCCGACACGACCGGGATTTTGTAGAACATTACCAGCGAGGGTCTAGATGGATTAGGTTAGGTTATATTACGATATAGACGTATATAATGTGCCCACCTAGAAGTAGGGGCCGACCCGCCAGGAATGTTGTGAAATACTACATCCGAGATGTTAGATTCCCTTAGGTTAGGATATATAACGTTACAGACGTATATAATGTTCTCACCGAGATGTACGGGCCGACACGACCGGGATTTTGTAAAACATTACCAGCGAGAGGCCTAGATGGGTTAGGTTAGGTTATATTACGATATAGACGTATATAATGTGCCCACCGAGAAGTAGGGGCCGACCCGCCAGGAATGTTGGAAAATACTACATCCGAGATGTTAGGTTCTCTTAGGTTAGGATATATAACGTTATAGACGTATATAATGTCCTCACCGAGATGTACGGGCCGACACGACCGGGATTTTGTAAAACATTACCAGCGAGGTTCTAGATGGGTTAGGTTAGGTTATATTACGATATAGACGTATATAATGTGCCCACGGAGAAGTAGGGGCCGACCAGCCAGAAATGTTGGAAAATTCTACATCCGAGATGTTAAGTTGCCTTACGTTAGGATATATAACGTTATAGACGTATATAATGTCCGCACCGAGACGTACGGGACGACACGAACGGGATTCTGTAAAACATTCCCAGCTAGGGGCTAGATGTGTTACGTTAGGTTATATTACGTTATAGACGTATATAATGATCCCAGCGAGAATTGGCGCCGACCCGCCAGGAATGTTGTGAAATACTACATCCGAGATGTTAGGTTCCCTTAGGTTAGGATATATAACGTTATAGACGTATATAATGTCCTCACCGAGATGTACGGGCCGACACGACCGGGATTTTGTAAAACATTACCAGCGAGGGTCTAGATGGGTTAGGTTAGGTTATATTACGATATAGACGTATATCATGTTCCCACCGAGAAGTAGGGGCCGACCCGCGAGGAATGTTGGAAAACACTACATCCGAGATGTTAGGTTCTCTTAGGTTAGGTTATATAACGTTATAGACGTATATAATGTCCTCACCGAGATGTACGGGCGGACACGACCGGGATTTTGTAAAACATTACCAGCGAGGGTCTAGATGGGTTAGGTTAGGTTATATTACGATATAGACGTATATAATGTGCCCACCGAGAAGTAGGGGCCGACCCGCCAGGAATGTTGGAAAATACTACATCCGGGATGTTAGGTTCCCTTAGGTTAGGATATATAAATTTATAGACGTATATAATGTCCGCACCGAGACGTACGGGAAGACATGAACGGGATTCTGTGAAGCATTACCAGCGAGGGTCTAGGTGGGTTAGGTTAGGTTATATTACGTTACAGACGTATATATTGTTCCCACCGAGAAGTAGGGGCCGACCCGCCAGAAATGTTGGAAAATTCTACATCCGAGATGTTAAGTTCCCTTAGGTTAGGATATCTAACGTTATGGACCTATATAATGTCCGCACCGAGACGTACGGGACGACACGAACGGGATTCTGTAAAACATTACCAGCTAGGGGCTAGATGTGTTACGTTAGGTTATATTACGTTATAGACGTACATAATGATCCCACCGAGAATTGGCGCCGACCCGCCAGGAATGTTGTGAAATACTACATCCGAGATGTTAGGTTCCCTTAGGTTAGGATATATAACGTTATAGACGTATATAATGTCCTCACCGAGATGTACGGGCCGACACGACCGGGATTTTGTAAAACATTACCAGCGAGGGTCTAGATGGGTTAGGTTAGGTTATATTACTATATAGACGTATATAATGTGCCCACGGAGAAGTAGGGGCCGACCCGCCAGGAATGTTGGAAAATACTACATCCGAGATGTTAGGTTCCCTTAGGTTAGGATATATAACGTTATAGACGTATATAATGTCCCCACCGAGAAGTACGGGCCGACACGACCGGGATTTTGTAAAACATTACCAGCGAGGGTCTAGATGGGTTCGGTTAGGTTATATTACGATATAGACGTATGTAATGTGCCCACCTAGAAGTAGGGGCCGACCCGCCAGGAATGTTGGAAAATACTACATCCGAGATGTTAGGTACCCTTAGGTTAGGATATATAAATTTATAGACGTATATAATGTCCGCACCGAGACGTACGGGAAGACATGAACGGGATTCTGTGAAACATTACCAGCGAGGGTCTAGGTGGGTTAGGTTAGGTTATATTACGATACAGAAGTATATAATGTGCCCACCGAGAAGTAGGGGCCGACCCGCCAGGAATGTTGGAAAATACTACATCCGAGATGTTAGGTTCCCTCAGGTGAGGATATATAAAGTTATAGACATATATGAGGTCGCCACGGAAAAGTACGGGCCGACACGACCGGGATTTTGTAGAACATTACCAGCGAGGGTCTAGATGGATTAGGTTAGGTTATATTACGATATAGACGTATATAATGTGCCCACCTAGAAGTAGGGGCCGACCCGCCAGGAATGTTGTGAAATACTACATCCGAGATGTTAGGTTCCCTTAGGTTAGGATATATAACGTTATAGACGTATATAATGTTCTCACCGAGATGTACGGGCCGACACGACCGGGATTTTGTAAAACATTACCAGCGAGAGGCCTAGATGGGTTAGGTTAGGTTATATTACGATATAGACGTATATAATGTGCCCACCGAGATGTAGGGGCCGACCCGCCAGGAATGTTGGAAAATACTACATCCGAGATGTTAGGTTCTCTTAGGTTAGGATATATAAAGTTATAGACGTATATGAGGTCCCCACGGAAAAGTACGGGCCGACACGACCGGGATTTTGTAAAACATTACCAGCGAGGGTCTAGATGGGTTAGGTTAGGTTATATTACGATATAGACGTATATAATGTGCCCACCTAGAAGTAGGGGCCGACCCGCCAGGAATGATGGAAAATACTACATCCGAGATGTTAGGTTCTCTTAGGTTAGGGTATATAACGTTATAGACGTATATAATATCCCCACCGAGAAGTACGGGCCGACACGACCGGGATTTTGTAGAACATTACCAGCGAGGGTCTACATGGGTTAGGTTAGGTTATATTACGATATAGACGAATATAATGTGCCCACTTAGAAGTAGGGGCCGACCCGCCAGGAATGTTGGAAAATACTACATCCGAGATGATAGGTTCCCTTAGGTTAGGATATATAAATTTATAGACGTATATAATGTCCGCACCGAGACGTACGGGAAGACATGAACGGGATTCTGTGAAGCATTACCAGCGAGGTTCTAGGTGGGTTAGGTTAGGTTATATTACGATATAGACCTATATAATGTGCCCACCGAGAAGTAGGGGCCGACCCGCCAGGAATTTTGGAAAATACTACATCCGAGATGTTAGGTTCCCTTAGGTTAGAATATATAAATTTATAGACGTATATAATGTCCTCACCGAGATGTACGGGCCGACACGACCGGGATTTTGTAAAACATTACCAGCGAGGGTCTAGATGGGTTAGGTTAGGTTAAATTACGATATAGACGTATATAATGTGCCCACCGAGAATTGGCGCCGACCCGCCAGGAATGTTGTGAAATACTACATCCGAGATGTTAGGTTCCCTTAGGTTAGGATATATAACGTTATAGACGTATATAATGTCCTCACCGAGATGTACGGGCCGACACGACCGGGATTTTGTAAAACATTACCAGCGAGGGTCTAGATGGGTTAGGTTAGGTTATATTACGATATAGACGTATATCATGTTCCCACCGAGAAGTAGGGGCCGACCCGCCAGGAATGTTGGAAAATACTACATCCGAGATGTTAGGTTTCCTCAGGTTAGGATATATAAAGTTATAGACATATATGAGGTCCCCACGGAAAAGTACGGGCCGACACGACCGGGATTTTGTAGAACATTACCAGCTAGGGGCTAGATGTGTTACGTTAGGTTATATTACGTTATAGACGTATATAATGATCCCACCGAGAATTGGCGCCGACCCGCCAGGAATGTTGTGAAATACTACATCCGAGATGTTAGGTTCCCTTAGGTTAGGATATATAAATTTATAGACGTATATAATGTCCGCACCGAGACGTACGGGAAGACATGAACGGGATTCTGTGAAACATTACCAGCGAGGGTCTAGGTGGGTTAGGTTAGGTTATATTACGATATAGACGTATATAATGTGCCCACCGAGAAGTAGGGGCCGAGCCGCCAGGAATGTTGGAAAATACTACATCCGAGATGTTAGGTTCCCTCAGGTTAGGATATATAAAGTTATAGACATATATGAGGTCCCCACGGAAAAGTACGGGCCGACACGACCGGGATTTTGTAAAACATTACCAGCGAGGGTCTAGATGGGTTAGGTTAGGTTATATTACGATATAGACGTATATAATGTGCCCACCTAGAAGTAGGGTCCGACCCGCCAGGAATGTTGGAAAATACTACATTCGAGATGTTAGGTTCTCTTAGGTTAGGGTATATAACGTTATAGACGTATATAATGTCCCGACCGAGAAGTACGGGCCGACACGACCGGGATTTTGTAGAACATTACCAGCGAGGGTCTAGATGGGTTAGGTTAGGTTATATTACGATATAGACCTATATAATGTGCCCACCGAGAAGTAGGGGCCGACCCGCCAGGAATGTTGTGAAATACTACATCCGAGATGTTAGGTTCCCTTAGGTTAGGATATATAACGTTATAGACGTATATAATGTTCTCACCGAGATGTACGGGCCGACACGACCGGGATTTTGTAAAACATTACCAGCGAGAGGCCTAGATGGGTTAGGTTAGGTTATATTACGATATAGACGTATATAATGTGCCCACCGAGAAGTAGGGGCCGACCCGCCAGGAATGTTGGAAAATACTACATCCGAGATGTTAGGTTCCCTTAGGTCAGGATATATAACGTTATAGACATATATAATGTCCCCACCGAGAAGTACGGGCCGACACGACCGGGATTTTGTAAAACATTACCAGCGAGGGTCTAGATGGGTTCGGTTAGGTTATATTACGATATAGACGTATGTAATGTGCCCACCTAGAAGTAGGGGCCGACCCGCCAGGAATGTTGGAAAACACTACATCCGAGATGTTAGGTTCTCTTAGGTTAGGGTATATAACGTTATAGACGTATATAATGTCCCGACCGAGAAGTACGGGCCGACACGACCGGGATTTTGTAGAACATTACCAGCGAGGGTCTAGATGGGTTAGGTTAGGTTATATTACGATATAGACCTATATAATGTGCCCACCGAGAAGTAGGGGCCGACCCGCCAGGAATGTTGTGAAATACTACATCCGAGATGTTAGGTTCCCTTAGGTTAGGATATATAACGTTATAGACGTATATAATGTTCTCACCGAGATGTACGGGCCGACACGACCGGGATTTTGTAAAACATTACCAGCGAGAGGCCTAGATGGGTTAGGTTAGGTTATATTACGATATAGACGTATATAATGTGCCCACCGAGAAGTAGGGGCCGACCCGCCAGGAATGTTGGAAAATACTACATCCGAGATGTTAGGTTCCCTTAGGTCAGGATATATAACGTTATAGACATATATAATGTCCCCACCGAGAAGTACGGGCCGACACGACCGGGATTTTGTAAAACATTACCAGCGAGGGTCTAGATGGGTTCGGTTAGGTTATATTACGATATAGACGTATGTAATGTGCCCACCTAGAAGTAGGGGCCGACCCGCCAGGAATGTTGGAAAACACTACATCCGAGATGTTAGGTACCCTTAGGTTAGGATATATAAATTTATAGACGTATATAATGTCCGCACCGAGACGTACGGGAAGACATGAACGGGATTCTGTGAAGCATTACCAGCGAGGGTCTAGGTGGGTTAGGTTAGGTTATATTACGATATAGACCTATATAATGTGCCCACCGAGAAGTAGGGGCCGACCCGCCAGGAATGTTGGAAAATACTACATCCGAGATGTTAGGTACCCTTAGGTTAGGATATATAAATTTATAGACGTATATAATGTCCGCACCGAGACGTACGGGAAGAAATGAACGGGATTCTGTGAAACATTACCAGCGAGGGTCTAGGTGGGTTAGGTTAGGTTATATTACGATATAGAAGTATATTATGTGCCCACCGAGAAGTAGGGGCCGACCCGCCAGGAATGTTGGAAAATACTACATCCGAGATGTTAGGTTCCCTCAGGCGAGGATATATAAAGTTATAGACATATATGAGGTCGCCACGGAAAAGTACGGGCCGACACGACCGGGATTTTGTAGAACATTACCAGCGAGGGTCTAGATGGATTAGGTTAGGTTATATTACGATATAGACGTATATAATGTGCCCACCTAGAAGTAGGGGCCGACCCGCCAGGAATGTTGTGAAATACTACATCCGAGATGTTAGGTTCCCTTAGGTTAGGATATATAACGTTATAGACGTATATAATGTTCTCACCGAGATGTACGGGCCGACACGACCGGGATTTTGTGAAACATTACCAGCGAGAGTCCTAGATGGGTTAGGTTAGGTTATATTACGATATAGACGTATATAATGTGCCCACCGAGATGTAGGGGCCGACCCGCCAGGAATGTTGGAAAATACTACATCCGAGATGTTAGGTTCTCTTAGGTTAGGATATATAACGTTATAGACGTATATAATGTCCTCACCGAGATGTACGGGCCGACACGACCGGGATTTTGTAAAACATTACCAGCGAGGGTCTAGATGGGTTAGGTTAGGTTATATTACGATATAGACGTATATAATGTGCCCACGGAGAAGTAGGGGCCGACCAGCCAGAAATGTTGGAAAATTCTACATCCGAGATGTTAAGTTGCCTTACGTTAGGATATATAACGTTATAGACGTATATAATGTCCGCACCGAGACGTACGGGACGACACGAACGGGATTCTGTAAAACATTCCCAGCTAGGGGCTAGATGTGTTACGTTAGGTTATATTACGTTATAGACGTATATAATGATCCCACCGAGAATTGGCGCCGACCCGCCAGCAATGTTGTGAAATACTACACCCGAGATGTTAGGTTCCCTTAGGTTAGGATATATAACGTTATAGACGTATATAATGTCCTCACCGAGATGTACGGGCCGACACGACCGGGATTTTGTAAAACATTACCAGCGAGGGTCTAGATGTGTTAGGTTAGGTTATATTACGTTATAGACGTATATCATGTTCCCACCGAGAAGTAGGGGCCGACCCGCCAGGAATGTTGGAAAATACTACATCCGAGATGTTAGGTTCCCTCAGGTTAGGATATATAAAGTTATAGACATATATGAGGTCCCCACGGAAAAGTACGGGCCGACACGACCGGGATTTTGTAGAACATTATCAGCGAGGGTCTGGATGGGTTAGGTTAGGTCATATTACTATATAGACGTATATAATGTGCCCACGGAGAAGTAGGGGCCGACCCGCCAGGAATGTTGGAAAATACTACATCCGAGATGTTAGGTTCCCTTAGGTCAGGATATATAACGTTATAGACGTATATAATGTCCCCACCGAGAAGTACGGGCCGACACGACCGGGATTTTGTAAAACATTACCAGCGAGGGTCTAGATGGGTTCGGTTAGGTTATATTACGATATAGACGTATGTAATGTGCCCACCTAGAAGTAGGGGCCGACCCGCCAGGAATGTTGGAAATCACTACATCCGAGATGTTAGGTACCCTTAGGTTAGGATATATAAATTTATAGACGTATATAATGTCCGCACCGAGACGTACGGGAAGACATGAACGGGATACTGTGAAGCATTACCAGCGAGGGTCTAGGTGGGTTAGGTTAGGTTATATTACGATATAGACCTATATAATGTGCCCACCGAGAAGTAGGGGCCGACCCGCCAGGAATGTTGTGAAATACTACATCCGAGATGTTAGGTTCCCTTAGGTTAGGATATATAAATTTATAGACGTATATAATGTCCGCACCGAGACGTACGGGAAGACATGAACGGGATTCTGTGAAACATTACCAGCGAGGGTCTAGGTGGGTTAGGTTAGGTTATATTACGATATAGACATATATAATGTGCCCACCGAGAAGTAGGGGCCGAGCCGCCAGGAATGTTGGAAAATACTACATCCGAGATGTTAGGTTCCCTCAGGTTAGGATATATAAAGTTATAGACATATATGAGGTCCCCACGGAAAAGTACGGGCCGACACGACCGGGATTTTGTAAAACATTACCAGCGAGGGTCTAGATGGGTTAGGTTAGGTTATATTACGATATAGACGAATGTAATGTGCCCACCTAGAAGTAGGGGCCGACACGACCGGGATTTTGTAAAACATTACCAGCGAGGGTCTAGATGGGTTCGGTTAGGTTATATTACGATATAGACGAATGTAATGTGCCCACCTAGAAGTAGGGGCCGACCCGCCAGGAATGTTGGAAATCACTACATCCGAGATGTTAGGTACCCTTAGGTTAGGATATATAAATTTATAGACGTATATAATGTCCGCACCGAGACGTACGGGAAGACATGAACGGGATTCTGTGAAGCATTACCAGCGAGGGTCTAGGTGGGTTAGGTTAGGTTATATTACGATATAGACCTATATAATGTGCCCACCGAGAAGTAGGGGCCGACCCGCCAGGAATGTTGGAAAATACTACATCCGAGATGTTAGGTTCCCTTAGGTTAGAATATATAAATTTATAGACGTATATAATGTCCGCACCGAGACGTACGGGAAGACATGAACGGGATTCTGTGAATCATTACCAGCGAGGGTCTAGGTGGGCTAGGTTAGGTTATATTACGATGTAGAAGTATATAATGTGCCCACCGAGAAGTAGGGGCCGAGCCGCCAGGAATGTTGGAAAATACTACATCCGATATGTTAGGTTCCCTCAGGTTAGGATATATAAAGTTATAGACATATATGAGGTCCCCACGGAAAAGTACGGGCCGACACGACCGGGATTTTGTAAAACATTACCAGCGAGGGTCTAGATGGGTTAGGTTAGGTTATATTACGATATAGACGTATATAATGTGCCCACCTAGAAGTAGGGTCCGACCCGCCAGGAATGTTGGAAAATACTACATCCGAGATGTTAGGTTCTCTTAGGTTAGGGTATATAATGTTATAGACGTATATAATGTCCCCACCGAGAAGTACGGGCCGACACGACCGGGATTTTGTAGAACATTACCAGCGAGGGTCTAGATGGGTTAGGTTAGGTTATATTACGATATAGACCTATATAATGTGCCCACCGAGAAGTAGGGGCCGACCCGCCAGGAATGTTGTGAAATACTACATCCGAGATGTTAGGTTCCCTTAGGTTAGGATATATAACGTTATAGACGTATATAATGTTCTCACCGAGATGTACGGGCCGACACGACCGGGATTTTGTAAAACATTACCAGCGAGAGGCCTAGATGGGTTAGGTTAGGTTATATTACGATATAGACGTATATAATGTGCCCACCGAGAAGTAGGGGCCGACCCGCCAGGAATGTTGGAAAATACTACATCCGAGATGTTAGGTTCCCTTAGGTCAGGATATATAACGTTATAGACATATATAATGTCCCCACCGAGAAGTACGGGCCGACACGACCGGGATTTTGTAAAACATTACCAGCGAGGGTCTAGATGGGTTCGGTTAGGTTATATTACGATATAGACGTATGTAATGTGCCCACCTAGAAGTAGGGGCCGACCCGCCAGGAATGTTGGAAAACACTACATCCGAGATGTTAGGTACCCTTAGGTTAGGATATATAAATTTATAGACGTATATAATGTCCGCACCGAGACGTACGGGAAGACATGAACGGGATTCTGTGAAGCATTACCAGCGAGGGTCTAGGTGGGTTAGGTTAGGTTATATTACGATATAGACTTATATAATGTGCCCACCGAGAAGTAGGGGCCGACCCGCCAGGAATGTTGGAAAATACTACATCCGAGATGTTATGTACCCTTAGGTTAGGATATATAAATTTATAGACGTATATAATGTCCGCACCGAGACGTACGGGAAGAAATGAACGGGATTCTGTGAAACATTACCAGCGAGGGTCTAGGTGGGTTAGGTTAGGTTATATTACGATATAGAAGTATATAATGTGCCCACCGAGAAGTAGGGGCCGACCCGCCAGGAATGTTGGAAAATACTACATCCGAGATGTTAGGTTCCCTCAGGTGAGGATATATAAAGTTATAGACATATATGAGGTCGCCACGGAAAAGTACGGGCCGACACGACCGGGATTTTGTAGAACATTACCAGCGAGGGTCCAGATGGATTAGGTTAGGTTATATTACGATATAGACGTATATAATGTGCCCACCTAGAAGTAGGGGCCGACCCGCCAGGAATGTTGTGAAATACTACATCCGAGATGTTAGGTTCCCTTAGGTTAGGATATATAACGTTATAGACGTATATAATGTTCTCACCGAGATGTACGGGCCGACACGAACGGGATTTTGTAAAACATTACCAGCGAGAGGCCTAGATGGGTTAGGTTAGGTTATATTACGATATAGACGTATATAATGTGCCCACCGAGATGTAGGGGCCGACCCGCCAGGAATGTTGGAAAATACTACATCCGAGATGTTAGGTTCCCTTAGGTCAGGATATATAACGTTATAGACGTATATAATGTCCCCACCGAGAAGTACGGGCCGACACGACCGGGATTTTGTAAAACATTACCAGCGAGGGTCTAGATGGGTTCGGTTAGGTTATATTACGATATAGACGTATGTAATGTGCCCACCTAGAAGTAGGGGCCGACCCGCCAGGAATGTTGGAAATCACTACATCCGAGATGTTAGGTACCCTTAGGTTAGGATATATAAATTTATAGACGTATATAATGTCCGCACCGAGACGTACGGGAAGACATGAACGGGATTCTCTGAAGCATTACCAGCGAGGGTCTAGGTGGGTTAGGTTAGGTTATATTACGATATAGACCTATATAATGTGCCCACCGAGAAGTAGGGGCCGACCCGCCAGGAATGTTGGAAAATACTACATCCGAGATGTTAGGTTCCCTTAGGTTAGAATATATAAATTTATAGACGTATATAATGTCCGCACCGAGACGTACGGGAAGACATGAACGGGATTCTGTGAAACATTACCAGCGAGGGTCTATGTGGGCTAGGTTAGGTTATATTACGATGTAGAAGTATATAATGTGCCCACCGAGAAGTAGGGGCCGACCCGCCAGGAATGTTGGAAAATACTACATCCGAGATGTTAGGTTCCCTCAGGTTAGGATATATAAAGTTATAGACGTATATGAGGTCCCCACGGAAAAGTACGGGCCGACACGACCGGGATTTTGTAAAACATTACCAGCGAGGGTCTAGATGGGTTAGGTTAGGTTATATTACGATATAGACGTATATAATGTGCCCACCTAGAAGTAGGGGCCGACCCGCCAGGAATGTTGGAAAATACTACATCCGAGATGTTAGGTTCTCTTAGGTTAGGGTATATAACGTTATAGACGTATATAATATCCCCACCGAGAAGTACGGGCCGACACGACCGGGATTTTGTAGAACATTACCAGCGAGGGTCTACATGGGTTAGGTTAGGTTATATTACGATATAGACGAATATAATGTGCCCACTTAGAAGTAGGGGCCGACCCGCCAGGAATGTTGGAAAATACTACATCCGAGATGATAGGTTCCCTTAGGTTAGGATATATAAATTTATAGACGTATATAATGTCCGCACCGAGACGTACGGGAAGACATGAACGGGATTCTGTGAAGCATTACCAGCGAGGTTCTAGGTGGGTTAGGTTAGGTTATATTACGATATAGACCTATATAATGTGCCCACCGAGAAGTAGGGGCCGACCCGCCAGGAATGTTGGAAAATACTACATCCGAGATGTTAGGTTCCCTTAGGTTAGAATATATAAATTTATAGACGTATATAATGTCCTCACCGAGATGTACGGGCCGACACGACCGGGATTTTGTAAAACATTACCAGCGAGGGTCTAGATGGGTTAGGCTAGGTTATATTACGATATAGACGTATATAATGTGCCCACCGAGAAGTAGGGGCCGACCCGCCAGGAATGTTGGAAAATACTACATCCGGGATGTTAGGTTCCCTTAGGTTAGGATATATAAATTTATAGACGTATATAATGTCCGCACCGAGACGTACGGGACGACACGAACGGGATTCTGTAAAACATTCCCAGCTAGGGGCTAGATGTGTTACGTTAGGTTATATTACGTTATAGACGTATATAATGATCCCACCGAGAATTGGCGCCGACCCGCCAGGAATGTTGTGAAATACTACATCCGAGATGTTAGGTTCCCTTAGGTTAGGATATATAACGTTATAGACGTATATAATGTCCTCACCGAGATGTACGGGCCGACACGACCGGGATTTTGTAAAACATTACCAGCGAGGGTCTAGATGGGTTAGGTTAGGTTATATTACGATATAGACGTATATAATGTGCCCACCGAGAAGTAGGGGCCGAGCCGCCAGGAATGTTGGAAAATACTACATCCGAGATGTTAGGTTCCCTCAGGTTAGGATATATAAAGTTATAGACATATATGAGGTCCCCACGGAAAAGTACGGGCCGACACGACCGGGATTTTGTAAAACATTACCAGCGAGGGTCTAGATGGGTTAGGTTAGGTTATATTACGATATAGACGTATATAATGTGCCCACCTAGAAGTAGGGTCCGACCAGCCAGGAATGTTGGAAAATACTACATCCGAGATGTTAGGTTCTCTTAGGTTAGGGTATATAACGTTATAGACGTATATAATGTCCCCACCGAGAAGTACGGGCAGACACGACCGCGATTTTGTAAAACATTACCAGCGAGGGTCTAGATGGGTTAGGTTAGGTTATATTACGATATAGACCTATATAATGTGCCCACCGAGAAGTAGGGGCCGACCCGCCAGGAATGTTGGAAAATACTACATCCGAGATGTTAGGTTCCCTTAGGTTAGGATATATAAATTTATAGACTTATATAATGTCCGCACCGAGACGTACGGGAAGACATGAACGGGATTCTGTGAAACATTACCAGCGAGGGTCTAGGTGGGTTAGGTTAGGTTATATTACGATATAGACCTATATAATGTGCCCACCGAGAAGTAGGGGCCGACCCGCCAGGAATGTTGGAAAATACTACATCCGAGATGTTAGGTTCCCTTAGGTTAGGATATATAAATTTATAGACTTATATAATGTCCGCACCGAGACGTACGGGAAGACATGAACGGGATTCTGTGAAACATTACCAGCGAGGGTCTAGGTGGGTTAGGTTAGGTTATATTACGATATAGACGTATATAATGTGCCCACCGAGAAGTAGGGGCCGACCCACCAGAAATGTTGGAAAATTCTACATCCGACATGTTAAGTTGCCTTAGGTCAGGATATATAACGTTATAGACGTATATAATATCCGCACCGAGACGTGCGGGACGACACGAACGGGATTCTGTAAAACATTCCCAGCTAGGGGCTAGATGTGTTACGTTAGGTTATATTACATTATAGACATATATAATGATCCCACCGAGAATTGGCGCCGACCCGCCAGGAATGTTGTGAAATACTACATCGGTGGAGGTTAGGTTCCCTTAGGTTAGGATATATAAATTTATAGACGTATATAATGTCCGCACCGAGACGTACGGGAAGACATGAACGGGATTCTGTGAAACATTACCAGCGAGGGTCTAGGTGGGTTAGGTTAGGTTATATTACGATATAGACGTATATAATGTCCCCACCGAGAAGTAGGGGCCGACCCGCCAGGAATATTGGAAAATACTACATCCGAGATGTTAGGTTCCCTTAGGTTAGGATATATAACATTATAGACGTATATAATGTCCTCACCGAGATGTACGGGCCGACACGACCGGGATTTTGTAAAACATTACAAACGAGGGTCTAGATGGGTTAGGTTAGGTTATATTACGATATAGACGTATATAATGTGCCCACCTAGAAGTAGGGGCCGACCCGCCAGGAATGTTGGAAAATACTACATCCGAGATGTTAGGTTCTCTTAGGTTAGGGTATATAACGTTATAGACGTATATAATGTCCCCACCGAGAAGTACGGGCCGACACGACCGGGATTTTGTAAAACATTACCAGCGAGGGTCTAGATGGATTCGGTTAGGTTATATTACGATATAGACGTATGTAATGTGCCCACCGAGAAGTAGGGGCCGACCCGCCAGGAATGTTGGAAAATACTACATCCGAGGTGTTAGGTTCCCTTAGGTTAGGATATATAAATTTATAGACGTATATAATGTCCGCACCGAGACGTACGGGAAGACATGAACGGGATTCTGTGAAGCATTACCAGCGAGGTTCTAGGTGGGTTAGGTTAGGTTATATTACGATATAGACCTATATAATGTGCCCACCGAGAAGTAGGGGCCGACCCGCCAGGAATGTTGGAAAATACTACATCCGAGATGTTAGGTTCCCTTAGGTTAGGATATATAAATTTATAGACGTATATAATGTCCGCACCGAGACGTACGGGAAGACATGAATGGGATTCCGTGAAACATTACCAGCGAGGGTCTAGGTGGGCTAGGTTAGGTTATATTACGATATAGAAGTATATATTGTGCCCACCGAGAAGTAGGGGCCGACCCGCCAGGAATGTTGGAAAATACTACATCCGAGATGTTAGGTTCCCTCAGGTTAGGATATATAAAGTTATAGACGTATATGAGGTCCCCACGGAAAAGTAGGGGCCGACACGACCGGGATTTTGTAAAACATTACCAGCGAGGGTCTAGACGGGTTAGGTTAGGTTATATTACGATATAGACGTATATAATGTGCCCACCTAGAAGTAGGGGCCGAGCCGCCAGGAATGTTGGAAAATACTACATCCGAGATGTTAGGTTCCCTCAGGTTAGGATATATAAAGTTATAGACATATATGAGGTCCCCACGGAAAAGTACGGGCCGACACGACCGGGATTTTGTAAAACATTACCAGCGAGGGTCTAGATGGGTTAGGTTAGGTTATATTACGATATAGACGTATATAATGTGCCCACCTAGAAGTAGGGGCCGACCAGCCAGGAATGTTGGAAAATACTACATCCGAGATGTTAGGTTCTCTTAGGTTAGGGTATATAACGTTATAGACGTATATAATGTCCCCACCGAGAAGTACGGGCAGACACGACCGCGATTTTGTAAAACATTACCAGCGAGGGTCTAGATGGGTTAGGTTAGGTTATATTACGATATAGACCTATATAATGTGCCCACCGAGAAGTAGGGGCCGACCCGCCAGGAATGTTGGAAAATACTACATCCGAGATGTTAGGTTCCCTTAGGTTAGGATATATAAATTTATAGACTTATATAATGTCCGCACCGAGACGTACGGGAAGACATGAACGGGATTCTGTGAAACATTACCAGCGAGGGTCTAGGTGGGTTAGGTTAGGTTATATTACGATATAGACCTATATAATGTGCCCACCGAGAAGTAGGGGCCGACCCGCCAGGAATGTTGGAAAATACTACATCCGAGATGTTAGGTTCCCTTAGGTTAGGATATATAAATTTATAGACTTATATAATGTCCGCACCGAGACGTACGGGAAGACATGAACGGGATTCTGTGAAACATTACCAGCGAGGGTCTAGGTGGGTTAGGTTAGGTTATATTACGATATAGACGTATATAATGTGCCCACCGAGAAGTAGGGGCCGACCCACCAGAAATGTTGGAAAATTCTACATCCGACATGTTAAGTTGCCTTAGGTCAGGATATATAACGTTATAGACGTATATAATATCCGCACCGAGACGTGCGGGACGACACGAACGGGATTCTGTAAAACATTCCCAGCTAGGGGCTAGATGTGTTACGTTAGGTTATATTACATTATAGACATATATAATGATCCCACCGAGAATTGGCGCCGACCCGCCAGGAATGTTGTGAAATACTACATCGGGAGAGGTTAGGTTCCCTTAGGTTAGGATATATAAATTTATAGACGTATATAATGTCCGCACCGAGACGTACGGGAAGACATGAACGGGATTCTGTGAAACATTACCAGCGAGGGTCTAGGTGGGTTAGGTTAGGTTATATTACGATATAGACGTATATAATGTCCCCACCGAGAAGTAGGGGCCGACCCGCCAGGAATATTGGAAAATACTACATCCGAGATGTTAGGTTCCCTTAGGTTAGGATATATAACATTATAGACGTATATAATGTCCTCACCGAGATGTACGGGCCGACACGACCGGGATTTTGTAAAACATTACAAACGAGGGTCTAGATGGGTTAGGTTAGGTTATATTACGATATAGACGTATATAATGTGCCCACCTAGAAGTAGGGGCCGACCCGCCAGGAATGTTGGAAAATACTACATCCGAGATGTTAGGTTCTCTTAGGTTAGGATATATAACGTTATAGACGTATATAATGTCCCCACCGAGAAGTACGGGCCGACACGACCGGGATTTTGTAAAACATTACCAGCGAGGGTCTAGATGGATTCGGTTAGGTTATATTACGATATAGACGTATGTAATGTGCCCACCGAGAAGTAGGGGCCGACCCGCCAGGAATGTTGGAAAATACTACATCCGAGGTGTTAGGTTCCCTTAGGTTAGGATATATAAATTTATAGACGTATATAATGTCCGCACCGAGACGTACGGGAAGACATGAACGGGATTCTGTGAAGCATTACCAGCGAGGTTCTAGGTGGGTTAGGTTAGGTTATATTACGATATAGACCTATATAATGTGCCCACCGAGAAGTAGGGGCCGACCCGCCAGGAATGTTGGAAAATACTACATCCGAGATGTTAGGTTCCCTTAGGTTAGGATATATAAATTTATAGACGTATATAATGTCCGCACCGAGACGTACGGGAAGACATGAATGGGATTCCGTGAAACATTACCAGCGAGGGTCTAGGTGGGCTAGGTTAGGTTATATTACGATATAGAAGTATATATTGTGCCCACCGAGAAGTAGGGGCCGACCCGCCAGGAATGTTGGAAAATACTACATCCGAGATGTTAGGTTCCCTCAGGTTAGGATATATAAAGTTATAGACGTATATGAGGTCCCCACGGAAAAGTAGGGGCCGACACGACCGGGATTTTGTAAAACATTACCAGCGAGGGTCTAGACGGGTTAGGTTAGGTTATATTACGATATAGACGTATATAATGTGCCCACCTAGAAGTAGGGGCCGAACCGCCAGGAATGTTGGAAAGTACTACATCCGAGATGTTAGGTTCTCTTAGGTTAGGGTATATAACGTTATAGACGTATATAATGTCCCCACCGAGAAGTACGGGCGGACACGCCCGGGATTTTGTAAAACATTACCAGCGAGGGTCTAGATGGGTTCGGTTAGGTTATATTACGATATAGACGTATGTAATGTGCCCACCGAGAAGTAGGGGCCGACCCGCCAGGAATGTTGGAAAATACTACATCCGAGATGTTAGGTTCCCTTAGGTTAGGATATATAAATTTAATTACGTATATCATGTCCGCACCGAGACGTACGGGAAGACATGAACGGGATTCTGTGAAGCATTACCAGCGAGGGTCTAGGTGGGTTAGGTTAGGTTATATTACGTTATAGACGTATATAATTTTCCCACCGAAATGTAGGGGCCGACCCGCCAGAAATGTTGGAAAATTCTACATCCGAGATGTTAAGTTGCCTTAGGTTAGGATATATAACGTTATAGACGTATATAATGTCCTCACCGAGATGTACGGGCCGACACGACCGGGATTTTGTAAAACATTCCCAGCTAGGGGCTAGATGTGTTACGTTAGGTTATATTACGTTATAGACGTATATAATGATCCCACCGAGAATTGGCGCCGACCCGCCAGGAATGTTGTGAAATACTACATCCGAGATGTTAGGTTCCCTTAGGTTAGGATATATAACGTTATAGACGTATATAATGTCCTCACCGAGATGTACGGGCCGACACGACCGGGATTTTGTAAAACATTACCAGCGAGGGTCTAGATGGGTTAGGTTAGGTTATATTACGATATAGACGTATATCATGTTCCCACCGAGAAGTAGGGGCCGACCCGCCAGGAATGTTGGAAAATACTACATCCGAGATGTTAGGTTTCCTCAGGTTAGGATATATAAAGTTATAGACATATATGAGGTCCCCACGGAAAGGTACGGGCCGACACGACCGGGATTTTGTAGAACATTACCAGCGAGGGTCTGGATGGGTTAGGTTAGGTTATATTACTATATAGACGTATATAATGTGCCCACGGAGAAGTAGGGGCCGACCCGCCAGGAATGTTGGAAAATACTACATCCGAGATGTTAGGTTCCCTTAGGTCAGGATATATAACGTTATAGACGTATATAATGTCCCCACCGAGAAGTACGGGCCGACACGACCGGGATTTTGTAAAACATTACCAGCGAGGGTCTAGATGGGTTCGGTTAGGTTATATTACGATGTAGACGTATGTAATGTGCCCACCTAGAAGTAGGGGCCGACCCGCCAGGAATGTTGGAAAACACTACATCCGAGATGTTAGGTACCCTTAGGTTAGGATATATAAATTTATAGACGTATATAATGTCCGCACCGAGACGTACGGGAAAACATGAACGGGATTCTGTGAAACATTACCAGCGAGGGTCTAGGTGGGTTAGGTTAGGTTATATTACGATATAGAAGTATATAATGTGCCCACCGAGAAGTAGGGGCCGACCCGCCAGGAATGTTGGAAAATACTACATCCGAGATGTTAGGTTCCCTCAGGTGAGGATATATAAAGTTATAGACATATATGAGGTCGCCACGGAAAAGTACGGGCCGACACGACCGGGATTTTGTAGAACATTACCAGCGAGGGTCTAGATGGATTAGGTTAGGTTATATTACGATATAGACGTATATAATGTGCCCACCTAGAAGTAGGGGCCGACCCGCCAGGAATGTTGGAAAATACTACATCCGAGATGTTAGGTTCTCTTAGGTTAGGGTATATAACGTTATAGACGTATATAATATCCCCACCGAGAAGTACGGGCCGACACGACCGGGATTTTGTAGAACATTACCAGCGAGTGTCTACATGGGTTAGGTTAGGTTATATTACGATATAGACGAATATAATGTGCCCACTTAGAAGTAGGGGCCGACCCGCCAGGAATGTTGGAAAATACTACATCCGAGATGATAGGTTCCCTTAGGTTAGGATATATAAATTTATAGACGTATATAACGTCCGCACCGAGACGTACGGGAAGACATGAACGGGATTCTGTGAAGCATTACCAGCGAGGGTCTAGGTCGGTTAGGTTAGGTTATATTACGATATAGACCTATATAATGTGCCCACCGAGAAGTAGGGGCCGACCCGCCAGGAATGTTGGAAAATACTACATCCGAGATGTTAGGTTCCCTTAGGTTAGAATATATAAATTTATAGACGTATATAATGTCCGCACCGAGACGTACGGGAAGACATGAACGGGATTCTGTGAAACATTACCAGCGAGGGTCTAGGTGGGCTAGGTTAGGTTATATTACGATGTAGAAGTATATAATGTGCCCACCGAGAAGTAGGGGCCGACCCGCCAGGAATGTTGGAAAATACTACATCCGAGATGTTAGGTTCCCTCAGGTTAGGATATATAAAGTTATAGACGTATATGAGGTCCCCACGGAAAAGTACGGGCCGACACGACCGGGATTTTGTAAAACATTACCAGCGAGGGTCTAGATGGGTTAGGTTAGGTTATATTACGATATAGACGTATATAATGTGCCCACCTAGAAGTAGGGGCCGACCCGCCAGGAATGTTGGAAAATACTACATCCGAGATGTTAGGTTCTCTTAGGTTAGGGTATATAACGTTATAGACGTATATAATATCCCCACCGAGAAGTACGGGCCGACACGACCGGGATTTTGTAGAACATTACCAGCGAGTGTCTACATGGGTTAGGTTAGGTTATATTACGATATAGACGAATATAATGTGCCCACTTAGAAGTAGGGGCCGACCCGCCAGGAATGTTGGAAAATACTACATCCGAGATGATAGGTTCCCTTAGGTTAGGATATATAACGTTATAGACGTATATAATGTCCCCACCGAGAAGTACGGGCCGACACGACCGGGATTTTGTAAAACATTACCAGCGAGGGTCTAGATGGGTTCGGTTAGGTTATATTACGATATAGACGTATGTAATGTGCCCACCTAGAAGTAGGGGCCGACCCGCCAGGAATGTTGGAAAACACTACATCCGAGATGTTAGGTACCCTTAGGTTAGGATATATAAATTTATAGACGTATATAATGTCCGCACCGAGACGTACGGGAAGACATGAACGGGATTCTGTGAAGCATTACCAGCGAGGGTCTAGGTGGGTTAGGTTAGGTTATATTACGATATAGACCTATATAATGTGCCCACCGAGAAGTAGGGGCCGACCCGCCAGGAATGTTGGAAAATACTACATCCGAGATGTTAGGTTCCCTTAGGTTAGAATATATAAATTTATAGACGTATATAATGTCCGCACCGAGACGTACGGGAAGACATGAACGGGATTCTGTGAAACATTACCAGCGAGGGTCTAGGTGGGCTAGGTTAGGTTATATTACGATATAGAAGTATATAATGTGCCCACCGAGAAGTAGGGGCCGACCCGCCAGGAATGTTGGAAAATACTACATCCGAGATGTTAGGTTCCCTCAGGTTAGGATATATAAAGTTATAGACGTATATGAGGTCCCCACGGAAAAGTACGGGCCGACACGACCGGGATTTTGTAGAACATTACCAGCGGGGGTCTAGATGGGTTAGGTTAGGTTATATTACTATATAGACGTATATAATGTGCCCACGGAGAAGTAGGGGCCGACCCGCCAGGAATGTTGGAAAATACTACATCCGAGATGTTAGGTTCCCTTAGGTTAGGATATATAACGTTATAGACGTATATAATGTCCCCACCGAGAAGTACGGGCCGACACGACCGGGATTTTGTAAAACATTACCAGCGAGGGTCTAGATGGGTTCGGTTAGGTTATATTACGATATAGACGTATGTAATGTGCCCACCTAGAAGTAGGGGCCGACCCGCCAGGAATGTTGGAAAACACTACATCCGAGATGTTAGGTTCTCTTAGGTTAGGTTATATAACGTTATAGACGTATATAATGTCCCCACCGAGAAGTACGGGCAGGCACGACCGCGATTTTGTAAAACACTACCAGCGAGGGTCTAGATGGGTTAGGTTAGGTTATATTACGATATAGACCTATATAATGTGCCCACCGAGAAGTAGGGGCCGACCCGCCAGGAATGTTGGAAAATACTACATCCGAGATGTTAGGTACCCTTAGGTTAGGATATATAAATTTATAGACGTATATAGTGTCCGCACCGAGACGTACGGGAGGACATGAACGGGATTCTGTGAAACATTACCAGCGAGGGTCTAGGTGGGCTAGCTTAGGTTATATTACGATATAGAAGTATATAATGTGCCCACCTAGAAGTAGGGGCCGACCCGCCAGGAATGTTGGAAAATACTACATCCGAGATGTTAGGTTCTCTTAGGTTAGGGTATATAACGTTATAGACGTATATAATATCCCCACCGAGAAGTACGGGCCGACACGACCGGGATTTTGTAGAACATTACCAGCGAGTGTCTACATGGGTTAGGTTAGGTTATATTACGATATAGACGAATATAATGTGCCCACTTAGAAGTAGGGGCCGACCCGCCAGGAATGTTGGAAAATACTACATCCGAGATGATAGGTTCCCTTAGGTTAGGATATATAAATTTATAGACGTATATAACGTCCGCACCGAGACGTACGGGAAGACATGAACGGGATTCTGTGAAGCATTACCAGCGAGGGTCTAGGTCGGTTAGGTTAGGTTATATTACGATATAGACCTATATAATGTGCCCACCGAGAAGTAGGGGCCGACCCGCCAGGAATGTTGGAAAATACTACATCCGAGATGTTAGGTTCCCTTAGGTTAGAATATATAAATTTATAGACGTATATAATGTCCGCACCGAGACGTACGGGAAGACATGAACGGGATTCTGTGAAACATTACCAGCGAGGGTCTAGGTGGGCTAGGTTAGGTTATATTACGATGTAGAAGTATATAATGTGCCCACCGAGAAGTAGGGGCCGACCCGCCAGGAATGTTGGAAAATACTACATCCGAGATGTTAGGTTCCCTCAGGTTAGGATATATAAAGTTATAGACGTATATGAGGTCCCCACGGAAAAGTACGGGCCGACACGACCGGGATTTTGTAAAACATTACCAGCGAGGGTCTAGATGGGTTAGGTTAGGTTATATTACGATATAGACGTATATAATGTGCCCACCTAGAAGTAGGGGCCGACCCGCCAGGAATGTTGGAAAATACTACATCCGAGATGTTAGGTTCTCTTAGGTTAGGGTATATAACGTTATAGACGTATATAATATCCCCACCGAGAAGTACGGGCCGACACGACCGGGATTTTGTAGAACATTACCAGCGAGTGTCTACATGGGTTAGGTTAGGTTATATTACGATATAGACGAATATAATGTGCCCACTTAGAAGTAGGGGCCGACCCGCCAGGAATGTTGGAAAATACTACATCCGAGATGATAGGTTCCCTTAGGTTAGGATATATAACGTTATAGACGTATATAATGTCCCCACCGAGAAGTACGGGCCGACACGACCGGGATTTTGTAAAACATTACCAGCGAGGGTCTAGATGGGTTCGGTTAGGTTATATTACGATATAGACGTATGTAATGTGCCCACCTAGAAGTAGGGGCCGACCCGCCAGGAATGTTGGAAAACACTACATCCGAGATGTTAGGTACCCTTAGGTTAGGATATATAAATTTATAGACGTATATAATGTCCGCACCGAGACGTACGGGAAGACATGAACGGGATTCTGTGAAGCATTACCAGCGAGGGTCTAGGTGGGTTAGGTTAGGTTATATTACGATATAGACCTATATAATGTGCCCACCGAGAAGTAGGGGCCGACCCGCCAGGAATGTTGGAAAATACTACATCCGAGATGTTAGGTTCCCTTAGGTTAGAATATATAAATTTATAGACGTATATAATGTCCGCACCGAGACGTACGGGAAGACATGAACGGGATTCTGTGAAACATTACCAGCGAGGGTCTAGGTGGGCTAGGTTAGGTTATATTACGATATAGAAGTATATAATGTGCCCACCGAGAAGTAGGGGCCGACCCGCCAGGAATGTTGGAAAATACTACATCCGAGATGTTAGGTTCCCTCAGGTTAGGATATATAAAGTTATAGACGTATATGAGGTCCCCACGGAAAAGTACGGGCCGACACGACCGGGATTTTGTAGAACATTACCAGCGGGGGTCTAGATGGGTTAGGTTAGGTTATATTACTATATAGACGTATATAATGTGCCCACGGAGAAGTAGGGGCCGACCCGCCAGGAATGTTGGAAAATACTACATCCGAGATGTTAGGTTCCCTTAGGTTAGGATATATAACGTTATAGACGTATATAATGTCCCCACCGAGAAGTACGGGCCGACACGACCGGGATTTTGTAAAACATTACCAGCGAGGGTCTAGATGGGTTCGGTTAGGTTATATTACGATATAGACGTATGTAATGTGCCCACCTAGAAGTAGGGGCCGACCCGCCAGGAATGTTGGAAAACACTACATCCGAGATGTTAGGTTCTCTTAGGTTAGGTTATATAACGTTATAGACGTATATAATGTCCCCACCGAGAAGTACGGGCAGACACGACCGCGATTTTGTAAAACACTACCAGCGAGGGTCTAGATGGGTTAGGTTAGGTTATATTACGATATAGACCTATATAATGTGCCCACCGAGAAGTAGGGGCCGACCCGCCAGGAATGTTGGAAAATACTATATCCGAGATGTTAGGTACCCTTAGGTTAGGATATATAAATTTATAGACGTATATAGTGTCCGCACCGAGACGTACGGGAGGACATGAACGGGATTCTGTGAAACATTACCAGCGAGGGTCTAGGTGGGCTAGCTTAGGTTATATTACGATATAGAAGTATATAATGTGCCCACCGAGAAGTAGGGGCCGACCCGCCAGGAATGTTGGAAAATACTACATCCGAGATGTTAGGTTCCCTCAGGTTAGGATATATAAAGTTATAGACGTATATGAGGTTCCCACGGAAAAGTACGGGCCGACACGACCGGGATTTTGTAAAACATTACCAGCGAGGGTCTAGGTGGGTTAGGTTAGGTTATATTACGATATAGACGTATATAATGTGCCCACCTAGAAGTAGGGGCCGACCCGCCAGGAATGTTGGAAAGTACTACATTCGAGATGTTAGGTTCTCTTAGGTTAGGGTATATAACGTTATAGACGTATATAATGTCCCCACCGAGAAGTACGGGCCGACACGACCGGGATTTTGTAAAACATTGCCAGCGAGGGCCTAGATGGGTTCGGTTAGGTTATATTACGATATAGACGTATGTATTGTGCCCACCGAGAAGTAGGGGCCGACCCGCCAGGAATGTTGGACAATACTACATCCGAGATTTTAGGTTCCCTTAGGTTAGGATATATAAATTTATAGACGTATATAGTGTCCGCACCGAGACGTACGGGAAGACATGAACGGGATTTTGTAAAACATTACCAGCGAGGGTCTAGATGGGTTAGGTTAGGTTATATTACGATATAGACGTATATAATGTGCCCACCGAGAAGTAGGGGCCGACCCGGCAGGAATGTCGGAAAATACTACATCCGAGATGTTAGGTTCCCTTAGGTTAGGATATATAACGTTATAGACGTATATAATGTCCTCACCGAGATGTACGGGCCGACACGACCGGGATTTTGTAAAACATTCCCAGCTAGGGGCTAGATGTGTTACGTTAGGTTATATTACGTTATAGACGTATATAATGATCCCACCGAGAATTGGCGCCGACCCGCCAGGAATGTTGTGAAATACTACATCCGAGATGTTAGGATCCCTCAGGTTAGGATATATAAAGTTATAGACGTATATGAGGTCCCCACGGAAAAGTACGGGCCGACACGACCGGGATTTTGTAAAACATTACCAGCGAGGGTCTAGGTGGGTTAGGTTAGGTTATATTACGATATAGACGTATATAATGTGCCCACCTAGAAGTAGGGGCCGACCCGCCAGGAATGTTGGAAAGTACTACATTCGAGATGTTAGGTTCTCTTAGGTTAGGGTATATAACGTTATAGACGTATATAATGTCCCCACCGAGAAGTACGGGCCGACACGACCGGGATTTTGTAAAACATTGCCAGCGAGGGCCTAGATGGGTTCGGTTAGGTTATATTACGATATAGACGTATGTATTGTGCCCACCGAGAAGTAGGGGCCGACCCGCCAGGAATGTTGGACAATACTACATCCGAGATTTTAGGTTCCCTTAGGTTAGGATATATAAATTTATAGACGTATATAGTGTCCGCACCGAGACGTAGGGGAAGACATGAACGGGATTCTGTGAAGCATTACCAGCGAGGGTCTAGGTGGGTTAGGTTAGGTTGTATTACGTTATAGTCGTATATAATGTTCCCACCGAGAAGTAGGGGCCGACCCGCCGGAAATGTTGGAAAATTCTACATCCGAGATGTTAAGTTGCCTTAGGTTAGGATATATAACGTTATAGACGTATATAATGTCCGCACCGATACGTACGGGACGACACGAACGGGATTCTGTAAAACATTCCCAGCTAGGGGCTAGATGTGTTACGTTAGGTTATATTACGTTATAGACGTATATAATGATCCCACCGAGAATTGGCGCCGACCCGCCAGGAATGTTGTGAAATACTACATCCGAGATGTTAGGTTCCCTTAGGTTAGGATATATAAATTTATAGACGTATATAATGTCCGCACCGAGACGTACGGGAAGACATGAACGGGATTCTGTGAAACATTACCAGCGAGGGTCTAGGTGTGTTAGGTTAGGTCATATTACGATATAGACGTATATAATGTCCCCACCGAGAAGTAGGGGCCGACCCGCCAGGAATATTGGAAAATACTACATCCGAGATGTTAGGTTCCCGTAGGTTAGGCTATATAACGTTATAGACGTATATAATGTCCTCACCGAGATGTACGGGCCGACACGACCGGGATTTTGTAAAACATTACCAACGAGGGTCTAGATGGGTTAGGTTAGGTTATATTACGATATAGACGTATATAATGTGCCCACCGAGAAGTAGGGGCCGACCCGACAGGAATGTTGGAAAATACTACATCCGAGATGTTAGGTTCCCTCAGGTTAGTATATATAAATTTATAGACGTATATAATGTCCGCACCGAGACGTACGGGAAGACATGAACGGGATTCTGTGAAACATTATCAGCGAGGGTCTAGGTGGGTTAGGTTAGGTTATATTACGATATAGACGTATATAATGTGCCCACCGAGAAGTAGGGGCCGACCCGCCAGGTATGTTGGAAAATACTACATCCGAGATGTTAGGTTCCCTTAGGTTAGGATATATAATGTTATAGACGTATATAATGTCCTCACCGAG
Source organism: Xylocopa violacea (assembly GCA_963969225.1). Lineage (NCBI taxonomy): Eukaryota > Metazoa > Arthropoda > Insecta > Hymenoptera > Apidae > Xylocopa > Xylocopa violacea. Next base: position 1,071,265 of record CAXAJV010000738.1, on the reverse strand, counting down.
ATGTACGGGCCGACACGACCGGGATTTTGTAAAACATTACCAACGAGTGTCTAGATGGGTTAGGTTAGGTTATATTACGATATAGACGTATATAATTTGCCCACCGAGAAGTAGGGGCCGACCCGCCAGGAATGTTGGAAAATACTACATCCGAGATGTTAGGTTCCCTCAAGTTAGGATATATAAAGTTATAGACATATATGAGGTCCCCACGGAAAAGTACGGGCCGACACGACCGGGATTTTGTAGAACATTACCAGCGAGGGTCTAGATGGGTTAGGTTAGGTTATATTACGATATAGACGTATATAATGTGCCCACCTAGAGGTAGGGGCCGACCCGCCAGGAATGTTGGAAAATACTACATCCGAGATGTTAGGTTCTCTTAGGTTAGGGTATATAACGTTATAGACGTATATAATGTCCCCACCGAGAAGTACGGGCCGACACGACCGGGATTTTGTAAAACATTACCAGCGAGGGTCTAGATGGGTTAGGTTAGGTTACATTACGATATAGACATATGTAATGTGCCCACCGAGAAGTAGGGGCCGACCCGCCGGAAATGTTGGAAAATTCTACATCCGAGATGTTAAGTTGCCTTAGGTAAGGTTATATAACGTTATAGACGTATATAATGTCCGCACCGATACGTACGGGACGACACGAACGGGATTCTGTAAAACATTCCCAGCTAGGGGCTAGATGTGTTACGTTAGGTTATATTACGTTATAGACGTATATAATGTGCCCACCGAGAAGTAGGGGCCGACCCGCCAGGAATGTTGGAAAATACTACATCCGAGATGTTAGGTTCCCTTAGGTTAGGATATATAATGTTATAGACGTATATAATGTCCTCACCGAGATGTACGGGCCGACACGACCGGGATTTTGTAAAACATTACCAACGAGTGTCTAGATGGGTTAGGTTAGGTTATATTACGATATAGACGTATATAATGTGCCCACCGAGAAGTAGGGGCCGACCCGCCAGGAATGTTGGAAAATACTACATCCGAGATGTTAGGTTCCCTTAGGTTAGGATATATAAAGTTATAGACATATATGAGGTCCCCACGGAAAAGTACGGGCCGACACGACCGGGATTTTGTAGAACATTACCAGCGAGGGTCTAGATGGGTTAGGTTAGGTTATATTACGATATAGACGTATGTAATGTGCCCACCGAGAAGTAGGGGCCGACTCGCCAGGAATGTTGGAAAACACTACATCCGAGATTTTAGGTTCCCTTAGGTTAGGATATATAAATTTATAGACGTATATAGTGTCCGCACCGAGACGTACGGGAAGACATGAACGGGATTTTGTAAAACATTACCAGCGAGGGTCTAGATGGGTTAGGTTAGGTTATATTACGATATAGACGTATATAATGTGCACACCGAGAAGTAGGGGCCGACCCGCCAGGAATGTTGGAAAATACTACATCCGAGATGTTAGGTTCCCTTAGGTTAGGATATATAACGTTATAGACGTATATAATGTCCTCACCGAGATGTACGGGCCGACACGACCGGGATTTTGTAAAACATTCCCAGCTAGGGGCTAGATGTGTTACGTTAGGTTATATTACGTTATAGACGTATATAATGATCCCACCGAGAATTGGCGCCGACCCGCCAGGAATGTTGTGAAATACTACATCCGAGATGTTAGGTTCCCTCAGGTTAGGATATATAAAGTTATAGACGTATATGAGGTCCCCACGGAAAAGTACGGGCCGACACGACCGGGATTTTGTAAAACATTACCAGCGAGGTTCTAGATGGGTTAGGTTAGGTTATATTACGATATAGACGTATATAATGTCCCCACCTAGAAGTAGGGGCCGACCCGCCGGGAATGTTGGAAAGTACTACATTCGAGATGTTAGGTTCTCTTAGGTTAGGGTATATAACGTTATAGACGTATATAATGTCCCCACCGAGAAGTACGGGCCGACACGACCGGGATTTTGTAAAACATTACCAGCGAGGATCTAGATGGGTTCGGTTAGGTTATATTACGATATAGACGTATGTAATGTGCCCACCGAGAAGTAGGGGCCGACCCGCCAGGAATGTTGGACAATACTACATCCGAGAATTTAGGTTCCCTTAGGTTAGGATATATAAATTTATAGACGTATATAGTGTCCGCACCGAGACGTACGGGAAGACATGAACGGGATTCTGTGAAGCATTACCAGCGAGGGTCTAGGTGGGTTAGGTTAGGTTGTATTACGTTATAGTCGTATATAATGTTCCCACCGAGAAGTAGGGGCCGACCCGCCGGAAATGTTGGAAAATTCTACATCCGAGATGTTAAGTTGCCTTAGGTTAGGATATATAACGTTATAGACGTATATAATGTCCGCACCGATACGTACGGGACGACACGAACGGGATTCTGTAAAACATTCCCAGCTAGGGGCTAGATGTGTTACGTTAGGTTATATTACGTTATAGACGTATATAATGATCCCACCGAGAATTGGCGCCGACCCGCCAGGAATGTTGTGAAATACTACATCCGAGATGTTAGGTTCCCTTAGGTTAGGATATATAAATTTATAGACGTATATAATGTCCGCACCGAGACGTACGGGAAGACATGAACGGGATTCTGTGAAACATTACCAGCGAGGGTCTAGGTGTGTTAGGTTAGGTCATATTACGATATAGACGTATATAATGTCCCCACCGAGAAGTAGGGGCCGACCCGCCAGGAATATTGGAAAATACTACATCCGAGATGTTAGGTTCCCGTAGGTTAGGATATATAACGTTATAGACGTATATAATGTCCTCACCGAGATGTACGGGCCGACACGACCGGGATTTTGTAAAACATTACCAACGAGGGTCTAGATGGGTTAGGTTAGGTTATATTACGATATAGACGTATATAATGTGCTCACCGAGAAGTAGGGGCCGACCCGACCAGAATGTTGGAAAATACTACATCCGAGATGTTAGGTTCCCTCAGGTTAGTATATATAAATTTATAGACGTATATAATGTCCGCACCGAGACGTACGGGAAGACATGAACGGGATTCTGTGAAACATTATCAGCGAGGGTCTAGGTGGGTTAGGTTAGGTTATATTACGATATAGACGTATATAATGTGCCCACCGAGAAGTAGGGGCCGACCCGCCAGGAATGTTGGAAAATACTACATCCGAGATGTTAGGTTCCCTTAGGTTAGGATATATAATGTTATAGACGTATATAATGTCCTCACCGAGATGTACGGGCCGACAGGACCGGGATTTTGTAAAACATTACCAACGAGTGTCTAGATGGGTTAGGTTAGGTTATATTACGATATAGACGTATATAATTTGCCCACCGAGAAGTAGGGGCCGACCCGCCAGGAATGTTGGAAAATACTACATCCGAGATGTTAGGTTCCCTCAAGTTAGGATATATAAAGTTATAGACATATATGAGGTCCCCACGGAAAAGTACGGGCCGACACGACCGGGATTTTGTAGAACATTACCAGCGAGGGTCTAGATGGGTTAGGTTAGGTTATATTACGATATAGACGTATATAATGTGCCCACCTAGAGGTAGGGGCCGACCCGCCAGGAATGTTGGAAAATACTACATCCGAGATGTTAGGTTCTCTTAGGTTAGGGTATATAACGTTATAGACGTATATAATGTCCCCACCGAGAAGTACGGGCCGACACGACCGGGATTTTGTAAAACATTACCAGCGAGGGTCTAGATGGGTTAGGTTAGGTTACATTACGATATAGACGTATGTAATGTGCCCACCGAGAAGTAGGGTCCGACCCTCCAGGAATGTTGGAAAATACTACATCCGAGATTTTAGGTTCCCTTAGGTTAGGATATATAAATTTATAGACGTATATAGTGTCCGCACCGAGACGTACGGGAAGACATGAACGGGATTCTGTGAAGCATTACCAGCGAGGGTCTAGGTGGGTTAGGTTAGGTTATATTACGTTATAGACGTATATAATGTTCCCACCGAGAAGTAGGGGCCGACCCGCCGGAAATGTTGGAAAATTCTACATCCGAGATGTTAAGTTGCCTTAGGTAAGGTTATATAACGTTATAGACGTATATAATGTCCGCACCGATACGTACGGGACGACACGAACGGGATTCTGTAAAACATTCCCAGCTAGGGGCTAGATGTGTTACGTTAGGTTATATTACGTTATAGACGTATATAATGATCCCACCGAGAATTGGCGCCGACCCGCCAGGAATGTTATGAAATACTACATCCGAGATGTTAGGTTCCCTTAGGTTAGGAAATATAACGTTATAGACGTATATAATGTCCGCACCGATACGTACGGGACGACACGAACGGGATTCTGTAAAACATTCCCAGCTAGGGGCTAGATGTGTTACGTTAGGTTATATTACGTTATAGACGTATATAATGTGCCCACCGAGAAGTAGGGGCCGACCCGCCAGGAATGTTGGAAAATACTACATCCGAGATGTTAGGTTCCCTTAGGTTAGGATATATAATGTTATAGACGTATATAATGTCCCCACCGAGATGTACGGGCCGACACGACCGGGATTTTGTAAAACATTACCAACGAGTGTCTAGATGGGTTAGGTTAGGTTATATTACGATATAGACGTATATAATGTGCCCACCGAGAAGTAGGGGCCGACCCGCCAGGAATGTTGGAAAATACTACATCCGAGATGTTAGGTTCCCTTAGGTTAGGATATATAAAGTTATAGACATATATGAGGTCCCCACGGAAAAGTACGGGCCGACACGACCGGGATTTTGTAGAACATTACCAGCGAGGGTCTAGATGGGTTAGGTTAGGTTATATTACGATATAGACGTATGTAATGTGCCCACCGAGAAGTAGGGGCCGACTCGCCAGGAATGTTGGAAAACACTACATCCGAGATTTTAGGTTCCCTTAGGTTAGGATATATAAATTTATAGACGTATATAGTGTCCGCACCGAGACGTACGGGAAGACATGAACGGGATTTTGTAAAACATTACCAGCGAGGGTCTAGATGGGTTAGGTTAGGTTATATTACGATATAGACGTATATAATGTGCACACCGAGAAGTAGGGGCCGACCCGCCAGGAATGTTGGAAAATACTACATCCGAGATGTTAGGTTCCCTTAGGTTAGGATATATAACGTTATAGACGTATATAATGTCCTCACCGAGATGTACGGGCCGACACGAACGGGATTTTGTAAAACATTCCCAGCTAGGGGCTAGATGTGTTACGTTAGGTTATATTACGTTATAGACGTATATAATGATCCCACCGAGAATTGGCGCCGACCCGCCAGGAATGTTGTGAAATACTACATCCGAGATGTTAGGTTCCCTCAGGTTAGGATATATAAAGTTATAGACGTATATGAGGTCCCCACGGAAAAGTACGGGCCGACACGACCGGGATTTTGTAAAACATTACCAGCGAGGTTCTAGATGGGTTAGGTTAGGTTATATTACGATATAGACGTATATAATGTCCCCACCTAGAAGTAGGGGCCGACCCGCCGGGAATGTTGGAAAGTACTACATTCGAGATGTTAGGTTCTCTTAGGTTAGGGTATATAACGTTATAGACGTATATAATGTCCCCACCGAGAAGTACGGGCCGACACGACCGGGATTTTGTAAAACATTACCAGCGAGGATCTAGATGGGTTCGGTTAGGTTATATTACGATATAGACGTATGTAATGTGCCCACCGAGAAGTAGGGGCCGACCCGCCAGGAATGTTGGACAATACTACATCCGAGAATTTAGGTTCCCTTAGGTTAGGATATATAAATTTATAGACGTATATAGTGTCCGCACCGAGACGTACGGGAAGACATGAACGGGATTCTGTGAAGCATTACCAGCGAGGGTCTAGGTGGGTTAGGTTAGGTTGTATTACGTTATAGTCGTATATAATGTTCCCACCGAGAAGTAGGGGCCGACCCGCCGGAAATGTTGGAAAATTCTACATCCGAGATGTTAAGTTGCCTTAGGTTAGGATATATAACGTTATAGACGTATATAATGTCCGCACCGATACGTACGGGACGACACGAACGGGATTCTGTAAAACATTCCCAGCTAGGGGCTAGATGTGTTACGTTAGGTTATATTACGTTATAGACGTATATAATGATCCCACCGAGAATTGGCGCCGACCCGCCAGGAATGTTGTGAAATACTACATCCGAGATGTTAGGTTCCCTTAGGTTAGGATATATAAATTTATAGACGTATATAATGTCCGCACCGAGACGTACGGGAAGACATGAACGGGATTCTGTGAAACATTACCAGCGAGGGTCTAGGTGTGTTAGGTTAGGTCATATTACGATATAGACGTATATAATGTCCCCACCGAGAAGTAGGGGCCGACCCGCCAGGAATATTGGAAAATACTACATCCGAGATGTTAGGTTCCCGTAGGTTAGGATATATAACGTTATAGACGTATATAATGTCCTCACCGAGATGTACGGGCCGACACGACCGGGATTTTGTAAAACATTACCAACGAGGGTCTAGATGGGTTAGGTTAGGTTATATTACGATATAGACGTATATAATGTGCTCACCGAGAAGTAGGGGCCGACCCGACCAGAATGTTGGAAAATACTACATCCGAGATGTTAGGTACCCTCAGGTTAGTATATATAAATTTATAGACGTATATAATGTCCGCACCGAGACGTACGGGAAGACATGAACGGGATTCTGTGAAACATTATCAGCGAGGGTCTAGGTGGGTTAGGTTAGGTTATATTACGATATAGACGTATATAATGTGCCCACCGAGAAGTAGGGGCCGACCCGCCAGGAATGTTGGAAAATACTACATCCGAGATGTTAGGTTCCCTTAGGTTAGGATATATAATGTTATAGACGTATATAATGTCCTCACCGAGATGTACGGGCCGACAGGACCGGGATTTTGTAAAACATTACCAACGAGTGTCTAGATGGGTTAGGTTAGGTTATATTACGATATAGACGTATATAATTTGCCCACCGAGAAGTAGGGGCCGACCCGCCAGGAATGTTGGAAAATACTACATCCGAGATGTTAGGTTCCCTCAAGTTAGGATATATAAAGTTATAAACATATATGAGGTCCCCACGGAAAAGTACGGGCCGACACGACCGGGATTTTGTAGAACATTACCAGCGAGGGTCTAGATGGGTTAGGTTAGGTTATATTACGATATAGACGTATATAATGTGCCCACCTAGAGGTAGGGGCCGACCCGCCAGGAATGTTGGAAAATACTACATCCGAGATGTTAGGTTTCCTCAGGTTAGGATATATAAAGTTATAGACATATATGAGGTCCCCACGGAAAAGTACGGGCCGACACGACCGGGATTTTGTAGAACATTACCAGCGAGGGTCTAGATGGGTTAGGTTAGGTTATATTACTATATAGACATATATAATGTGCCCACGGAGAAGTAGGGGCCGACCCGCCAGGAATGTTGGAAAATACTACATCCGAGATGTTAGGTTCCCTTAGGTTAGGATATATAACGTTATAGACGTATATAATGTCCCCACCGAGAAGTACGGGCCGACACGACCGGGATTTTGTAAAACATTACCAGCGAGGGTCTAGATGGGTTCGGTTAGGTTATATTACGATATAGACGTATGTAATGTGCCCACCTAGAAGTAGGGGCCGACCCGCCAGGAATGTTGGAAAATACTACATCCGAGATGTTAGGTTCCCTTAGGTTAGGATATATAATGTTATAGACGTATATAATGTCCTCACCGAGATGTACGGGCCGACACGACCGGGATTTTGTAAAACATTACCAACGAGTGTCTAGATGGGTTAGGTTAGGTTATATTACGTTATAGACGTATATAATGATCCCACCGAGAATTGGCGCCGACCCGCCAGGAATGTTGTGAAATACTACATCCGAGATGTTAGGTTCCCTCAGGTTAGGATATATAAAGTTAAAGACGTATATGAGGTCCCCACGGAAAAGTACGGGCCGACACGACCGGGATTTTGTAAAACATTACCAGCGAGGGTCTAGATGGGTTAGGTTAGGTTATATTACGATATAGACGTATATAATGTCCCCACCTAGAAGTAGGGGCCGACCCGCCAGGAATGTTGGAAAGTACTACATTCGAGATGTTAGGTTCTCTTAGGTTAGGGTATATAACGTTATAGACGTATATAATGTCCCCACCGAGAAGTACGGGCCGACACGACCGGGATTTTGTAAAACATTACCAGCGAGGATCTAGATGGGTTCGGTTAGGTTATATTACGATATAGACGTATGTAATGTGCCCACCGAGAGTTAGGGGCCGACCCGCCAGGAATGTTGGACAATACTACATCCGAGATTTTAGGTTCCCTTAGGTTAGGATATATAAATTTATAGACGTATATAGTGTCCGCACCGAGACGTACGGGAAGACATGAACGGGATTCTGTGAAACATTACCAGCGAGGGTCTAGGTGTGTTAGGTTAGGTCATATTACGATATAGACGTATATAATGTCCCCACCGAGAAGTAGGGGCTGACCCGCCAGGAATATTGGAAAATACTACATCCGAGATGTTAGGTTCCCGTAGGTTAGGATATATAACGTTATAGACGTATATAATGTCCTCACCGAGATGTACGGGCCGACACGACCGGGATTTTGTAAAACATTATCAGCGAGGGTCTAGGTGGGTTAGGTTAGGTTATATTACGATATAGACGTATATAATGTGCCCACCGAGAAGTAGGGGCCGACCCGCCAGGAATGTTGGAAAATACTACATCCGAGATGTTAGGTTCCCTTAGGTTAGGATATATAATGTTATAGACGTATATAATGTCCTCACCGAGATGTACGGGCCGACACGACCGGGATTTTGTAAAACATTACCAACGAGTGTCTAGATGGGTTAGGTTAGGTTATATTACGATATAGACGTATATAATTTGCCCACCGAGAAGTAGGGGCCGACCCGCCAGGAATGTTGGAAAATACTACATCCGAGATGTTAGGTTCCCTCAAGTTATGATATATAAAGTTATAGACATATATGAGGTCCCCACGGAAAAGTACGGGCCGACACGACCGGGATTTTGTAGAACATTACCAGCGAGGGTCTAGATGGGTTAGGTTAGGTTATATTACGATATAGACGTATATAATGTGCCCACCTAGAGGTAGGGGCCGACCCGCCAGGAATGTTGGAAAATACTACATCCGAGATGTTAGGTTCTCTTAGGTTAGGGTATATAACGTTATAGACGTATATAATGTCCCCACCGAGAAGTACGGGCCGACACGACCGGGATTTTGTAAAACATTACCAGCGAGGGTCTAGATGGGTTAGGTTTGGTTACATTACGATATAGACGTATGTAATGTGCCCACCGAGAAGTAGGGGCCGACTCGCCAGGAATGTTGGAAAATACTACATCCGAGATTTTAGGTTCCCTTAGGTTAGGATACATAAATTTATAGACGTATATAGTGTCCGCACCGAGACGTACGGGAAGACATGAACGGGATTTTGTAAAACATTACCAGCGAGGGTCTAGATGGGTTCGGTTAGGTTATATTACGATATAGACGTATGTAATGTGCCCACCGAGAAGTAGGGGCCGACCCTCCAGGAATGTTGGAAAATACTACATCCGAGATTTTAGGTTCCCTTAGGTTAGGATATATAAATTTATAGACGTATATAGTGTCCGCACCGAGACGTACGGGAAGACATGAACGGGATTCTGTGAAGCATTACCAGCGAGGGTCTAGGTGGGTTAGGTTAGGTTATATTACGTTATAGACGTATATAATGTTCCCACCGAGAAGTAGGGGCCGACCCGCCAGGAATGTTGGAAAATACTACATCCGAGATGTTAGGTTCCCTTAGGTTAGGATATATAATGTTATAGACGTATATAATGTCCTCACCGAGATGTACGGGCCGACACGACCGGGATTTTGTAAAACATAACCAACGAGTGTCTAGATGGGTTAGGTTAGGTTATATTACGTTATAGACGTATATAATGATCCCACCGAGAATTGGCGCCGACCCGCCAGGAATGTTGTGAAATACTACATCCGAGATGTTAGGTTCCCTCAGGTTAGGATATATAAAGTTATAGACGTATATGAGGTCCCCACGGAAAAGTACGGGCCGACACGACCGGGATTTTGTAAAACATTACCAGCGAGGGTCTAGATGGGTTAGGTTAGGTTATATTACGATATAGACGTATATAATGTCCCCACCTAGAAGTAGGGGCCGACCCGCCAGGAATGTTGGAAAGTACTACATTCGAGATGTTAGGTTCTCTTAGGTTAGGGTATATAACGTTATAGACGTATATAATATCCCCACCGAGAAGTACGGGCCGACACGACCGGGATTTTGTAAAACATTACCAGCGAGGATCTAGATGGGTTCGGTTAGGTTATATTACGATATAGACGTATGTAATGTGCCCACCGAGAGTTAGGGGCCGACCCGCCAGGAATGTTGGACAATACTACATCCGAGATTTTAGGTTCCCTTAGGTTAGGATATATAAATTTATAGACGTATATAGTGTTCGCACCGAGACGTACGGGAAGACATGAACGGGATTCTGTGAAACATTACCAGCGAGGGTCTAGGTGTGTTAGGTTAGGTCATATTACGATATAGACGTATATAATGTCCCCACCGAGAAGTAGGGGCCGACCCGCCAGGAATATTGGAAAATACTACATCCGAGATGTTAGGTTCCCGTAGGTTAGGATATATAACGTTATAGATGTATATAATGTCCTCACCGAGATGTACGGGCCGACACGACCGGGATTCTGTAAAACATTACCAACGAGGGTCTAGATGGGTTAGGTTAGGTTATATTACGATATAGACGTATATAATGTGCCCACCGAGAAGTAGGGGCCGACCCGACAGGAATGTTGGAAAATACTACATCCGAGATGTTAGGTTCCCTCAGGTTAGTATATATAAGTTTATAGACGTATATAATGTCCGCACCGAGACGTACGGGAAGACATGAACGGGATTCTGTGAAACATTATCAGCGAGGGTCTAGGTGGGTTAGGTTAGGTTATATTACGATATAGACGTATATAATGTGCCCACCGAGAAGTAGGGGCCGACCCGCCAGGAATGTTGGAAAATACTACATCCGAGATGTTAGGTTCCCTTAGGTTAGGATATATAATGTTATAGACGTATATAATGTCCTCACCGAGATGTACGGGCCGACACGACCGGGATTTTGTAAAACATTACCAACGAGTGTCTAGATGGGTTAGGTTAGGTTATATTACGATATAGACGTATATAATTTGCCCACCGAGAAGTAGGGGCCGACCCGCCAGGAATGTTGGAAAATACTACATCCGAGATGTTAGGTTCCCTCAAGTTATGATATATAAAGTTATAGACATATATGAGGTCCCCACGGAAAAGTACGGGCCGACACGACCGGGATTTTGTAGAACATTACCAGCGAGGGTCTAGATGGGTTAGGTTAGGTTATATTACGATATAGACGTATATAATGTGCCCACCTAGAGGTAGGGGCCGACCCGCCAGGAATGTTGGAAAATACTACATCCGAGATGTTAGGTTCTCTTAGGTTAGGGTATATAACGTTATAGACGTATATAATGTCCCCACCGAGAAGTACGGGCCGACACGACCGGGATTTTGTAAAACATTACCAGCGAGGGTCTAGATGGGTTAGGTTTGGTTACATTACGATATAGACGTATGTAATGTGCCCACCGAGAAGTAGGGGCCGACTCGCCAGGAATGTTGGAAAATACTACATCCGAGATTTTAGGTTCCCTTAGGTTAGGATACATAAATTTATAGACGTATATAGTGTCCGCACCGAGACGTACGGGAAGACATGAACGGGATTTTGTAAAACATTACCAGCGAGGGTCTAGATGGGTTCGGTTAGGTTATATTACGATATAGACGTATGTAATGTGCCCACCGAGAAGTAGGGGCCGACCCGCCAGGAATGTTGGACAATACTACATCCGAGAATTTAGGTTCCCTTAGGTTAGGATATATAAATTTATAGACGTATATAGTGTCCGCACCGAGACGTACGGGAAGACATGAACGGGATTCTGTGAAGCATTACCAGCGAGGGTCTAGGTGGGTTAGGTTAGGTTGTATTACGTTATAGTCGTATATAATGTTCCCACCGAGAAGTAGGGGCCGACCCGCCGGAAATGTTGGAAAATTCTACATCCGAGATGTTAAGTTGCCTTAGGTTAGGATATATAACGTTATAGACGTATATAATGTCCGCACCGATACGTACGGGACGACACGAACGGGATTCTGTAAAACATTCCCAGCTAGGGGCTAGATGTGTTACGTTAGGTTATATTACGTTATAGACGTATATAATGATCCCACCGAGAATTGGCGCCGACCCGCCAGGAATGTTGTGAAATACTACATCCGAGATGTTAGGTTCCCTTAGGTTAGGATATATAAATTTATAGACGTATATAATGTCCGCACCGAGACGTACGGGAAGACATGAACGGGATTCTGTGAAACATTACCAGCGAGGGTCTAGGTGTGTTAGGTTAGGTCATATTACGATATAGACGTATATAATGTCCCCACCGAGAAGTAGGGGCCGACCCGCCAGGAATATTGGAAAATACTACATCCGAGATGTTAGGTTCCCGTAGGTTAGGATATATAACGTTATAGACGTATATAATGTCCTCACCGAGATGTACGGGCCGACACGACCGGGATTTTGTAAAACATTACCAACGAGGGTCTAGATGGGTTAGGTTAGGTTATATTACGATATAGACGTATATAATGTGCTCACCGAGAAGTAGGGGCCGACCCGACCAGAATGTTGGAAAATACTACATCCGAGATGTTAGGTACCCTCAGGTTAGTATATATAAATTTATAGACGTATATAATGTCCGCACCGAGACGTACGGGAAGACATGAACGGGATTCTGTGAAACATTATCAGCGAGGGTCTAGGTGGGTTAGGTTAGGTTATATTACGATATAGACGTATATAATGTGCCCACCGAGAAGTAGGGGCCGACCCGCCAGGAATGTTGGAAAATACTACATCCGAGATGTTAGGTTCCCTTAGGTTAGGATATATAATGTTATAGACGTATATAATGTCCTCACCGAGATGTACGGGCCGACAGGACCGGGATTTTGTAAAACATTACCAACGAGTGTCTAGATGGGTTAGGTTAGGTTATATTACGATATAGACGTATATAATTTGCCCACCGAGAAGTAGGGGCCGACCCGCCAGGAATGTTGGAAAATACTACATCCGAGATGTTAGGTTCCCTCAAGTTAGGATATATAAAGTTATAAACATATATGAGGTCCCCACGGAAAAGTACGGGCCGACACGACCGGGATTTTGTAGAACATTACCAGCGAGGGTCTAGATGGGTTAGGTTAGGTTATATTACGATATAGACGTATATAATGTGCCCACCTAGAGGTAGGGGCCGACCCGCCAGGAATGTTGGAAAATACTACATCCGAGATGTTAGGTTTCCTCAGGTTAGGATATATAAAGTTATAGACATATATGAGGTCCCCACGGAAAAGTACGGGCCGACACGACCGGGATTTTGTAGAACATTACCAGCGAGGGTCTAGATGGGTTAGGTTAGGTTATATTACTATATAGACATATATAATGTGCCCACGGAGAAGTAGGGGCCGACCCGCCAGGAATGTTGGAAAATACTACATCCGAGATGTTAGGTTCCCTTAGGTTAGGATATATAACGTTATAGACGTATATAATGTCCCCACCGAGAAGTACGGGCCGACACGACCGGGATTTTGTAAAACATTACCAGCGAGGGTCTAGATGGGTTCGGTTAGGTTATATTACGATATAGACGTATGTAATGTGCCCACCTAGAAGTAGGGGCCGACCCGCCAGGAATGTTGGAAAATACTACATCCGAGATGTTAGGTTCCCTTAGGTTAGGATATATAATGTTATAGACGTATATAATGTCCTCACCGAGATGTACGGGCCGACACGACCGGGATTTTGTAAAACATTACCAACGAGTGTCTAGATGGGTTAGGTTAGGTTATATTACGTTATAGACGTATATAATGATCCCACCGAGAATTGGCGCCGACCCGCCAGGAATGTTGTGAAATACTACATCCGAGATGTTAGGTTCCCTCAGGTTAGGATATATAAAGTTAAAGACGTATATGAGGTCCCCACGGAAAAGTACGGGCCGACACGACCGGGATTTTGTAAAACATTACCAGCGAGGGTCTAGATGGGTTAGGTTAGGTTATATTACGATATAGACGTATATAATGTCCCCACCTAGAAGTAGGGGCCGACCCGCCAGGAATGTTGGAAAGTACTACATTCGAGATGTTAGGTTCTCTTAGGTTAGGGTATATAACGTTATAGACGTATATAATGTCCCCACCGAGAAGTACGGGCCGACACGACCGGGATTTTGTAAAACATTACCAGCGAGGATCTAGATGGGTTCGGTTAGGTTATATTACGATATAGACGTATGTAATGTGCCCACCGAGAGTTAGGGGCCGACCCGCCAGGAATGTTGGACAATACTACATCCGAGATTTTAGGTTCCCTTAGGTTAGGATATATAAATTTATAGACGTATATAGTGTCCGCACCGAGACGTACGGGAAGACATGAACGGGATTCTGTGAAACATTACCAGCGAGGGTCTAGGTGTGTTAGGTTAGGTCATATTACGATATAGACGTATATAATGTCCCCACCGAGAAGTAGGGGCTGACCCGCCAGGAATATTGGAAAATACTACATCCGAGATGTTAGGTTCCCGTAGGTTAGGATATATAACGTTATAGACGTATATAATGTCCTCACCGAGATGTACGGGCCGACACGACCGGGATTTTGTAAAACATTATCAGCGAGGGTCTAGGTGGGTTAGGTTAGGTTATATTACGATATAGACGTATATAATGTGCCCACCGAGAAGTAGGGGCCGACCCGCCAGGAATGTTGGAAAATACTACATCCGAGATGTTAGGTTCCCTTAGGTTAGGATATATAATGTTATAGACGTATATAATGTCCTCACCGAGATGTACGGGCCGACACGACCGGGATTTTGTAAAACATTACCAACGAGTGTCTAGATGGGTTAGGTTAGGTTATATTACGATATAGACGTATATAATTTGCCCACCGAGAAGTAGGGGCCGACCCGCCAGGAATGTTGGAAAATACTACATCCGAGATGTTAGGTTCCCTCAAGTTATGATATATAAAGTTATAGACATATATGAGGTCCCCACGGAAAAGTACGGGCCGACACGACCGGGATTTTGTAGAACATTACCAGCGAGGGTCTAGATGGGTTAGGTTAGGTTATATTACGATATAGACGTATATAATGTGCCCACCTAGAGGTAGGGGCCGACCCGCCAGGAATGTTGGAAAATACTACATCCGAGATGTTAGGTTCTCTTAGGTTAGGGTATATAACGTTATAGACGTATATAATGTCCCCACCGAGAAGTACGGGCCGACACGACCGGGATTTTGTAAAACATTACCAGCGAGGGTCTAGATGGGTTAGGTTTGGTTACATTACGATATAGACGTATGTAATGTGCCCACCGAGAAGTAGGGGCCGACTCGCCAGGAATGTTGGAAAATACTACATCCGAGATTTTAGGTTCCCTTAGGTTAGGATACATAAATTTATAGACGTATATAGTGTCCGCACCGAGACGTACGGGAAGACATGAACGGGATTTTGTAAAACATTACCAGCGAGGGTCTAGATGGGTTCGGTTAGGTTATATTACGATATAGACGTATGTAATGTGCCCACCGAGAAGTAGGGGCCGACCCTCCAGGAATGTTGGAAAATACTACATCCGAGATTTTAGGTTCCCTTAGGTTAGGATATATAAATTTATAGACGTATATAGTGTCCGCACCGAGACGTACGGGAAGACATGAACGGGATTCTGTGAAGCATTACCAGCGAGGGTCTAGGTGGGTTAGGTTAGGTTATATTACGTTATAGACGTATATAATGTTCCCACCGAGAAGTAGGGGCCGACCCGCCAGGAATGTTGGAAAATACTACATCCGAGATGTTAGGTTCCCTTAGGTTAGGATATATAATGTTATAGACGTATATAATGTCCTCACCGAGATGTACGGGCCGACACGACCGGGATTTTGTAAAACATAACCAACGAGTGTCTAGATGGGTTAGGTTAGGTTATATTACGTTATAGACGTATATAATGATCCCACCGAGAATTGGCGCCGACCCGCCAGGAATGTTGTGAAATACTACATCCGAGATGTTAGGTTCCCTCAGGTTAGGATATATAAAGTTATAGACGTATATGAGGTCCCCACGGAAAAGTACGGGCCGACACGACCGGGATTTTGTAAAACATTACCAGCGAGGGTCTAGATGGGTTAGGTTAGGTTATATTACGATATAGACGTATATAATGTCCCCACCTAGAAGTAGGGGCCGACCCGCCAGGAATGTTGGAAAGTACTACATTCGAGATGTTAGGTTCTCTTAGGTTAGGGTATATAACGTTATAGACGTATATAATATCCCCACCGAGAAGTACGGGCCGACACGACCGGGATTTTGTAAAACATTACCAGCGAGGATCTAGATGGGTTCGGTTAGGTTATATTACGATATAGACGTATGTAATGTGCCCACCGAGAGTTAGGGGCCGACCCGCCAGGAATGTTGGACAATACTACATCCGAGATTTTAGGTTCCCTTAGGTTAGGATATATAAATTTATAGACGTATATAGTGTTCGCACCGAGACGTACGGGAAGACATGAACGGGATTCTGTGAAACATTACCAGCGAGGGTCTAGGTGTGTTAGGTTAGGTCATATTACGATATAGACGTATATAATGTCCCCACCGAGAAGTAGGGGCCGACCCGCCAGGAATATTGGAAAATACTACATCCGAGATGTTAGGTTCCCGTAGGTTAGGATATATAACGTTATAGATGTATATAATGTCCTCACCGAGATGTACGGGCCGACACGACCGGGATTCTGTAAAACATTACCAACGAGGGTCTAGATGGGTTAGGTTAGGTTATATTACGATATAGACGTATATAATGTGCCCACCGAGAAGTAGGGGCCGACCCGACAGGAATGTTGGAAAATACTACATCCGAGATGTTAGGTTCCCTCAGGTTAGTATATATAAGTTTATAGACGTATATAATGTCCGCACCGAGACGTACGGGAAGACATGAACGGGATTCTGTGAAACATTATCAGCGAGGGTCTAGGTGGGTTAGGTTAGGTTATATTACGATATAGACGTATATAATGTGCCCACCGAGAAGTAGGGGCCGACCCGCCAGGAATGTTGGAAAATACTACATCCGAGATGTTAGGTTCCCTTAGGTTAGGATATATAATGTTATAGACGTATATAATGTCCTCACCGAGATGTACGGGCCGACACGACCGGGATTTTGTAAAACATTACCAACGAGTGTCTAGATGGGTTAGGTTAGGTTATATTACGATATAGACGTATATAATTTGCCCACCGAGAAGTAGGGGCCGACCCGCCAGGAATGTTGGAAAATACTACATCCGAGATTTTAGGTTCCCTTAGGTTAGGATACATAAATTTATAGACGTATATAGTGTCCGCACCGAGACGTACGGGAAGACATGAACGGGATTTTGTAAAACATTACCAGCGAGGGTCTAGATGGGTTCGGTTAGGTTATATTACGATATAGACGTATGTAATGTGCCCACCGAGAAGTAGGGGCCGACCCTCCAGGAATGTTGGAAAATACTACATCCGAGATTTTAGGTTCCCTTAGGTTAGGATATATAAATTTATAGACGTATATAGTGTCCGCACCGAGACGTACGGGAAGACATGAACGGGATTCTGTGAAGCATTACCAGCGAGGGTCTAGGTGGGTTAGGTTAGGTTATATTACGTTATAGACGTATATAATGTTCCCACCGAGAAGTAGGGGCCGACCCGCCAGGAATGTTGGAAAATACTACATCCGAGATGTTAGGTTCCCTTAGGTTAGGATATATAATGTTATAGACGTATATAATGTCCTCACCGAGATGTACGGGCCGACACGACCGGGATTTTGTAAAACATTACCAACGAGTGTCTAGATGGGTTAGGTTAGGTTATATTACGTTATAGACGTATATAATGATCCCACCGAGAATTGGCGCCGACCCGCCAGGAATGTTGTGAAATACTACATCCGAGATGTTAGGTTCCCTCAGGTTAGGATATATAAAGTTATAGACGTATATGAGGTCCCCACGGAAAAGTACGGGCCGACACGACCGGGATTTTGTAAAACATTACCAGCGAGGGTCTAGATGGGTTAGGTTAGGTTATATTACGATATAGACGTATATAATGTCCCCACCTAGAAGTAGGGGCCGACCCGCCAGGAATGTTGGAAAGTACTACATTCGAGATGTTAGGTTCTCTTAGGTTAGGGTATATAACGTTATAGACGTATATAATGTCCCCACCGAGAAGTACGGGCCGACACGACCGGGATTTTGTAAAACATTACCAGCGAGGATCTAGATGGGTTCGGTTAGGTTATATTACGATATAGACGTATGTAATGTGCCCACCGAGAGTTAGGGGCCGACCCGCCAGGAATGTTGGACAATACTACATCCGAGATTTTAGGTTCCCTTAGGTTAGGATATATAAATTTATAGACGTATATAGTGTCCGCACCGAGACGTACGGGAAGACATGAACGGGATTCTGTGAAACATTACCAGCGAGGGTCTAGGTGTGTTAGGTTAGGTCATATTACGATATAGACGTATATAATGTCCCCACCGAGAAGTAGGGGCCGACCCGCCAGGAATATTGGAAAATACTACATCCGAGATGTTAGGTTCCCGTAGGTTAGGATATATAACGTTATAGACGTATATAATGTCCTCACCGAGATGTACGGGCCGACACGACCGGGATTTTGTAAAACATTACCAACGAGGGTCTAGATGGGTTAGGTTAGGTTATATTACGATATAGACGTATATAATGTTCCCACCGAGAAGTAGGGGCCGACCCGCCGGAAATCTTGGAAAATACTACATCCGAGATGTTAGGTTCCCTCAGGTTAGTATATATAAGTTTATAGACGTATATAATGTCCGCACCGAGACGTACGGGAAGACATGAACGGGATTCTGTGAAACATTATCAGCGAGGGTCTAGGTGGGTTAGGTTAGGTTATATTACGATATAGACGTATATAATGTGCCCACCGAGAAGTAGGGGCCGACCCGCCAGGAATGTTGGAAAATACTACATCCGAGATGTTAGGTTCCCTTAGGTTAGGATATATAAATTTATAGACGTATATAGTGTCCGCACCGAGACGTACGGGAAGACATGAACGGGATTCTGTGAAACATTACCAGCGAGGGTCTAGGTGTGTTAGGTTAGGTCATATTACGATATAGACGTATATAATGTCCCCACCGAGAAGTAGGGGCCGACCCGCCAGGAATATTGGAAAATACTACATCCGAGATGTTAGGTTCCCGTAGGTTAGGATATATAACGTTATAGACGTATATAATGTCCTCACCGAGATGTACGGGCCGACACGACCGGGATTTTGTAAAACATTACCAACGAGGGTCTAGATGGGTTAGGTTAGGTTATATTACGATATAGACGTATATAATGTTCCCACCGAGAAGTAGGGGCCGACCCGCCGGAAATCTTGGAAAATACTACATCCGAGATGTTAGGTTCCCTCAGGTTAGTATATATAAGTTTATAGACGTATATAATGTCCGCACCGAGACGTACGGGAAGACATGAACGGGATTCTGTGAAACATTATCAGCGAGGGTCTAGGTGGGTTAGGTTAGGTTATATTACGATATAGACGTATATAATGTGCCCACCGAGAAGTAGGGGCCGACCCGCCAGGAATGTTGGAAAATACTACATCCGAGATGTTAGGTTCCCTTAGGTTAGGATATATAATGTTATAGACGTATATAATGTCCTCACCGAGATGTACGGGCCGACACGACCGGGATTTTGTAAAACATTACCAACGAGTGTCTAGATGGGTTAGGTTAGGTTATATTACGATATAGACGTATATAATTTGCCCACCGAGAAGTAGGGGCCGACCCGCCAGGAATGTTGGAAAATACTACATCCGAGATGTTAGGTTCCCTCAAGTTATGATATATAAAGTTATAGACATATATGAGGTCCCCACGGAAAAGTACGGGCCGACACGACCGGGATTTTGTAGAACATTACCAGCGAGGGTCTAGATGGGTTAGGTTAGGTTATATTACGATATAGACGTATATAATGTGCCCACCTAGAGGTAGGGGCCGACCCGCCAGGAATGTTGGAAAATACTACATCCGAGATGTTAGGTTCTCTTAGGTTAGGGTATATAACGTTATAGACGTATATAATGTCCCCACCGAGAAGTACGGGCCGACACGACCGGGATTTTGTAAAACATTACCAGCGAGGGTCTAGATGGGTTAGGTTTGGTTACATTACGATATAGACGTATGTAATGTGCCCACCGAGAAGTAGGGGCCGACTCGCCAGGAATGTTGGAAAATACTACATCCGAGATTTTAGGTTCCCTTAGGTTAGGATACATAAATTTATAGACGTATATAGTGTCCGCACCGAGACGTACGGGAAGACATGAACGGGATTTTGTAAAACATTACCAGCGAGGGTCTAGATGGGTTCGGTTAGGTTATATTACGATATAGACGTATGTAATGTGCCCACCGAGAAGTAGGGGCCGACCCTCCAGGAATGTTGGAAAATACTACATCCGAGATTTTAGGTTCCCTTAGGTTAGGATATATAAATTTATAGACGTATATAGTGTCCGCACCGAGACGTACGGGAAGACATGAACGGGATTCTGTGAAGCATTACCAGCGAGGGTCTAGGTGGGTTAGGTTAGGTTATATTACGTTATAGACGTATATAATGTTCCCACCGAGAAGTAGGG
Source organism: Xylocopa violacea (assembly GCA_963969225.1). Classification (NCBI taxonomy): domain Eukaryota; kingdom Metazoa; phylum Arthropoda; class Insecta; order Hymenoptera; family Apidae; genus Xylocopa; species Xylocopa violacea. The sequence continues at coordinate 1,050,111 of CAXAJV010000738.1, read as the reverse complement.
GCCGACCCGCCAGGAATGTTGGAAAATACTACATCCGAGATGTTAGGTTCCCTTAGGTTAGGATATATAATGTTATAGACGTATATAATGTCCTCACCGAGATGTACGGGCCGACACGACCGGGATTTTGTAAAACATTACCAACGAGTGTCTAGATGGGTTAGGTTAGGTTATATTACGTTATAGACGTATATAATGATCCCACCGAGAATTGGCGCCGACCCGCCAGGAATGTTGTGAAATACTACATCCGAGATGTTAGGTTCCCTCAGGTTAGGATATATAAAGTTATAGACGTATATGAGGTCCCCACGGAAAAGTACGGGCCGACACGACCGGGATTTTGTAAAACATTACCAGCGAGGGTCTAGATGGGTTAGGTTAGGTTATATTACGATATAGACGTATATAATGTCCCCACCTAGAAGTAGGGGCCGACCCGCCAGGAATGTTGGAAAGTACTACATTCGAGATGTTAGGTTCTCTTAGGTTAGGGTATATAACGTTATAGACGTATATAATGTCCCCACCGAGAAGTACGGGCCGACACGACCGGGATTTTGTAAAACATTACCAGCGAGGATCTAGATGGGTTCGGTTAGGTTATATTACGATATAGACGTATGTAATGTGCCCACCGAGAGTTAGGGGCCGACCCGCCAGGAATGTTGGACAATACTACATCCGAGATTTTAGGTTCCCTTAGGTTAGGATATATAAATTTATAGACGTATATAGTGTCCGCACCGAGACGTACGGGAAGACATGAACGGGATTCTGTGAAACATTACCAGCGAGGGTCTAGGTGTGTTAGGTTAGGTCATATTACGATATAGACGTATATAATGTCCCCACCGAGAAGTAGGGGCCGACCCGCCAGGAATATTGGAAAATACTACATCCGAGATGTTAGGTTCCCGTAGGTTAGGATATATAACGTTATAGACGTATATAATGTCCTCACCGAGATGTACGGGCCGACACGACCGGGATTTTGTAAAACATTACCAACGAGGGTCTAGATGGGTTAGGTTAGGTTATATTACGATATAGACGTATATAATGTGCCCACCGAGAAGTAGGGGCCGACCCGACAGGAATGTTGGAAAATACTACATCCGAGATGTTAGGTTCCCTCAGGTTAGTATATATAAGTTTATAGACGTATATAATGTCCGCACCGAGACGTACGGGAAGACATGAACGGGATTCTGTGAAACATTATCAGCGAGGGTCTAGGTGGGTTAGGTTAGGTTATATTACGATATAGACGTATATAATGTGCCCACCGAGAAGTAGGGGCCGACCCGCCAGGAATGTTGGAAAATACTACATCCGAGATGTTAGGTTCCCTTAGGTTAGGATATATAATGTTATAGACGTATATAATGTCCTCACCGAGATGTACGGGCCGACACGACCGGGATTTTGTAAAACATTACCAACGAGTGTCTAGATGGGTTAGGTTAGGTTATATTACGATATAGACGTATATAATTTGCCCACCGAGAAGTAGGGGCCGACCCGCCAGGAATGTTGGAAAATACTACATCCGAGATGTTAGGTTCCCTCAAGTTAGGATATATAAAGTTATAGACATATATGAGGTCCCCACGGAAAAGTACGGGCCGACACGACCGGGATTTTGTAGAACATTACCAGCGAGGGTCTAGATGGGTTAGGTTAGGTTATATTACGATATAGACGTATATAATGTGCCCACCTAGAGGTAGGGGCCGACCCGCCAGGAATGTTGGAAAATACTACATCCGAGATGTTAGGTTCTCTTAGGTTAGGGTATATAACGTTATAGACGTATATAATGTCCCCACCGAGAAGTACGGGCCGACACGACCGGGATTTTGTAAAACATTACCAGCGAGGGTCTAGATGGGTTAGGTTTGGTTACATTACGATATAGACGTATGTAATGTGCCCACCGAGAAGTAGGGGCCGACCCTCCAGGAATGTTGGAAAATACTACATCCGAGATTTTAGGTTCCCTTAGGTTAGGATATATAAATTTATAGACGTATATAGTGTCCGCACCGAGACGTACGGGAAGACATGAACGGGATTCTGTGAAGCATTACCAGCGAGGGTCTAGGTGGGTTAGGTTAGGTTATATTACGTTATAGACGTATATAATGTTCCCACCGAGAAGTAGGGGCCGACCCGCCGGAAATCTTGGAAAATTCTACATCCGAGATGTTAAGTTGCCTTAGGTAAGGTTATATAACCCCGTCTGGGTGCGGGTCAGAATACACCCAGGGTATACCCTGCCTGTCGTAAGAGGCGACTAAAAGGGTTAGATTAGGTTAGGAATCCTTCTGGGATTTTTGTTTTTTTTTCTGTTCATCTTTTTTTTGAGTTGGGTTAGGCTGTAGAATTTACAATTATTAATTTAGGTTATGTTAGATAATTATTTTAGAATTTATGGTAGAATATGGATGTTACTCTAAAGTAGTATAATAGAATATAATTGCTGACTGTTCCCGGCGGGTCATCGGGAGTGGCATGGACGCCCACGGTGCAGGTAATGGATATGGTGGATGGGCCTGCTGTTTTCCCCGCCGTGACGCGTCCCTGCCTGTATAATTTATACCGAGATGTCCCCGTCGCGAGCAGCCTGGAACCGACCGCTACGGCACCTTGGCTAGGTAGTGGTGGTTGGGCACGGGGTGTCGGAGCCCCGTGTCGGGTTGACGAGCGAGCGCCCCTCGTCCGTGCGTTCCGGAGGGGTAAAGAGTAGCCGTGGGCTCTCGGAGTTCCGAGGGGAATTTATATAATTCGGGTGTACCCGCTACGGTCGCTGCCCGCTCCTTCCACCACGATGCGTCGGCAAAAATATTACATGATGATGATGAGTAAAATGCAAGGGGAATTAAATAAAGAAATGCAATTAAGTATAGCGCAATCTCTATCATACGTCGAGCAGGATAACTTAGATGTAGAAGAAATCGGAGTTGCATCAAAGAAAGAACACCTTAATATATACCAAAATACAATACAGAATAATGAAGAGAATAAATCTACAATGATCAGAGATCTCATTTCTGACATAGAAAAGAAAAATCTCGAAATTTATCGCTTTACGAAAGATCTTACAGCTAATATTAGACATGTTAAAAGAACGGACATGATGCTTTTGCTAGAGAAAATAAAAAGTATCTCCGACGAATTAAGAACTCTTAAAGAAGAATATAAACAATACATCGAGGATAACCCAGTGCGCGATTTACCTAAAGATATATGCGAAAAGGATACCCAAACCTCACCCATATATAAAAAACCAACTATAATTGAAGACATTAGAAGCTTCAAAAGGAAGGAAATTTCACCACTTACGGAACAAAATTATGTTAAAAAAACTAGACGTACACCACTCAGACATGATACTGAAGTAAATAACAGCTCCTTTAATTCGCCGATTAATCCTCTTCCTCCCCATTCAACGGAAAATGAATGGATCACTATCCATAGAAATAGACCAACGAAACGAGCGGACGGACAAACTTACGCGGATATGGCCAAAAAGACCCCGAAGAAACCAGTATTTCCAAACAAAATGCGAAGAAACGAGGCCGTAATAATAAAAGTAAGTGTAAATAAAACCTACGAGGAAACGTATAAAGAAGTAGTGACTAAGGCCAGAAACGAATTAAGAGACCTGGAAAAAGTACGTAAAACTAGAAGCGGTGACATCATTATGGAATTTGTTAAAAAAGAAGGTATCACGGAGACAATTAATAAACTAAGAAAACAGCTGAGCTCTGATTTCGACACGCGTCATTTACAAACCAAACTAGCCATAGAAATAAAAGATATCGATCCCATTTTAACCAAAGACGAATTAAAACAAGATATGCAAAACGCGTTAAATACTAAAAAAGACGAAGATGTACTTGTTAAAATGTTAAAACCAACCATAAATGGCAATCAGGTTGCCATTGTTGAACTAACGCAATTTGCAGCCAACGAGCTAAAAAAAATAGATAAACTAAAACTAGGCTTAACTAGGTGTAGTTTTAGATACCTTCCCAGAGTTATGCGCTGCTTTAGGTGCCACCACTTTGGACATCTTAGCAGCGTATGCAAAGCGGAAATTGCGGGTACTGAACTCTGTAGGAGATGTGGCCATGGTGATCATAATATATCCATGTGCCTGGCCCCTGAACCTAGATGTATTGTGTGTGCTAAGGAAGGAATAATAGGTAATAAAATAAGACACGTTACAGGCGCTTACAATTGTCCAATTTATAAGAAATATTTAGCGGAGGCTAGAGCGTTAAATTCATAAAAATTTTACAAATTAATCTAAACAGGTGCAAAATTGCACAAGATATTATGCAACAAACAGCTGTTGTATTAGGCATTGATGTAGTAATAATATCAGAACCGTATAAAATGGAACCTTATTGGATTCCAGATTCTTCAGGAGATGCAGCGATTTGGGTCACTGGTAATAATGACACATGTTATACATATGGTACCGAGTTTTCAGCTCCCGGTATAGCAGCTGCAAAAATTAAAAATACTTACATAGTTAGCGTATATATCTCACCAAACATAGAATATTCATTATTTTTAAGTAGATTAGATAATGTGAAAGCAGCAATTAATAAAAGTAAAAAATACAATGTTAAATATATTTTCGCTGCTGGCGACTACAATGCCAGAGCGATTGAATGGGGTGATAATAAAACAAATGCAAGAGGAAAAGGCATATTACAATTCGCGATACAAAACAATCTAACGGTGATTGATACAATAGGCGATTATACTTTTTCGAAAAATAATAAATATTCAAAAATTGATATTGCTCTCGCAAACGACGCATTAATGGCTCACATAACAGCATCAAAAACATTAGATTGGTATTCTGCCTCTGACCATTTGTATGTAATTCATGAATTAGTTAAAAATAATAATCATGCTGCAAAACCGGTCTTTCTTCCCTATGATGAAAAGAAGATTAATTGGAATGATTTTGAAGAAAAATATGAAGACATAATCACAACAAGTAATCTTAGAGATGTAACGCCGAATCCCTCATGGATATTAAAATTTAATAATGCAATTTTAGATACAATAAAACAAACTATTCCAATTAAAAAACCATACATAGGAAATAAAAGAGCTAAATATTGGTGGAATGACAAAATTAAAAATCTAATTAAAATTACAAACAAATCTAGAAGGAAGTTAACAAAAATTAATAAAAATCGAGACCAAACTAACTATTATAGAGCACAACAGGTATATAAATTAAACAGAAAAAACCTTAAAATAGAAATACAAAGAAGCAAAGAATTAAAAACTAGCGAACTACTCGAATCAATCGATTCTGATCCATGGGGACAACCTTACAAGGCTGTAATGAGGAGACTGAAAGGTAATTACACAGGTGGTACAATAGATTCCGGTCAGACCGCACGAATTGTGGCAGACTTATTTATTACTACCAACTCAGAAGAGGATACAACCGCAACAAATATTCTAGAAAATTTAATAGAAGGACAAGAAGTTGAATTGGTTAGTAGCGAAGAATTGCATACAATATCAGAAACAGTAAAGTTTAACAAAGCTCCTGGTGCAGACGGGGTCCCGTTGATCATATCAAAATGGCTGATAATGAATAAGGTTGAAGACATGAAGAAGCTATTCAACACTACGTTGCGATATGGATATATTCCATACGAATGGAAACAGGCGAGATTAGTTCTCATTAAGAAACCGGGCAAAAAGGGGATTAAAAGTAGCGAGTTTCGACCTCTGTGCATTTTGGGTGGGTTATCTAAAATCTGGGAAACGATAATAAAAAGCCGACTAGAAAAAATAGAGGCTATATCTAATCTTCATTCGAGACAATATGGCTTCAGAAAATATAGAAGTACGCTGGACGCCTTATATGCTCTCTTTGAACAATCAAAAGAAATAATAAATAACAAACATTGGTGCGCGTTCATGACATTAGATGTTAAAAATGCTTTTAATACCTTGAGATGGAACCACATCATAAAGGTTCTCGAAACTAAATCTATACCTCCTTACTTACTACAATCAATTAAAAATTACTTACAAGATAGAAGTGTTAAATTTCCCACAGTTGCTGAATATAATGAAATTAAGGTTTACGGCGGAATTCCACAAGGAACATTGTTAGGTCCTCTATTTTGGAACCTAACATATGATAAAGTTCTGCATGCAATTGAGAGCCCTAACGTTAAAATAATAGGATATGCTGACGATACCGGGATAATTTTCGATGCAAAAAACGTTGTTATTCTTAGAGATTTAATTCAAAAAACCTGGACGCGAGCAAAAAATGCCTTAGGTAGTTTAAATTTATCTTTAGCATCGGAGAAAACAGAACTAATAATTATGAACCGCAAGAGAGGTCATCGTGAATATAGTTTTAATCTAGAAGGTATGCATATAATAAAAAATGTACCTTTCCTTAAATATTTAGGAGTTTTGGTGGGCGGCACATCTAAATTTCATCCGCACATTTCAGAGAAAATAATAAAAGCAAACAAAGCAATGCTGGCTTTGAATTGGTTATTGCCAAACTTGAAAGGACCCAAGTATAAAACTAGAAAATTGTATTACAGCATATGGGAATCCATAATATTATATGGAGCTCCTATATGGTGTACCTGTTTAAACTATAAGTATTTAACAAGAAGTTTAACCAGCGCACAAAGTCCGATTGTGCATAAAACTATAGCAGCATATAGGACTGTATCTAAAGACGCAGCTTGTGTCCTTTCCAGAATTGCGCCGATAGACTTAAAAATCATGGAAAGAGCTAGAATTTATAACAAAAAAAGAAAATTAATATACGACGAACTTCTCCTAAAGAAAATAAGTATTATAGAATTTAAAAAGCGAGTTTTAGAAATCAAAAAAGAGGAGGAAAAAATAACAATAACAATATGGCAACAACGTTGGAATAGTATTACCCACTCCCAATGGACTAAATTATTAATTCCGGATCTAAGAAATTGGTTAAAAAAAAGCGATAATTGCAAACTTGATTTCTATACTACACAATTATTAACAGGCCACGGCTCGTTTGCTAGCTATCTGAAAAAGATTGGTAAAGTTAAAATACCTAGATGTACGTTCTGTTCAGGAATTGAGGATAACGCATTGCACACATTAATAATTTGCCCAGCATGGGATCTACAAAGAAAAAAGTTAGAAACTTCTATTAGAAATAAAGTTGAAATTCATAGCTTAATTAAAAACGTTACTGTAAATAAAGAAACTTGGAAAGCATTCAGACTGTATGCATACGAGGTTATAAACGCTAAAATAACACGAGAAAGAGAATCTGAATCAAATATGATGTTACCATATAAGGGTAACGGCGACGTCGATAATACGCTACCGTTAACACTTCCGCCCCCAAAACTAGTTGTGAGACTCACCCGATACTCGGAGCACTCGCGTCTTAGTACAAACTCGACTGTCGATGCAGAAGCACCGTGACTAGAACAACAACAATTTAAACTTTAACAATAATTTTTAACATAACGTGACTTTATAAACATTTTAATAACCAATAACAATTAACACTTTATAAATTTAACTTAAAAATATTATATTTTATATTAAATGAGTTGCGTTGTGACTAATGATTGTGTATACACAGAGGTGATATTGGCGGTCATCTCTTAGGGGCTCCGATATGGAAAAATGCTGGTTTTCCACAGTTGTGAATTATTGTCTATTTATTAAAAAAGGAAAACTCACATAACAGCTGTACAATATTCTATAGAGGTACGATATTAAATAATAATATCGTAATAGGCAGTGGAAGATGACAGCAAATAACGTTACAAAAATAATAAGAAACAATAATGGAGCGCTCGCACAATTGGTCATCCTGGGGTTGAGTGGCCAGGACGGGGGTGCTGACGTCATGGCTTTTGCTAGTTCCAGCTCCCCTGAAGCGAGGATGGTGGTGGGTATATAAAAAAAAAAAAAAAAAAAAAAAGGTAAGGTTATATAACGTTATAGACGTATATAATGTCCGCACCGATACGTACGGGACGACACGAACGGGATTCTGTAAAACATTCCCAGCTAGGGGCTAGATGTGTTACGTTAGGTTATATTACGTTATAGACGTATATAATGATCCCACCGAGAATTGGCGCCGACCCGCCAGGAATGTTATGAAATACTACATCCGAGATGTTAGGTTCCCTTAGGTTAGGAAATATAACGTTATAGACGTATATAATGTTCGCACCGAGATGTACGGGCCGACACGACCGGGATTTTGTAAAACATTACCAGCGAGGGTCTACATGGGTTCGGTTAGGTTATATTACGATATAGACGTATGTAATGTGCCCACCTAGAAGTAGGGGCCGACCCGCCAGGAATGTTGGAAAACACTACATCCGTGATGTTAGGTTCTCTAAGGTTAGGTTATATAACGTTATAGACGTATATGAGGTCCCCACGGAAAGGTACGGGCCGACACGACCGGGATTTTGTAAAACATTACCAGCGAGGGTCTAGATGGATTAGGTTAGGTTATATTACGATATAGACGTATATAATGTGCCCACCTAGAAGTAGGGGCCGACCCGCCAGGAATGTTGGAAAATACTACATCCGAGATGTTAGGTTCTCTTAGGTTAGGGTATATAACGTTATAGACGTATATAGTGTACCCACCGAGAAGTACGGGCCGACACGACGGGGATTTTGTAAAACATTACCAGCGAGGGTCTAGATGGGTTCGGTTAGGTTATATTACGATATAGACGTATATAATGTCCCCACCGAGAAGTAGGGGCCGACCCGCCAGGAATATTGGAAAATACTACATCCGAGATGTTAGGTTCCCGTAGGTTAGGATATATAACGTTATAGACGTATATAATGTCCTCACCGAGATGTACGGGCCGACACGACCGGGATTTTGTAAAACATTACCAACGAGGGTCTAGATGGGTTAGGTTAGGGTATATTACGATATAGACGTATATAATGTGCCCACCGAGAAGTAGGGGCCGACCCGCCAGGAATGTTGGAAAATACTACATCAGAGATGTTAGGTTTCCTCAGGTTAGGATATATAAAGTTATAGACATATATGAGGTACCCACGGAAAAGTACGGGCCGACACGACCGGGATTTTGTAGAACATTACCAGCGAGGGTCTAGGTGGGTTAGGTTAGGTTATATTACGATATAGACCTATATAATGTGCCCACCGAGAAGTAGGGGCCGACCCGCCAGGAATGTTGGAAAAAACTACATCCGAGATGTTAGGTTCTCTTAGGTTAGGGTATATAACGTTATAGACGTATATAATGTCCCCACCGAGAAGTACGGGCCGACACGACCGGGATTTTGTAAAACATTACCAGCGAGGGTCTAGATGGGTTCGGTTAGGTTATATTACGATATAGACGTATGTAATGTGCCCACCGAGAAGTAGGGGCCGACTCGCCAGGAATGTTGGAAAATACTACATCCGAGATTTTAGGTTCCCTTAGGTTAGGATACATAAATTTATAGACGTATATAGTGTCCGCACCGAGACGTACGGGAAGACATGAACGGGATTTTGTAAAACATTACCAGCGAGGGTCTAGATGGGTTCGGTTAGGTTATATTACGATATAGACGTATGTAATGTGCCCACCGAGAAGTAGGGGCCGACTCGCCAGGAATGTTGGAAAATACTACATCCGAGATGTTAGGTTCCCTTAGGTTAGGATATATAACGTTATAGACGTATATAATGTCCTCACCGAGATGTACGGGCCGACACGACCGGGATTTTGTAAAACATTACCAGCGAAGGTCTAGATGGGTTAGGTTAGGTTATATTACGATATAGACGTATATAATGTGCCCACGGAGAAGTAGGGGCCGACCAGCCAGAAATGTTGGAAAATTCTACATCCGAGATGTTAAGTTGCCTTAGGTTAGGATATATAACGTTATAGACCTATATAATGTCCGCACCGAGACGTACGGGACGACACGAACGGGATTCTGTAAAACATTCCCAGCTAGGGGCTAGATGTGTTACGTTAGGTCATATTACGTTATAGACGTACATAATGATCCCACCGAGAATTGGCGCCGACCCGCCAGGAATGTTGTGAAATACTACATACGAGATGTTAGGTTCCCTTAGGTTAGGATATATAACGTTATAGACGTATATAATGTCCCCACCGAGAAGTGCGGGCCGACACGACCGGGATTTTGTAAAACATTACCAGCGAGGGTCTAGATGGGTTCGGTTAGGTTATATTACGATATAGACGTATGTAATGTGCCCACCTAGAAGTAGGGGCCGACCCGACAGGAATGTTGGAAAATACTACATCCGAGATGTTAGGTTCCCTCAGGTTAGTATATATAAATTTATAGACGTATATAATGTCCGCACCGAGACGTACGGGAAGACATGAACGGGATTCTGCGAAACATTATCAGCGAGGGTCTAGGTGGGTTAGGTTAGGTTATATTACGATATAGACGTATATAATGTGCCCACCGAGAAGTAGGGGCCGACCCGCCAGGAATGTTGGAAAATACTACATCCGAGATGTTAGGTTCCCTTAGGTTAGGATATATAATGTTATAGACGTATATAATGTCCTCACCGAGATGTACGGGCCGACACGACCGGGATTTTGTAAAACATTACCAACGAGTGTCTAGATGGGTTAGGTTAGGTTATATTACGATATAGACGTATATAATTTGCCCACCGAGAAGTAGGGGCCGACCCGCCAGGAATGTTGGAAAATACTACATCCGAGATGTTAGGTTCCCTCAAGTTAGGATATATAAAGTTATAGACATATATGAGGTCCCCACGGAAAAGTACGGGCCGACACGACCGGGATTTTGTAGAACATTACCAGCGAGGGTCTAGATGGGTTAGGTTAGGTTATATTACGATATAGACGTATATAATGTGCCCACCTAGAGGTAGGGGCCGACCCGCCAGGAATGTTGGAAAATACTACATCCGAGATGTTAGGTTCTCTTAGGTTAGGGTATATAACGTTATAGACGTATATAATGTCCCCACCGAGAAGTACGGGCCGACACGACCGGGATTTTGTAAAACATTACCAGCGAGGGTCTAGATGGGTTAGGTTTGGTTACATTACGATATAGACGTATGTAATGTGCCCACCGAGAAGTAGGGGCCGACCCTCCAGGAATGTTGGAAAATACTACATCCGAGATTTTAGGTTCCCTTAGGTTAGGATATATAAATTTATAGACGTATATAGTGTCCGCACCGAGACGTACGGGAAGACATGAACGGGATTCTGTGAAGCATTACCAGCGAGGGTCTAGGTGGGTTAGGTTAGGTTATATTACGTTATAGACGTATATAATGTTCCCACCGAGAAGTAGGGGCCGACCCGCCAGGAATGTTGGAAAATACTACATCCGAGATGTTAGGTTCCCTTAGGTTAGGATATATAATGTTATAGACGTATATAATGTCCTCACCGAGATGTACGGGCCGACACGACCGGGATTTTGTAAAACATTACCAACGAGTGTCTAGATGGGTTAGGTTAGGTTATATTACGTTATAGACGTATATAATGATCCCACCGAGAATTGGCGCCGACCCGCCAGGAATGTTGTGAAATACTACATCCGAGATGTTAGGTTCCCTCAGGTTAGGATATATAAAGTTATAGACGTATATGAGGTCCTCACCGAGATGTACGGGCCGACACGACCGGGATTTTGTAAAACATTACCAGCGAGGGTCTAGATGGGTTAGGTTAGGTTATATTACGATATAGACGTATATAATGTCCCCACCTAGAAGTAGGGGCCGACCCGCCAGGAATGTTGGAAAGTACTACATTCGAGATGTTAGGTTCTCTTAGGTTAGGGTATATAACGTTATAGACGTATATAATGTCCCCACCGAGAAGTACGGGCCGACACGACCGGGATTTTGTAAAACATTACCAGCGAGGATCTAGATGGGTTCGGTTAGGTTATATTACGATATAGACGTATGTAATGTGCCCACCGAGAGTTAGGGGCCGACCCGCCAGGAATGTTGGACAATACTACATCCGAGATTTTAGGTTCCCTTAGGTTAGGATATATAAATTTATAGACGTATATAGTGTCCGCACCGAGACGTACGGGAAGACATGAACGGGATTCTGTGAAACATTACCAGCGAGGGTCTAGGTGTGTTAGGTTAGGTCATATTACGATATAGACGTATATAATGTCCCCACCGAGAAGTAGGGGCCGACCCGCCAGGAATATTGGAAAATACTACATCCGAGATGTTAGGTTCCCGTAGGTTAGGATATATAACGTTATAGACGTATATAATGTCCTCACCGAGATGTACGGGCCGACACGACCGGGATTTTGTAAAACATTACCAACGAGGGTCTAGATGGGTTAGGTTAGGTTATATTACGATATAGACGTATATAATGTGCCCACCGAGAAGTAGGGGCCGACCCGACAGGAATGTTGGAAAATACTACATCCGAGATGTTAGGTTCCCTCAGGTTAGTATATATAAGTTTATAGACGTATATAATGCCCGCACCGAGACGTACGGGAAGACATGAACGGGATTCTGTGAAACATTATCAGCGAGGGTCTAGGTGGGTTAGGTTAGGTTATATTACGATATAGACGTATATAATGTGCCCACCGAGAAGTAGGGGCCGACCCGCCAGGAATGTTGGAAAATACTACATCCGAGATGTTAGGTTCCCTTAGGTTAGGATATATAATGTTATAGACGTATATAATGTCCTCACCGAGATGTACGGGCCGACACGACCGGGATTTTGTAAAACATTACCAACGAGTGTCTAGATGGGTTAGGTTAGGTTATATTACGATATAGACGTATATAATTTGCCCACCGAGAAGTAGGGGCCGACCCGCCAGGAATGTTGGAAAATACTACATCCGAGATGTTAGGTTCCCTCAAGTTAGGATATATAAAGTTATAGACATATATGAGGTCCCCACGGAAAAGTACGGGCCGACACGACCGGGATTTTGTAGAACATTACCAGCGAGGGTCTAGATGGGTTAGGTTAGGTTATATTACGATATAGACGTATATAATGTGCCCACCTAGAGGTAGGGGCCGACCCGCCAGGAATGTTGGAAAATACTACATCCGAGATGTTAGGTTCTCTTAGGTTAGGGTATATAACGTTATAGACGTATATAATGTCCCCACCGAGAAGTACGGGCCGACACGACCGGGATTTTGTAAAACATTACCAGCGAGGGTCTAGATGGGTTAGGTTTGGTTACATTACGATATAGACGTATGTAATGTGCCCACCGAGAAGTAGGGGCCGACCCTCCAGGAATGTTGGAAAATACTACATCCGAGATTTTAGGTTCCCTTAGGTTAGGATATATAAATTTATAGACGTATATAGTGTCCGCACCGAGACGTACGGGAAGACATGAACGGGATTCTGTGAAGCATTACCAGCGAGGGTCTAGGTGGGTTAGGTTAGGTTATATTACGTTATAGACGTATATAATGTTCCCACCGAGAAGTAGGGGCCGACCCGCCGGAAATGTTGGAAAATTCTACATCCGAGATGTTAAGTTGCCTTAGGTAAGGTTATATAACGTTATAGACGTATATAATGTCCGCACCGATACGTACGGGACGACACGAACGGGATTCTGTAAAACATTCCCAGCTAGGGGCTAGATGTGTTACGTTAGGTTATATTACGTTATAGACGTATATAATGATCCCACCGAGAATTGGCGCCGACCCGCCAGGAATGTTATGAAATACTACATCCGAGATGTTAGGTTCCCTTAGGTTAGGAAATATAACGTTATAGACGTATATAATGTTCGCACCGAGATGTACGGGCCGACACGACCGGGATTTTGTAAAACATTACCAGCGAGGGTCTACATGGGTTCCGTTAGGTTATATTACGATATAGACGTATGTAATGTGCCCACCTAGAAGTAGGGGCCGACCCGCCAGGAATGTTGGAAAACACTACATCCGTGATGTTAGGTTCTCTAAGGTTAGGTTATATAACGTTATAGACGTATATGAGGTCCCCACGGAAAGGTACGGGCCGACACGACCGGGATTTTGTAAAACATTACCAGCGAGGGTCTAGATGGATTAGGTTAGGTTATATTACGATATAGACGTATATAATGTGCCCACCTAGAAGTAGGGGCCGACCCGCCAGGAATGTTGGAAAATACTACATCCGAGATGTTAGGTTCTCTTAGGTTAGGGTATATAACGTTATAGACGTATATAATGTCCCCACCGAGAAGTACGGGCCGACACGACGGGGATTTTGTAAAACATTACCAGCGAGGGTCTAGATGGGTTCGGTTAGGTTATATTACGATATAGACGTATATAATGTCCCCACCGAGAAGTAGGGGCCGACCCGCCAGGAATATTGGAAAATACTACATCCGAGATGTTAGGTTCCCGTAGGTTAGGATATATAACGTTATAGACGTATATAGTGTCCGCACCGAGACGTACGGGAAGACATGAACGGGATTTTGTAAAACATTACCAGCGAGGGTCTAGATGGGTTCGGTTAGGTTATATTACGATATAGACGTATGTAATTTGCCCACCGAGAAGTAGGGGCCGACTCGCCAGGAATGTTGGAAAATACTACATCCGAGATGTTAGGTTCCCTTAGGTTAGGATATATAACGTTATAGACGTATATAATGTCCTCACCGAGATGTACGGGCCGACAAGACCGGGATTTTGTAAAACATTACCAGCGAAGGTCTAGATGGGTTAGGTTAGGTTATATTACGATATAGACGTATATAATGTGCCCACGGAGAAGTAGGGGCCGACCAGCCAGAAATGTTGGAAAATTCTACATCCGAGATGTTAAGTTGCCTTAGGTTAGGATATATAACGTTATAGACCTATATAATGTCCGCACCGAGACGTACGGGACGACACGAACGGGATTCTGTAAAACATTCCCAGCTAGGGGCTAGATGTGTTACGTTAGGTCATATTACGTTATAGACGTACATAATGATCCCACCGAGAATTGGCGCCGACCCGCCAGGAATGTTGTGAAATACTACATACGAGATGTTAGGTTCCCTTAGGTTAGGATATATAACGTTATAGACGTATATAATGTCCCCACCGAGAAGTGCGGGCCGACACGACCGGGATTTTGTAAAACATTACCAGCGAGGGTCTAGATGGGTTCGGTTAGGTTATATTACGATATAGACGTATGTAATGTGCCCACCTAGAAGTAGGGGCCGACCCGCCAGGAATGTTGAAAAACACTACATCCCAGATGTTAGGTTCTCTTAGGTTAGGTTATATAACGTTATAGATGTATATAATGTCCCCACCGAAAAGTACGGGCAGACACGACCGCGATTTTGTAAAACATTACCAGCGAGGATCTAGATGGGTTAGGTTAGGATATATTACGATATAGACGTATATAATGTGCCCACCTAGAAGTAGGAGCCGACCCGCCAGGAATGTTGGAAAATACTACATCCGAGATGTTAGGTTCTCTTAGGTTAGGGTATATAACGTTATAGACGTATATAATGTCCCCACCGAGAAGTACGGGCCGACACGACCGGGATTTTGTAAAACATTACCAGCGAGGGTCTAGATGGGTTCGGTTAGGTTATATTACGATATAGACGTATGTAATGTGCCCACCGAGAAGTAGGGGCCGACTCGCCAGGAATGTTGGAAAATACTACATCCGAGATTTTAGGTTCCCTTAGGTTAGGATATATAAAATTATAGACGTATATAGTGTCCGCACCGAGACGTACGGGAAGACATGAACGGGATTTTGTAAAACATTACCAGAGAGGGTCTAGATGGGTTAGGTTAGGTTATATTACTATATAGACATATATAATGTGCCCACGGAGAAGTAGGGGCCGACCCGCCAGGAATGTTGGAAAATACTACATCCGAGATGTTAGGTTCCCTTAGGTTAGGATATATAACGTTATAGACGTATATAATGTCCCCACCGAGAAGTACGGGCCGACACGACCGGGATTTTGTAAAACATTACCAGCGAGGGTCTAGATGGGTTCGGTTAGGTTATATTACGATATAGACGTATGTAATGTGCCCACCTAGAAGTAGGGGGCGACCCGCCAGGAATGTTGGAAAACACTACATCCGAGATGTTAGGTTCTCTTAGGTTAGGTTATATAACGTTATAGACGTATATGAGGTCCCCACGGAAAAGTACGGGCCGACACGACCGGGATTTTGTAAAACATTACCAGCGTGGGTCTAGATGGGTTAGGTTAGGTTATATTACGATATAGACGTATATAATGTGCCCACCTAGAAGTAGGGGCCGACCCGCCAGGAATGTTGGAAAATACTACATCCGAGATGTTAGGTTCCCTTAGGTTAGAATATATAACGTTATAGACGTATATAATGTCCCCACCGAGAAGTACGGGCCGACACGACCGGGATTTTGTAAAACATTACCAGCGAGGGTCTGGATGGTTTCGGTTAGGTTATATTACGATATAGACGTATGTAATGTGCCCACCTAGAAGTAGGGGCCGACCCGCCAGGAATGTTGGAAAATACTACATCCGAGATGTTAGGTTCTCTTAGGTTAGGGTATATAACGTTATAGACGTATATAATGTCCGCACCGAGACGTACGGGAAGACATGAACGGGATTCTGTGAAACATTACCAGCGAGGGTCTAGGTGGGTTAGGTTAGGTTATATTACGATATAGAAGTATATAATGTGCCCACCGAGTAGTAGGGGCCGACCCGCCAGGAATGTTGGAAAATACTACATCCGAGATGTTAGGTTCCCTTAGGTGAGGATATATAAAGTTATAGACATATATGAGGTCGCCACGGAAAAGTACGGGCCGACACGACCGGGATTTTGTAGAACATTACCAGCGAGGGTCTAGATGGATTAGGTTAGGTTATATTACGATATAGACGTATATAATGTGCCCACCTAGAAGTAGGGGCCGACCCGCCAGGAATGTTGGAAAATACTACAACCGAGACGTTAGGTTCTCTTAGGTTAGGGTATATAACGTTATAGACGTATATAATATCCCCGCCGAGAAGTACGGGCCGACACGACCGGGATTTTGTAAAACATTACCAGCGAGGGTCTAGATGGGTTAGGTTTGGTTATATTACGATATAGACCTATATAATGTGCCCACCTAGAAGTAGGGGCCGACCCGCCAGGAATGTTGGAAAATACTACATCCGAGATATTAGGTTCCCTTAGGTTAGGATATATAAATTTATAGACGTATATAATGTCCGCACCGAGACGTACGGGAAGACATGAACGGGATTCTGTGAAACATTACCAGCGAGGGTCTAAGTGGGTTAGGTTAGGTTATATTACGATATATACGTATATAATTTGCCCAACGAGAAGTAGGGGCCGACCCACCAGGAATGTTGGAAAATACTACATCCGAGATGTTAGGTTCCCTTAGGTTAGGATATATAACGTTATAGACGTATATAATGTCCCCACCGAGAAGTACGGGCCGACACGACCGGTATTTTGTAAAACATTACCAGCGAGGGTCTAGATGGGTTCGGTTAGGTTATATTACGATCGAGACGTATGTAATGTGCCCACCTAGAAGTAGGGGCCGACCCGCCAGGAATGTTGGAAAATACTACATCCGAGATGTTAGGTTCCCTCAGGTGAGGATATATAAAGTTATAGACATATATGAGGTCCCCACGGAAAAGTACGGGCCGACACGACCGGGATTTTGTAGAACATTACCAGCGAGGGTCTAGATGGATTAGGTTAGGTTATATTACGATATAGACGTATATAATGTGCCCACCTAGAAGTAGGGGCCGACCCGCCAGGAATGTTGGAAAATACTACATCCGAGACGTTAGTTTCTCTTAGGTTAGGGTATATAACGTTATAGACGTATATAATATCCCCGCCGAGAAGTACGGGACGACACGACCGGGATTTTGTAAAACATTACCAGTGATGGTCTAGATGGGTTAGGTTAGGTTATATTCCGATATAGACCTATATAATGTGCCCACCTAGAAGTAGGGGCCGACCCGCCAGGAATGTTGGAAAATACTACATCCGAGATATTAGGTTCCCTTAGGTTAGGATATATAAATTTATAGACGTATATAATGTCCGCACCGAGACGTACGGGAAGACATGAACGGGATTCTGTGAAACATTACCAGCGAGGGTCTAAGTGGGTTAGGTTAGGTTATATTACGATATATACGTATATAATTTGCCCAACGAGAAGTAGGGGCGGACCCGCCAGGAATGTTGGAAAATACTACATCCGAGATGTTAGGTTCCCTTAGGTTAGGATATATAACGTTATAGACGTATATAATGTCCCCACCGAGAAGTACGGGCCGACACGACCGGGATTTTGTAAAACATTACCAGCGAGGGTCTAGATGGGTTCGGTTAGGTTATATTACGATATAGACGTATGTAATGTGCCCACCTAGAAGTAGGGGCCGACCCGCCAGGAATGTTGGAAAACACTACATCCGAGATGTTAGGTTCTCTTAGGTTAGGTTATATAACGTTATAGACGTATATGAGGTCCCCACGGAAAAGTACGGGCCGACACGACCGGGATTTTGTAAAACATTACCAGCGTGGGTCTAGATGGGTTAGGTTAGGTTATATTACGATATAGACGTATATAATGTGCCCACCTAGAAGTAGGGGCCGACCCGCCAGGAATGTTGGAAAATACTACATCCGAGATGTTAGGTTCTCTTAGGTTAGGGTATATAACGTTATAGACGTATATAATGTCCGCACCGAGACGTACGGGAAGACATGAACGGGATTCTGTGAAACATTACCAGCGAGGGTCTAGGTGGGTTAGGTTAGGTTATATTACGATATAGAAGTATATAATGTGCCCACCGAGTAGTAGGGGCCGACCCGCCAGGAATGTTGGAAAATACTACATCCGAGATGTTAGGTTCCCTCAGGTGAGGATATATAAAGTTATAGACATATATGAGGTCGCCACGGAAAAGTACGGGCCGACACGACCGGGATTTTGTAGAACATTACCAGCGAGGGTCTAGATGGATTAGGTTAGGTTATATTACGATATAGACGTATATAATGTGCCCACCTCAGAAGTAGGGGCCGACCCGCCAGGAATGTTGGAAAATACTACATCCGAGACGTTAGGTTCTCTTAGGTTAGGGTATATAACGTTATAGACGTATATAATATCCCCGCCGAGAAGTACGGGCCGACACGACCGGGATTTTGTAAAACATTACCAGTGATGGTCTAGATGGGTTAGGTTAGGTTATATTACGATATAGACCTATATAATGTGCCCACCTAGAAGTAGGGGCCGACCCGCCAGGAATGTTGGAAAATACTACATCCGAGATATTAGGTTCCCTTAGGTTAGGATATATAAATTTATAGACGTATATAATGTCCGCGCCGAGACGTACGGGAAGACATGAACGGGATTCTGTGAAACATTACCAGCGAGGGTCTAAGTGGGTTAGGTTAGGTTATATTACGATATATACGTATATAATTTGCCCAACGAGAAGTAGGGGCCGACCCGCCAGGAATGTTGGAAAATACTACATCCGAGATGTTAAGTTGCCTTAGGTTAGGATATATAACGTTATAGACGTATATAATGTCCGCACCGAAACGTACGGGACGACACGAACGGGATTCTGTAAAACATTCCCAGCTAGGGGCTAGATGTGTTACGTTAGGTTATATTACGTTATAGACGTATATAATGATCCCACCGAGAATTGGCGCCGACCCGCCAGGAATGTTGTGAAATACTACATCCGAGATGTTAGGTTCCCTTAGGTTAGGATATGTAACGTTATAGACGTATATAATGTCCTCACCGAGATGTACGGGCCGACACGACCGGGATTTTGTAAAACATTACCAGCGAGGGTCTAGATGGGATAGGTTAGGTTATATTACGATATAGACGTATATAATTTGCCCACCGAGAAGTAGGGGCCCACCCGCCAGGAATGTTGGAAAATACTACATCCGAGATGTTACGTTCCCTCAGGTTAGGATATGTAAAGTTATAGACATATATGAGGTCCCCACGGAAAAGTACGGGCCGTCACGACCGGGATTTTGTAGAACATTACCAGCGAGGGTCTAGATGGCTTAGGTTAAGTTATATTACGACATAGACGTATATAATGTGCCCACCGAGAAGTAGGGGCCGACCCGCCAGGAATGTTGGAAAATACTACATCCAAGATGTTAGGTTCCCTTAGGTTAGGATATATAAATTTATAGACGTATATAATGTCCGCACCGAGACGTACGGGAAGACATGAACGGGATTCTGTGAAACATTACCAGCGAGGGTCTAAGAGGGTTAGGTTAGGTTATATTACGATATAGACGTATATCATTTGCCCACCGAGAAGTAGGGGCCGACCCGCCAGGAATGTTGGAAAATACTACATCCGAGATGTTAGGTTCACTTAGGTTAGGATATATAACGTTATAGACGTATATAATGTCCTCACCGAGATGTACGGTCCGACACGACCGGGATTTTGTAAAACATTACCAGCGAGGGTCTAGATGGGTTAGGTCAGGTTACATTACGATATAGACGTATATAATGTGCCCACCGAGAGGTAGGGGCCGTCCCGCCAGGAATGTTGGAAAATACTACATCCGAGATGTTAGGTTCACTTAGGTTAGGATATATAACGTTATAGACGTATATAATGTCCGCAACGAGACGTACGGGACGACACGACCGGGATTTTGTAAAACATTACCAGCGAGGGTCTAGATGGGTTTGGTTAGGTTATATTACGATATAGACGTATGTAATGTGCCCACCTAGAAGTAGGGGGCGACCCGCCAGGAATGTTGGAAAACACTACATCCGAGATGTTAGGTTCTCTTAGGTTAGGTTATATAACGTTATAGACGTATATGAGGTCCCCACGGAAAAGTACGGGCCGACACGACCGGGATTTTGTAAAACATTACCAGCGTGGGTCTAGATGGGTTAGGTTAGGTTATATTACGATATAGACGTATGTAATGTGCCCACCTAGAAGTAGGGGCCGACCCGCCAGGAATGTTGGAAAATACTACATCCGAGATGTTAGGTTCCCTTAGGTTAGAATATATAACGTTATAGACGTATATAATGTCCCCACCGAGAAGTACGGGCCGACACGACCGGGATTTTGTAAAACATTACCAGCGAGGGTCTGGATGGTTTCGGTTAGGTTATATTACGATATAGACGTATGTAATGTGCCCACCTAGAAGTAGGGGCCGACCCGCCAGGAATGTTGGAAAATACTACATCCGAGATGTTAGGTTCTCTTAGGTTAGGGTATATAACGTTATAGACGTATATAATGTCCGCACCGAGACGTACGGGAAGACATGAACGGGATTCTGTGAAACATTACCAGCGAGGGTCTAGGTGGGTTAGGTTAGGTTATATTACGATATAGAAGTATATAATGTGCCCACCGAGTAGTAGGGGCCGACCCGCCAGGAATGTTGGAAAATACTACATCCGAGATGTTAGGTTCCCTTAGGTGAGGATATATAAAGTTATAGACATATATGAGGTCCCCACGGAAAAGTACGGGCCGACACGACCGGGATTTTGTAGAACATTACCAGCGAGGGTCTAGATGGATTAGGTTAGGTTATATTACGAATAGACGTATATAATGTGCCCACCTAGAAGTAGGGGCCGAGCCGCCAGGAATGTTGGAAAATATTACATCCGAGACGTTAGTTTCTCTTAGGTTAGGGTATATAACGTTATAGACGTATATAATATCCCCGCCGAGAAGTACGGGCCGACACGACCGGGATTTTGTAAAACATTACCAGTGATGGTCTAGATGGGTTAGGTTAGGTTATATTACGATATAGACCTATATAATGTGCCCACCTAGAAGTAGGGGCCGACCCGCCAGGAATGTTGGAAAATACTACATCCGAGATATTAGGTTCCCTTAGGTTAGGATATATAAATTTATAGACGTATATAATGTCCGCACCGAGACGTACGGGAAGACATGAACGGGATTCTGTGAAACATTACCAGCGAGGGTCTAAGTGGGTTAGGTTAGGTTATATTACGATATATACGTATATAATTTGCCCAACGAGAAGTAGGGGCGGACCCGCCAGGAATGTTGGAAAATACTACATCCGAGATGTTAGGTTCCCTTAGGTTAGGATATATAACGTTATAGACGTATATAATGTCCCCACCGAGAAGTACGGGCCGACACGACCGGGATTTTGTAAAACATTACCAGCGAGGGTCTAGATGGGTTCGGTTAGGTTATATTACGATATAGACGTATGTAATGTGCCCACCTAGAAGTAGGGGCCGACCCGCCAGGAATGTTGGAAAATACTACATCCGAGACGTTAGGTTCTCTTAGGTTAGGGTATATAACGTTATAGACGTATATAATAGCCCCGCCGAGAAGTACGGGCCGACACGACCGGGATTTTGTAAAACATTACCAGTGATGGTCTAGATGGGTTAGGTTAGGTTATATTACGATATAGACCTATATAATGTGCCCACCTAGAAGTAGGGGCCGACCCGCCAGGAATGTTGGAAAATACTACATCCGAGATATTAGGTTCCCTTAGGTTAGGATATATAAATTTATAGACGTATATAATGTCCGCACCGAGACGTACGGGAAGACATGAACTGGATTCTGTGAAACATTACCAGCGAGGGTCTAGGTGGGTTAGGTTAGGTTATATTACGTTATAGACGTATATAGTGTTCCCACCGAGAAGTAGGGGCCGACCCGCCAGAAATGTTGGAAAATTCTACATCCGAGATGTTAAGTTGCCTTAGGTTAGGATATATAACGTTATAGACGTATATAATGTCCGCACCGAAACGTACGGGACGACACGAACGGGATTCTGTAAAACATTCCCAGCTAGGGGCTAGATGTGTTACGTTAGGTTATATTACGTTATAGACGTATATAATGATCCCACCGAGAATTGGCGCCGACCCGCCAGGAATGTTGTGAAATACTACATCCGAGATGTTAGGTTCCCTTAGGTTAGGATATATAACGTTATAGACGTATATAATGTCCTCACCGAGATGTACGGGCCGACACGACCGGGATTGTGTAAAACATTACCAGCGAGGGTCTAGATGGGTTAGGTTAGGTTATACTACGATATAGACGTATATAATTTGCCCACCGAGAAGTAGGGGGCGACCCGCCAGGAATGTTGGAAAATACTACATCCGAGATGTTATGTTCCCTCAGGTTAGGATATATCAAGTTATAGACGTATATGAGGTCCCCACGGAAATGTACGGGCCGACACGACCGGGATTTCGTAAAACATTACTAGCGAGGGTCTAGATGGGTTAGGTTAGGTTATATTACGATACAGACGTATATAATGCGCCCACCGAGAAGTAGGAGCCGACCCGCCAGGAATGTTGGAAAATACTACATCCGAGACGTTAGGTTCTCTTAGGTTAGGATATATACTGTTATAGACGTATATAATGTCCCCACCGAGAAGTACGGGCGGACACGACCGGGATTTTGTAAAACATTACCAGCGATGGTCTAGATGGGTTAGGTTAGGTTATATTACGATATAGACCAATATAATGTGCCCACCGAGAAGTAGGGGCCGACCCGCCAGGAATGTTGTGAAATACTACATCCGAGATGTTAGGTTCCCTTAGGTTAGGATATATAACGTTATAGACGTATATAATGTCCTCACCGAGATGTACGGGCCGACACGACCGGGATTTTGTAAAACATTACCAGCGATGGTCTAGGTGGGTTAGGTTAGGTTATATTACGATATAGAAGTATATAATGTGCCCACCGAGTAGTAGGGGCCGACCCGCCAGGAATGTTGGAAAATACTACATCCGAGATGTTAGGTTCCCTCAGGTGAGGATATATAAAGTTATAGACATATATGAGGTCGCCACGGAAAAGTACGGGCCGACACGACCGGGATTTTGTAGAACATTACCAGCGAGGGTCTAGATGGATTAGGTTAGGTTATATTACGATATAGACGTATATAATGTGCCCACCTAGAAGTAGGGGCCGACCCGCCAGGAATGTTGGAAAATACTACATCCGAGACGTTAGGTTCTCTTAGGTTAGGGTATATAACGTTATAGACGTATATAATATCCCCGCCGAGAAGTACGGGCCGACACGACCGGGATTTTGTAAAACATTACCAGTGATGGTCTAGATGGGTTAGGTTAGGTTATATTACGATATAGACCTATATAATGTGCCCACCTAGAAGTAGGGGCCGACCCGCCAGGAATGTTGGAAAATACTACATCCGAGATATTAGGTTCCCTTAGGTTAGGATATATAAATTTATAGACGTATATAATGTCCGCACCGAGACGTACGGGAAGACATGAACGGGATTCTGTGAAACATTACCAGCGAGGGTCTAAGTGGGTTAGGTTAGGTTATATTACGATATATACGTATATAATTTGCCCAACGAGAAGTAGGGGCCGACCCGCCAGGAATGTTGGAAAATACTACATCCGAGATGTTAAGTTGCCTTAGGTTAGGATATATAACGTTATAGACGTATATAATGTCCGCACCGAAACGTACGGGACGACACGAACGGGATTCTGTAAAACATTCCCAGCTAGGGGCTAGATGTGTTACGTTAGGTTATATTACGTTATAGACGTATATAATGATCCCACCGAGAATTGGCGCCGACCCGCCAGGAATGTTGTGAAATACTACATCCGAGATGTTAGGTTCCCTTAGGTTAGGATATGTAACGTTATAGACGTATATAATGTCCTCACCGAGATGTACGGGCCGACACGACCGGGATTTTGTAAAACATTACCAGCGAGGGTCTAGATGGGATAGGTTAGGTTATATTACGATATAGACGTATATAATTTGCCCACCGAGAAGTAGGGGCCGACCCGCCAGGAATGTTGGAAAATACTACATCCGAGATGTTATGTTCCCTCAGGTTAGGATATATCAAGTTATAGACGTATATGAGGTCCCCACGGAAATGTACGGGCCGACACGACCGGGATTTCGTAAAACATTACTAGCGAGGGTCTAGATGGGTTAGGTTAGGTTATATTACGATACAGACGTATATAATGCGCCCACCGAGAAGTAGGAGCCGACCCGCCAGGAATGTTGGAAAATACTACATCCGAGACGTTAGGTTCTCTTAGGTTAGGATATATACTGTTATAGACGTATATAATGTCCCCACCGAGAAGTACGGGCGGACACGACCGGGATTTTGTAAAACATTACCAGCGATGGTCTAGATGGGTTAGGTTAGGTTATATTACGATATAGACCAATATAATGTGCCCACCGAGAAGTAGGGGCCGACCCGCCAGGAATGTTGTGAAATACTACATCCGAGATGTTAGGTTCCCTTAGGTTAGGATATGTAACGTTATAGACGTATATAATGTCCTCACCGAGATGTACGGGCCGACACGACCGGGATTTTGTAAAACATTACCAGCGAGGGTCTAGATGGGATAGGTTAGGTTATATTACGATATAGACGTATATAATTTGCCCACCGAGAAGTAGGGGCCCACCCGCCAGGAATGTTGGAAAATACTACATCCGAGATGTTACGTTCCCTCAGGTTAGGATATGTAAAGTTATAGACATATATGAGGTCCCCACGGAAAAGTACGGGCCGTCACGACCGGGATTTTGTAGAACATTACCAGCGAGGGTCTAGATGGCTTAGGTTAAGTTATATTACGACATAGACGTATATAATGTGCCCACCGAGAAGTAGGGGCCGACCCGCCAGGAATGTTGGAAAATACTACATCCGAGATGTTAGGTTCCCTTAGGTTAGGATATATAAATTTATAGACGTATATAATGTCCGCACCGAGACGTACGGGAAGACATGAACGGGATTCTGTGAAACATTACCAGCGAGGGTCTAAGTGGGTTAGGTTAGGTTATATTACGATATAGACGTATATCATTTGCCCACCGAGAAGTAGGGGCCGACCCGCCAGGAATGTTGGAAAATACTACATCCGAGATGTTAGGTTCACTTAGGTTAGGATATATAACGTTATAGACGTATATAATGTCCTCACCGAGATGTACGGTCCGACACGACCGGGATTTTGTAAAACATTACCAGCGAGGGTCTAGATGGGTTAGGTCAGGTTACATTACGATATAGACGTATATAATGTGCCCACCGAGAGGTAGGGGCCGTCCCGCCAGGAATGTTGGAAAATACAACATCCGAGATGTTAGGTTCACTTAGGTTAGTATATATAACGTTATAGACGTATATAATGTCCGCAACGAGACGTACGGGACGACACGACCGGGATTTTGTAAAACATTACCAGCGAGGGTCTAGATGGGTTTGGTTAGGTTATATTACGATATAGACGTATGTAATGTGCCCACCTAGAAGTAGGGGGCGACCCGCCAGGAATGTTGGAAAACACTACATCCGAGATGTTAGGTTCTCTTAGGTTAGGTTATATAACGTTATAGACGTATATGAGGTCCCCACGGAAAAGTACGGGCCGACACGACCGGGATTTTGTAAAACATTACCAGCGTGGGTCTAGATGGGTTAGGTTAGGTTATATTACGATATAGACGTATGTAATGTGCCCACCTAGAAGTAGGGGCCGACCCGCCAGGAATGTTGGAAAATACTACATCCGAGATGTTAGGTTCCCTTAGGTTAGAATATATAACGTTATAGACGTATATAATGTCCCCACCGAGAAGTACGGCCCGACACGACCGGGATTTTGTAAAACATTACCAGCGAGGGTCTGGATGGTTTCGGTTAGGTTATATTACGATATAGACGTATGTAATGTGCCCACCTAGAAGTAGGGGCCGACCCGCCAGGAATGTTGGAAAATACTACATCCGAGATGTTAGGTTCTCTTAGGTTAGGGTATATAACGTTATAGACGTATATAATGTCCGCACCGAGACGTACGGGAAGACATGAACGGGATTCTGTGAAACATTACCAGCGAGGGTCTAAGTGGGTTAGGTTAGGTTATATTACGATATATACGTATATAATTTGCCCAACGAGAAGTAGGGGCCGACCCGCCAGGAATGTTGGAAAATACTACATCCGAGATGTTAGGTTCCCTTAGGTTAGGATATATAACGTTATAGACGTATATAATGTCCCCACCGAGAAGTACGGGCCGACACGACCGGGATTTTGTAAAACATTACCAGCGAGGGTCTAGATGGGTTCGGTTAGGTTATATTACGATATAGACGTATGTAATGTGCCCAGCTAGAAGTAGGGGCCGACCCGCCAGGAATGTTGGAAAATACTACATCCGAGATGTTAGGTTCCCTCAGGTGAGGATATATAAAGTTATAGACATATATGAGGTCCCCACGGAAAAGTACGGGCCGACACGACCGGGATTTTGTAGAACATTACCAGCGAGGGTCTAGATGGATTAGGTTAGGTTATATTACGATATAGACGTATATAATGTGCCCACCTAGAAGTAGGGGCCGACCCGCCAGGAATGTTGGAAAATACTACATCCGAGACGTTAGTTTCTCTTAGGTTAGGGTATATAACGTTATAGACGTATATAATATCCCCGCCGAGAAGTACGGGCCGACACGACCGGGATTTTGTAAAACATTACCAGTGATGGTCTAGATGGGTTAGGTTAGGTTATATTACGATATAGACCTATATAATGTGCCCACCTAGAAGTAGGGGCCGACCCGCCAGGAATGTTGGAAAATACTACATCCGAGATATTAGGTTCCCTTAGGTTAGGATATATAAATTTATAGACGTATATAATGTCCGCACCGAGACGTACGGGAAGACATGAACGGGATTCTGTGAAACATTACCA
The DNA here is from genome assembly GCA_963969225.1 of Xylocopa violacea. NCBI lineage: Eukaryota > Metazoa > Arthropoda > Insecta > Hymenoptera > Apidae > Xylocopa > Xylocopa violacea. The sequence continues at coordinate 1,022,062 of CAXAJV010000738.1, read as the reverse complement.
GCGAGGGTCTAAGTGGGTTAGGTTAGGTTATATTACGATATATACGTATATAATTTGCCCAACGAGAAGTAGGGGCGGACCCGCCAGGAATGTTGGAAAATACTACATCCGAGATGTTAGGTTCCCTTAGGTTAGGATATATAACGTTATAGACGTATATAATGTCCCCACCGAGAAGTACGGGCCGACACGACCGGGATTTTGTAAAACATTACCAGCGAGGGTCTAGATGGGTTCGGTTAGGTTATATTACGATATAGACGTATGTAATGTGCCCACCTAGAAGTAGGGGCCGACCCGCCAGGAATGTTGGAAAACACTACATCCGAGATGTTAGGTTCTCTTAGGTTAGGTTATATAACGTTATAGACGTATATGAGGTCCCCACGGAAAAGTACGGGCCGGCACGACCGGGATTTTGTAAAACATTACCAGCGTGGGTCTAGATGGGTTAGGTTAGGTTATATTACGATATAGACGTATATAATGTGCCCACCTAGAAGTCGGGGCCGACCCGCCAGGAATGTTGGAAAATACTACATCCGAGATGTTAGGTTCTCTTAGGTTAGGGTATATAACGTTATAGACGTATATAATGTCCGCACCGAGACGTACGGGAAGACATGAACGGGATTCTGTGAAACATTACCAGCGAGGGTCTAGGTGGGTTAGGTTAGGTTATATTACGATATAGAAGTATATAATGTGCCCACCGAGTAGTAGGGGCCGACCCGCCAGGAATGTTGGAAAATACTACATCCGAGATGTTAGGTTCCCTCAGGTGAGGATATATAAAGTTATAGACATATATGAGGTCGCCACGGAAAAGTACGGGCCGACACGACCGGGATTTTGTAGAACATTACCAGCGAGGGTCTAGATGGATTAGGTTAGGTTATATTACGATATAGACGTATATAATGTGCCCACCTAGAAGTAGGGGCCGACCCGCCAGGAATGTTGGAAAATACTACATCCGAGACGTTAGGTTCTCTTAGGTTAGGGTATATAACGTTATAGACGTATATAATATCCCCGCCGAGAAGTACGGGCCGACACGACCGGGATTTTGTAAAACATTACCAGTGATGGTCTAGATGGGTCAGGTTAGGTTATATTACGATATAGACCTATATAATGTGCCCACCTAGAAGTAGGGGCCGACCCGCCAGGAATGTTGGAAAATACTACATCCGATATATTAGGTTCCCTTAGGTTAGGATATATAAATTTATAGACGTATATAATGTCCGCACCGAGACGTACGGGAAGACATGAACGGGATTCTGTGAAACATTACCAGCGAGGGTCTAAGTGGGTTAGGTTAGGTTATATTACGATATAGACGTATATCATTTGCCCACCGAGAAGTAGGGGCCGACCCGCCAGGAATGTTGGAAAATACTACATCCGAGATGTTAAGTTGCCTTAGGTTAGGATATATAACGTTATAGACGTATATAATGTCCGCACCGAAACGTACGGGACGACACGAACGGGATTCTGTAAAACATTCCCAGCTAGGGGCTAGATGTGTTACGTTAGGTTATATTACGTTATAGACGTATATAATGATCCCACCGAGAATTGGCGCCGACCCGCCAGGAATGTTGTGAAATACTACATCCGAGATGTTAGGTTCCCTTAGGTTAGGATATGTAACGTTATAGACGTATATAATGTCCTCACCGAGATGTACGGGCCGACACGACCGGGATTTTGTAAAACATTACCAGCGAGGATCTAGATGGGATAGGTTAGGTTATATTACGATATAGACGTATATAATTTGCCCACCGAGAAGTAGGGGCCCACCCGCCAGGAATGTTGGAAAATACTACATCCGAGATGTTACGTTCCCTCAGGTTAGGATATGTAAAGTTATAGACATATATGAGGTCCCCACGGAAAAGTACGGGCCGTCACGACCGGGATTTTGTAGAACATTACCAGCGAGGGTCTAGATGGCTTAGGTTAAGTTATATTACGACATAGACGTATATAATGTGCCCACCGAGAAGTAGGGGCCGACCCGCCAGGAATGTTGGAAAATACTACATCCGAGATGTTAGGTTCCCTTAGGTTAGGATATATAAATTTATAGACGTATATAATGTCCGCACCGAGACGTACGGGAAGACATGAACGGGATTCTGTGAAACATTACCAGCGAGGGTCTAAGTGGGTTAGGTTAGGTTATATTACGATATAGACGTATATCATTTGCCCACCGAGAAGTAGGGGCCGACCCGCCAGGAATGTTGGAAAATACTACATCCGAGATGTTAGGTTCACTTAGGTTAGGATATATAACGTTATAGACGTATATAATGTCCTCACCGAGATGTACGGTCCGACACGACCGGGATTTTGTAAAACATTACCAGCGAGGGTCTAGATGGGTTAGGTCAGGTTACATTACGATATAGACGTATATAATGTGCCCACCGAGAGGTAGGGGCCGTCCCGCCAGGAATGTTGGAAAATACTACATCCGAGATGTTAGGTTCACTTAGGTTAGGATATATAACGTTATAGACGTATATAATGTCCGCAACGAGACGTACGGGACGACACGACCGGGATTTTGTAAAACATTACCAGCGAGGGTCTAGATGGGTTCGGTTAGGTTATATTACGATATAGACGTATGTAATGTGCCCACCGAGAAGTAGGGGCCGACCGGCCAGGAATGTTGGAAAATACTACATCCGAGATGTTAGGTTCCCTTAGGTTAGGATATATAAATTCATAGACGTATATAATGTCAGCACCGAGACGTACGGGAAGACATGAACGGGATTCTGTTAAACATTACCAGCGAGGGTCTAGGTGGGTTAGGTTAGGTTATATTACGATATAGACGTTTATAATGTGCCCACCGAGAAGTAGGGGCCGACCCGCCAGGAATGATGGAAAATACATCATCCGAGATGTTAAGTTGCCTTAGTTTAGGATGTATAAATTTATAGACGTATATAATTTCCGCACCGAGACGTACGGGAAGACATGAACTGGATTCTGTGAAACATTACCAGCGAGGGTCTAGGTGGGTTAGGTTAGGTTATATTACGTTATAGACGTATATAGTGTTCCCACCGAGAAGTAGTGGCCGACCCGCCAGAAATGTTGGAAAATTCTACATCCGAGATGTTAAGTTGCCTTAGGTTAGGATATATAACGTTATAGACGTATATAATGTCCGCACCGAAACGTACGGGACGACACGAACGGGATTCTGTAAAACATTCCCAGCTAGGGGCTAGATGTGTTACGTTAGGTTATATTACGTTATAGACGTATATAATGATCCCACCGAGAATTGGCGCCGACCCGCCAGGAATGTTGTGAAATACTACATCCGAGATGTTAGGTTCCCTTAGGTTAGGATATATAACGTTATAGACGTATATAATGTCCTCACCGAGATGTACGGGCCGACACGACCGGGATTGTGTAAAACATTACCAGCGAGGGTCTAGATGGGTTAGGTTAGGTTATACTACGATATAGACGTATATAATTTGCCCACCGAGAAGTAGGGGGCGACCCGCCAGGAATGTTGGAAAATACTACATCCGAGATGTTATGTTCCCTCAGGTTAGGATATATCAAGTTATAGACGTATATGAGGTCCCCACGGAAATGTACGGGCCGACACGACCGGGATTTCGTAAAACATTACTAGCGAGGGTCTAGATGGGTTAGGTTAGGTTATATTACGATACAGACGTATATAATGCGCCCACCGAGAAGTAGGAGCCGACCCGCCAGGAATGTTGGAAAATACTACATCCGAGACGTTAGGTTCTCTTAGGTTAGGATATATACTGTTATAGACGTATATAATGTCCCCACCGAGAAGTACGGGCGGACACGACCGGGATTTTGTAAAACATTACCAGCGATGGTCTAGATGGGTTAGGTTAGGTTATATTACGATATAGACCAATATAATGTGCCCACCGAGAAGTAGGGGCCGACCCGCCAGGAATGTTGTGAAATACTACATCCGAGATGTTAGGTTCCCTTAGGTTAGGATATATAACGTTATAGACGTATATAATGTCCTCACCGAGATGTACGGGCCGACACGACCGGGATTTTGTAAAACATTACCAGCGATGGTCTAGGTGGGTTAGGTTAGGTTATATTACGATATAGAAGTATATAATGTGCCCACCGAGTAGTAGGGGCCGACCCGCCAGGAATGTTGGAAAATACTACATCCGAGATGTTAGGTTCCCTCAGGTGAGGATATATAAAGTTATAGACATATATGAGGTCGCCACGGAAAAGTACGGGCCGACACGACCGGGATTTTGTAGAACATTACCAGCGAGGGTCTAGATGGATTAGGTTAGGTTATATTACGATATAGACGTATATAATGTGCCCACCTAGAAGTAGGGGCCGACCCGCCAGGAATGTTGGAAAATACTACATCCGAGACGTTAGGTTCTCTTAGGTTAGGGTATATAACGTTATAGACGTATATAATATCCCCGCCGAGAAGTACGGGCCGACACGACCGGGATTTTGTAAAACATTACCAGTGATGGTCTAGATGGGTTAGGTTAGGTTATATTACGATATAGACCTATATAATGTGCCCACCTAGAAGTAGGGGCCGACCCGCCAGGAATGTTGGAAAATACTACATCCGAGATATTAGGTTCCCTTAGGTTAGGATATATAAATTTATAGACGTATATAATGTCCGCACCGAGACGTACGGGAAGACATGAACGGGATTCTGTGAAACATTACCAGCGAGGGTCTAAGTGGGTTAGGTTAGGTTATATTACGATATATACGTATATAATTTGCCCAACGAGAAGTAGGGGCCGACCCGCCAGGAATGTTGGAAAATACTACATCCGAGATGTTAAGTTGCCTTAGGTTAGGATATATAACGTTATAGACGTATATAATGTCCGCACCGAAACGTACGGGACGACACGAACGGGATTCTGTAAAACATTCCCAGCTAGGGGCTAGATGTGTTACGTTAGGTTATATTACGTTATAGACGTATATAATGATCCCACCGAGAATTGGCGCCGACCCGCCAGGAATGTTGTGAAATACTACATCCGAGATGTTAGGTTCCCTTAGGTAAGGATATGTAACGTTATAGACGTATATAATGTCCTCACCGAGATGTACGTGCCGACACGACCGGGATTTTGTAAAACATTACCAGCGAGGGTCTAGATGGGATAGGTTAGGTTATATTACGATATAGACGTATATAATTTGCCCACCGAGAAGTAGGGGCCCACCCGCCAGGAATGTTGGAAAATACTACATCCGAGATGTTACGTTCCCTCAGGTTAGGATATGTAAAGTTATAGACATATATGAGGTCCCCACGGAAAGGTACGGGCCGTCACGACCGGGATTTTGTAGAACATTACCAGCGAGGGCCTAGATGGCTTAGGTTAAGTTACATTACGACATAGACGTATATAATGTGCCCACCGAGAAGTAGGGGCCGACCCGCCAGGAATGTTGGAAAATACTACATCCGAGATGTTAGGTTCCCTCAGGTTAGGATATATAAAGTTATAGACGTATATGAGGTCCCCACGGAAAAGTACGGGCCGACACGACCTGGATTTTGTAAAACATTACCAGCGAGGGTCTAGATGGATTAGGTTAGGTTATATTACTATATAGACGTATATAATGCGCCCACCGAGAAGTAGGTGCCGACCCGCCAGGAATGTTGGAAAATACTACATCCGAGACGTTAGGTTCTCTTAGGTTAGGATATATACCGTTATAGACGTATATAATGTCCCCACCGAGAAGTACGGGCAGACACGACCGGGATTTTGTAAAACATTACCGGCGATGGTCTAGATGGGTTAGGTTAGGTTATATAACGATATAGACCAATATAATGTGCCCACCGAGAAGTAGGGGCCGACCCGCCAGGAATGTTGGAAAATACTACATCCGAGATATTAGGTTCACTTAGGTTAGGATATATAAATTTATAGACGTATATAATGTCCGCACCGAGACGTACGGGAAGACATGAACGGGATTCTGTGAAACATTACCAGCGAGGGTCTAAGTGGGTTAGGTTAGGTTATATTACGATATAGACGTATATAATTTGCCCACCGAGAAGTAGGGGCCGACCCGCCAGAAATGTTGGAAAATACTACATCCGAGATGTTAGGTTCACTTAGGTTAGGATATATAACGTTATAGACGTATATAATGTCCTCACCGAGATGTACGGTCCGACACGACCGGGATTTTGTAAAACATTACCAGCGAGGGTCTAGATGGGTTAGGTCAGGTTACATTACGATATAGACGTATATAATGTGCCCACCGAGAGGTAGGGGCCGTCCCGCCAGGAATGTTGGAAAATACTACATCCGAGATGTTAGGTTCACTTAGGTTAGGATATATAACGTTATAGACGTATATAATGTCCGCAACGAGACGTACGGGACGACACGACCGGGATTTTGTAAAACATTACCAGCGAGGGTCTAGATGGGTTAGGTTAGGTTATATTACGATATAGACGTATGTAATGTGCCCACCGAGAAGTAGGGGCCGACCGGCCAGGAATGTTGGAAAATACTACATCCGAGATGTTAGGTTCCCTTAGGTTAGGATATATAAATTCATAGACGTATATAATGTCAGCACCGAGACGTACGGGAAGACATGAACGGGATTCTGTTAAACATTACCAGCGAGGGTCTAGGTGGGTTAGGTTAGGTTATATTACGATATAGACGTATATAATGTGCCCACCGAGAAGTAGGGGCGGACCCGCCAGGAATGTTGGAAAATACTACATCCGAGATGCTAGGTTCCCTCAGGTTAGGATATATAAAGTTATAGACGTATATGAGGTCCCCACGGAAAAGTACGGGCCGACACGACCGGGATTTTGTAAAACATTACCAGAGAGGGTCTAGATGGGTTAGGTCAGGTTACATTACGATATAGACGTATATAATGTGCCCACCGAGAAGTAGGGGCCGACCCGCCAGGAATGTTGGAAAATACTACATCCCAGATGTTAGGTTCCCTCAGGTTAGGATATATAAAGTTATAGACATATATGAGGTCGCCACGGAAAAGTACGGGCGGACACGACATGGATTTTGTAAAACATTACCAGCGAGGGTCTAGATGGATTAGGTTAGGTTATATTACGATATAGACGTATATAATGTGCCCACCGAGAAGTAGGGGCCGACCCGCAAGAAATGTTGGAAAATTCTACATCCGAGATGTTAAGTTGCCTTAGGTTAGGATATATAACGTTATAGACGTATATAATGTCCCCACCGAGAAGTACGGGCCGACACGACCGGGATTTTGTAAAACATTACCATTGAGGGTCTAGATGGGTTAGGTTAGGTTATATTACGATATAGACCTATATAATGTGCCCACCGAGATGTAGGGGCCGACCCGCCAGGAATGTTGGAAAATACTACATCCGAGATGATAGGTTCCCTCAGGTTAGGATATATAAAGTTATAGACGTATATGAGGTCCCCACGGAAAAGTACGGGCCGACACGACCGGGATTTTGTTAAACATTACCAGCGAGTGTCTAGATGGGTTAGGTCAGGTTACATTACGATATAGACGTATATAATGTGCCCACCGAGAAGTAGGGGCCGACCCGCCAGGAATGTTGGAAAATACTACATCCGATATGTTAGGTTCCCTCAGGTTAGGCTATATAAAGTTATAGACGTATATAATGTCCGCACCGAGACGTACGGGAAGACATGAACGGGATTCTGTGAAACATTACCAGCGAGGGTCTAGGTGGGTTAGGTTAGGTTATATTACGATATAGACGAATATAATGTGCCCACCTAGAAGTAGGGGCCGACCCGCCAGGAATGTTGGAAAATACTACATCCGAGATGTTAGGTTCCCTTAGGTTAGGATATGTAAATTTATAGACGTATATAATGTCCGCACCGAGACGTACGGGAAGACATGAACGGGATTCTGTGAAACATTACCAGCGAGGGTCTAGGTGGGTTAGGTTAGGTTATATTACGATATAGAAGTATATAATGTGCCCACCGAGAAGTAGGGGCCGACCCGCCAGGAATGTTGGAAAATACTACATCCGAGATGTTAGGTTCCCTCAGGTTAGGATATATAAAGTTATAGACGTATATGAGGTCCCCACGGAAAAGTACGGGCCGACACGACCGGGATTTTGTAAAACATTACCAGAGAGGGTCTAGGTGGGTTAGGTCAGGTTACATTACGATATAGACGTATATAATGTGCCCACCGAGAAGTAGGGGCCGACCCGCCAGGAATGTTGGAAAATACTACATCCCAGATGTTAGGTTCCCTCAGGTTAGGATATATAAAGTTATAGACATATATGAGGTCGCCACGGAAAAGTACGGGCCGACACGACCGGGATTTTGTAAAACATTACCAGCGAGTGTCTAGATGGGTTAGGTCAGGTTACATTACGATGTAGACGTATATAATGTGCCCACCGAGAAGTAGGGGCCGACCCGCCAGGAATGTTGGAAAATACTACATCCGAGATGTTAGGTTCCCTCAGGTTAGGCTATATAAAGTTATAGACGTATATAATGTCCGCACCGAGACGTACGGGAAGACATGAACGGGATTCTGTGAAACATTACCAGCGAGGGTCTAGGTGGGTTAGGTTAGGTTATATTACGATATAGACGAATATAATGTGCCCACCTAGAAGTAGGGGCCGACCCGCCAGGAATGTTGGAAAATACTACATCCGAGATGTTAGGTTCTCTTAGGTTAGGGTATATAACGTTATAGACGTATATAATGTCCCCACCGAGAAGTACGGGCCGACACGACCGGGATTTTGTAAAACATTACCAGCGAGGTTCTAGATGGGTTCGGTTAGGTTATATTACGATATAGACGTATGTAATGTGCCCACCGAGAAGTAGGGGCCGACCCGCCAGGAATGTTGGAAAATACTACATCCGAGATGTTAGGTTCCCTTAGGTTAGGATTAATAAATTTATAGACGTATATAATGTCCGCACCAAGACGTACGGGAAGACATGAACGGGATTCTGTGAAGCATTACCAGCGAGGGTCTAGGTGGGTTAGGTTAGGTTATATTACGATATAGACCTATATAATGTGCCCACCGAGAAGTAGGGGCCGACCCGCCAGGAATGTTGGAAAATACTACATCCGAGATGTTAGGTTCCCTTAGGTTAGGATATATAAATTTATAGACGTATATAATGTCCGCACCGAGACGTACGGGAAGACATGAACGGGATTCTGTGAAACATTACCAGCGAGGATCTAGGTGGGTTAGGTTAGGTTATATTACGATATAGAAGTATATAATGTGCCCACCGAGAAGTAGGGGCTGACCCGCCAGAAATGTTGGAAAATACTACATCCGAGATGTTAGGTTCCTTCAGGATAGGATATATAAAATTATAGACGTATATGAGGTCCCCACGGAAAAGTACGGGCCGACACGACCGGGATTTTGTAAAACATTACCAGCGAAGGTCTAGATGGGTTAGGTGAAGTTATATTACGATATAGACCTATATAATGTGCCCACCTAGAAGTAGCGGCCGACCCGCCAGGAATGTTGGAAAATACTACACCCGAGATGTTAGGTTCTCTTAGGTTAGGGTATATAACGTTATAGACGTATATAATGTCCCCACAGAGAAGTACGGGCCGACACGACCGGGATTTTGTAGAACATTACCAGCGAGGGTCTAGATGGGTTAGGTTAGGTTATATTACGATATAGACGAATATAATGTGCCCACCTAGAAGTAGGGGCCGACCCGCCCGGAATGTTGGAAAATACTACATCCGAGATGTTAGGTTCTCTTAGGTTAGGGTATATAACGTTATAGACGTATATAATGTCCCACCCGAGAAGTACGGGCCGACACGATCGGGATTTTGTAAAACATTACCAGCGAGGGTCTAGATGGGTTCGGTTAGGTTATATTACGATATAGACGTATGTAATGTGCCCACCGAGAAGTAGGGGCCGACCCGCCAGGAATGTTGGAAAATACTACATCCGAGATGTTAGGTTCCCTTAGGTTAGGATATATAAATTTATAGACGTATATAATGTCCGCACCGAGACGTACGGGAAGACATGAACGGGATTCTGTGATGCATTACCAGCGAGGGTCTAGGTGGGTTAGGTTAGGTTATATTACGATATAGACCTATATAATGTGCCCACCGAGAAGTAGGGGCCGACCCGCCAGGAATGTTGGAAAATACTACATCCGAGATGTTAGGTTCCCTCAGGTTAGGATATATAAAGTTATAGACGTATATGAGGTCCCCACGGAAAAGTACGGGCCGACACGACCGGGATTTTGTAAAACATTACCAGCGAGGGTCTAGGTGGGTTAGGTTAGGTTATATTACGATATAGACGTATATAATGTGCCCACCTAGAAGTAGGGGCCGACCCGCCAGGAATGTTGGAAAATACTACATCCGAGATGTTAGGTTCTCTTAGGTTAGGGTATATAACGTTATAGACGTATATAATGTCCTCACCGAGGTGTACGGTCCGACACGACCGGGATTTTGTAAAACATTACCAGCGAGGGTCTAGATGGGTTAGGTCAGGTTACATTACGATATAGACGTATATAATGTGCCCACCGAGAAGTAGGGGCCGACCCGCCAGGAATGTTGGAAAATACTACATCCGAGATGTTAGGTTCCCTCAGGTTAGGCTATATAAAGTTATAGACGTATATAATGTCCGCACCGAGACGTACGGGAAGACATGAACGGGACTCTGTGAAACATTACCAGCGAGGATCTAGGTGGGTTAGGTTAGGTTATATTACGATATAGAAGTATATAATGTGCCCACCGAGAAGTAGGGGCCGACCCGCCAGGAATGTTGGAAAATACTACATCCGAGATGTTAGGTTCCCTCAGGTTAGGATATATAAAATTATAGACGTATATGAGGACCCCACGGAAAAGTACGGGCCGACACGACCGGGATTTTGTAAAACATTACCAGCGAAGGTCTAGATGGGTTAGGTTAGGTTATATTACGATATAGACCTATATAATGTGCCCACCTAGAAGTAGGGGCCGACCCGCCAGGAATGTTGGAAAATAATACACCCGAGATGTTAGGTTCTCTTAGGTTAGGGTATATAACGTTATAGACGTATATAATGTCCCCACCGAGAAGTACGGGCCGACACGACCGGGATTTTGTAGAACATTACCAGCGAGGGTCTAGATGGGTTAGGTTAGGTTATATTACGATATAGACGAATATAATGTGCCCACCTAGAAGTAGGGGCCGACCCGCCCGGAATGTTGGAAAATACTACATCCGAGATGTTAGGTTCTCTTAGGTTAGGGTATATAACGTTATAGACGTATATAATGTCCCAACCGAGAAGTACGGGCCGACACGACCGGGATTTTGTAAAACATTACCAGCGAGGGTCTAGATGGGTTCGGTTAGGTTATATTACGATATAGACGTATGTAATGTGCCCACCGAGAAGTAGGGGCCGACCCGCCAGGAATGTTGGAAAATACTACATCCGAGATGTTAGGTTCCCTTAGGTTAGGATATATAAATTTATAGACGTATATGAGGTCCCCACGGAAAAGTACGGGCCGACACGACCGGGATTTTGTAAAACATTACCAGAGAGGGTCTAGGTGGGTTAGGTCAGGTTACATTACGATATAGACGTATATAATGTGCCCACCGAGAAGTAGGGGCCGACCCGCCAGGAATGTTGGAAAATACTACATCCCAGATGTTAGGTTCCCTCAGGTTAGGATATATAAAGTTATAGACATATATGAGGTCGCCACGGAAAAGTACGGGCCGACACGACCTGGATTTTGTAAAGCATTACCAGCGAGGGTCTAGATGGATTAGGTTAGGTTATATTACGATATAGACGTATATAATGTGCCCACCGAGAAGTAGGGGCCGACCCGCAAGAAATGTTGGAAAATTCTACATCCGAGATGTTAAGTTGCCTTAGGTTAGGATATATAACGTTATAGACGTATATAATGTCCCCACCGAGAAGTACGGGCCGACGCGACCGGGATTTTGTAAAACATTACCATTGAGGGTCTAGATGGGTTAGGTTAGGTTATATTACGATATAGACCTATATAATGTGCCCACCGAGATGTAGGGGCCGACCCGCCAGGAATGTTGGAAAATACTACATCCGAGATGATAGGTTCCCTCAGGTTAGGATATATAAAGTTATAGACGTATATGAGGTCCCCACGGAAAAGTACGGGCCGAGACGACCGGGATTTTGTAAAACATTACCAGCGAGGGTCTAGGTGGGTTAGGTTAGGTTATATTACGATATAGACCTATATAATGTGCCCACCGAGAAGTAGGGGCCGACCCGCCAGGAATGTTGGAAAATACTACATCCGAGATGTTAGGTTCCCTTAGGTTAGGATATGTAAATTTATAGACGTATATAATGTCCGCACCGAGACGTACGGGAAGACATGAACGGGATTCTGTGAAACATTACCAGCGAGGGTCTAGGTGGGTTAGGTTAGGTTATATTACGATATAGAAGTATATAATGTGCCCACCGAGAAGTAGGGGCCGACCCGCCAGGAATGTTGGAAAATACTACATCCGAGATGTTAGGTTCCCTCAGGTTAGGATATATAAAGTTATAGACGTATATGTGGTCCCCACGGAAAAGTACGGGCCGACACGACCGGGATTTTGTAAAACATTACCAGCGAGGGTCTAGGTGGGTTAGGTCAGGTTACATTACGATATAGACGTATATAATGTGCCCACCGAGAAGTAGGGGCCGACCCGCCAGGAATGTTGGAAAATACTACATCCCAGATGTTAGGTTCCCTCAGGTTAGGATATATAAAGTTATAGACATATATGAGGTCGCCACGGAAAAGTACGGGCGGACACGACCTGGATTTTGTAAAACATTACCAGCGAGGGTCTAGATGGATTAGGTTAGGTTATATTACGATATAGACGTATATAATGTGCCCACCGAGAAGTAGGGGCCGACCCGCAAGAAATGTTGGAAAATTCTACATCCGAGATGTTAAGTTGCCTTAGGTTAGGATATATAACGTTATAGACGTATATAATGTCCCCACCGAGAAGTACGGGCCGACACGACCGGGATTTTGTAAAACATTACCATTGAGGGTCTAGATGGGTTAGGTTAGGTTATATTACGATATAGACCTATATAATGTGCCCACCGAGATGTAGGGGCCGACCCGCCAGGAATGTTGGAAAATACTACATCCGAGATGATAGGTTCCCTCAGGTTAGGATATATAAAGTTATAGACGTATATGAGGTCCCCACGGAAAAGTACGGGCCGACACGACCGGGATTTTGTTAAACATTACCAGCGAGTGTCTAGATGGGTTAGGTCAGGTTACATTACGATATAGACGTATATAATGTGCCCACCGAGAAGTAGGGGCCGACCCGCCAGGAATGTTGGAAAATACTACATCCCAGATGTTAGGTTCCCTCAGGTTAGGATATATAAAGTTATAGACATATATGAGGTCGCCACGGAAAAGTACGGGCCGACACGACCTGGATTTTGTAAAGCATTACCAGCGAGGGTCTAGATGGATTAGGTTAGGTTATATTACGATATAGACGTATATAATGTGCCCACCGAGAAGTAGGGGCCGACCCGCAAGAAATGTTGGAAAATTCTACATCCGAGATGTTAAGTTGCCTTAGGTTAGGGTATATAACGTTATAGACGTATATAATGTCCCCACCGAGAAGTACGGGCCGACGCGACCGGGATTTTGTAAAACATTACCATTGAGGGTCTAGATGGGTTAGGTTAGGTTATATTACGATATAGACATATATAATGTGCCCACCGAGATGTAGGGGCCGACCCGCCAGGAATGTTGGAAAATACTACATCCGAGATGATAGGTTCCCTCAGGTTAGGATATATAAAGTTATAGACGTATATGAGGTCCCCACGGAAAAGTACGGGCCGAGACGACCGGGATTTTGTAAAACATTACCAGCGAGGGTCTAGGTGGGTTAGGTTAGGTTATATTACGATATAGACCTATATAATGTGCCCACCGAGAAGTAGGGGCCGACCCGCCAGGAATGTTGGAAAATACTACATCCGAGATGTTAGGTTCCCTTAGGTTAGGATATGTAAATTTATAGACGTATATAATGTCCGCACCGAGACGTACGGGAAGACATGAACGGGATTCTGTGAAACATTACCAGCGAGGGTCTAGGTGGGTTAGGTTAGGTTATATTACGATATAGAAGTATATAATGTGCCCACCGAGAAGTAGGGGCCGACCCGCCAGGAATGTTGGAAAATACTACATCCGAGATGTTAGGTTCCCTCAGGTTAGGATATATAAAGTTATAGACGTATATGAGGTCCCCACGGAAAAGTACGGGCCGACACGACCGGGATTTTGTAAAACATTACCAGCGAGGGTCTAGGTGGGTTAGGTCAGGTTACATTACGATATAGACGTATATAATGTGCCCACCGAGAAGTAGGGGCCGACCCGCCAGGAATGTTGGAAAATACTACATCCCAGATGTTAGGTTCCCTCAGGTTAGGATATATAAAGTTATAGACATATATGAGGTCGCCACGGAAAAGTACGGGCGGACACGACCTGGATTTTGTAAAACATTACCAGCGAGGGTCTAGATGGATTAGGTTAGGTTATATTACGATATAGACGTATATAATGTGCCCACCGAGAAGTAGGGGCCGACCCGCAAGAAATGTTGGAAAATTCTACATCCGAGATGTTAAGTTGCCTTAGGTTAGGATATATAACGTTATAGACGTATATAATGTCCCCACCGAGAAGTACGGGCCGACACGACCGGGATTTTGTAAAACATTACCATTGAGGGTCTAGATGGGTTAGGTTAGGTTATATTACGATATAGACCTATATAATGTGCCCACCGAGATGTAGGGGCCGACCCGCCAGGAATGTTGGAAAATACTACATCCGAGATGATAGGTTCCCTCAGGTTAGGATATATAAAGTTATAGACGTATATGAGGTCCCCACGGAAAAGTACGGGCCGACACGACCGGGATTTTGTTAAACATTACCAGCGAGTGTCTAGATGGGTTAGGTCTGGTTACATTACGATATAGACGTATATAATGTGCCCACCGAGAAGTAGGGGCCGACCCGCCAGGAATGTTGGAAAATACTACATCCGAGATGTTAGGTTCCCTCAGGTTAGGCTATATAAAGTTATAGACGTATATAATGTCCGCACCGAGACGTACGGGAAGACATGAACGGGATTCTGTGAAACATTACCAGCGAGGGTCTAGGTGGGTTAGGTTAGGTTATATTACGATATAGACGAATATAATGTGCCCACCTAGAAGTAGGGGCCGACCCGCCAGGAATGTTGGAAAATACTACATCCGAGATGTTAGGTTCCCTTAGGTTAGGATATGTAAATTTATAGACGTATATAATGTCCGCACCGAGACGTACGGGAAGACATGAACGGGATTCTGTGAAACATTACCAGCGAGGGTCTAGGTGGGTTAGGTTAGGTTATATTACGATATAGAAGTATATAATGTGCCCACCGAGAAGTAGGGGCCGACCCGCCAGGAATGTTGGAAAATACTACATCCGAGATGTTAGGTTCCCTCAGGTTAGGATATATAAAGTTATAGACGTATATGAGGTCCCCACGGAAAAGTACGGGCCGACACGACCGGGATTTTGTAAAACATTACCAGAGAGGGTCTAGGTGGGTTAGGTCAGGTTACATTACGATATAGACGTATATAATGTGCCCACCGAGAAGTAGGGGCCGACCCGCCAGGAATGTTGGAAAATACTACATCCCAGATGTTAGGTTCCCTCAGGTTAGGATATATAAAGTTATAGACATATATGAGGTCGCCACGGAAAAGTACGGGCCGACACGACCGGGATTTTGTAAAACATTACCAGCGAGTGTCTAGATGGGTTAGGTCAGGTTACATTACGATGTAGACGTATATAATGTGCCCACCGAGAAGTAGGGGCCGACCCGCCAGGAATGTTGGAAAATACTACATCCGAGATGTTAGGTTCCCTCAGGTTAGGCTATATAAAGTTATAGACGTATATAATGTCCGCACGGAGACGTACGGGAAGACATGAACGGGATTCTGTGAAACATTACCAGCGAGGGTCTAGGTGGGTTAGGTTAGGTTATATTACGATATAGACGAATATAATGTGCCCACCTAGAAGTAGGGGCCGACCCGCCAGGAATGTTGGAAAATACTACATCCGAGATGTTAGGTTCTCTTAGGTTAGGGTATATAACGTTACAGACGTATATAATGTCCCCACCGAGAAGTACGGGCCGACACGACCGGGATTTTGTAAAACATTACCAGCGAGGGTCTAGATGGGTTCGGTTAGGTTATATTACGATATAGACGTATGTAATGTGCCCACCGAGAAGTAGGGGCCGACCCGCCAGGAATGTTGGAAAATACTACATCCGAGATGTTAGGTTCCCTTAGGTTAGGATATATAAATTTATAGACGTATATAATGTCCGCACCAAGACGTACGGGAAGACATGAACGGGATTCTGTGAAGCATTACCAGCGAGGGTCTAGGTGGGTTAGGTTAGGTTATATTACGATATAGACCTATATAATGTGCCCACCGAGAAGTAGGGGCCGACCCGCCAGGAATGTTGGAAAATACTACATCCGAGATGTTAGGTTCCCTTAGGTTAGGATATATAAATTTATAGACGTATATAATGTCCGCACCGAGACGTACGGGAAGACATGAACGGGATTCTGTGAAACATTACCAGCGAGGATCTAGGTGGGTTAGGTTAGGTTATATTACGATATAGAAGTATATAATGTGCCCACCGAGAAGTAGGGGCCGACCCGCCAGAAATGTTGGAAAATACTACATCCGAGATGTTAGGTTCCTTCAGGATAGGATATATAAAATTATAGACGTATATGAGGTCCCCACGGAAAAGTACGGGCCGACACGACCGGGATTTTGTAAAACATTACCAGCGAAGGTCTAGATGGGTTAGGTGAGGTTATATTACGATATAGACCTATATAATGTGCCCACCTAGAAGTAGCGGCCGACCCGCCAGGAATGTTGGAAAATACTACACCCGAGATGTTAGGTTCTCTTAGGTTAGGGTATATAACGTTATAGACGTATATAATGTCCCCACAGAGAAGTACTGGCCGACACGACCGGGATTTTGTAGAACATTACCAGCGAGGGTCTAGATGGGTTAGGTTAGGTTATATTACGATATAGACGAATATAATGTGCCCACCTAGAAGTAGGGGCCGACCCGCCCGGAATGTTGGAAAATACTACATCCGAGATGTTAGGTTCTCTTAGGTTAGGGTATATAACGTTATAGACGTATATAATGTCCCACCCGAGAAGTACGGGCCGACACGACCGGGATTTTGTAAAACATTACCAGCGAGGGTCTAGATGGGTTCGGTTAGGTTATATTACGATATAGACGTATGTAATGTGCCCACCGAGAAGTAGGGGCCGACCCGCCAGGAATGTTGGAAAATACTACATCCGAGATGTTAGGTTCCCTTAGGTTAGGATATATAAATTTATAGACGTATATGAGGTCCCCACGGAAAAGTACGGGCCGACACGACCGGGATTTTGTAAAACATTACCAGAGAGGGTCTAGGTGGGTTAGGTCAGGTTACATTACGATATAGACGTATATAATGTGCCCACCGAGAAGTAGGGGCCGACCCGCCAGGAATGTTGGAAAATACTACATCCCAGATGTTAGGTTCCCTCAGGTTAGGATATATAAAGTTATAGACATATATGAGGTCGCCACGGAAAAGTACGGGCCGACACGACCTGGATTTTGTAAAACATTACCAGCGAGGGTCTAGATGGATTAGGTTAGGTTATATTACGATATAGACCTATATAATGTGCCCACCTAGAAGTAGGGGCCGACCCGCCAGGAATGTTGGAAAATAATACACCCGAGATGTTAGGTTCTCTTAGGTTAGGGTATATAACGTTATAGACGTATATAATGTCCCCACCGAGAAGTACGGGCCGACACGACCGGGATTTTGTAGAACATTACCAGCGAGGGTCTAGATGGGTTAGGTTAGGTTATATTACGATATAGACGAATATAATGTGCCCACCTAGAAGTAGGGGCCGACCCGCCCGGAATGTTGGAAAATACTACATCCGAGATGTTAGGTTCTCTTAGGTTAGGGTATATAACGTTATAGACGTATATAATGTCCCAACCGAGAAGTACGGGCCGACACGACCGGGATTTTGTAAAACATTACCAGCGAGGGTCTAGATGGGTTCGGTTAGGTTATATTACGATATAGACGTATGTAATGTGCCCACCGAGAAGTAGGGGCCGACCCGCCAGGAATGTTGGAAAATACTACATCCGAGATGTTAGGTTCCCTTAGGTTAGGATATATAAATTTATAGACGTATATGAGGTCCCCACGGAAAAGTACGGGCCGACACGACCGGGATTTTGTAAAACATTACCAGAGAGGGTCTAGGTGGGTTAGGTTAGGTTATATTACGATATAGACCTATATAATGTGCCCACCGAGCTGTAGGGGCCGACCCGCCAGGAATGTTGGAAAATACTACATCCGAGATGATAGGTTCCCTCAGGTTAGGATATATAAAGTTATAGACGTATATGAGGTCCCCACGGAAAAGTACGGGCCGACACGACCGGAATTTTGTAAAACATTACCAGCGAGTGTCTAGATGGGTTAGGTCAGGTTACATTACGATGTAGACGTATATAATGTGCCCACCGAGAAGTAGGGGCCGACCCGCCAGGAATGTTGGAAAATACTACATCCGAGATGTTAGGTTCCCTCAGGTTAGGCTATATAAAGTTATAGACGTATATAATGTCCGCACCGAGACGTACGGGAAGACATGAACGGGATTCTGTGAAACATTACCAGCGAGGGTCTAGGTGGGTTAGGTTAGGTTATATTACGATATAGACGAATATAATGTGCCCACCTAGAAGTAGGGGCCGACCCGCCAGGAATGTTGGAAAATACTACATCCGAGATGTTAGGTTCCCTCAGGTTAGGCTATATAAAGTTATAGACGTATATAATGTCCGCACCGAGACGTACGGGAAGACATGAACGGGATTCTGTGAAACATTACCAGCGAGGATCTAGGTGGGTTAGGTTAGGTTATATTACGATATAGAAGTATATAATGTGCCCACCGAGAAGTAGGGGCCGACCCGCCAGGAATGTTGAAAAATACTACATCCGAGATGTTAGGTTCCCTCAGGTTAGGATATATAAAATTATAGACGTATATGAGGTCCCCACGGAAAAGTACGGGCCGACACGACCGGGATTTTGTAAAACATTACCAGCGAAGGTCTAGATGGGTTAGGTTAGGTTATATTACGATATAGACCTATATAAGGTGCCCACCTAGAAGTAGGGGCCGACCCGCCAGGAATGTTGGAAAATAATACACCCGAGATGTTAGGTTCTCTTAGGTTAGGGTATATAACGTTATAGACGTATATAATGTCCCCACCGAGAACTACGGGCCGACACGACCGGGATTTTGTAGAACATTACCAGCGAGGGTCTAGATGGGTTCGGTTAGGTTATATTACGATATAGACGTATGTAATGTGCCCACCGAGAAATAGGGGCCGACCCGCCAGGAATGTTGGAAAATACTACATCCGAGATGTTAGGTTCCCTCAGGTTAGGATATATAAAGTTATAGACATATATGAGGTCGCCACGGAAAAGTACGAGCCGACACGACCTGGATTTTGTAAAACATTACCAGCGAGGGTCTAGATGGATTAGGTTAGGTTATATTACGATATAGACGTATATAATGTGCCCACCGAGAAGTAGGGGCCGACCCGCAAGAAATGTTGGAAAATTCTACATCCGAGATGTTAAGTTGCCTGAGGTTAGGATATATAACGTTATAGACGTATATAATGTCCGCACCGAGACGTACGGGACGACACGAACGGGATTCTGTAAAACATTCCCAGCTAGGGGCTAGATGTGTTACGTTAGGTTATATTACGTTATAGACGTATATAATGATCCCACCTAGAAGTAGGGGCCGACCCGCCAGGAATGTTGTCAAATACTACATCCGAGATGTTAGGTTCCCTTAGGTTAGGATATATAACGTTATAGACGTATATAATGTCCTCACCGAGATGTACGGGCCGACACGACCGGGATTTTGTAAAACATTACCAGCGAGGGTCTAGATCGGTTAGGTTAGGTTATATTACGATATAGACGTATATAATGTGCCCACCTAGAAGTAGGGGCCGACCCGCCAGGAATGTTGGAAAATACTACATCCGAGATGTTAGGTTCTCTTAGGTTAGGGTATATAACGTTATAGACGTATATAATGTCCCCACCGAGAAGTACCGGCAGACACGACCGGGATTTTGTAAAACATTACCAGCGAGGGTCTAGATGGGTTAGGTTAGGTTATATTACGATATAGACCTATATAATGTGCCCACCGGGAAGTAGGGGCCGACCCGCCAGGAATGTTGGAAAATACTACATCCGAGATGTTAGGTTCCCTTAGGTTAGGATATATAAATTTATAGACGTATATAATGTCAGCACCGAGACGTACGGGAAGACATGAACGGGATTCTGTTAAACATTACCAGCGAGGGTCTAGGTGGGTTAGGTTAGGTTATATTACGATATAGACGTATATAATGTGCCCACCGAGAAGTAGGGGCCGACCCGCCAGGAATGTTGGAAAATACTACATCCGAGATGTTAGGTTCCCTCAGGTTAGGATATATAAAGTTATAGACATATATGAGGTCGCCACGGAAAAGTACGAGCCGACACGACCTGGATTTTGTAAAACATTACCAGCGAGGGTCTAGATGGATTAGGTTAGGTTATATTACGATATAGACGTATATAATGTGCCCACCGAGAAGTAGGGGCCGACCCGCAAGAAATGTTGGAAAATTCTACATCCGAGATGTTAAGTTGCCTGAGGTTAGGATATATAACGTTATAGACGTATATAATGTCCGCACCGAGACGTACGGGACGACACGAACGGGATTCTGTAAAACATTCCCAGCTAGGGGCTAGATGTGTTACGTTAGGTTATATTACGTTATAGACGTATATAATGATCCCACCTAGAAGTAGGGGCCGACCCGCCAGGAATGTTGTCAAATACTACATCCGAGATGTTAGGTTCCCTTAGGTTAGGATATATAACGTTATAGACGTATATAATGTCCTCACCGAGATGTACGGGCCGACACGACCGGGATTTTGTAAAACATTACCAGCGAGGGTCTAGATCGGTTAGGTTAGGTTATATTACGATATAGACGTATATAATGTGCCCACCTAGAAGTAGGGGCCGACCCGCCAGGAATGTTGGAAAATACTACATCCGAGATGTTAGGTTCTCTTAGGTTAGGGTATATAACGTTATAGACGTATATAATGTCCCCACCGAGAAGTACCGGCAGACACGACCGGGATTTTGTAAAACATTACCAGCGAGGGTCTAGATGGGTTAGGTTAGGTTATATTACGATATAGACCTATATAATGTGCCCACCGGGAAGTAGGGGCCGACCCGCCAGGAATGTTGGAAAATACTACATCCGAGATGTTAGGTTCCCTTAGGTTAGGATATATAAATTTATAGACGTATATAATGTCAGCACCGAGACGTACGGGAAGACATGAACGGGATTCTGTTAAACATTACCAGCGAGGGTCTAGGTGGGTTAGGTTAGGTTATATTACGATATAGACGTATATAATGTGCCCACCGAGAAGTAGGGGCCGACCCGCCAGGAATGTTGGAAAATACTACATCCGAGATGTTAGGTTCACTTAGGTTAGGATATATAACGTTATAGACGTATATAATGTGCCCACCGAGAAGTAGGGGCCGACCCGCCAGGAATGTTGGAAAATACTACATCCGAGATGTTAGGTTCCCTCAGGTTAGGATATATAAAGTTATAGACGTATATGAGGTCCCCACGGAAAAGTACGGGCCGACACGACCGGAATTTTGTAAAACATTACCAGCGAGTGTCTAGATGGGTTAGGTCAGGTTACATTACGATGTAGACGTATATAATGTGCCCACCGAGAAGTAGGGGCCGACCCGCCAGGAATGTTGAAAAATACTACATCCGAGATGTTAGGTTCCCTCAGGTTAGGATATATAAAATTATAGACGTATATGAGGTCCCCACGGAAAAGTACGGGCCGACACGACCGGGATTTTGTAAAACATTACCAGCGAAGGTCTAGATGGGTTAGGTTAGGTTATATTACGATATAGACCTATATAAGGTGCCCACCTAGAAGTAGGGGCCGACCCGCCAGGAATGTTGGAAAATAATACACCCGAGATGTTAGGTTCTCTTAGGTTAGGGTATATAACGTTATAGACGTATATAATGTCCCCACCGAGAACTACGGGCCGACACGACCGGGATTTTGTAGAACATTACCAGCGAGGGTCTAGATGGGTTCGGTTAGGTTATATTACGATATAGACGTATGTAATGTGCCCACCGAGAAATAGGGGCCGACCCGCCAGGAATGTTGGAAAATACTACATCCGAGATGTTAGGTTCCCTCAGGTTAGGATATATAAAGTTATAGACATATATGAGGTCGCCACGGAAAAGTACGAGCCGACACGACCTGGATTTTGTAAAACATTACCAGCGAGGGTCTAGATGGATTAGGTTAGGTTATATTACGATATAGACGTATATAATGTGCCCACCGAGAAGTAGGGGCCGACCCGCAAGAAATGTTGGAAAATTCTACATCCGAGATGTTAAGTTGCCTGAGGTTAGGATATATAACGTTATAGACGTATATAATGTCCGCACCGAGACGTACGGGACGACACGAACGGGATTCTGTAAAACATTCCCAGCTAGGGGCTAGATGTGTTACGTTAGGTTATATTACGTTATAGACGTATATAATGATCCCACCTAGAAGTAGGGGCCGACCCGCCAGGAATGTTGTCAAATACTACATCCGAGATGTTAGGTTCCCTTAGGTTAGGATATATAACGTTATAGACGTATATAATGTCCTCACCGAGATGTACGGGCCGACACGACCGGGATTTTGTAAAACATTACCAGCGAGGGTCTAGATCGGTTAGGTTAGGTTATATTACGATATAGACGTATATAATGTGCCCACCTAGAAGTAGGGGCCGACCCGCCAGGAATGTTGGAAAATACTACATCCGAGATGTTAGGTTCTCTTAGGTTAGGGTATATAACGTTATAGACGTATATAATGTCCCCACCGAGAAGTACCGGCAGACACGACCGGGATTTTGTAAAACATTACCAGCGAGGGTCTAAATGGGTTAGGTTAGGTTATATTACGATATAGACCTATATAATGTGCCCACCGGGAAGTAGGGGCCGACCCGCCAGGAATGTTGGAAAATACTACATCCGAGATGTTAGGTTCCCTTAGGTTAGGATATATAAATTTATAGACGTATATAATGTCAGCACCGAGACGTACGGGAAGACATGAACGGGATTCTGTTAAACATTACCAGCGAGGGTCTAGGTGGGTTAGGTTAGGTTATATTACGATATAGACGTATATAATGTGCCCACCGAGAAGTAGGGGCCGACCCGCCAGGAATGTTGGAAAATACTACATCCGAGATGTTAGGTTCCCTCAGGTTAGGATATATAAAGTTATAGACATATATGAGGTCGCCACGGAAAAGTACGAGCCGACACGACCTGGATTTTGTAAAACATTACCAGCGAGGGTCTAGATGGATTAGGTTAGGTTATATTACGATATAGACGTATATAATGTGCCCACCGAGAACTACGGGCCGACACGACCGGGATTTTGTAGAACATTACCAGCGAGGGTCTAGATGGGTTCGGTTAGGTTATATTACGATATAGACGTATGTAATGTGCCCACCGAGAAATAGGGGCCGACCCGCCAGGAATGTTGGAAAATACTACATCCGAGATGTTAGGTTCCCTCAGGTTAGGATATATAAAGTTATAGACATATATGAGGTCGCCACGGAAAAGTACGAGCCGACACGACCTGGATTTTGTAAAACATTACCAGCGAGGGTCTAGATGGATTAGGTTAGGTTATATTACGATATAGACGTATATAATGTGCCCACCGAGAAGTAGGGGCCGACCCGCAAGAAATGTTGGAAAATTCTACATCCGAGATGTTAAGTTGCCTGAGGTTAGGATATATAACGTTATAGACGTATATAATGTCCGCACCGAGACGTACGGGACGACACGAACGGGATTCTGTAAAACATTCCCAGCTAGGGGCTAGATGTGTTACGTTAGGTTATATTACGTTATAGACGTATATAATGATCCCACCTAGAAGTAGGGGCCGACCCGCCAGGAATGTTGTCAAATACTACATCCGAGATGTTAGGTTCCCTTAGGTTAGGATATATAACGTTATAGACGTATATAATGTCCTCACCGAGATGTACGGGCCGACACGACCGGGATTTTGTAAAACATTACCAGCGAGGGTCTAGATCGGTTAGGTTAGGTTATATTACGATATAGACGTATATAATGTGCCCACCTAGAAGTAGGGGCCGACCCGCCAGGAATGTTGGAAAATACTACATCCGAGATGTTAGGTTCTCTTAGGTTAGGGTATATAACGTTATAGACGTATATAATGTCCCCACCGAGAAGTACCGGCAGACACGACCGGGATTTTGTAAAACATTACCAGCGAGGGTCTAGATGGGTTAGGTTAGGTTATATTACGATATAGACCTATATAATGTGCCCACCGGGAAGTAGGGGCCGACCCGCCAGGAATGTTGGAAAATACTACATCCGAGATGTTAGGTTCCCTTAGGTTAGGATATATAAATTTATAGACGTATATAATGTCAGCACCGAGACGTACGGGAAGACATGAACGGGATTCTGTTAAACATTACCAGCGAGGGTCTAGGTGGGTTAGGTTAGGTTATATTACGATATAGACGTATATAATGTGCCTACCGAGAAGTAGGGGCCGACCCGCCAGGAATGTTGGAAAATACTACATCCGAGATGTTAGGTTCACTTAGGTTAGGATATATAACGTTATAGACGTATATAATGTGCCCACCGAGAAGTAGGGGCCGACCCGCCAGGAATGTTGGAAAATACTACATCCGAGATGTTAGGTTCCCTCAGGTTAGGATATATAAAGTTATAGACGTATATGAGGTCCCCACGGAAAAGTACGGGCCGACACGACCGGAATTTTGTAAAACATTACCAGCGAGTGTCTAGATGGGTTAGGTCAGGTTACATTACGATGTAGACGTATATAATGTGCCCACCGAGAAGTAGGGGCCGACCCGCCAGGAATGTTGGAAAATACTACATCCCAGATGTTAGGTTCCCTCAGGTTAGGATATATAAAGTTATAGACATATATGAGGTCGCCACGGAAAAGTACGTGCCGACACGACCTGGATTTTGTAAAACATTACCAGCGAGGGTCTAGATGGATTAGGTTAGGTTATATTACGATATAGACGTATATAATGTGCCCACCGAGAAGTAGGGGCCGACCCGCAAGAAATGTTGGAAAATTCTACATCCGAGATGTTAAGTTGCCTTAGGTTAGGATATATAACGTTATAGACGTATATAATGTCCCCACCGAGAAGTACGGGCCGACACGACCGGGATTTGTAAAACATTACCATTGAGGGTCTAGATGGGTTAGGTTAGGTTATATTACGATATAGACCTATATAATGTGCCCACCGAGCTGTAGGGGCCGACCCGCCAGGAATGTTGGAAAATACTACATCCGAGATGATAGGTTCCCTCAGGTTAGGATATATAAAGTTATAGACGTATATGAGGTCCCCACGGAAAAGTACGGGCCGACACGACCGGAATTTTGTAAAACATTACCAGCGAGTGTCTAGATGGGTTAGGTCAGGTTACATTACGATGTAGACGTATATAATGTGCCCACCGAGAAGTAGGGGCCGACCCGCCAGGAATGTTGGAAAATACTACATCCGAGATGTTAGGTTCCCTCAGGTTAGGCTATATAAAGTTATAGACGTATATAATGTCCGCACCGAGACGTACGGGAAGACATGAACGGGATTCTGTGAAACATTACCAGCGAGGGTCTAGGTGGGTTAGGTTATGTTATATTACGATATAGACGAATATAATGTGCCCACCTAGAAGTAGGGGCCGACCCGCCAGGAATGTTGGAAAATACTACATCCGAGATGTTAGGTTCCCTCAGGTTAGGCTATATAAAGTTATAGACGTATATAATGTCCGCACCGAGACGTACGGGAAGACATGAACGGGATTCTGTGAAACATTACCAGCGAGGATCTAGGTGGGTTAGGTTAGGTTATATTACGATATAGAAGTATATAATGTGCCCACCGAGAAGTAGGGGCCGACCCGCCAGGAATGTTGAAAAATACTACATCCGAGATGTTAGGTTCCCTCAGGTTAGGATATATAAAATTATAGACGTATATGAGGTCCCCACGGAAAAGTACGGGCCGACACGACCGGGATTTTGTAAAACATTACCAGCGAAGGTCTAGATGGGTTAGGTTAGGTTATATTACGATATAGACCTATATAAGGTGCCCACCTAGAAGTAGGGGCCGACCCGCCAGGAATGTTGGAAAATAATACACCCGAGATGTTAGGTTCTCTTAGGTTAGGGTATATAACGTTATAGACGTATATAATGTCCCCACCGAGAACTACGGGCCGACACGACCGGGATTTTGTAGAACATTACCAGCGAGGGTCTAGATGGGTTCGGTTAGGTTATATTACGATATAGACGTATGTAATGTGCCCACCGAGAAATAGGGGCCGACCCGCCAGGAATGTTGGAAAATACTACATCCGAGATGTTAGGTTCCCTCAGGTTAGGATATATAAATTTATAGACGTATATAATGTCAGCACCGAGACGTACGGGAAGACATGAACGGGATTCTGTTAAACATTACCAGCGAGGGTCTAGGTGGGTTAGGTTAGGTTATATTACGATATAGACGTATATAATGTGCCCACCGAGAAGTAGGGGCCGACCCGCCAGGAATGTTGGAAAATACTACATCCGAGATGTTAGGTTCACTTAGGTTAGGATATATAACGTTATAGACGTATATAATGTGCCCACCGAGAAGTAGGGGCCGACCCGCCAGGAATGTTGGAAAATACTACATCCGAGATGTTAGGTTCCCTCAGGTTAGGATATATAAAGTTATAGACGTATATGAGGTCCCCACGGAAAAGTACGGGCCGACACGACCGGGATTTTGTAAAACATTACCAGCGAGTGTCTAGGTGGGTTAGGTTAGGTTATATTACGATATAGACGTATATAATGTGCCCACCTAGGAGTAGGGGCCGACCCGCCAGGAATGTTGGAAAATACTACATCCGAGATGTTAGGTTCTCTTAGGTTAGGGTATATAACGTTATAGACGTATATAATGTCCCCACCGAGAAGTACGGGCAGACACGACCGGGATTTTGTAAAACATTACCAGCGAGGGTCTAGATGGGTTAGGTTAGGTTATATTACGATATAGACCTATATAATGTGCCCACCGAGATGTAGGGGCCGACCCGCCAGGAATGTTGGAAAATACTACATCCAAGATGTTAGGTTCCCTCAGGTTAGGATATATAAAGTTATAGACGTATATGAGGTCCCCACGGAAAAGTACGGGCCGACACGACCGGGATTTTGTAAAACATTACCAGCGAGGGTCTAGATCGGTTAGGTTAGGTTATATTACGATATAGACGTATATAATGTGCCCACCTAGAAGTAGGGGCCGACCCGCCAGGAATGTTGGAAAATACTAATCCGAGATGTAAGGTTCTCTTAGGTTAGGGTATATAACGTTATAGACGAATATAATGTCCCCACCGAGAAGTACCGGCAGACACGACCGGGATTTTGTAAAACATTACCAGCGAGGGTCTAGATGGGTTAGGTTAGGTTATATTACGATATAGACCTATATAATGTGCCCACCGAGAAGTAGGGCCCGACCCGCCAGGAATGTTGGAAAATACTACATCCGAGATGTTAGGTTCCCTTAGGTTAGGATATATAAATTTATAGACGTATATAATGTCAGCACCGAGACGTACGGGAAGACATGAACGGGATTCTGTTAAACATTACCAGCGAGGGTCTAGGTGGGTTAGGTTAGGTTATATTACGATATAGACGTATATAATGTGCCCACCGAGAAGTAGGGGCCGACCCGCCAGGAATGTTGGAAAATACTACATCCGAGATGTTAGGTTCACTTAGGTTAGGATATATAACGTTATAGACGTATATAATGTCCTCACCGAGGTGTACGGTCCGACACGACCGGGATTTTGTAAAACATTACCAGCGAGGGTCTAGATGGGTTAGGTCAGGTTACATTACGATATAGACGTATATAATGTGCCCACCGAGAAGTAGGGGCCGACCCGCCAGGAATGTTGGAAAATACTACATCCGAGATGTTAGGTTCCCTCAGGTTAGGATATATAAATTTATAGACGTATATAATGTCAGCACCGAGACGTACGGGAAGACATGAACGGGATTCTGTTAAACATTACCAGCGAGGGTCTAGGTGGGTTAGGTTAGGTTATATTACGATATAGACGTATATAATGTGCCCACCGAGAAGTAGGGGCCGACCCGCCAGGAATGTTGGAAAATACTACATCCGAGATGTTAGGTTCACTTAGGTTAGGATATATAACGTTATAGACGTATATAATGTCCCCACCGACAAGTACGGGCCGACACGACCGGGATTTTGTAAAACATTACCAGCGATGGTCTAGATGGGTTAGGTCAGGTTACATTACTATATAGACGTATATAATGTGCCCACCGAGAAGTAGGGGACGACCCGCCAGGAATGTTGGAAAATACTACATCCGAGATGTTAGGTTCCCTCAGGTTAGGCTATATAAAGTTATAGACGTATATAATGTCCGCACCGAGACGTACGGGAAGACATGAACGGGATTCTGTGAAACATTACCAGCGAGGGTCTAGGTGGGTTAGGTTAGGTTATATTACGATATAGACGAATATAATGTGCCCACCTAGAAGTAGGGGCCGACCCGCCAGGAATGTTGGAAAATACTACATCCGAGATGTTAGGTTCTCTTAGGTTAGGGTATATAACGTTATAGACGTATATAATGTCCCCACCGAGAAGTACGGGCAGACACGACCGGGATTTTGTAAAACATTACCAGCGAGGGTCTAGATGGGTTAGGTTAGGTTATATTACGATATAGACCTATATAATGTGCCCACCGAGATGTAGGGGCCGACCCGCCAGGAATGTTGGAAAATACTACATCCAAGGTGTTAGGTTCCCTCAGGTTAGGATATATAAAGTTATAGACGTATATGAGGTCCCCACGGAAAAGTACGGGCCGACACGACCGGGATTTTGTAAAACATTACCAGCGAGGGTCTAGATCGGTTAGGTTAGGTTATATTACGATATAGACGTATATAATGTGCCCACCTAGAAGTAGGGGCCGACCCGCCAGGAATGTTGGAAAATACTAATCCGAGATGTTAGGTTCTCTTAGGTTAGGGTATATAACGTTATAGACGAATATAATGTCCCCACCGAGAAGTACCGGCAGACACGACCGGGATTTTGTAAAACATTACCAGCGAGGGTCTAGATGGGTTAGGTTAGGTTATATTACGATATAGACCTATATAATGTGCCCACCGAGAAGTAGGGCCCGACCCGCCAGGAATGTTGGAAAATACTACATCCGAGATGTTAGGTTCCCTTAGGTTAGGATATATAAATTTATAGACGTATATAATGTCAGCACCGAGACGTACGGGAAGACATGAACGGGATTCTGTTAAACATTACCAGCGAGGGTCTAGGTGGGTTAGGTTAGGTTATATTACGATATAGACGTATATAATGTGCCCACCGAGAAGTAGGGGCCGACCCGCCAGGAATGTTGGAAAATACTACATCCGAGATGTTAGGTTCACTTAGGTTAGGATATATAACGTTATAGACGTATATAATGTCCTCACCGAGGTGTACGGTCCGACACGACCGGGATTTTGTAAAACATTACCAGCGAGGGTCTAGATGGGTTAGGTCAGGTTACATTACGATATAGACGTATATAATGTGCCCACCGAGAAGTAGGGGCCGACCCGCCAGGAATGTTGGAAAATACTACATCCGAGATGTTAGGTTCCCTCAGGTTAGGATATATAAATTTATAGACGTATATAATGTCAGCACCGAGACGTACGGGAAGACATGAACGGGATTCTGTTAAACATTACCAGCGAGGGTCTAGGTGGGTTAGGTTAGGTTATATTACGATATAGACGTATATAATGTGCCCACCGAGAAGTAGGGGCCGACCCGCCAGGAATGTTGGAAAATACTACATCCGAGATGTTAGGTTCACTTAGGTTAGGATATATAACGTTATAGACGTATATAATGTCCCCACCGACAAGTACGGGCCGACACGACCGGGATTTTGTAAAACATTACCAGCGATGGTCTAGATGGGTTAGGTCAGGTTACATTACTATATAGACGTATATAATGTGCCCACCGAGAAGTAGGGGACGACCCGCCAGGAATGTTGGAAAATACTACATCCGAGATGTTAGGTTCCCTCAGGTTAGGCTATATAAAGTTATAGACGTATATAATGTCCGCACCGAGACGTACGGGAAGACATGAACGGGATTCTGTGAAACATTACCAGCGAGGGTCTAGGTGGGTTAGGTTAGGTTATATTACGATATAGACGAATATAATGTGCCCACCTAGAAGTAGGGGCCGACCCGCCAGGAATGTTGGAAAATACTAATCCGAGATGTTAGGTTCTCTTAGGTTAGGGTATATAACGTTATAGACGAATATAATGTCCCCACCGAGAAGTACCGGCAGACACGACCGGGATTTTGTAAAACATTACCAGCGAGGGTCTAGATGGGTTAGGTTAGGTTATATTACGATATAGACCTATATAATGTGCCCACCGAGAAGTAGGGCCCGACCCGCCAGGTATGTTGGAAAATACTACATCCGAGATGTTAGGTTCCCTTAGGTTAGGATATATAAATTTATAGACGTATATAATGTCAGCACCGAGACGTACGGGAAGACATGAACGGGATTCTGTTAAACATTACCAGCGAGGGTCTAGGTGGGTTAGGTTAGGTTATATTACGATATAGACGTATATAATGTGCCCACCGAGAAGTAGGGGCCGACCCGCCAGGAATGTTGGAAAATACTACATCCGAGATGTTAGGTTCACTTAGGTTAGGATATATAACGTTATAGACGTATATAATGTCCTCACCGAGGTGTACGGTCCGACACGACCGGGATTTTGTAAAACATTACCAGCGAGGGTCTAGATGGGTTAGGTCAGGTTACATTACGATATAGACGTATATAATGTGCCCACCGAGAAGTAGGGGCCGACCCGCCAGGAATGTTGGAAAATACTACATCCGAGATGTTAGGTTCCCTCAGGTTAGGATATATAAATTTATAGACGTATATAATGTCAGCACCGAGACGTACGGGAAGACATGAACGGGATTCTGTTAAACATTACCAGCGAGGGTCTAGGTGGGTTAGGTTAGGTTATATTACGATATAGACGTATATAATGTGCCCACCGAGAAGTAGGGGCCGACCCGCCAGGAATGTTGGAAAATACTACATCCGAGATGTTAGGTTCACTTAGGTTAGGATATATAACGTTATAGACGTATATAATGTCCCCACCGACAAGTACGGGCCGACACGACCGGGATTTTGTAAAACATTACCAGCGATGGTCTAGATGGGTTAGGTCAGGTTACATTACTATATAGACGTATATAATGTGCCCACCGAGAAGTAGGGGACGACCCGCCAGGAATGTTGGAAAATACTACATCCGAGATGTTAGGTTCCCTCAGGTTAGGCTATATAAAGTTATAGACGTATATAATGTCCGCACCGAGACGTACGGGAAGACATGAACGGGATTCTGTGAAACATTACCAGCGAGGGTCTAGGTGGGTTAGGTTAGGTTATATTACGATATAGACGAATATAATGTGCCCACCTAGAAGTAGGGGCCGACCCGCCAGGAATGTTGGAAAATACTACATCCGAGATGTTAGGTTCTCTTAGGTTAGGGTATATAACGTTATAGACGAATATAATGTCCCCACCGAGAAGTACCGGCAGACACGACCGGGATTTTGTAAAACATTACCAGCGAGGGTCTAGATGGGTTAGGTCAGGTTACATTACTATATAGACGTATATAATGTGCCCACCGAGAAGTAGGGGACGACCCGCCAGGAATGTTGGAAAATACTACATCCGAGATGTTAGGTTCCCTCAGGTTAGGCTATATAAAGTTATAGACGTATATAATGTCCGCACCGAGACGTACGGGAAGACATGAACGGGATTCTGTGAAACATTACCAGCGAGGGTCTAGGTGGGTTAGGTTAGGTTATATTACGATATAGACGAATATAATGTGCCCACCTAGAAGTAGGGGCCGACCCGCCAGGAATGTTGGAAAATACTAATCCGAGATGTTAGGTTCTCTTAGGTTAGGGTATATAACGTTATAGACGAATATAATGTCCCCACCGAGAAGTACCGGCAGACACGACCGGGATTTTGTAAAACATTACCAGCGAGGGTCTAGATGGGTTAGGTTAGGTTATATTACGATATAGACCTATATAATGTGCCCACCGAGAAGTAGGGCCCGACCCGCCAGGAATGTTGGAAAATACTACATCCGAGATGTTAGGTTCCCTTAGGTTAGGATATATAAATTTATAGACGTATATAATGTCAGCACCGAGACGTACGGGAAGACATGAACGGGATTCTGTTAAACATTACCAGCGAGGGTCTAGGTGGGTTAGGTTAGGTTATATTACGATATAGACGTATATAATGTGCCCACCGAGAAGTAGGGGCCGACCCGCCAGGAATGTTGGAAAATACTACATCCGAGATGTTAGGTTCACTTAGGTTAGGATATATAACGTTATAGACGTATATAATGTCCTCACCGAGGTGTACGGTCCGACACGACCGGGATTTTGTAAAACATTACCAGCGAGGGTCTAGATGGGTTAGGTCAGGTTACATTACGATATAGACGTATATAATGTGCCCACCGAGAAGTAGGGGCCGACCCGCCAGGAATGTTGGAAAATACTACATCCGAGATGTTAGGTTCCCTCAGGTTAGGATATATAAATTTATAGACGTATATAATGTCAGCACCGAGACGTACGGGAAGACATGAACGGGATTCTGTTAAACATTACCAGCGAGGGTCTAGGTGGGTTAGGTTAGGTTATATTACGATATAGACGTATATAATGTGCCCACCGAGAAGTAGGGGCCGACCCGCCAGGAATGTTGGAAAATACTACATCCGAGATGTTAGGTTCACTTAGGTTAGGATATATAACGTTATAGACGTATATAATGTCCCCACCGACAAGTACGGGCCGACACGACCGGGATTTTGTAAAACATTACCAGCGATGGTCTAGATGGGTTAGGTCAGGTTACATTACTATATAGACGTATATAATGTGCCCACCGAGAAGTAGGGGACGACCCGCCAGGAATGTTGGAAAATACTACATCCGAGATGTTAGGTTCCCTCAGGTTAGGCTATATAAAGTTATAGACGTATATAATGTCCGCACCGAGACGTACGGGAAGACATGAACGGGATTCTGTGAAACATTACCAGCGAGGGTCTAGGTGGGTTAGGTTAGGTTATATTACGATATAGACGAATATAATGTGCCCACCTAGAAGTAGGGGCCGACCCGCCAGGAATGTTGGAAAATACTACATCCGAGATGTTAGGTTCTCTTAGGTTAGGGTATATAACGTTATAGACGTATATAATGTCCCCACTGAGAAGTACGGGCCGACACGACCGGGATTTTGTAAAACATTACCAGCGAGGATCTAGACGGGTTCGGTTAGGTTATATTACGATATAGACGTATGTAATGTGCCCACCGAGAAGTAGGGGCCGACCCGCCAGGAATGTTGGAAAATACTACACCCGAGATGTTAGGTTCTCTTAGGTTAGGGTATATAACGTTATAGACGTATATAATGTCCCCACCGAGAAGTACGGACCGACACGACCGGGATTTTGTAAAACATTACCAGCGAGGGTCTAGATGGATTAGGTTAAGTTATATTACGATATAGACGTATATAATGTGCCCACCGAGAAGTAGGGGCCGACCCGCAAGAAATGTTGGAAAATTCTACATCCGAGATGTTAAGTTGCCTTAGGTTAGGATATATAACGTTATAGACGTATATAATGTCCGCACCGAGACGTACGGGACGACACGAACGGGATTCTGTATAACATTCCCAGCGAGGGTCTAGATGGGTTAGGTTAGGTTATATTACGATATAGACGTATGTAATGTGCCCACCGAGAAGTAGAGGCCGACCCGCCAGGAATGTTGGAAAATACTACATCCGAGATGTTAGGTTCCCTTAGGTTAGGATATATAAATTTATAGACGTATATAATGTCCGCACCGAGACGTACGGGAAGACATGAACGGGATTCTGTGAAGCATTACCAGCGAGGGTCTTGGTGGGTTAGGTTAGGTTATATTACGTTATAGACGTATATAATGTTCCCACCGAGAAGTAGGGGCCGACCCGCCATAAATGTTGGAAAATTCTACATCCGAGATGTTAAGTTGCCTTAGGTTAGGATATATAACGTTATAGACGTATATAATGTCCGCACCGAGACGTACGGGGCGACACGAACGGGATTCTGTAAAACATTCCCAGCTAGGGGCTAGATGTGTTACGTTAGGTTATATTACGTTATAGACGTATATAATGATCCCACCGAGAATTGGCGCTGACCCGCCAGGAATGTTGTGAAATACTACATCCGAGATGTTAGGTTCTCTTAGGCTAGGGTATATAACGTTATAGACGTATATAATGTCCCCACCGAGAAGTACGAGCCGACACGACCGGGATTTTGTAAAACATTACCAGCGAGGGTCTAGATGGGTTAGGTTAGGTTATATTACGATATAGACGTATATAATGTGCCCACCGAGAAGTAGGGGCCGACCCGCAAGAAATGTTAGAAAATTCTACATCCGAGATGTTAAGTTGCCTTAGGTTAGGATATATAACGTTATAGACGTATATAATGTCCGCACCGAGACGTACGGGACGACACGAACGGGATTCTGTAAAACATTCCCAGCTAGGGGCTAGATGTGTTACGTTAGGTTATATTACGTTATAGACGTATATAATGATCCCACCGAGAATTGGCGCCGACCCGCCAGGAATGTTGTGAAATAGTACATCCGAGATGTTAGGTTCACTTAGGTTAGGATATATAACGTTATAGACGTATATAATGTCCTCACCGAGGTGTACGGTCCGACACGACCGGGATTTTGTAAAACATTACCAGCGAGGGTCTAGATGGGTTAGGTCAGGTTACATTACGATATAGACGTATATAATGTGCCCACCGAGAAGTAGGGGCCGACCCGCCAGGAATGTTGGAAAATACTACATCCGAGATGTTAGGTTCCCTCAGGTTAGGATATATAAATTTATAGACGTATATAATGTCAGCACCGAGACGTACGGGAAGACATGAACGGGATTCTGTTAAACATTACCAGCGAGGGTCTAGGTGGGTTAGGTTAGGTTATATTACGATATAGACGTATATAATGTGCCCACCGAGAAGTAGGGGCCGACCCGCCAGGAATGTTGGAAAATACTACATCCGAGATGTTAGGTTCACTTAGGTTAGGATATATAACGTTATAGACGTATATAATGTCCCCACCGACAAGTACGGGCCGACACGACCGGGATTTTGTAAAACATTACCAGCGATGGTCTAGATGGGTTAGGTCAGGTTACATTACTATATAGACGTATATAATGTGCCCACCGAGAAGTAGGGGACGACCCGCCAGGAATGTTGGAAAATACTACATCCGAGATGTTAGGTTCCCTCAGGTTAGGCTATATAAAGTTATAGACGTATATAATGTCCGCACCGAGACGTACGGGAAGACATGAACGGGATTCTGTGAAACATTACCAGCGAGGGTCTAGGTGGGTTAGGTTAGGTTATATTACGATATAGACGAATATAATGTGCCCACCTAGAAGTAGGGGCCGACCCGCCAGGAATGTTGGAAAATACTACATCCGAGATGTTAGGTTCTCTTAGGTTAGGGTATATAACGTTATAGACGTATATAATGTCCCCACTGAGAAGTACGGGCCGACACGACCGGGATTTTGTAAAACATTACCAGCGAGGATCTAGATGGGTTCGGTTAGGTTATATTACGATATAGACGTATGTAATGTGCCCACCGAGAAGTAGGGGCCGACCCGCCAGGAATGTTGGAAAATACTACACCCGAGATGTTAGGTTCTCTTAGGTTAGGGTATATAACGTTATAGACGTATATAATGTCCCCACCGAGAAGTACGGGCCGACACGACCGGGATTTTGTAGAACATTACCAGCGAGGGTCTAGATGGGTTAGGTTAGGTTATATTACGATATAGACGAATATAATGTGCCCACCTAGAAGTAGGGGCCGACCCGCCCGGAATGTTGGAAAATACTACATCCGAGATGTTAGGTTCTCTTAGGTTAGGGTATATAACGTTATAGACGTATATAATGTCCCAACCGAGAAGTACGGGCCGACACGACCGGGATTTTGTAAAACATTACCAGCGAGGGTCTAGATGGGTTCGGTTAGGTTACATTACGATATAGACGTATGTAATGTGCCCACTGAGAAGTAGGGGCCGACCCGCCAGGAATGTTGGAAAATACTACATCCGAGATGTTAGGTTCCCTTAGGTTAGGATATATAAATTTATAGACGTATATAATGTCCGCACCGAGACGTACGGGAAGACATGAACGGGATTCTGTGATGCATTACCAGCGAGGGTCTAGATGGGTTAGGTTAGGTTATATTACGATATAGACCTATATAATGTGCCCACCTAGAAGTAGGGGCCGACCCGCCAGGAATGTTGGAAAATACTACACCCGAGATGTTAGGTTCTCTTAGGTTAGGGTATATAACGTTATAGACGTATATAATGTCCCCACCGAGAAGTACGGGCCGACACGACCGGGATTTTGTAGAACATTACCAGCGAGGGTCTAGATCGGTTAGGTTAGGTTATATTACGATATAGACGAATATAATGTGCCCACCTAGAAGTAGGGGCCGACCCGCCAGGAATGTTGGAAAATACTAAATCCGAGATGTTAGGTTCTCTTAGGTTAGAGTATATAACGTTATAGACGTATATAATGTCCCCACCGAGAAGTACGGGCCGACACGACCGGGATTTAGTAAAACATTACCAGCGAGGGTCTAGATGGGTTCGGTTAGGTTATATTACGATATAGACGTATGTAATGTGCCCACCGAGAAGTAGGGGCCGACCCGCCAGGAATGTTGGAAAATACTACATCCGAGATGTTAGGTTCCCTTAGGTTAGGATATATAAATTTATAGACGTATATAATGTCCGCATCGAGACGTACGGGAAGACATGAACGGGATTCTGTGAAGCATTACCAGCGAGGGTCTAGGTGGGTTAGGTTAGGTTATATTACGATATAGACCTATATAATGTGCCAACCGAGAACTAGGGGCCGAACCGCCAGGAATGTTGGAAAATACTACATGCGAGATGTTAGGTTCCCTCAGGTTAGGATATATAAAGTTATAGACATATATGAGGTCGCCACGGAAAAGTACGGGCCGACACGACCGGGATTTTGTAAAACATTACCAGCGAGGGTCTAGATGGATTAGGTTAAGTTATATTACGATATAGACGTATATAATGTGCCCACCGAGAAGTAGGGGCCGACCCGCAAGAAATGTTGGAAAATTCTACATCCGAGATGTTAAGTTGCCTTAGGTTAGGATATATAACGTTATAGACGTATATAATGTCCGCACCGAGACGTACGGGACGACACGAACGGGATTCTGTATAACATTCCCAGCGAGGGTCTAGATGGGTTAGGTTAGGTTATATTACGATATAGACGTATGTAATGTGCCCACCGAGAAGTAGGGGCCGACCCGCCAGGAATGTTGGAAAATACTACATCCGAGATGTTAGGTTCCCTTAGGTTAGGATATATAAATTTATAGACGTATATAATGTCCGCACCGAGACGTACGGGAAGACATGAACGGGATTCTGTGAAGCATTACCAGCGAGGGTCTTGGTGGGTTAGGTTAGGTTATATTACGTTATAGACGTATATAATGTTCCCACCGAGAAGTAGGGGCCGACCCGCCAGAAATGTTGGAAAATTCTACATCCGAGATGTTAAGTTGCCTTAGGTTAGGATATATAACGTTATAGACGTATATAATGTCCGCACCGAGACGTACGGGGCGACACGAACGGGATTCTGTAAAACATTCCCAGCTAGGGGCTAGATGTGTTACGTTAGGTTATATTACGTTATAGACGTATATAATGATCCCACCGAGAATTGGCGCTAACCCGCCAGGAATGTTGTGAAATACTACATCCGAGATGTTAGGTTCTCTTAGGCTAGGGTATATAACGTTATAGACGTATATAATGTCCCCACCGAGAAGTACGAGCCGACACGACCGGGATTTTGTAAAACATTACCAGCGAGGGTCTAGATGGGTTAGGTTAGGTTATATTACGATATAGACGTATATAATGTGCCCACCGAGAAGTAGGGGCCGACCCGCAAGAAATGTTAGAAAATTCTACATCCGAGATGTTAAGTTGCCTTAGGTTAGGATATATAACGTTATAGACGTATATAATGTCCGCACCGAGACGTACGGGACGACACGAACGGGATTCTGTAAAACATTCCCAGCTAGGTGCTAGATGTGTTACGTTAGGTTATATTACGTTATAGACGTATATAATGATCCCACCGAGAATTGGCGCCGACCCGCCAGGAATGTTGTGAAATAGTACATCCGAGATGTTAGGTTCCCTTAGGTTAGGATATATAACGTTATAGACGTATATAATGTCCCCACCGAGAAGTACGGGCCGACACGACCAGGATTTTGTAAAACATTACCATTGAGGTTCTAGATGGGTTAGGTTAGGTTATATTACGATATAGACCTATATAATGTGCCCACCGAGAAGTAGGGGCCGACCCGCCAGGAATGTTGGAAAATACTAGATCCGAGATGTTAGGTTCCCCTAGGTTAGGATATATAAATTTATAGACGTATATAATGTCCGCACCGAGACGTACGGGAACACATGAACGGGATTCTGTGAAACATTACCAGCGAGGGTCTAGGTGGGTTAGGTTAGGTTATATTACGATATAGAAGTATATAATGTGCCCACCGAGAAGTAGGGGCCGACCCGCCAGGAATGTTGGAAAATACTACATCCGAGATGTTAGGTTCCCTCAGGTTAGGATATATAAAGTTATAGACGTATATGAGGTCCCCACGGAAAAGTACGGGCCGACACGACCGGGATTTTGTAAAACATTACCAGCGAGGGTCTAGGTGGGTTAGGTTAGGTTATATTACGATATAGACGTATATAATGTGCCCACCGAGAAGTAGGGGCCGACCAGCCAGGAATGTTGGAAAATACTACATCCGAGATGTTAGGTTCCCTCAGGTTAGGATATATAAAGTTATAGACATATATGAGGTCCCCACGGAAAAGTACGGGCCGACACGACCGGGATTTTGTAGAACATTACCAGCGAGGGTCTAGGTGGGTTAGGTTAGGTTATATTACGATATAGACGTATATAATGTGCCCACCGAGAAGTAGGGGCCGACCCGCCAGGAATGTTGGAAAATACTACATCCGAGATGTTAGGTTCCCTCAGGTTAGGATATATAAAGTTATAGACATATATAATATCCGTACCGAGACGTACGGGAAGACATGAACGGGATTTTGTAGAACATTACCAGCGAGGGTCTAGATGGGTTAGGTTAGGTTATATTACGGTATAGACGAATATAATGTGCCCACCTAGAAGTAGGGGCCGACCCGCCAGGAATGTTGGAAAATACTACATCCGAGATGTTAGGTTCTCTTAGGTTAGGGTATATAACGTTAAAGACGTATATAATGTCCCCACCGAGAAGTACGGGCCGACACGACCGGGATTTTGTAAAACATTACCAGCGAGGGTCTAGATGGGTTCGGTTAGGTTATATTACGATATAGACGTATGTAATGTGCCCACCGAGAAGTAGGGGCCGACCCGCCAGGAATGTTGGAAAATACTACATCCGAGATGTTAGGTTCCCTTAGGTTAGGATATATAAATTTGTAGACGTATATAATGTCCGCAACGAGACGTACGGGAAGACATGAACGGGATTCTGTGAAGCATTACCAGCGAGGGTCTTGGTGGGTTAGGTTAGGTTATATTACGTTATAGACGTATATAATGTTCCCACCGAGAAGTAGGGGCCGACCCGCCAGAAATGTTGGAAAATTCTACATCCGAGATGTTAAGTTGCCTTAGGTTAGGATATATAACGTTATAGACGTATATAATGTCCCCACCGAGAAGTACGAGCCGACACGACCGGGATTTTGTAAAACATTACCAGCGAGGGTCTAGATGGGTTAGGTTAGGTTATATTACGATATAGACGTATATAATGTGCCCACCGAGAAGTAGGGGCCGACCCGCAAGAAATGTTGGAAAATTCTACATCCGAGATGTTAAGTTGCCTTAGGTTAGGATATATAACGTTATAGACGTATATAATGTCCGCACCGAGACGTACGGGACGACACGAACGGGATTCTGTAAAACATTCCCAGCTAGGGGCTAGATGTGTTACGTTAGGTTATATTACGTTATAGACGTATATAATGATCCCACCGAGAATTGGCGCCGACCCGCCAGGAATGTTGTGAAATAGTACATCCGAGATGTTAGGTTCCCTTAGGTTAGGATATATAACGTTATAGACGTATATAATGTCCGCACCGAGACGTACGGGAAGACATGAACGGGATTCTGTGAAACATTACCAGCGAGGGTCTAGGTGGGTTAGGTTAGGTTATATTACGATATAGAAGTATATAATGTGCCCACCGAGAAGGAGGGGCCGACCCGACAGGAATGTTGGAAAATACTACATGCGAGATGTTAGGTTCCCTCAGGTTAGGATATATAAAGTTATAGACGTATATGAGGTCCCCACGGAAAAGTACGGGCCGACGCGACCGGGATTTTGTAAAACATTACCAGCGAGGGTCTAGGTGGGTTAGGTTAGGTTATATTACGATATAGACGTATATAATGTGCCCACCGAGAAGTAGGGGCCGACCCGCCAGGAATGTTGGAAAATACTACATCCGAGATGTTAGGTTCTCTTAGGTTAGGGTATATAACGTTATAGACGAATATAATGTCCCCACCGAGAAGTACCGGCAGACACGACCGGGATTTTGTAAAACATTACCAGCGAGGGTCTAGATGGGTTAGGTTAGGTTATATTACGATATAGACGTATATAATGTGCCCACCGAGAAGTAGGGGCCGACCCGCAAGAAATGTTGGAAAATTCTACATCCGAGATGTTAAGTTGCCTTAGGTTAGGATATATAACGTTATAGACGTATATAATTTCCGCACCGAGACGTACGGGACGACACGAACGGGATTCTGTAAAACATTCCCAGCTAGGGGCTAGATGTGTTACGTTAGGTTATATTACGTTATAGACGTATATAATGATCCCACCGAGAATTGGCGCCGACCCGCCAGGAATGTTGTGAAATAGTACATCCGAGATGTTAGGTTCCCTTAGGTTAGGATATATAACGTTATAGACGTATATAATGTCCGCACCGAGACGTACGGGAAGACATGAACGGGATTCTGTGAAACATTACCAGCGAGGGTCTAGGTGGGTTAGGTTAGGTTATATTACGATATAGAAGTATATAATGTGCCCACCGAGAAGGAGGGGCCGACCCGACAGGAATGTTGGAAAATACTACATGCGAGATGTTAGGTTCCCTCAGGTTAGGATATATAAAGTTATAGACGTATATGAGGTCCCCACGGAAAAGTACGGGCCGACGCGACCGGGATTTTGTAAAACATTACCAGCGAGGGTCTAGGTGGGTTAGGTTAGGTTATATTACGATATAGACGTATATAATGTGCCCACCGAGAAGTAGGGGCCGACCAGCCAGGTATGTTGGAAAATACTACATCCGGATTGTTAGGTTCTCTTAGGTTAGGGTATATAACGTTATAGACGAATATAATGTCCCCACCGAGAAGTACCGGCAGACACGACCGGGATTTTGTAAAACATTACCAGCGAGGGTCTAGATGGGTTAGGTTAGGTTATATTA
Source organism: Xylocopa violacea (assembly GCA_963969225.1). Taxonomy (NCBI): domain Eukaryota; kingdom Metazoa; phylum Arthropoda; class Insecta; order Hymenoptera; family Apidae; genus Xylocopa; species Xylocopa violacea. Next base: position 979,291 of record CAXAJV010000738.1, on the reverse strand, counting down.
CGATATAGACCTATATAATGTGCCCACCGAGAAGTAGGGCCCGACCCGCCAGGAATGTTGGAAAATTCTACATCCGAGATGTTAAGTTGCCTTAGGTTAGGATATATAACGTTATAGACGTATATAATGTCCGCACCGAGACGTACGGGACGACACGAACGGGATTCTGTAAAACATTCCCAGCTAGGGGCTAGATGTGTTACGTTAGGTTATATTACGTTATAGACGTATATAATGATCCCACCGAGAATTGGCGCCGACCCGCCAGGAATGTTGTGAAATAGTGCATCTGAGATGTTAGGTTCCCTTAAGTTAGGATATATAACGTTATAGACGTATATAATGTCCGCACCGAGACGTACGGGAAGACATGAACGGGATTCTGTGAAACATTACCAGCGAGGGTCTAGGTGGGTTAGGTTAGGTTATATTACGATATAGACGTATATAATGTGCCCACCGAGAAGTAGGGGCCGACCAGCCAGGAATGTTGGAAAATACTACATCCGAGATGTTAGGTTCCCTCAGGTTAGGATATATAAAGTTATAGACATATATGAGGTCCCCACGGAAAAGTACGGGCCGACACGACCGGGATTTTGTAGAACATTACCAGCGAGGGTCTAGATGGGTTAGGTTAGGTTATATTACGATATAGACGTATATAATGTGCCCACCGAGAAGTAGGGGCCGACACGCCAGGAATGTTGGAAAATACTACATCCGAGATGTTAGGTTCCCTTAGGTTAGGATATATAACGTTATAGACGTATATAATGTCCCCACCGAGAAGTACGGGCCGACACGACCGGGATTTTGTAAAACATTACCATTGAGGGTCTAGATGGGTTAGGTTAGGTTATATTACGATATAGACCTATATAATGTGCCCACCGAGATGTAGGGCCCGACCCGCCAGGAATGTTGGAAAATACTACATCCGAGATGTTAGGTTCCCTTAGGTTAGGATATATAAATTTATAGACGTATATAATGTCCGCACCGAGACGTACGGGAAGACATGAACGGGCTTCTGTGAAACATTACCAGCGAGGGTCTAGGTGGGTTAGGTTAGGTTATATTACGATATAGAAGTATATAATGTGCCCACCGAGAAGGAGGGGCGGACCCGCCAGGAATGTTGGAAAATACTACATGCGAGATGTTAGGTTCCCTCAGGTTAGGATATATAAAGTTATGGACGTATATGAGGTCCCCACGGAAAAGTACGGGCCGACACGACCGGGATTTTGTAAAACATTACCAGCGAGGGTCTAGATGGGTTAGGTTAGGTTATATTACGATAGAGACGTATATAATGTGCCCACCTAGAAGTAGGGGCCGACCCGCCAGGAATGTTGGAAAATACTACATCCGAGATGTTAGGTTCTCTTAGGTTAGGGTATATAACGTTATAGACGTATATAATGTCCCCACCGAGAAGTACGGGCCGACACGACCGGGATTTTGTAGAACATCACCAGCGAGGGTCTTGGTGGGTTAGGTTAGGTTATATTACGTTATAGACGTATATAATGTGCCCACCGAGAAGTAGGGGCCGACCCGCGAGGAATGTTGGAAAATACTACATCCGAGATGTTAGGTTCCCTTAGGTTAGGATATATAACGTTATAGACGTATATAATGTCCGCACCGAGACGTACGGGAAGACATGAACGGGATTCTGTGAAACATTACCAGCGAGGGTCTAGGTGGGTTAGGTTAGGTTATATTACGATATAGAAGTATATAATGTGCCCACCGAGAAGGAGGGGCCGACCCGACAGGAATGTTGGAAAATACTACATGCGAGATGTTAGGTTCCCTCAGGTTAGGATATATAAAGTTATAGACGTATATGAGGTCCCCACGGAAAAGTACGGGCTGACACGACCGGGATTTTGTAAAACATTACCAGCGAGGGTCTAGGTGGGTTAGGTTAGGTTATATTACGATATAGACGTATATAATGTGCCCACCGAGAAGTAGGGGCCGACCAGCCAGGAATGTTGGAAAATACTACATCCGAGATGTTACGTTCCCTCAGGTTAGGATATATAAAGTTATAGACATATATGAGGTCCCCACGGAAAAGTACGGGCCGACACGACCGGGATTTTGTAGAACATTACCAGCGAGGGTCTAGATGGGTTAGGTTAGGTTATATTACGATATAGACGTATATAATGTGCCCACCGAGAAGTAGGGGCCGACACGTCAGGAATGTTGGAAAATACTACATCCGAGATGTTAGGTTCCCTTAGGTTAGGATATATAACGTTATAGACGTATATAATGTCCCCACCGAGAAGTACGGGCCGACACGACCGGGATTTTGTAAAACATTACCATTGAGGGTCTAGATGGGTTAGGTTAGGTTATATTACGATATAGACCTATATAATGTGCCCACCGAGATGTAGGGGCCGACCCGCCAGGAATGTTGGAAAATACTACATCCGAGATGTTAGGTTCCCTTAGGTTAGGATATATAAATTTATAGACGTATATAATGTCCGCACCGAGACGTACGGGAAGACATGAACGGGCTTCTGTGAAACATTACCAGCGAGGGTCTAGGTGGGTTAGGTTAGGTTATATTACGATATAGAAGTATATAATGTGCCCACCGAGAAGGAGGGGCCGACCCGCCAGGAATGTTGGAAAATACTACATGCGAGATGTTAGGTTCCCTCAGGTTAGGATATATAAAGTTATAGACGTATATGAGGTCCCCACGGAAAAGTACGGGCCGACACGACCGGGATTTTGTAAAACATTACCAGCGAGGGTCTAGATGGGTTAGGTTAGGTTATATTACGATAGAGACGTATATAATGTGCCCACCTAGAAGTAGGGGCCGACCCGCCAGGAATGTTGGAAAATACTACATCCGAGATGTTAGGTTCTCTTAGGTTAGGGTATATAACGTTATAGACGTATATAATGTCCCCACCGAGAAGTACGGGCCGACACGACCGGGATTTTGTAGAACATCACCAGCGAGGGTCTTGGTGGGTTAGGTTAGGTTATATTACGTTATAGACGTATATAATGTGCCCACCGAGAAGTAGGGGCCGACCCGCGAGGAATGTTGGAAAATACTACATCCGAGATGTTAGGTTCCCTTAGGTTAGGATATATAACGTTATAGACGTATATAATGTCCGCACCGAGACGTACGGGAAGACATGAACGGGATTCTGTGAAACATTACCAGCGAGGGTCTAGGTGGGTTAGGTTAGGTTATATTACGATATAGACCTATATAATGTGCCCACCGAGAAGTAGGGCCCGACCCGCCAGAAATGTTGGAAAATTCTACATCCGAGATGTTAAGTTGCCTTAGGTTAGGATATATGACGTTATAGACGTATATAATGTCCGCACCGAGACGTACGGGACGACACGAACGGGATTCTGTAACACATTCCCAGCTAGGGGCTAGGTGTGTTAGGTTTGGTTATATTACGATATAGACCTATATAATGTGCCCACCTAGAAGTAGGGGCCGACCCGCCAGGAATGTTGGAAAATACTACATCCGAGATGTTAGGTTCTCTTAGGTTAGGTTATATAACGTTATAGACGTATATAGTGTCCCCACCGAGAAGTACGGGCCGACACGACCGGGATTTTGTAGAACATTACCAGCGAGGGTCTAGATGGGTTAGGTTAGGTTATATTACGATATAGACGAATATAATGTGCCCACCTAGAAGTAGGGGCCGACCGGCCAGGAATGTTGGAAAATACTACATCCGAGATGTTAGGTTCCATCAGGTTAGGCTATATAATGTTATAGACGTATATGACGTCCCCACGGAAAAGTACGGGCCGACACGACCGGGATTTTGTAAAACATTACCAGCGAGGGTCTAGGTGGGTTAGGTTAGGTTATATTACGATATAGACGTATATAATGTGCCCACCGAGAAGTAGGGGCCGACCCGCCAGGAATGATGGAAGATACTACATCCGAGATGTTAGGTTCCCTCAGGTTAGGATATATAAAGTTATAGACATATATGAGGTCCCCACGGAAAAGTACGGGCCGACACGACCGGGATTCTGTAGAACATTACCAGCGAGGGTCTAGTTGGGTTAGGTTAGGTTATATTACGATATAGACGAATATAATGTGCCCACCTAGAAGTAGGGGCCGACCCGCCAGGAATGTTGGAAAATACTACATCCGAGATGTTAGGTTCTCTTAGGTTAGGTTATATAACGTTATAGACGTATATAATGTCCCCACCAAGAAGTACGGGCCGACACGACCGGGATTTTGTAAAACATTACCAGCGAGGGTCTAGATGGGTTCGGTTAGGTTATATTACGATATAGACGTATGTAATGTGCCCACCGAGAAGTAGGGGCCGACCCGCCAGGAATGTTGGAAAATACTACATCCGAGATGTTAGGTTCCCTTAGGTTAGGATATATAACGTTATAGACGTATATAATGTCCGCACCGAGACGTACGGGACGACACGAACGGGATTCTGTAAAACATTCCCAGCTAGGGGCTAGATGTGTTACGTTAGGTTATATTACGTTATAGACGTATATAATGATCCCACCGAGAATTGGCGCCGACCCGCCAGGAATGTTGTGAAATAGTACATCCGAGATGTTAGGTTCCCTTAGGTTAGGATATATAACGTTATAGACGTATATAATGTCCCCACCGAGAAGTACGGGCCGACACGACCAGGATTTTGTAAAACATTACCATTGAGGTTCTAGATGGGTTAGGTTAGGTTATATTACGATATAGACCTATATAATGTGCCCACCGAGAAGTAGGGGCCGACCCGCCAGGAATGTTGGAAAATACTAGATCCGAGATGTTAGGTTCCCCTAGGTTAGGGTATATAAATTTATAGACGTATATAATGTCCGCACCGAGACGTACGGGAAGACATGAACGGGATTCTGTGAAACATTACCAGCGAGGGTCTAGGTGGGTTAGGTTAGGTTATATTACGATATAGAAGTATATAATGTGCCCACCGAGAAGTAGGGGCCGACCCGCCAGGAATGTTGGAAAATACTACATCCGAGATGTTAGGTTCCCTCAGGTTAGGATATATAAAGTTATAGACGTATATGAGGTCCCCACGGAAAAGTACGGGCCGACACGACCGGGATTTTGTAAAACATTACCAGCGAGGGTCTAGGTGGGTTAGGTTAGGTTATATTACGATATAGACGTATATAATGTGCCCACCGAGAAGTAGGGGCCGACCAGCCAGGAATGTTGGAAAATACTACATCCGAGATGTTAGGTTCCCTCAGGTTAGGATATATAAAGTTATAGACATATATGATGTCCCCACGGAAAAGTACGGGCCGACACGACCGGGATTTTGTAGAACATTACCAGCGAGGGTCTAGGTGGGTTAGGTTAGGTTATATTACGATATAGACGTATATAATGTGCCCACCGAGAAGTAGGGGCCGACCCGCCAGGAATGTTGGAAAATACTACATCCGAGATGTTAGGTTCCCTCAGGTTAGGATATATAAAGTTATAGACATATATAATATCCGTACCGAGACGTACGGGAAGACATGAACGGGATTTTGTAGAACATTACCAGCGAGGGTCTAGATGGGTTAGGTTAGGTTATATTACGGTATAGACGAATATAATGTGCCCACCTAGAAGTAGGGGCCGACCCGCCAGGAATGTTGGAAAATACTACATCCGAGATGTTAGGTTCTCTTAGGTTAGGGTATATAACGTTAAAGACGTATATAATGTCCCCACCGAGAAGTACGGGCCGACACGACCGGGATTTTGTAAAACATTACCAGCGAGGGTCTAGATGGGTTCGGTTAGGTTATATTACGATATAGACGTATGTAATGTGCCCACCGAGAAGTAGGGGCCGACCCGCCAGGAATGTTGGAAAATACTACATCCGAGATGTTAGGTTCCCTTAGGTTAGGATATATAAATTTGTAGACGTATATAATGTCCGCAACGAGACGTACGGGAAGACATGAACGGGATTCTGTGAAGCATTACCAGCGAGGGTCTTGGTGGGTTAGGTTAGGTTATATTACGTTATAGACGTATATAATGTTCCCACCGAGAAGTAGGGGCCGACCCGCCAGAAATGTTGGAAAATTCTACATCCGAGATGTTAAGTTGCCTTAGGTTAGGATATATAACGTTATGGACGTATATAATGTCCCCACCGAGAAGTACGAGCCGACACGACCGGGATTTTGTAAAACATTACCAGCGAGGGTCTAGATGGGTTAGGTTAGGTTATATTACGATATAGACGTATATAATGTGCCCACCGAGAAGTAGGGGCCGACCCGCAAGAAATGTTGGAAAATTCTACATCCGAGATGTTAAGTTGCCTTAGGTTAGGATATATAACGTTATAGACGTATATAATGTCCGCACCGAGACGTACGGGACGACACGAACGGGATTCTGTAAAACATTCCCAGCTAGGGGCTAGATGTGTTACGTTAGGTTATATTACGTTATAGACGTATATAATGATCCCACCGAGAATTGGCGCCGACCCGCCAGGAATGTTGTGAAATAGTACATCCGAGATGTTAGGTTCCCTTAGGTTAGGATATATAACGTTATAGACGTATATAATGTCCGCACCGAGACGTACGGGAAGACATGAACGGGATTCTGTGAAACATTACCAGCGAGGGTCTAGGTGGGTTAGGTTAGGTTATATTACGATATAGAAGTATATAATGTGCCCACCGAGAAGGAGGGGCCGACCCGACAGGAATGTTGGAAAATACTACATGCGAGATGTTAGGTTCCCTCAGGTTAGGATATATAAAGTTATAGACGTATATGAGGTCCCCACGGAAAAGTACGGGCTGACACGACCGGGATTTTGTAAAACATTACCAGCGAGGGTCTAGGTGGGTTAGGTTAGGTTATATTACGATATAGACGTATATAATGTGCCCACCGAGAAGTAGGGGCCGACCAGCCAGGAATGTTGGAAAATACTACATCCGAGATGTTACGTTCCCTCAGGTTAGGATATATAAAGTTATAGACATATATGAGGTCCCCACGGAAAAGTACGGGCCGACACGACCGGGATTTTGTAGAACATTACCAGCGAGGGTCTAGATGGGTTAGGTTAGGTTATATTACGATATAGACGTATATAATGTGCCCACCGAGAAGTAGGGGCCGACACGCCAGGAATGTTGGAAAATACTACATCCGAGATGTTAGGTTCCCTTAGGTTAGGATATATAACGTTATAGACGTATATAATGTCCCCACCGAGAAGTACGGGCCGACACGACCGGGATTTTGTAAAACATTACCATTGAGGGTCTAGATGGGTTAGGTTAGGTTATATTACGATATAGACCTATATAATGTGCCCACCGAGATGTAGGGGCCGACCCGCCAGGAATGTTGGAAAATACTACATCCGAGATGTTAGGTTCCCTTAGGTTAGGATATATAAATTTATAGACGTATATAATGTCCGCACCGAGACGTACGGGAAGACATGAACGGGCTTCTGTGAAACATTACCAGCGAGGGTCTAGGTGGGTTAGGTTAGGTTATATTACGATATAGAAGTATATAATGTGCCCACCGAGAAGGAGGGGCCGACCCGCCAGGAATGTTGGAAAATACTACATGCGAGATGTTAGGTTCCCTCAGGTTAGGATATATAAAGTTATAGACGTATATGAGGTCCCCACGGAAAAGTACGGGCCGACACGACCGGGATTTTGTAAAACATTACCAGCGAGGGTCTAGATGGGTTAGGTTAGGTTATATTACGATAGAGACGTATATAATGTGCCCACCTAGAAGTAGGGGCCGACCCGCCAGGAATGTTGGAAAATACTACATCCGAGATGTTAGGTTCTCTTAGGTTAGGGTATATAACGTTATAGACGTATATAATGTCCCCACCGAGAAGTACGGGCCGACACGACCGGGATTTTGTAGAACATCACCAGCGAGGGTCTTGGTGGGTTAGGTTAGGTTATATTACGTTATAGACGTATATAATGTGCCCACCGAGAAGTAGGGGCCGACCCGCGAGGAATGTTGGAAAATACTACATCCGAGATGTTAGGTTCCCTTAGGTTAGGATATATAACGTTATAGACGTATATAATGTCCGCACCGAGACGTACGGGAAGACATGAACGGGATTCTGTGAAACATTACCAGCGAGGGTCTAGGTGGGTTAGGTTAGGTTATATTACGATATAGACCTATATAATGTGCCCACCGAGAAGTAGGGCCCGACCCGCCAGAAATGTTGGAAAATTCTACATCCGAGATGTTAAGTTGCCTTAGGTTAGGATATATGACGTTATAGACGTATATAATGTCCGCACCGAGACGTACGGGACGACACGAACGGGATTCTGTAACACATTCCCAGCTAGGGGCTAGGTGTGTTAGGTTTGGTTATATTACGATATAGACCTATATAATGTGCCCACCTAGAAGTAGGGGCCGACCCGCCAGGAATGTTGGAAAATACTACATCCGAGATGTTAGGTTCTCTTAGGTTAGGTTATATAACGTTATAGACGTATATAGTGTCCCCACCGAGAAGTACGGGCCGACACGACCGGGATTTTGTAGAACATTACCAGCGAGGGTCTAGATGGGTTAGGTTAGGTTCTATTACGATATAGACGAATATAATGTGCCCACCTAGAAGTAGGGGCCGACCGGCCAGGAATGTTGGAAAATACTACATCCGAGATGTTAGGTTCCCTCAGGTTAGGCTATATAATGTTATAGACGTATATGACGTCCCCACGGAAAAGTACGGGCCGACACGACCGGGATTTTGTAAAACATTACCAGCGAGGGTCTAGGTGGGTTAGGTTAGGTTATATTACGATATAGACGTATATAATGTGCCCACCGAGAAGTAGGGGCCGACCCGCCAGGAATGATGGAAGATACTACATCCGAGATGTTAGGTTCCCTCAGGTTAGGATATATAAAGTTATAGACATATATGAGGTCCCCACGGAAAAGTACGGGCCGACACGACCGGGATTCTGTAGAACATTACCAGCGAGGGTCTAGTTGGGTTAGGTTAGGTTATATTACGATATAGACGAATATAATGTGCCCACCTAGAAGTAGGGGCCGACCCGCCAGGAATGTTGGAAAATACTACATCCGAGATGTTAGGTTCCCTTAGGTTAGGTTATATAACGTTATAGACGTATATAATGTCCCCACCAAGAAGTACGGGCCGACACGACCGGGATTTTGTAAAACATTACCAGCGAGGGTCTAGATGGGTTCGGTTAGGTTATATTACGATATAGACGTATGTAATGTGCCCACCGAGAAGTAGGGGCCGACCCGCCAGGAATGTTGGAAAATACTACATCCGAGATGTTAGGTTCCCTTAGGTTAGGATATATAACGTTATAGACGTATATAATGTCCGCACCGAGACGTACGGGACGACACGAACGGGATTCTGTAAAACATTCCCAGCTAGGGGCTAGATGTGTTACGTTAGGTTATATTACGTTATAGACGTATATAATGATCCCACCGAGAATTGGCGCCGACCCGCCAGGAATGTTGTGAAATAGTACATCCGAGATGTTAGGTTCCCTTAGGTTAGGATATATAACGTTATAGACGTATATAATGTCCCCACCGAGAAGTACGGGCCGACACGACCAGGATTTTGTAAAACATTACCATTGAGGTTCTAGATGGGTTAGGTTAGGTTATATTACGATATAGACCTATATAATGTGCCCACCGAGAAGTAGGGGCCGACCCGCCAGGAATGTTGGAAAATACTAGATCCGAGATGTTAGGTTCCCCTAGGTTAGGATATATAAATTTATAGACGTATATAATGTCCGCACCGAGACGTACGGGAAGACATGAACGGGATTCTGTGAAACATTACCAGCGAGGGTCTAGGTGGGTTAGGTTAGGTTATATTACGATATAGAAGTATATAATGTGCCCACCGAGAAGTAGGGGCCGACCCGCCAGGAATGTTGGAAAATACTACATCCGAGATGTTAGGTTCCCTCAGGTTAGGATATATAAAGTTATAGACGTATATGAGGTCCCCACGGAAAAGTACGGGCCGACACGACCGGGATTTTGTAAAACATTACCAGCGAGGGTCTAGGTGGGTTAGGTTAGGTTATATTACGATATAGACGTATATAATGTGCCCACCGAGAAGTAGGGGCCGACCAGCCAGGAATGTTGGAAAATACTACATCCGAGATGTTAGGTTCCCTCAGGTTAGGATATATAAAGTTATAGACATATATGAGGTCCCCACGGAAAAGTACGGGCCGACACGACCGGGATTTTGTAGAACATTACCAGCGAGGGTCTAGGTGGGTTAGGTTAGGTTATATTACGATATAGACGTATATAATGTGCCCACCGAGAAGTAGGGGCCGACCCGCCAGGAATGTTGGAAAATACTACATCCGAGATGTTAGGTTCCCTCAGGTTAGGATATATAAAGTTATAGACATATATAATATCCGTACCGAGACGTACGGGAAGACATGAACGGGATTTTGTAGAACATTACCAGCGAGGGTCTAGATGGGTTAGGTTAGGTTATATTACGGTATAGACGAATATAATGTGCCCACCTAGAAGTAGGGGCCGACCCGCCAGGAATGTTGGAAAATACTACATCCGAGATGTTAGGTTCTCTTAGGTTAGGGTATATAACGTTAAAGACGTATATAATGTCCCCACCGAGAAGTACGGGCCGACACGACCGGGATTTTGTAAAACATTACCAGCGAGGGTCTAGATGGGTTCGGTTAGGTTATATTACGATATAGACGTATGTAATGTGCCCACCGAGAAGTAGGGGCCGACCCGCCAGGAATGTTGGAAAATACTACATCCGAGATGTTAGGTTCCCTTAGGTTAGGATATATAAATTTGTAGACGTATATAATGTCCGCAACGAGACGTACGGGAAGACATGAACGGGATTCTGTGAAGCATTACCAGCGAGGGTCTTGGTGGGTTAGGTTAGGTTATATTACGTTATAGACGTATATAATGTTCCCACCGAGAAGTAGGGGCCGACCCGCCAGAAATGTTGGAAAATTCTACATCCGAGATGTTAAGTTGCCTTAGGTTAGGATATATAACGTTATGGACGAATATAATGTCCCCACCGAGAAGTACGAGCCGACACGACCGGGATTTTGTAAAACATTACCAGCGAGGGTCTAGATGGGTTAGGTTAGGTTATATTACGATATAGACGTATATAATGTGCCCACCGAGAAGTAGGGGCCGACCCGCAAGAAATGTTGGAAAATTCTACATCCGAGATGTTAAGTTGCCTTAGGTTAGGATATATAACGTTATAGACGTATATAATGTCCGCACCGAGACGTACGGGACGACACGAACGGGATTCTGTAAAACATTCCCAGCTAGGGGCTAGATGTGTTACGTTAGGTTATATTACGTTATAGACGTATATAATGATCCCACCGAGAATTGGCGCCGACCCGCCAGGAATGTTGTGAAATAGTACATCCGAGATGTTAGGTTCCCTTAGGTTAGGATATATAACGTTATAGACGTATATAATGTCCGCACCGAGACGTACGGGAAGACATGAACGGGATTCTGTGAAACATTACCAGCGAGGGTCTAGGTGGGTTAGGTTAGGTTATATTACGATATAGAAGTATATAATGTGCCCACCGAGAAGGAGGGGCCGACCCGACAGGAATGTTGGAAAATACTACATGCGAGATGTTAGGTTCCCTCAGGTTAGGATATATAAAGTTATAGACGTATATGAGGTCCCCACGGAAAAGTACGGGCCGACGCGACCGGGATTTTGTAAAACATTACCAGCGAGGGTCTAGGTGGGTTAGGTTAGGTTATATTACGATATAGACGTATATAATGTGCCCACCGAGAAGTAGGGGCCGACCCGCCAGGAATGTTGGAAAATACTACATCCGAGATGTTAGGTTCTCTTAGGTTAGGGTATATAACGTTATAGACGAATATAATGTCCCCACCGAGAAGTACCGGCAGACACGACCGGGATTTTGTAAAACATTACCAGCGAGGGTCTAGATGGGTTAGGTTAGGTTATATTACGATATAGACGTATATAATGTGCCCACCGAGAAGTAGGGGCCGACCAGCCAGGAATGTTGGAAAATACTACATCCGAGATGTTAGGTTCCCTCAGGTTAGGATATATAAAGTTATAGACATATATGAGGTCCCCACGGAAAAGTACGGGCCGACACGACCGGGATTTTGTAGAACATTACCAGCGAGGGTCTAGATGGGTTAGGTTAGGTTATATTACGATATAGACGTATATAATGTGCCCACCGAGAAGTAGGGGCCGACACGCCAGGAATGTTGTGAAATAGTACATCCGAGATGTTAGGTTCCCTTAGGTTAGGATATATAACGTTATAGACGTATATAATGTCCGCACCGAGACGTACGGGAAGACATGAACGGGATTCTGTGAAACATTACCAGCGAGGGTCTAGGTGGGTTAGGTTAGGTTATATTACGATATAGAAGTATATAATGTGCCCACCGAGAAGGAGGGGCCGACCCGACAGGAATGTTGGAAAATACTACATGCGAGATGTTAGGTTCCCTCAGGTTAGGATATATAAAGTTATAGACGTATATGAGGTCCCCACGGAAAAGTACGGGCCGACGCGACCGGGATTTTGTAAAACATTACCAGCGAGGGTCTAGGTGGGTTAGGTTAGGTTATATTACGATATAGACGTATATAATGTGCCCACCGAGAAGTAGGGGCCGACCCGCCAGGAATGTTGGAAAATACTACATCCGAGATGTTAGGTTCTCTTAGGTTAGGGTATATAACGTTATAGACGAATATAATGTCCCCACCGAGAAGTACCGGCAGACACGACCGGGATTTTGTAAAACATTACCAGCGAGGGTCTAGATGGGTTAGGTTAGGTTATATTACGATATAGACGTATATAATGTGCCCACCAAGAAGTAGGGGCCGACCCGCAAGAAATGTTGGAAAATTCTACATCCGAGATGTTAAGTTGCCTTAGGTTAGGATATATAACGTTATAGACGTATATAATGTCCGCACCGAGACGTACGGGACGACACGAACGGGATTCTGTAAAACATTCCCAGCTAGGGGCTAGATGTGTTACGTTAGGTTATATTACGTTATAGACGTATATAATGATCCCACCGAGAATTGGCGCCGACCCGCCAGGAATGTTGTGAAATAGTACATCCGAGATGTTAGGTTCCCTTAGGTTAGGATATATAACGTTATAGACGTATATAATGTCCGCACCGAGACGTACGGGAAGACATGAACGGGATTCTGTGAAACATTACCAGCGAGGGTCTAGGTGGGTTAGGTTAGGTTATATTACGATATAGAAGTATATAATGTGCCCACCGAGAAGGAGGGGCCGACCCGACAGGAATGTTGGAAAATACTACATGCGAGATGTTAGGTTCCCTCAGGTTAGGATATATAAAGTTATAGACGTATATGAGGTCCCCACGGAAAAGTACGGGCCGACGCGACCGGGATTTTGTAAAACATTACCAGCGAGGGTCTAGGTGGGTTAGGTTAGGTTATATTACGATATAGACGTATATAATGTGCCCACCGAGAAGTAGGGGCCGACCAGCCAGGAATGTTGGAAAATACTACATCCGAGATGTTAGGTTCTCTTAGGTTAGGGTATATAACGTTATAGACGAATATAATGTCCCCACCGAGAAGTACCGGCAGACACGACCGGGATTTTGTAAAACATTACCAGCGAGGGTCTAGATGGGTTAGGTTAGGTTATATTACGATATAGACCTATATAATGTGCCCACCGAGAAGTAGGGCCCGACCCGCCAGGAATGTTGGAAAATTCTACATCCGAGATGTTAAGTTGCCTTAGGTTAGGATATATAACGTTATAGACGTATATAATGTCCGCACCGAGACGTACGGGACGACACGAACGGGATTCTGTAAAACATTCCCAGCTAGGGGCTAGATGTGTTACGTTAGGTTATATTACGTTATAGACGTATATAATGATCCCACCGAGAATTGGCGCCGACCCGCCAGGAATGTTGTGAAATAGTACATCTGAGATGTTAGGTTCCCTTAAGTTAGGATATATAACGTTATAGACGTATATAATGTCCGCACCGAGACGTACGGGAAGACATGAACGGGATTCTGTGAAACATTACCAGCGAGGGTCTAGGTGGGTTAGGTTAGGTTATATTACGATATAGAAGTATATAATGTGCCCACCGAGAAGGAGGGGCCGACCCGCCAGGAATGTTGGAAAATACTACATGCGAGATGTTAGGTTCCCTCAGGTTAGGATATATAAAGTTATAGACGTATATGAGGTCCCCACGGAAAAGTACGGGCCGACACGACCGGGATTTTGTAAAACATTACCAGCGAGGGTCTAGATGGGTTAGGTTAGGTTATATTACGATAGAGACGTATATAATGTGCCCACCTAGAAGTAGGGGCCGACCCGCCAGGAATGTTGGAAAATACTACATCCGAGATGTTAGGTTCTCTTAGGTTAGGGTATATAACGTTATAGACGTATATAATGTCCCCACCGAGAAGTACGGGCCGACACGACCGGGATTTTGTAGAACATCACCAGCGAGGGTCTTGGTGGGTTAGGTTAGGTTATATTACGTTATAGACGTATATAATGTGCCCACCGAGAAGTAGGGGCCGACCCGCGAGGAATGTTGGAAAATACTACATCCGAGATGTTAGGTTCCCTTAGGTTAGGATATATAACGTTATAGACGTATATAATGTCCGCACCGAGACGTACGGGAAGACATGAACGGGATTCTGTGAAACATTACCAGCGAGGGTCTAGGTGGGTTAGGTTAGGTTATATTACGATATAGACCTATATAATGTGCCCACCGAGAAGTAGGGCCCGACCCGCCAGAAATGTTGGAAAATTCTACATCCGAGATGTTAAGTTGCCTTAGGTTAGGATATATGACGTTATAGACGTATATAATGTCCGCACCGAGACGTACGGGACGACACGAACGGGATTCTGTAACACATTCCCAGCTAGGGGCTAGGTGTGTTAGGTTTGGTTATATTACGATATAGACCTATATAATGTGCCCACCTAGAAGTAGGGGCCGACCCGCCAGGAATGTTGGAAAATACTACATCCGAGATGTTAGGTTCTCTTAGGTTAGGTTATATAACGTTATAGACGTATATAATGTCCGCACCGAGACGTACGGGACGACACGAACGGGATTCTGTAACACATTCCCAGCTAGGGGCTAGGTGTGTTAGGTTTGGTTATATTACGATATAGACCTATATAATGTGCCCACCTAGAAGTAGGGGCCGACCCGCCAGGAATGTTGGAAAATACTACATCCGAGATGTTAGGTTCTCTTAGGTTAGGTTATATAACGTTATAGACGTATATAGTGTCCCCACCGAGAAGTACGGGCCGACACGACCGGGATTTTGTAGAACATTACCAGCGAGGGTCTAGATGGGTTAGGTTAGGTTATATTACGATATAGACGAATATAATGTGCCCACCTAGAAGTAGGGGCCGACCGGCCAGGAATGTTGGAAAATACTACATCCGAGATGTTAGGTTCCCTCAGGTTAGGCTATATAATGTTATAGACGTATATGACGTCCCCACGGAAAAGTACGGGCCGACACGACCGGGATTCTGTAGAACATTACCAGCGAGGGTCTAGTTGGGTTAGGTTAGGTTATATTACGATATAGACGAATATAATGTGCCCACCTAGAAGTAGGGGCCGACCCGCCAGGAATGTTGGAAAATACTACATCCGAGATGTTAGGTTCTCTTAGGTTAGGTTATATAACGTTATAGACGTATATAATGTCCCCACCCAGAAGACCGGGCCGACACGACCGGGATTTTGTAAAACATTACCAGCGAGGGTCTAGATGGGTTCGGTTAGGTTATATTACGATATAGACGTATGTAATGTGCTCACCGAGAAGTAGGGGCCGACCCGCCAGGAATGTTGGAAAATACTACATCCGAGATGTTAGGTTCCCTTAGGTTAGGATATATAAATTTATAGACGTATATAATGTCCGCACCGAGACGTACGGGAAGACATGAACGGGATTCTGTGAAGCATTACCAGCGAGGGTCTAGGTGGGTTAGGTTAGGTTATGTTACGATATAGACCTATATAATGTGCCCACCGAGAAGTAGGGCCCGACCCGCCAGAAATGTTGGAAAATTCTACATCCGAGATGTTAAGTTGCCTTAGGTTAGGATATATAACGTTATAGACGTATATAATGTCCGCACCGAGACGTACGGGACGACACGAACGGGATTCTGTAACACATTCCCAGCTAGGGGCTAGGTGTGTTAGGTTAGGTTATATTACGATATAGACGTATATAATGTGCCCACCGAGAAGTAGGGGCCGACACGCCAGGAATGTTGGAAAATACTACATCCGAGATGTTAGGTTCCCTCAGGTTAGGATATATAACGTTATAGACGTATATGAGGTCCCCACGGAAAAGTACGGGCCGACACGACCGGGATTTTGTAAAACATTACCAGCGAGGGTCTAGATGGGTTAGGTTAGGTTATATTACGATATAGACGTATATAGTGTGCCCACCGAGAAGTAGGGGCCGACCAGCCAGGAATGTTGGAAAATACTACATCCGAGATGTTAGGTTCCCTTAGGTTAGGATATATAAATTTATAGACGTATATAATGTCCGCACCGAGACGTACAGGAAGACACGACCGGGATTTTGTAAAACATTACCAGCGAGTGTCTAGATGGGTTAGGTTAGGTTATATTACGTTATAGACGTATATAAAGATCCCACCGAGAAGTAGGGGCCGACCCGCCAGGAATGTTGTAAAATACTACATCCGAGATGTTAGGTTCCCTTAGGTTAGGATATATAATGTTATAGACGTATATACTGTACCCACGGCAAAGTACGGGCCGACACGACCGGAATTTTGTAAAACATTACCAGCGAGGGTCTAGGTGGGTTAGGTTAGGTTATATTACGATATAGACGTATATAATGTGCCCACCGAGAAGTAGGGGCCGACCAGCCAGGAATGTTGGAAAATACTACATCCGAGATGTTAGGTTCCCTCAGGTTAGGATATATAAAGTTATAGACATATATGAGGTCCCCACGGAAAAGTACGGGCCGACACGACCGGGATTTTGTAGAACATTACCAGCGAGGGTCTAGATGGGTTAGGTTAGGTTATATTACGATATAGACGTATATAATGTGCCCACCGAGAAGTAGGGGCCGACACGCCAGGAATGTTGGAAAATACTACATCCGAGATGTTAGGTTCCCTTAGGTTAGGATATATAACGTTATAGACGTATATAATGTCCCCACCGAGAAGTACGGGCCGACACGACCGGGATTTTGTAAAACATTACCATTGAGGGTCTAGATGGGTTAGGTTAGGTTATATTACGATATAGACCTATATAATGTGCCCACCGAGATGTAGGGGCCGACCCGCCAGGAATGTTGGAAAATACTACATCCGAGATGTTAGGTTCCCTTAGGTTAGGATATATAAATTTATAGACGTATATAATGTCCGCACCGAGACGTACGGGAAGACATGAACGGGATTCTGTGAAACAGTACCAGCGAGGGTCTAGGTGGGTTAGGTTAGGTTATATTACGATATAGAAGTATATAATGTGCCCACCGAGAAGGAGGGGCCGACCCGCCAGGAATGTTGGAAAATACTACATGCGAGATGTTAGGTTCCCTCAGGTTAGGATATATAAAGTTATAGACGTATATGAGGTCCCCACGGAAAAGTACGGGCCGACACGACCGGGATTTTGTAAAACATTACCAGCGAGGGTCTAGATGGGTTAGGTTAGGTTATATTACGATAGAGACGTATATAATGTGCCCACCTAGAAGTAGGGGCCGACCCGCCAGGAATGTTGGAAAATACTACATCCGAGATGTTAGGTTCTCTTAGGTTAGGGTATATAACGTTATAGACATATATGAGGTCCCCACGGAAAAGTACGGGCCGACACGACCGGGATTTTGTAGAACATTACCAGCGAGGGTCTAGATGGGTTAGGTTAGGTTATATTACGATATAGACGTATATAATGTGCCCACCGAGAAGTAGGGGCCGACACGCCAGGAATGTTGGAAAATACTACATCCGAGATGTTAGGTTCCCTTAGGTTAGGATATATAACGTTATAGACGTATATAATGTCCCCACCGAGAAGTACGGGCCGACACGACCGGGATTTTGTAAAACATTACCATTGAGGGTCTAGATGGGTTAGGTTAGGTTATATTACGATATAGACCTATATAATGTGCCCACCGAGATGTAGGGGCCGACCCGCCAGGAATGTTGGAAAATACTACATCCGAGATGTTAGGTTCCCTTAGGTTAGGATATATAAATTTATAGACGTATATAATGTCCGCACCGAGACGTACGGGAAGACATGAACGGGATTCTGTGAAACATTACCAGCGAGGGTCTAGGTGGGTTAGGTTAGGTTATATTACGATATAGAAGTATATAATGTGCCCACCGAGAAGGAGGGGCCGACCCGCCAGGAATGTTGGAAAATACTACATGCGAGATGTTAGGTTCCCTCAGGTTAGGATATATAAAGTTATAGACGTATATGAGGTCCCCACGGAAAAGTACGGGCCGACACGACCGGGATTTTGTAAAACATTACCAGCGAGGGTCTAGATGGGTTAGGTTAGGTTATATTACGATAGAGACGTATATAATGTGCCCACCTAGAAGTAGGGGCCGACCCGCCAGGAATGTTGGAAAATACTACATCCGAGATGTTAGGTTCTCTTAGGTTAGGGTATATAACGTTATAGACGTATATAATGTCCCCACCGAGAAGTACGGGCCGACACGACCGGGATTTTGTAGAACATCACCAGCGAGGGTCTTGGTGGGTTAGGTTAGGTTATATTACGTTATAGACGTATATAATGTGCCCACCGAGAAGTAGGGGCCGACCCGCGAGGAATGTTGGAAAATACTACATCCGAGATGTTAGGTTCCCTTAGGTTAGGATATATAACGTTATAGACGTATATAATGTCCGCACCGAGACGTACGGGAAGACATGAACGGGATTCTGTGAAACATTACCAGCGAGGGTCTAGGTGGGTTAGGTTAGGTTATATTACGATATAGACCTATATAATGTGCCCACCGAGAAGTAGGGCCCGACCCGCCGGAAATGTTGGAAAATTCTACATCCGAGATGTTAAGTTGCCTTAGGTTAGGATATATGACGTTATAGACGTATATAATGTCCGCACCGAGACGTACGGGAGGACACGAACGGGATTCTGTAACATATTCCCAGCTAGGGGCTAGGTGTGTTAGGTTTGGTTATATTACGATATAGACCTATATAATGTGCCCACCTAGAAGTAGGGGCCGACCCGCCAGGAATGTTGGAAAATACTACATCCGAGATGTTAGGTTCTCTTAGGTTAGGATATATAACGTTATAGACGTATATAGTGTCCCCACCGAGAAGTACGGGCCGACACGACCGGGATTTTGTAGAACATTACCAACGAGGGTCTAGATGGGTTAGGTTAGGTTATATTACGATATAGACGAATATAATGTGCCCACCTAGAAGTAGGGGCCGACCCGCCAGGAATGTTGGAAAATACTACATCCGAGATGTTAGGTTCCCTCAGGTTAGGCTATATAATGTTATAGACGTATATGACGTCCCCACGGAAAAGTACGGGCCGACACGACCGGGATTTTGTAAAACATTACCATTGAGGGTCTAGATGGGTTAGGTTAGGTTATATTACGATATAGACCTATATAATGTGCCCACCGAGATGTAGGGGCCGACCCGCCAGGAATGTTGGAAAATACTACATCCGAGATGTTAGGTTCCCTTAGGTTAGGATATATAAATTTATAGACGTATATAATGTCCGCACCGAGACGTACGGGAAGACATGAACGGGATTCTGTGAAACAGTACCAGCGAGGGTCTAGGTGGGTTAGGTTAGGTTATATTACGATATAGAAGTATATAATGTGCCCACCGAGAAGGAGGGGCCGACCCGCCAGGAATGTTGGAAAATACTACATGCGAGATGTTAGGTTCCCTCAGGTTAGGATATATAAAGTTATAGACGTATATGAGGTCCCCACGGAAAAGTACGGGCCGACACGACCGGGATTTTGTAAAACATTACCAGCGAGGGTCTAGATGGGTTAGGTTAGGTTATATTACGATAGAGACGTATATAATGTGCCCACCTAGAAGTAGGGGCCGACCCGCCAGGAATGTTGGAAAATACTACATCCGAGATGTTAGGTTCTCTTAGGTTAGGGTATATAACGTTATAGACATATATGAGGTCCCCACGGAAAAGTACGGGCCGACACGACCGGGATTTTGTAGAACATTACCAGCGAGGGTCTAGATGGGTTAGGTTAGGTTATATTACGATATAGACGTATATAATGTGCCCACCGAGAAGTAGGGGCCGACACGCCAGGAATGTTGGAAAATACTACATCCGAGATGTTAGGTTCCCTTAGGTTAGGATATATAACGTTATAGACGTATATAATGTCCCCACCGAGAAGTACGGGCCGACACGACCGGGATTTTGTAAAACATTACCATTGAGGGTCTAGATGGGTTAGGTTAGGTTATATTACGATATAGACGTATATAGTGTGCCCACCGAGAAGTAGGGGCCGACCAGCCAGGAATGTTGGAAAATACTACATCCGAGATGTTAGGTTCCCTTAGGTTAGGATATATAAATTTATAGACGTATATAATGTCCGCACCGAGACGTACAGGAAGACACGACCGGGATTTTGTAAAACATTACCAGCGAGTGTCTAGATGGGTTAGGTTAGGTTATATTACGTTATAGACGTATATAAAGATCCCACCGAGAAGTAGGGGCCGACCCGCCAGGAATGTTGTAAAATACTACATCCGAGATGTTAGGTTCCCTTAGGTTAGGATATATAATGTTATAGACGTATATACTGTACCCACGGCAAAGTACGGGCCGACACGACCGGAATTTTGTAAAACATTACCAGCGAGGGTCTAGGTGGGTTAGGTTAGGTTATATTACGATATAGACGTATATAATGTGCCCACCGAGAAGTAGGGGCCGACCAGCCAGGAATGTTGGAAAATACTACATCCGAGATGTTAGGTTCCCTCAGGTTAGGATATATAAAGTTATAGACATATATGAGGTCCCCACGGAAAAGTACGGGCCGACACGACCGGGATTTTGTAGAACATTACCAGCGAGGGTCTAGATGGGTTAGGTTAGGTTATATTACGATATAGACGTATATAATGTGCCCACCGAGAAGTAGGGGCCGACACGCCAGGAATGTTGGAAAATACTACATCCGAGATGTTAGGTTCCGTTAGGTTAGGATATATAACGTTATAGACGTATATAATGTCCCCACCGAGAAGTACGGGCCGACACGACCGGGATTTTGTAAAACATTACCATTGAGGGTCTAGATGGGTTAGGTTAGGTTATATTACGATATAGACCTATATAATGTGCCCACCGAGATGTAGGGGCCGACCCGCCAGGAATGTTGGAAAATACTACATCCGAGATGTTAGGTTCCCTTAGGTTAGGATATATAAATTTATAGACGTATATAATGTCCGCACCGAGACGTACGGGAAGACATGAACGGGATTCTGTGAAACAGTACCAGCGAGGGTCTAGGTGGGTTAGGTTAGGTTATATTACGATATAGAAGTATATAATGTGCCCACCGAGAAGGAGGGGCCGACCCGCCAGGAATGTTGGAAAATACTACATGCGAGATGTTAGGTTCCCTCAGGTTAGGATATATAAAGTTATAGACGTATATGAGGTCCCCACGGAAAAGTACGGGCCGACACGACCGGGATTTTGTAAAACATTACCAGCGAGGGTCTAGATGGGTTAGGTTAGGTTATATTACGATAGAGACGTATATAATGTGCCCACCTAGAAGTAGGGGCCGACCCGCCAGGAATGTTGGAAAATACTACATCCGAGATGTTAGGTTCTCTTAGGTTAGGGTATATAACGTTATAGACATATATGAGGTCCCCACGGAAAAGTACGGGCCGACACGACCGGGATTTTGTAGAACATTACCAGCGAGGGTCTAGATGGGTTAGGTTAGGTTATATTACGATATAGACGTATATAATGTGCCCACCGAGAAGTAGGGGCCGACACGCCAGGAATGTTGGAAAATACTACATCCGAGATGTTAGGTTCCCTTAGGTTAGGATATATAACGTTATAGACGTATATAATGTCCCCACCGAGAAGTACGGGCCGACACGACCGGGATTTTGTAAAACATTACCATTGAGGGTCTAGATGGGTTAGGTTAGGTTATATTACGATATAGACCTATATAATGTGCCCACCGAGATGTAGGGGCCGACCCGCCAGGAATGTTGGAAAATACTACATCCGAGATGTTAGGTTCCCTTAGGTTAGGATATATAAATTTATAGACGTATATAATGTCCGCACCGAGACGTACGGGAAGACATGAACGGGATTCTGTGAAACATTACCAGCGAGGGTCTAGGTGGGTTAGGTTAGGTTATATTACGATATAGAAGTATATAATGTGCCCACCGAGAAGGAGGGGCCGACCCGCCAGGAATGTTGGAAAATACTACATGCGAGATGTTAGGTTCCCTCAGGTTAGGGTATATAAAGTTATAGACGTATATGAGGTCCCCACGGAAAAGTACGGGCCGACACGACCGGGATTTTGTAAAACATTACCAGCGAGGGTCTAGATGGGTTAGGTTAGGTTATATTACGATAGAGACGTATATAATGTGCCCACCTAGAAGTAGGGGCCGACCCGCCAGGAATGTTGGAAAATACTACATCCGAGATGTTAGGTTCTCTTAGGTTAGGGTATATAACGTTATAGACGTATATAATGTCCCCACCGAGAAGTACGGGCCGACACGACCGGGATTTTGTAGAACATCACCAGCGAGGGTCTTGGTGGGTTAGGTTAGGTTATATTACGTTATAGACGTATATAATGTGCCCACCGAGAAGTAGGGGCCGACCCGCGAGGAATGTTGGAAAATACTACATCCGAGATGTTAGGTTCCCTTAGGTTAGGATATATAACGTTATAGACGTATATAATGTCCGCACCGAGACGTACGGGAAGACATGAACGGGATTCTGTGAAACATTACCAGCGAGGGTCTAGGTGGGTTAGGTTAGGTTATATTACGATATAGACCTATATAATGTGCCCACCGAGAAGTAGGGCCCGACCCGCCGGAAATGTTGGAAAATTCTACATCCGAGATGTTAAGTTGCCTTAGGTTAGGATATATGACGTTATAGACGTATATAATGTCCGCACCGAGACGTACGGGAGGACACGAACGGGATTCTGTAACATATTCCCAGCTAGGGGCTAGGTGTGTTAGGTTTGGTTATATTACGATATAGACCTATATAATGTGCCCACCTAGAAGTAGGGGCCGACCCGCCAGGAATGTTGGAAAATACTACATCCGAGATGTTAGGTTCTCTTAGGTTAGGATATATAACGTTATAGACGTATATAGTGTCCCCACCGAGAAGTACGGGCCGACACGACCGGGATTTTGTAGAACATTACCAACGAGGGTCTAGATGGGTTAGGTTAGGTTATATTACGATATAGACGAATATAATGTGCCCACCTAGAAGTAGGGGCCGACCCGCCAGGAATGTTGGAAAATACTACATCCGAGATGTTAGGTTCCCTCAGGTTAGGCTATATAATGTTATAGACGTATATGACGTCCCCACGGAAAAGTACGGGCCGACACGACCGGGATTTTGTAAAACATTACCAGCGAGGGTCTAGGTGGGTTAGGTTAGGTTATATTACGATATAGACGTATATAATGTGCCCACCGAGAAGTAGGGGCCGACCCGCCAGGAATGTTGGAAGATACTACATCCGAGATGTTAGGTTCCCTCAGGTTAGGATATATAAAGTTATAGACATATATGAGGTCCCCACGGAAAAGTACGGGCCGACACGACCGGGATTCTGTAGAACATTACCAGCGAGGGTCTAGTTGGGTTAGGTTAGGTTATATTACGATATAGACGAATATAATGTGCCCACCTAGAAGTAGGGGCCGACCCGCCAGGAATGTTGGAAAATACTACATCCGAGATGTTAGGTTCTCTTAGGTTAGGTTATATAACGTTATAGACGTATATAATGTCCCCACCAAGAAGTACGGGCCGACACGACCGGGATTTTGTAAAACATTACCAGCGAGGGTCTAGATGGGTTCGGTTAGGTTATATTACGATATAGACGTATGTAATGTGCCCACCGAGAAGTAGGGGCCGACCCGCCAGGAATGTTGGAAAATACTACATCCGAGATGTTAGGTTCCCTTAGGTTAGGATATATAAATTTATAGACGTATATAATGTCCGCACCGAGACGTACGGGAAGACATGAACGGGATTCTGTGAAGCATTACCAGCGAGGGTCTAGGTGGGTTAGGTTAGGTTATATTACGATATAGACCTATATAATGTGCCCACCGAGAAGTAGGGCCCGACCCGCCAGAAATGTTGGAAAATTCTACATCCGAGATGTTAAGTTGCCTTAGGTTAGGATATATAACGTTATAGACGTATATAATGTCCGCACCGAGACGTACGGGACGACACGAACGGGATTCTGTAACACATTCCCAGCTAGGGGCTAGGTGTGTTAGGTTAGGTTATATTACGATATAGACGTATATAATGTGCCCACCGAGAAGTAGGGGCCGACACGCCAGGAATGTTGGAAAATACTACATCCGAGATGTTAGGTTCCCTCAGGTTAGGATATATAACGTTATAGAAGTATATAATGTCCCCACCGAGAAGTACGGGCCGACACGACCGGGATTTTGTAAAACATTACCATTGAGGGTCTAGATGGGTTAGGTTAGGTTATATTACGATATAGACCTATATAATGTGCCCACCGAGATGTAGGGGCCGACCCGCCAGGAATGTTGGAAAATACTACATCCGAGATGTTAGGTTCCCTTAGGTTAGGATATATAAATTTATAGACGTATATAATGTCCGCACCGAGACGTACGGGAAGACATGAACGGGATTCTGTGAAACATTACCAGCGAGGGTCTAGGTGGGTTAGGTTAGGTTATATTACGATATAGAAGTATATAATGTGCCCACCGAGAAGGAGGGGCCGACCCGCCAGGAATGTTGGAAAATACTACATGCGAGATGTTAGGTTCCCTCAGGTTAGGATATATAAAGTTATAGACGTATATGAGGTCCCCACGGAAAAGTACGGGCCGACACGACCGGGATTTTGTAAAACATTACCAGCGAGGGTCTAGATGGGTTAGGTTAGGTTATATTACGATAGAGACGTATATAATGTGCCCACCTAGAAGTAGGGGCCGACCCGCCAGGAATGTTGGAAAATACTACATCCGAGATGTTAGGTTCTCTTAGGTTAGGGTATATAACGTTATAGACGTATATAATGTCCCCACCGAGAAGTACGGGCCGAAACGACCGGGATTTTGTAGAACATCACCAGCGAGGGTCTTGGTGGGTTAGGTTAGGTTATATTACGTTATAGACGTATATAATGTGCCCACCGAGAAGTAGGGGCCGACCCGCGAGGAATGTTGGAAAATACTACATCCGAGATGTTAGGTTCCCTTAGGTTAGGATATATAACGTTATAGACGTATATAATGTCCGCACCGAGACGTACGGGAAGACATGAACGGGATTCTGTGAAACATTACCAGCGAGGGTCTAGGTGGGTTAGGTTAGGTTATATTACGATATAGACCTATATAATGTGCCCACCGAGAAGTAGGGCCCGACCCGCCGGAAATGTTGGAAAATTCTACATCCGAGATGTTAAGTTCTCTTAGGTTAGGATATATAACGTTATAGACGTATATAGTGTCCCCACCGAGAAGTACGGGCCGACACGACCGGGATTTTGTAGAACATTACCAACGAGGGTCTAGATGGGTTAGGTTAGGTTATATTACGATATAGACGAATATAATGTGCCCACCTAGAAGTAGGGGCCGACCCGCCAGGAATGTTGGAAAATACTACATCCGAGATGTTAGGTTCCCTCAGGTTAGGCTATATAATGTTATAGACGTATATGACGTCCCCACGGAAAAGTACGGGCCGACACGACCGGGATTTTGTAAAACATTACCAGCGAGGGTCTAGGTGGGTTAGGTTAGGTTATATTACGATATAGACGTATATAATGTGCCCACCGAGAAGTAGGGGCCGACCCGCCAGGAATGTTGGAAGATACTACATCCGAGATGTTAGGTTCCCTCAGGTTAGGATATATAAAGTTATAGACATATATGAGGTCCCCACGGAAAAGTACGGGCCGACACGACCGGGATTCTGTAGAACATTACCAGCGAGGGTCTAGTTGGGTTAGGTTAGGTTATATTACGATATAGACGAATATAATGTGCCCACCTAGAAGTAGGGGCCGACCCGCGAGGAATGTTGGAAAATACTACATCCGAGATGTTAGGTTCCCTTAGGTTAGGATATATAAATTTATAGACGTATATAATGTCCGCACCGAGACGTACGGGAAGACATGAACGGGATTCTGTGAAGCATTACCAGCGAGGGTCTAGGTGGGTTAGGTTAGGTTATATTACGATATAGACCTATATAATGTGCCCACCGAGAAGTAGGGCCCGACCCGCCAGAAATGTTGGAAAATTCTACATCCGAGATGTTAAGTTGCCTTAGGTTAGGATATATAACGTTATAGACGTATATAATGTCCGCACCGAGACGTACGGGACGACACGAACGGGATTCTGTAACACATTCCCAGCTAGGGGCTAGATGTGTTAGGTTAGGTTATATTACGATATAGACGTATATAATGTGCCCACCGAGAAGTAGGGGCCGACACGCCAGGAATGTTGGAAAATACTACATCCGAGATGTTAGGTTCCCTCAGGTTAGGATATATAACGTTATAGAAGTATATAATGTCCCCACCGAGAAGTACGGGCCGACACGACCGGGATTTTGTAAAACATTACCATTGAGGGTCTAGATGGGTTAGGTTAGGTTATATTACGATATAGACCTATATAATGTGCCCACCGAGATGTAGGGGCCCACCCGCCAGGAATGTTGGAAAATACTACATCCGAGATGTTAGGTTCCCTTAGGTTAGGATATATAAATTTATAGACGTATATAATGTCCGCACCGAGACGTACGGGAAGACATGAACGGGATTCTGTGAAACATTACCAGCGAGGGTCTAGGTGGGTTAGGTTAGGTTATATTACGATATAGAAGTATATAATGTGCCCACCGAGAAGGAGGGGCCGACCCGCCAGGAATGTTGGAAAATACTACATGCGAGATGTTAGGTTCCCTCAGGTTAGGATATATAAAGTTATAGACGTATATGAGGTCCCCACGGAAAAGTACGGGCCGACACGACCGGGATTTTGTAAAACATTACCAGCGAGGGTCTAGATGGGTTAGGTTAGGTTATATTACGATAGAGACGTATATAATGTGCCCACCTAGAAGTAGGGGCCGACCCGCCAGGAATGTTGGAAAATACTACATCCGAGATGTTAGGTTCTCTTAGGTTAGGGTATATAACGTTATAGACGTATATAATGTCCCCACCGAGAAGTACGGGCCGACACGACCGGGATTTTGTAGAACATCACCAGCGAGGGTCTTGGTGGGTTAGGTTAGGTTATATTACGTTATAGACGTATATAATGTGCCCACCGAGAAGTAGGGGCCGACCCGCGAGGAATGTTGGAAAATACTACATCCGAGATGTTAAGTTCCCTTAGGTTAGGATATATAACGTTATAGACGTATATAATGTCCGCACCGAGACGTACGGGAAGACATGAACGGGATTCTGTGAAACATTACCAGCGAGGGTCTAGGTGGGTTAGGTTAGGTTATATTACGATATAGACCTATATAATGTGCCCACCGAGAAGTAGGGCCCGACCCGCCGGAAATGTTGGAAAATTCTACATCCGAGATGTTAAGTTGCCTTAGGTTAGGATATATGACGTTATAGACGTATATAATGTCCGCACCGAGACGTACGGGAGGACACGAACGGGATTCTGTAACACATTCCCAGCTAGGGGCTAGGTGTGTTAGGTTTGGTTATATTACGATATAGACCTATATAATGTGCCCACCTAGAAGTAGGGGCCGACCCGCCAGGAATGTTGGAAAATACTACATCCGAGATGTTAGGTTCTCTTAGGTTAGGATATATAACGTTATAGACGTATATAGTGTCCCCACCGAGAAGTACGGGCCGACACGACCGGGATTTTGTAGAACATTACCAACGAGGGTCTAGATGGGTTAGGTTAGGTTATATTACGATATAGACGAATATAATGTGCCCACCTAGAAGTAGGGGCCGACCCGCCAGGAATGTTGGAAAATACTACATCCGAGATGTTAGGTTCCCTCAGGTTAGGCTATATAATGTTATAGACGTATATGACGTCCCCACGGAAAAGTACGGGCCGACACGACCGGGATTTTGTAAAACATTACCAGCGAGGGTCTAGGTGGGTTAGGTTAGGTTATATTACGATATAGACGTATATAATGTGCCCAACGAGAAGTAGGGGCCGACCCGCCAGGAATGTTGGAAGATACTACATCCGAGATGTTAGGTTCCCTCAGGTTAGGATATATAAAGTTATAGACATATATGAGGTCCCCACGGAAAAGTACGGGCCGACACGACCGGGATTCTGTAGAACATTACCAGCGAGGGTCTAGTTGGGTTAGGTTAGGTTATATTACGATATAGACGAATATAATGTGCCCACCTAGAAGTAGGGGCCGACCCGCCAGGAATGTTGGAAAATACTACATCCGAGATGTTAGGTTCTCTTAGGTTAGGTTATATAACGTTATAGACGTATATAATGTCCCCACCAAGAAGTACGGGCCGACACGACCGGGATTTTGTAAAACATTACCAGCGAGGGTCTAGATGGGTTCGGTTAGGTTATATTACGATATAGACGTATGTAATGTGCCCACCGAGAAGTAGGGGCCGACCCGCCAGGAATGTTGGAAAATACTACATCCGAGATGTTAGGTTCCCTTAGGTTAGGATATATAAATTTATAGACGTATATAATGTCCGCACCGAGACGTACGGGAAGACATGAACGGGATTCTGTGAAGCATTACCAGCGAGGGTCTAGGTGGGTTAGGTTAGGTTATATTACGATATAGACCTATATAATGTGCCCACCGAGAAGTAGGGCCCGACCCGCCAGAAATGTTGGAAAATTCTACATCCGAGATGTTAAGTTGCCTTAGGTTAGGATATATAACGTTATAGACGTATATAATGTCCGCACCGAGACGTACGGGACGACACGAACGGGATTCTGTAACACATTCCCAGCTAGGGGCTAGGTGTGTTAGGTTAGGTTATATTACGATATAGACGTATATAATGTGCCCACCGAGAAGTAGGGGCCGACACGCCAGGAATGTTGGAAAATACTACATCCGAGATGTTAGGTTCCCTCAGGTTAGGATATATAACGTTATAGAAGTATATGAGGTCCCCACGGAAAAGTACGGGCCGACACGACCGGGATTTTGTAAAACATTACCAGCGAGGGTCTAGATGGGTTAGGTTAGGTTATATTACGATATAGACGTATATAATGTGCCCACCGAGAAGTAGGGGCCGACCAGCCAGGAATGTTGGAAAATACTACATCCGAGATGTTAGGTTCCCTTAGGTTAGGATATATAAATTTATAGACGTATATAATGTCCGCACCGAGACGTACAGGAAGACACGACCGGGATTTTGTAAAACATTACCAGCGAGTGTCTAGATGGGTTAGGTTAGGTTATATTACGTTATAGACGTATATAAAGATCCCACCGAGAAGTAGGGGCCGACCCGCCAGAAATGTTGTAAAATACTACATCCGAGATGTTAGGTTCCCTTAGGTTAGGATATATAATGTTATAGACGTATATACTGTACCCACGGCAAAGTACGGGCCGACACGACCGGAATTTTGTAAAACATTACCAGCGAGGGTCTAAATGGGTTAGGTCAGGTTATATTACAGTATAGACGTATATAATGTGCCCACCTAGAAGTAGGGGCCGACCCGCCAGGAATGTTGGAAAATACTACATCCGAGATGTTATGTTCTCTTAGGTTAGGTTATATTACGTTATAGACGTATATAATGTCCCCACCGACAAGTACGGGCCGACACGACCGCGATTTTGTAAAACATTACCAGCGAGGGTCTAGATGGGTTAGGTTAGGTTATATTACGATAGAGACGTATATAATGTGCCCACCTAGAAGTAGGGGCCGACCCGCCAGGAATGTTGGAAAATACTACATCCGAGATGTTAGGTTCCCTTAGGTTAGGATATATAACGTTATAGACGTATATAATGTCCGCACCGAGACGTACGGGACGACACGAACGGGATTCTGTAACACATTCCCAGCTAGGGGCTAGGTGTGTTAGGTTAGGTTATATTACGATAGAGACGTATATAATGTGCCCACCTAGAAGTAGGGGCCGACCCGCCAGGAATGTTGGAAAATACTACATCCGAGATGTTAGGTTCCCTTAGGTTAGGATATATAACGTTATAGACGTATATAATGTCCGCACCGAGACGTACGGGACGACACGAACGGGATTCTGTAACACATTCCCAGCTAGGGGCTAGGTGTGTTAGGTTAGGTTATATTACGATATAGACGTATATAATGTGCCCACCGAGAAGTAGGGGCCGACACGCCAGGAATGTTGGAAAATACTACATCCGAGATGTTAGGTTCCCTCAGGTTAGGATATATAACGTTATAGAAGTATATGAGGTCCCCACGGAAAAGTACGGGCCGACACGACCGGGATTTTGTAAAACATTACCAGCGAGGGTCTAGATGGGTTAGGTTAGGTTACATTACGATATAGACGTATATAATGTGCCCACCGAGAAGTAGGGGCCGACCAGCCAGGAATGTTGGAAAATACTACATCCGAGATGTTAGGTTCCCTTAGGTTAGGATATATAAATTTATAGACGTATATAATGTCCGCACCGAGACGTACAGGAAGACACGACCGGGATTTTGTAAAACATTACCAGCGAGTGTCTAGATGGGTTAGGTTAGGTTATATTACGTTATAGACGTATATAAAGATCCCACCGAGAGGTAGGGGCCGACCCGCCAGGAATGTTGTAAAATACTACATCCGAGATGTTAGGTTCCCTTAGGTTAGGATATATAATGTTATAGACGTATATACTGTACCCACGGCAAAGTACGGGCCGACACGACCGGAATTTTGTAAAACATTACCAGCGAGGGTCTAGATGGGTTAGGTCAGGTTATATTACAATATAGACGTATATAATGTGCCCACCTAGAAGTAGGGGCCGACCCGCCAGGAATGTTGGAAAATACTACATCCGAGATGTTATGTTCTCTTAGGTTAGGTTATATTACGTTATAGACGTATATAATGTCCCCACCGACAAGTACGGGCCGACACGACCGCGATTTTGTAAAACATTACCAGCGAGGGTCTAGATGGGTTAGGTTAGGTTATATTACGATAGAGACGTATATAATGTGCCCACCTAGAAGTAGGGGCCGACCCGCCAGGAATGTTGGAAAATACTACATCCGAGATGTTAGGTTCCCTTAGGTTAGGATATATAAATTTATAGACGTATATAATGTCCGCACCTAGACGTACGGGAAGACATGAACGGGATTCTGTGAAACATTACCAGCGAGGGTCTAGGTGGGTTAGGTTAGGTTATATTACGATATAGACGTATATAATGTCCCCACCGAGAAGTAGGAGCCGACCCGCCAGGAATGTTGGAAAATACTACATCCGAGATGTTAGGTTCCCTTAGGTTAGGATATATAACGTTATAAACGTATATAATGTCCCCACCGAGAAGTACGGGCAGACACGACCGGGATTTTGTAAAACATTACCAGCGACGGTCTAGATGTGTTAGGTAAGGTTATATTACGATATAGACGTATATAATGTGCCCACCGAGAAGTAGGGGCCGACCCGCCAGAAATGATGGAAAATTCTACATCCGAAATGATAAGTTGCCTTAGGTTAGGATATATAACGTTATAGACGTATATAATGCCCGCACCGAGACATACGGGACGACACGACCGGGATTTTGTAGAACATTACCAGCGAGGTTCTAGATGGGTTAGGTTAGGTTATATAACGATATAGGCGTATATAATGTCCCCACGGAAAAGTACGGGCCGACACGACCGGGATTTTGTAAAACATTACCAGCGAGGGTCTAAATGGGTTAGGTTAGGTTATGTTACGATATAGACGTATATAATGTGCCCACCGAGAAGTAGGGGCCGACCCGCCAGGAATGTTGGAAAATACTACATCCGAGATGTTAGGTTCTCTTAGGTTAGGGTATATAACGTTATAGACGTATATAATGTCCCCACCGAGAAGTACGGGCCGACACGACCGGGATTTTGTAGAACATCACCAGCGAGGGTCTAGATGGGTTAGGTTAGGTTATATTACGATATAGACGAATATAATGTGCCCACCTAGAAGTAGGGGCCGACCCGCCAGGAATGTTGGAAAATACTACATCCGAGATGTTAGGTTCTCTTAGGTTAGGGTATATAAAGTTATAGACGTATATAATGTCCCCACCGAGAAGTACGGGTCGACACGACCGGGATTTTGTAAAACATTACCAGCGAGGGTCTAGATGGGTTCGGTTAGGTTATATTACGATATAGACGTATGTAATGTGTCAACCGAGAAGTAGGGGCCGACCCGCCAGGAATGTTGGAAAATACTACATCCGAGATGTTAGGTTCCCTTTGGTTAAGATATATAAATTTATAGACGTATATAATGTCCGCACCGAGACGTACGGGAAGACATGAACGGGATTCTGTGAAGCATTACCAGCGAGGGTCTAGGTGGGTTAGGTTAGGTTATATTACGATATAGACCTATATAATGTGCCCACCGAGAAGTAGGGGCCGACCCGCCAGGAATGTTGGAAAATACTACATCCGAGATGTTAGGTTCCCTTAGGTTAGGATATATAAATTTATACACGTATATAATGTCCGCACCGAGGCGTACGGGAAGACATGAACGGGATTCTGTGAAACATTACCAGCGAGGGTCTAGGTGGGTTAGGTTAGGTTATATTACGATATAGAGGTATATAATGTGCCCACCGAGAAGTAGGGGCCGACCCGCCAGGAATGTTGGAAAATACTACATCCGAGATGTTAGGTTCCCTTAGGTTAGGATATATAACGTTATAAACGTATATAATGTCCCCACCGAGAAGTACGGGCAGACATGACCGGGATTTTGTAAAACATTACCAGCGACGGTCTAGATGTGTTAGGTAAGGTTATATTACGATATAGGCGTATATAATGTGCCCACCGAGAAGTAGGGGCCGACCCGCCAGAAATGTTGGAAAATTCTACATCCGAAATGATAAGTTGCCTTAGGTTAGGATATATAACGTTATAGACGTATATAATGCCCGCACCGAGACATACGGGACGACACGACCGGGATTTTGTAAAACATTACCAGCGAGGGTCTAAATGGGTTAGGTTAGGTTATGTTACGATATAGACGTATATAATGTGCCCACCGAGAAGTAGGGGCCGACCCGCCAGGAATGTTGGAAAATACTACATCCGAGATGTTAGGTTCTCTTAGGTTAGGGTATATAACGTTATAGACGTATATAATGTCCCCACCGAGAAGTACGGGCCGACACGACCGGGATTTTGTAGAACATCACCAGCGAGGGTCTAGATGGGTTAGGTTAGGTTATATTACGATATAGACGAATATAATGTGCCCACCTAGAAGTAGGGGCCGACCCGCCAGGAATGTTGGAAAATACTACATCCGAGATGTTAGGTTCTCTTAGGTTAGGGTATATAAAGTTATAGACGTATATAATGTCCCCACCGAGAAGTACGGGCCGACACGACCGGGATTTTGTAAAACATTACCAGCGAGGGTCTAGATGGGTTCGGTTAGAATATATTACGATATAGACGTATGTAATGTGTCAACCGAGAAGTAGGGGCCGACCCGCCAGGAATGTTGGAAAATACTACATCCGAGATGTTAGGTTCCCTTAGGTTAGGATATATAAATTTATAGACGTATATAATGTCCGCACCGAGACGTACGGGAAGACATGAACGGGATTCTGTGAAGCATTACCAGCGAGGGTCTAGGTGGGTTAGGTTAGGATATATTACGATATAGACCTATATAATGTGCCCACCGAGAAGTAGGGGCCGACCCGCCAGGAATGTTGGAAAATACTACATCCGAGATGTTAGGTTCCCTTAGGTTAGGATATATAAATTTATACACGTATATAATGTCCGCACCGAGGCGTACGGGAAGACATGAACGGGATTCTGTGAAACATTACCAGCGAGGGTCTAGGTGGGTTAGGTTAGGTTATATTACGATATAGAGGTATATAATGTGCCCACCGAGAAGTAGGGGCCGACCCGCCAGGAATGTTGGAAAATACTACATCCGAGATGTTAGGTTCCCTCAGGTTAGGATATATAAAATTATAGACGTATATGAGGTCCCCACGGAAAAGTACGGGCCGACACGACCGGGATTTTGTAAAACATTACCAGCGAGGGTCTAGATGGGTTAGGTTTGGTTATATTACGATATAGACCTATATAATGTGCCCACCTAGAAGTAGGGGCCGACCCGCCAGGAATGTTGGAAAATACTACATCCAAGATCTTAGGTTCTCTTAGGTTAGGTTATATAACGTTATAGACGTATATAATGTCCCCACCGAGAAGTACGGGCCGACACGACCGGGATTTTGTAGAACATTACCAGCGAGGGTCTAGATGGGTTAGGTTAGGTTATATTACGAGATAGACGAATATAATGTGCCCACCTAGAAGTAGGGGCCGACCCGCCCGGAATGTTGGAAAATACTACATCCGAGATGTTAGGTTCCCTCAGGTTAGGCTATATAATGTTATAGACGTATATGACGTCCCCACGGAAAAGTACGGGCCGACACGACCGGGATTTTGTAAAACATTACCAGCGAGGGTCTAGGTGGGTTAGGTTAGGTTATATTACGATATAGACGTATATAATGTGCCCACCGAGAAGTAGGGGCCGACCCGCCAGGAATGTTGGAAGATACTACATCCGAGATGTTAGGTTCCCTCAGGTTAGGATATATAAAGTTATAGACATATATGAGGTCCCCACGGAAAAGTACGGGCCGACACGACCGGGATTTTGTAGAACATTACCAGCGAGGGTCTAGATGGGTTAGGTTAGGTTATATTACGATATAGACGAATATAATGTGCCCACCTAGAAGTAGGGGCCGACCCGCCAGGAATGTTGGAAAATACTACATCCGAGATGTTAGGTTCTCTTAGGTTAGGTTATATAACGTTATAGACGTATATCAGGTCCCCACGGAAAAGTACGGGCCGACACGACCGGGATTTTGTAGAACATCACCAGCGAGGGTCTTGGTGGGTTAGGTTAGGTTATATTACGTTATAGACGTATATAATGTGCCCACCGAGAAGTAGGGGCCGACCCGCGAGGAATGTTGGAAAATACTACATCCGAGATGTTAGGTTCCCTTAAGTTAGGATATATAACGTTATAGACGTATATAATGTCCCCACCGAGAAGTACGGGCCGACACGACCGGGATTTTGTAAAACATTACCAGCGAGTGTCTAGATGGGTTAGGTTAGGTTATATTACGTTATAGACGTATATAAAGATCCCACCGAGAAGTAGGGGCCGACCAGCCAGGAATGTTGTAAAATACTACATCCGAGATGTTAGGTTCCCTTAGGTTAGGATATATAATGTTATAGACGTATATACTGTACCCACGGCAAAGTACGGGCCGACACGACCGGAATTTTGTAAAACATTACCAGCGAGGGTCTAGATGGGTTAGGTCAGGTTATATTACAATATATACGTATATAATGTGCCCACCTAGAAGTAGGGGCCGACCCGCCAGGAATGTTGGAAAATACTACATCCGAGATGTTATGTTCTCTTAGGTTAGGTTGTATTACGTTATAGACGTATATAATGTCCCCACCGACAAGTACGGGCCGACACGACCGCGATTTTGTAAAACATTACCAGCGAGGGTCTAGATGGGTTAGGTTAGTTTATATTACGATATAGACGTATATAATGTGCCCACCGAGAAGTAGGAGCCGACCCGCCAGGAATGTTGGAAAATACTACATCCGAGATGTTAGGTTCCCTTAGGTTAGGATATATAAATTTATAGACGTATATAATGTCCGCACCTAGACGTACGGGAAGACATGAACGGGATTCTGTGAAACATTACCAGCGAGGGTCTAGGTGGGTTAGGTTAGGTTATATTACGATATAGACGTATATAATGTGCCCACCGAGAAGTAGGAGCCGACCCGCCAGGAATGTTGGAAAATACTACATCCGAGATGTTAGGTTCCCTTAGGTTAGGATATATAACGTTATAAACGTATATAATGTCCCCACCGAGAAGTACGGGCAGACACGACCGGGATTTTGTAAAACATTACCAGCGACGGTCTAGATGTGTTAGGTAAGGTTATATTACGATATAGACGTATATAATGTGCCCACCGAGAAGTAGGGGCCGACCCGCCAGAAATGTTGGAAAATTCTACATCCGAGATGATAAGTTGCCTTAGGTTAGGATATATAACGTTATAGACGTATATAATGCCCGCACCGAGACATACGGGACGACACGACCGGGATTTTGTAGAACATTACCAGCGAGGTTCTAGATGGGTTAGGTTAGGTTATATAACGATATAGGCGTATATAATGTCCCCACGGAAAAGTACGGGCCGACACGACCGGGATTTTGTAAAACATTACCAGCGAGGGTCTAAATGGGTTAGGTTAGGTTATGTTACGATATAGACGTATATAAAGTGCCCACCGAGAAGTCGGGGCCGACCCGCCAG
Organism: Xylocopa violacea; assembly: GCA_963969225.1. Lineage (NCBI taxonomy): Eukaryota > Metazoa > Arthropoda > Insecta > Hymenoptera > Apidae > Xylocopa > Xylocopa violacea. The sequence goes on along the minus strand of CAXAJV010000738.1, from coordinate 941,923 downwards.
TAATGTTGGAAAATACTACATCCGAGATGTTAGGTTCCCTTAGGTTAGGGTATATAACGTTATAGACGTATATAATGTCCCCACCGAGAAGTACGGGCAGACACGACCGGGATTTTGTAAAACATTACCAGCGAGCGTCTAGATGGGTTAGGTTATGTTATATTACGATATAGACGTATATAATGTGCCCACCGAGAAGTAGGGGCCGACCCGCCAGGAATGTTGGAAAATACTACATCCGAGATGTTAGGTTCTCTTAGGTTAGGGTATATAACGTTATAGACGTATATAATGTCCCCACCGAGAAGTACGGGCCGACACGACCGGGATTTTGTAGAACATTACCAGCGAGGGTCTGGATGGGTTAGGTCAGGTTATATTACAATATAGACGTATATAATGTGCCCACCTAGAAGAAGGGGCCGACCCGCCAGGAATGTTGGAAAATACTACATCCGAGATGTTATGTTCTCTTAGGTTAGGTTATATTACGTTATAGACGTATATAATGTCCCCACCGACAAGTACGGGCCGACACGACCGCGATTTTGTAAAACATTACCAGCGAGGGTCTAGATGGGTTAGGTTAGTTTATATTACGATATAGACGTATATAATGTGCCCACCGAGAAGTAGGAGCCGACCCGCCAGGAATGTTGGAAAATACTACATCCGAGATGTTAGGTTCCCTTAGGTTAGGATATATAAATTTATAGACGTATATATTGTCCGCACCTAGACGTACGGGAAGACATGAACGGGATTCTGTGAAACATTACCAGCGAGGGTCTAGGTGGGTTAGGTTAGGTTATATTACGATATAGACGTATATAATGTGCCCACCGAGAAGTAGGAGCCGACCCGCCAGGAATGTTGGAAAATACTACATCCGAGATGTTAGGTTCCCTTAGGTTAGGATATATAACGTTATAAACGTATATAATGTCCCCACCGAGAAGTACGGGCAGACACGACCGGGATTTTGTAAAACATTACCAGCGACGGTCTAGATGTGTTAGGTAAGGCTATATTACGATATAGACGTATATAATGTGCCCACCGAGAAGTAGGGGCCGACCCGCCAGAAATGTTGGAAAATTCTACATCCGAGATGATAAGTTGCCTTAGGTTAGGATACATAACGTTATAGACGTATATAATGCCCGCACCGAGACATACGGGACGACACGACCGGGATTTTGTAGAACATTACCAGCGAGGTTCTAGATGGGTTAGGTTAGGTTATATAACGATATAGGCGTATATAATGTCCCCACGGAAAAGTACGGGCCGACACGACCGGGATTTTGTAAAACATTACCGGCGAGGGTCTAAATGGGTTAGGTTAGGTTATGTTACGATATAGACGTATATAAAGTGCCCACCGAGAAGTCGGGGCCGACCCGCCAGGAATGTTGGAAAATACTACATCCGAGATGTTAGGTTCCCTTAGGTTAGGATATATAACGTTATAGACGTATATAATGTCCCCACCGAGAAGTGCGGGCAGACACGACCGGGATTTTGTAAAACATTACCAGCGAGCGTCTAGATGGGTTAGGTTATGTTATATTACGATATAGACGTATATAATGTGCCCACCGAGAAGTAGGGGCCGACCCGCCAGGGATGTTGGAAAATACTACATCCGAGATGTTAGGTTACCTTAAGTTAGGATATATAACGTTATAGACGTATATAATGTCCCAACCGAGAAGTAGGGGCCGACCCGCCAGGGATGTTGGAAAATACTACATCCGAGATGTTAGGTTCCCTTAGGTTAGGATAAATAACGTTATAGACGTATATAATGTCCCCACCGAGAAGTACGGGCAGACACAACCGGGATTTTGTAAAACATTACCAGCGAGGGTCTAGGTGGGTTAGGTTAGGTTATATTACGATATAGACGTATATAAAGTGCCCACCGAGAAGTGGGGGCTGACACGCCAGGAATGTTGGAAAATACTACATCCGAGATGTTAGGTTCTCTTAGGTTAGTATATATAACGTTATAGACGTATATAATGTCCCCACCGAGAAGTACGGGCCGACACGACCGGGATTTTGTGGAACATTACCAGCGAGGGTCTAGATGGGTTAGGTTAGGTTATATTACGATATAGACGAATATAATGTGCCCACCTAGAAGTAGGGGCCGACCCGCCAGGAATGTTGGAAAATACTACATCCGAGATGTTAGGTTCCCTTAGGTTAGGATATATAAATTTATAGACGTATATAATGTCCCCACCGAGATGTACGGGAAGACATGAACGGGATTCTGTGAAACATTACGAGCGAGTGTCTAGGTGGGTTAGGTTAGGTTATATTACGTTATAGACGTATATAATGTTCCCACCGAGAAGTAGGAACCGACCCGCCAGAAATGTTGGAAAATTCTACATCCGAGATGTTAAGTTGCCTTAGGTTAGGATATATAACGTCATAGACGTATATAATGTCCGCACCGAAACGTACGGGACGACACGACCGGGATTCTGTAAAACATTCCCAGCTAGGCGCTAGATGTGTTAGGTTAGGTTATATTACGTTATAGACGTATATAATGATCCCACCGAGAAGTAGGGGCCGACCCGCCAGGAATGTTCGAAAATACTACATCCGAGATGTTAGGTTCCCTTAGGTTAGGATATATAACGTTATAGACGTATATAATGTCCTCACCGAGATGTACGGGCTGACACGACCGGGATTTTGTAAAAATTACCAGCGAGGGTCTAGATGGGTTAGGTTAGGTTATATTACGATATAGACGTATATAATATGCCGACCGAGAAGTAGGGGCCGACCCGCCAGGAATGTTGGTAAATACTACATCCGAGATGATAGGTTCCCTTAGGTTAGGATATATAAATTTATAGACGTATATAATGTCCGCACCGAGACGTACGGGAAGACATGAACAGGATTGTGTGAAACATTACCAGCGAGGGTCTAGGTGGGTTAGGTTAGGTTATATTACGTTATAGACGAATATAATGTTCCCACCGAGAAGTAGGGGCCGACCCGCCAGAAATGTTGGAAAATTCTACAACAGAGATGTTAAGATGCCTTAGGTTAGGATATATAACGTTATAGACGTATATAATGTCCGCACCGAGAAGTACGGGCCGACACGACCGGGATTTTGTAAAACATTACCAGCGAGGGTCTAGATGGGTTCGGTTAGGTTATATTACGATATAGACGTATGTAATGTGCCCACCGAGAAGTGGGGCCGACCCGCCAGGAATGTTGGAAAATACTACGTCCGAGATGTTAGGTTCCCTTTGGTTAGGATATGTAAATTTATAGACGTATATAATGTCCGCACCGAGACGTACGGGAAGACATGAACGGGATTCTGTGAAGCATTACCAGCGAGGGTCTAGGTGGGTTAGGTTAGGTTATATTACGTTATAGACGTATATAATGTACCCACCGAGAAGTAGGGGCCGACCCGCCAGAAATGTTGGAAAATTCTACATCCGAGATGTTAAGTTGCCTTAGGTTAGGATATATAACGTTATAGACGTATATAATGTCTGCACCGAGACGTACGGGCCGACGCGACCGGGATTTTGTAAAACATTACCAGCGAGGTTCTAGATGGGTTAGGTTAGGTTATATTACGATATAGACGTATATAATGTGCCCACCTTGAAGTAGGGGCCGACCCGCCAGGAATGTTGGAAAACACTACATCCAAAATGTTAGGTTCTCTTAGGTTAGGGTATATAACGTTATAGACGTATATAATGTCCCCACTGAGAAGTACGGGCAGACACGACCGGGATTTTGTAAAACATTACCAGCGAGGGTCTAGATGGGTTCGGTTAGGTTATATTACGATATAGACGTATGTAATGTGCCCACCTAGAAGTAGGGGCCGACCCGCCAGGAATGTTGGAAAACACTACATCCCAGATGTTAGGTTCTCTTAGGTTAGGTTATATAACGTTATAGACGTATATAATGTCCTCACCGAGATGTACGGGCTGACACGACCGGGATTTTGTAAAAATTACCAGCGAGGGTCTAGATGGGTTAGGTTAGGTTATATTACGATATAGACGTATATAATATGCCGACCGAGAAGTAGGGGCCGACCCGCCAGGAATGTTGGTAAATACTACATCCGAGATGATAGGTTCCCTTAGGTTAGGATATATAAATTTATAGACGTATATAATGTCCGCACCGAGACGTACGGGAAGACATGAACAGGATTGTGTGAAACATTACCAGCGAGGGTCTAGGTGGGTTAGGTTAGGTTATATTACGTTATAGACGAATATAATGTTCCCACCGAGAAGTAGGGGCCGACCCGCCAGAAATGTTGGAAAATTCTACAACAGAGATGTTAAGATGCCTTAGGTTAGGATATATAACGTTATAGACGTATATAATGTCCGCACCGAGAAGTACGGGCCGACACGACCGGGATTTTGTAAAACATTACCAGCGAGGGTCTAGATGGGTTCGGTTAGGTTATATTACGATATAGACGTATGTAATGTGCCCACCGAGAAGTGGGGCCGACCCGCCAGGAATGTTGGAAAATACTACGTCCGAGATGTTAGGTTCCCTTTGGTTAGGATATGTAAATTTATAGACGTATATAATGTCCGCACCGAGACGTACGGGAAGACATGAACGGGATTCTGTGAAGCATTACCAGCGAGGGTCTAGGTGGGTTAGGTTATGTTATATTACGATATAGACGTATATAATGTGCCCACCGAGAAGTAGGGGCCGACCCGCCAGGAATGTTGGAAAATACTACATCCGAGATGTTAGGTTCTCTTAGGTTAGGGTATATAACGTTATAGACGTATATAATGTCCCCACCGAGAAGTACGGGCCGACACGACCGGGATTTTGTAGAACATTACCAGCGAGGGTCTGGATGGGTTAGGTCAGGTTATATTACAATATAGACGTATATAATGTGCCCACCTAGAAGAAGGGGCCGACCCGCCAGGAATGTTGGAAAATACTACATCCGAGATGTTATGTTCTCTTAGGTTAGGTTATATTACGTTATAGACGTATATAATGTCCCCACCGACAAGTACGGGCCGACACGACCGCGATTTTGTAAAACATTACCAGCGAGGGTCTAGATGGGTTAGGTTAGTTTATATTACGATATAGACGTATATAATGTGCCCACCGAGAAGTAGGAGCCGACCCGCCAGGAATGTTGGAAAATACTACATCCGAGATGTTAGGTTCCCTTAGGTTAGGATATATAAATTTATAGACGTATATATTGTCCGCACCTAGACGTACGGGAAGACATGAACGGGATTCTGTGAAACATTACCAGCGAGGGTCTAGGTGGGTTAGGTTAGGTTATATTACGATATAGACGTATATAATGTGCCCACCGAGAAGTAGGAGCCGACCCGCCAGGAATGTTGGAAAATACTACATCCGAGATGTTAGGTTCCCTTAGGTTAGGATATATAACGTTATAAACGTATATAATGTCCCCACCGAGAAGTACGGGCAGACACGACCGGGATTTTGTAAAACATTACCAGCGACGGTCTAGATGTGTTAGGTAAGGCTATATTACGATATAGACGTATATAATGTGCCCACCGAGAAGTAGGGGCCGACCCGCCAGAAATGTTGGAAAATTCTACATCCGAGATGATAAGTTGCCTTAGGTTAGGATACATAACGTTATAGACGTATATATTGCCCGCACCGAGACATACGGGACGACACGACCGGGATTTTGTAGAACATTACCAGCGAGGTTCTAGATGGGTTAGGTTAGGTTATATAACGATATAGGCGTATATAATGTCCCCACGGAAAAGTACGGGCCGACACGACCGGGATTTTGTAAAACATTACCGGCGAGGGTCTAAATGGGTTAGGTTAGGTTATGTTACGATATAGACGTATATAAAGTGCCCACCGAGAAGTCGGGGCCGACCCGCCAGGAATGTTGGAAAATACTACATCCGAGATGTTAGGTTCCCTTAGGTTAGGATATATAACGTTATAGACGTATATAATGTCCCCACCGAGAAGTGCGGGCAGACACGACCGGGATTTTGTAAAACATTACCAGCGAGCGTCTAGATGGGTTAGGTTATGTTATATTACGATATAGACGTATATAATGTGCCCACCGAGAAGTAGGGGCCGACCCGCCAGGGATGTTGGAAAATACTACATCCGAGATGTTAGGTTACCTTAAGTTAGGATATATAACGTTATAGACGTATATAATGTCCCAACCGAGAAGTAGGGGCCGACCCGCCAGGGATGTTGGAAAATACTACATCCGAGATGTTAGGTTCCCTTAGGTTAGGATAAATAACGTTATAGACGTATATAATGTCCCCACCGAGAAGTACGGGCAGACACAACCGGGATTTTGTAAAACATTACCAGCGAGGGTCTAGGTGGGTTAGGTTAGGTTATATTACGATATAGACGTATATAAAGTGCCCACCGAGAAGTGGGGGCCGACACGCCAGGAATGTTGGAAAATACTACATCCGAGATGTTAGGTTCTCTTAGGTTAGTATATATAACGTTATAGACGTATATAATGTCCCCACCGAGAAGTACGGGCCGACACGACCGGGATTTTGTGGAACATTACCAGCGAGGGTCTAGATGGGTTAGGTTAGGTTATATTACGATATAGACGAATATAATGTGCCCACCTAGAAGTAGGGGCCGACCCGCCAGGAATGTTGGAAAATACTACATCCGAGATGTTAGGTTCCCTTAGGTTAGGATATATAAATTTATAGACGTATATAATGTCCCCACCGAGATGTACGGGAAGACATGAACGGGATTCTGTGAAACATTACGAGCGAGTGTCTAGGTGGGTTAGGTTAGGTTATATTACGTTATAGACGTATATAATGTTCCCACCGAGAAGTAGGAACCGACCCGCCAGAAATGTTGGAAAATTCTACATCCGAGATGTTAAGTTGCCTTAGGTTAGGATATATAACGTCATAGACGTATATAATGTCCGCACCGAAACGTACGGGACGACACGACCGGGATTCTGTAAAACATTCCCAGCTAGGCGCTAGATGTGTTAGGTTAGGTTATATTACGTTATAGACGTATATAATGATCCCACCGAGAAGTAGGGGCCGACCCGCCAGGAATGTTCGAAAATACTACATCCGAGATGTTAGGTTCCCTTAGGTTAGGATATATAACGTTATAGACGTATATAATGTCCTCACCGAGATGTACGGGCTGACACGACCGGGATTTTGTAAAAATTACCAGCGAGGGTCTAGATGGGTTAGGTTAGGTTATATTACGATATAGACGTATATAATATGCCGACCGAGAAGTAGGGGCCGACCCGCCAGGAATGTTGGTAAATACTACATCCGAGATGATAGGTTCCCTTAGGTTAGGATATATAAATTTATAGACGTATATAATGTCCGCACCGAGACGTACGGGAAGACATGAACAGGATTGTGTGAAACATTACCAGCGAGGGTCTAGGTGGGTTAGGTTAGGTTATATTACGTTATAGACGAATATAATGTTCCCACCGAGAAGTAGGGGCCGACCCGCCAGAAATGTTGGAAAATTCTACAACAGAGATGTTAAGATGCCTTAGGTTAGGATATATAACGTTATAGACGTATATAATGTCCGCACCGAGAAGTACGGGCCGACACGACCGGGATTTTGTAAAACATTACCAGCGAGGGTCTAGATGGGTTCGGTTAGGTTATATTACGATATAGACGTATGTAATGTGCCCACCGAGAAGTGGGGCCGACCCGCCAGGAATGTTGGAAAATACTACGTCCGAGATGTTAGGTTCCCTTTGGTTAGGATATGTAAATTTATAGACGTATATAATGTCCGCACCGAGACGTACGGGAAGACATGAACGGGATTCTGTGAAGCATTACCAGCGAGGGTCTAGGTGGGTTAGGTTAGGTTATATTACGTTATAGACGTATATAATGTACCCACCGAGAAGTAGGGGCCGACCCGCCAGAAATGTTGGAAAATTCTACATCCGAGATGTTAAGTTGCCTTAGGTTAGGATATATAACGTTATAGACGTATATAATGTCTGCACCGAGACGTACGGGCCGACGCGACCGGGATTTTGTAAAACATTACCAGCGAGGTTCTAGATGGGTTAGGTTAGGTTATATTACGATATAGACGTATATAATGTGCCCACCTTGAAGTAGGGGCCGACCCGCCAGGAATGTTGGAAAACACTACATCCAAAATGTTAGGTTCTCTTAGGTTAGGGTATATAACGTTATAGACGTATATAATGTCCCCACTGAGAAGTACGGGCAGACACGACCGGGATTTTGTAAAACATTACCAGCGAGGGTCTAGATGGGTTCGGTTAGGTTATATTACGATATAGACGTATGTAATGTGCCCACCTAGAAGTAGGGGCCGACCCGCCAGGAATGTTGGAAAACACTACATCCCAGATGTTAGGTTCTCTTAGGTTAGGTTATATAACGTTATAGACGTATATAATGTCCTCACCGAGATGTACGGGCTGACACGACCGGGATTTTGTAAAAATTACCAGCGAGGGTCTAGATGGGTTAGGTTAGGTTATATTACGATATAGACGTATATAATATGCCGACCGAGAAGTAGGGGCCGACCCGCCAGGAATGTTGGTAAATACTACATCCGAGATGATAGGTTCCCTTAGGTTAGGATATATAAATTTATAGACGTATATAATGTCCGCACCGAGACGTACGGGAAGACATGAACAGGATTGTGTGAAACATTACCAGCGAGGGTCTAGGTGGGTTAGGTTAGGTTATATTACGTTATAGACGAATATAATGTTCCCACCGAGAAGTAGGGGCCGACCCGCCAGAAATGTTGGAAAATTCTACAACAGAGATGTTAAGATGCCTTAGGTTAGGATATATAACGTTATAGACGTATATAATGTCCGCACCGAGAAGTACGGGCCGACACGACCGGGATTTTGTAAAACATTACCAGCGAGGGTCTAGATGGGTTCGGTTAGGTTATATTACGATATAGACGTATGTAATGTGCCCACCGAGAAGTGGGGCCGACCCGCCAGGAATGTTGGAAAATACTACGTCCGAGATGTTAGGTTCCCTTTGGTTAGGATATGTAAATTTATAGACGTATATAATGTCCGCACCGAGACGTACGGGAAGACATGAACGGGATTCTGTGAAGCATTACCAGCGAGGGTCTAGGTGGGTTAGGTTAGGTTATATTACGTTATAGACGTATATAATGTACCCACCGAGAAGTAGGGGCCGACCCGCCAGAAATGTTGGAAAATTCTACATCCGAGATGTTAAGTTGCCTTAGGTTAGGATATATAAATTTATACACGTATATAATGTCCGCACCGAGGCGTACGGGAAGACATGAACGGGATTCTGTGAAACATTACCAGCGATGGTCTAGGTGGGTTAGGTTAGGTTATATTACGATATAGAAGTATATAATGTGCCCACCGAGAAGTAGGGGCCGACCCGCCAGGAATGTTGGAAAATACTACATCCGAGATGTTAGGTTCCCTCAGGTTAGGATTTATAAAATTATAGACGTATATGACGTCCCCACGGAAAAGTACGGGCCGACACGACCGGGATTTTGTAAAACATTACCAGCGAGGGTCTAGGTGGGTTAGGTTAGGTTATATTACGATATAGACGTATATAATGTGCCCACCGAGAAGTAGGGGCCGACCCGCCAGGAATGTTGAAAGATACTACATCCGAGATGTTAGGTTACCTTAAGTTAGGATATATAACGTTATAGACGTATATAATGTCCCAACCGAGAAGTAGGGGCCGACCCGCCAGGGATGTTGGAAAATACTACATCCGAGATGTTATGTTCCCTTAGGTTAGGATAAATAACGTTATAGACGTATATAATGTCCCCACAGAGAAGTACGGGCAGACACAACCGGGATTTTGTAAAACATTACCAGCGAGGGTCTAGGTGGGTTAGGTTAGGTTATATTACGATATAGACGTATATAAAGTGCCCACCGAGAAGTGGGGGCCGACACGCCAGGAATGTTGGAAAATACTACATCCGAGATGTTAGGTTCTCTTAGGTTAGTATATATAACGTTATAGACGTATATAATGTCCCCACCGAGAAGTACGGGCCGACACGACCGGGATTTTGTAGAACATTACCAGCGAGGGTCTAGATGGGTTAGGTTAGGTTATATTACGATATAGACGAATATAATGTGCCCACCTAGAAGTAGGGGCCGACCCGCCAGGAATGTTGGAAAATACTACATCCGAGATGTTAGGTTCCCTTAGGTTAGGATATATAAATTTATAGACGTATATAATGTCCCCACCGAGAAGTACGGGAAGACATGAACGGGATTCTGTGAAACATTACGAGCGAGTGTCTAGGTGGGTTAGGTTAGGTTATATTACGTTATAGACGTATATAATGTTCCCACCGAGAAGTAGGGACCGACCCGCCAGAAATGTTGGAAAATTCTACATCCGAGATGTTAAGTTGCCTCAGGTTAGGATATATAACGTCATAGACGTATATAATGTCCGCACCGAAACGTACGGGACGACACGACCGGGATTCTGTAAAACATTCCCAGCTAGGCGCTAGATGTGTTAGGTTAGGTTATATTACGTTATAGACGTATATAATGATCCCACCGAGAAGTAGGGGCCGACCCGCCAGGAATGTTGGAAAATACTACATCCGAGATGTTAGGTTCCCTTAGGTTAGGATATATAACGTTATAGACGTATATAATGTCCTCACCGAGATGTACGGGCCGACACGACCGGGATTTTGTAAAAATTACCAGCGAGGGTCTAGATGGGTTAGGTTAGGTTATATTACGATATAGACGTATATAATATGCCGACCGAGAAGTAGGGGCCGACCCGCCAGTAATGTTGGAAAATACTACATCCGAGATGATAGGTTCCCTTAGGTTAGGATATATAAATTTATAGACGTATATAATGTCCGCACCGAGACGTACGGGAAGACATGAACAGGATTGTGTGAAACATTACCAGCGAGGGTCTAGGTGGGTTAGGTTAGGTTATATTACGTTATAGACGTATATAATGTACCCACCGAGAAGTAGGGGCCGACCCGCCAGAAATGTTGGAAAATTCTACATCCGAGATGTTAAGTTGCCTTAGGTTAGGATATATAACGTCATAGACGTATATAATGTCCGCACCGAAACGTACGGGACGACACGACCGGGATTCTGTAAAACATTCCCAGCTAGGCGCTAGATGTTTTAGGTTAGGTTATATTACGTTATAGACGTATATAATGATCCCACCGAGAAGTAGGGGCCGACCCGCCAGGAATGTTGGAAAATACTACATCCGAGATGTTAGGTTCCCTTAGGTTAGGATATATAACGTTATAGACGTATATAATGTCCGCACCGAGATGTACGGGACGACACGAACGGGATTCTGTAACACATTCCCAGCTAGGGGCTAGGTGTGTTAGGTTAGGTGATATTACGATATAGACGTATATAATGTGCCCACCGAGAAGTAGGGGCCGACACGCCAGGAATGTTGGGAAATACTACATCCGAGATGTTAGGTTCCCTAAGGTTAGGATATATAAAGTTATAGACGTATATAATGCCCGCACCAAGACGTACGTGACGACACGGCCGGGATTCTGTAAAACATTACCAGCGAGGGGCTAGATGGGTTAGGTTAGGTTATATTACGTTATAGACGTATATAGTGTTCCCACCGAGAAGTGGGGCCGACCCGCCAGGAATGTTGTGAAATACTACATTCTAGATGTTAGGTTGCCTTAGATTAGGGTATATAACGTTACAGATGCATACAATGTACCTACCGAGACGTACGGGACGACACGCCGGGATTCTGTAAATCATAATCACCGAGGGGCAAAATGGATTAGGTTAGGTTATAATACGATATAGACGTATATAATGTCCCCACCGAGAAGTAGGGGCCGTCACGCCTGGAATGTTGTAAAATACAACATTCGAGATGTTAGGCCGCCTTAGGTTAGGATATATAACTTCATAGACGTATATAATGTCCGCACCGAGAAGTACGGGCCGACACGACCGGGATTTTGTAGAACATCACCAGCGAGGGTCTAGATGGGTTAGGTTAGGTTATATTACGATATAGACGAATATAATGTGCCCACCTAGAAGTAGGGGCCGACCCGCCAGGAATGTTGGAAAATACTAAATCCGAGAAGTTAGGTTCTCTTAGGTTAGGGTATATAAAGTTATAGACGTATATAATGTCCCCACCGAGAAGTACGGGCCGACACGACCGGGATTTTGTAAAACATTACCAGCGAGGGTCTAGATGGGTTCGGTTAGGTTATATTACGATATAGACGTATGTAATGTGTCAACCGAGAAGTAGGGGCCGACCCGCCAGGAATGTTGGAAAATACTACATCCGAGATGTTAGGTTCCCTTAGGTTAGGATATATAAATTTATAGACGTATATAATGTCCGCACCGAGACGTACGGGAAGACATGAACGGGATTCTGTGAAGCATTACCAGCGAGGGTCTAGGTGGGTTAGGTTAGGTTATATTACGATATAGACCTATATAATGTGCCCACCGAGAAGTAGGGGCCGACCCGCCAGGAATGTTGGAAAATACTACATCCGAGATGTTAGGTTCCCTTAGGTTAGGATATATAAATTTATACACGTATATAATGTCCGCACCGAGGCGTACGGGAAGACATGAACGGGATTCTGTGAAACATTACCAGCGAGGGTCTGGATGGGTTAGGTCAGGTTATATTACAATATAGACGTATATAATGTGCCCACCTAGAATAAGGGGCCGACCCGCCAGGAATGTTGGAAAATACTACATCCGAGATGTTATGTTCTCTTAGGTTAGGTTATATTACGTTATAGACGTATATAATGTCCCCACCGACAAGTACGGGCCGACACGACCGCAATTTTGTAAAACATTACCAGCGAGGGTCTAGATGGGTTAGGTTAGTTTATATTACGATATAGACGTATATAATGTGCCCACCGAGAAGTAGGAGCCGACCCGCCAGGAATGTTGGAAAATACTACATCCGAGATGTTAGGTTCCCTTAGGTTAGGATATATAAATTTATAGACGTATATATTGTCCGCACCTAGACGTACGGGAAGACATGAACGGGATTCTGTGAAACATTACCAGCGAGGGTCTAGGTGGGTTAGGTTAGGTTATATTACGATATAGACGTATATAATGTGCCCACCGAGAAGTAGGAGCCGACCCGCCATGAATGTTGGAAAATACTACATCCGAGATGTTAGGTTCCCTTAGGTTAGGATATATAACGTTATAAACGTATATAATGTCCCCACCGAGAAGTACGGGCAGACACGACCGGGATTTTGTAAAACATTACCAGCGAGGTTCTAGATGGGTTAGGTTAGGTTATATTACGATATAGACGTATATAAAGTGCCCACCGAGAAGTGGGGGCCGACACGCCAGGAATGTTGGAAAATACTACATCCGAGATGTTAGGTTCTCTTAGGTTAGTATATATAACGTTATAGACGTATATAATGTCCCCACCGAGAAGTACGGGCCGACACGACCGGGATTTTGTAGAACATTACCAGCGAGGGTCTAGATGGGTTAGGTTAGGTTATATTACGATATAGACGAATATAATGTGCCCACCTAGAAGTAGGGGCCGACCCGCCAGGAATGTTGGAAAATGCTACATCCGAGATGTTAGGTTCCCTTAGGTTAGGATATATAAATTTATAGACGTATATAATGTCCCCACCGAGAAGTACGGGAAGACATGAACGGGATTCTGTGAAACATTACGAGCGAGTGTCTAGGTGGGTTAGGTTAGGTTATATTACGTTATAGACGTATATAATGTTCCCACCGAGAAGTAGGAACCGACCCGCCAGAAATGTTGGAAAATTCTACATCCGAGATGTTAAGTTGCCTTAGGTTAGGATATATAACGTCATAGACGTATATAATGTCCGCACCGAAACGTACGGGACGACACGACCGGGATTCTGTAAAACATTCCCAGCTAGGCGCTAGATGTGTTAGGTTAGGTTATATTACGTTATAGACGTATATAATGATCCCACCGAGAAGTAGGGGCCGACCCGCCAGGAATGTTCGAAAATACTACATCCGAGATGTTAGGTTCCCTTAGGTTAGGATATATAACGTTATAGACGTATATAATGTCCTCACCGAGATGTACGGGCTGACACGACCGGGATTTTGTAAAAATTACCAGCGAGGGTCTAGATGGGTTAGGTTAGGTTATATTACGATATAGACGTATATAATATGCCGACCGAGAAGTAGGGGCCGACCCGCCAGGAATGTTGGTAAATACTACATCCGAGATGATAGGTTCCCTTAGGTTAGGATATATAAATTTATAGACGTATATAATGTCCGCACCGAGACGTACGGGAAGACATGAACAGGATTGTGTGAAACATTACCAGCGAGGGTCTAGGTGGGTTAGGTTAGGTTATATTACGTTATAGACGAATATAATGTTCCCACCGAGAAGTAGGGGCCGACCCGCCAGAAATGTTGGAAAATTCTACAACAGAGATGTTAAGATGCCTTAGGTTAGGATATATAACGTTATAGACGTATATAATGTCCGCACCGAGAAGTACGGGCCGACACGACCGGGATTTTGTAAAACATTACCAGCGAGGGTCTAGATGGGTTCGGTTAGGTTATATTACGATATAGACGTATGTAATGTGCCCACCGAGAAGTGGGGCCGACCCGCCAGGAATGTTGGAAAATACTACGTCCGAGATGTTAGGTTCCCTTTGGTTAGGATATGTAAATTTATAGACGTATATAATGTCCGCACCGAGACGTACGGGAAGACATGAACGGGATTCTGTGAAGCATTACCAGCGAGGGTCTAGGTGGGTTAGGTTAGGTTATATTACGTTATAGACGTATATAATGTACCCACCGAGAAGTAGGGGCCGACCCGCCAGAAATGTTGGAAAATTCTACATCCGAGATGTTAAGTTGCCTTAGGTTAGGATATATAACGTTATAGACGTATATAATGTCCGCACCGAGACGTACGGGCCGACGCGACCGGGATTTTGTAAAACATTACCAGCGAGGTTCTAGATGGGTTAGGTTAGGTTATATTACGATATAGACGTATATAATGTGCCCACCTTGAAGTAGGGGCCGACCCGCCAGGAATGTTGGAAAACACTACATCCGAAATGTTAGGTTCTCTTAGGTTAGGGTATATAACGTTATAGACGTATATAATGTCCCCACTGAGAAGTACGGGCAGACACGACCGGGATTTTGTAAAACATTACCAGCGAGGGTCTAGATGGGTTCGGTTAGGTTATATTACGATATAGACGTATGTAATGTGCCCACCTAGAAGTAGGGGCCGACCCGCCAGGAATGTTGGAAAACACTACATCCCAGATGTTAGGTTCTCTTAGGTTAGGTTATATAACGTTATAGACGTATATAATGTCCTCACCGAGATGTACGGGCTGACACGACTGGGATTTTGTAAAAATTGCCAGCGAGGGTCTAGATGGGTTAGGTTAGGTTATATTACGATATAGACGTATATAATATGCCGACCGAGAAGTAGGGGCCGACCCGCCAGGAATGTTGGTAAATACTACATCCGAGTTGATAGGTTCCCTTAGGTTAGGATATATAAATTTATAGACGTATATAATGTCCGCACCGAGACGTACGGGAAGACATGAACAGGATTGTGTGAAACATTACCAGCGAGGGTCTAGGTGGGTTAGGTTAGGTTATATTACGTTATAGACGAATATAATGTTCCCACCGAGAAGTAGGGGCCGACCCGCCAGAAATGTTGGAAAATTCTACAACAGAGATGTTAAGATGCCTTAGGTTAGGATATATAACGTTATAGACGTATATAATGTCCGCACCGAGAAGTACGGGCCGACACGACCGGGATTTTGTAAAACATTACCAGCGAGGGTCTAGATGGGTTCGGTTAGGTTATATTACGATATAGACGTATGTAATGTGCCCACCGAGAAGTGGGGCCGACCCGCCAGGAATGTTGGAAAATACTACGTCCGAGATGTTAGGTTCCCTTTGGTTAGGATATGTAAATTTATAGACGTATATAATGTCCGCACCGAGACGTACGGGAAGACATGAACGGGATTCTGTGAAGCATTACCAGCGAGGGTCTAGGTGGGTTAGGTTAGGTTATATTACGTTATAGACGTATATAATGTACCCACCGAGAAGTAGGGGCCGACCCGCCAGAAATGTTGGAAAATTCTACATCCGAGATGTTAAGTTGCCTTAGGTTAGGATATATAACGTTATAGACGTATATAATGTCCGCACCGAGACGTACGGGCCGACGCGACCGGGATTTTGTAAAACATTACCAGCGAGGTTCTAGATGGGTTAGGTTAGGTTATATTACGATATAGACGTATATAATGTGCCCACCTTGAAGTAGGGGCCGACCCGCCAGGAATGTTGGAAAACACTACATCCGAAATGTTAGGTTCTCTTAGGTTAGGGTATATAACGTTATAGACGTATATAATGTCCCCACTGAGAAGTACGGGCAGACACGACCGGGATTTTGTAAAACATTACCAGCGAGGGTCTAGATGGGTTCGGTTAGGTTATATTACGATATAGACGTATGTAATGTGCCCACCTAGAAGTAGGGGCCGACCCGCCAGGAATGTTGGAAAACACTACATCCCAGATGTTAGGTTCTCTTAGGTTAGGTTATATAACGTTATAGATGTATATAATTTCCCCACCGAAAAGTACGGGCCGACACGACCGCGATTTTGTAAAACATTACCAGCGAGGGTCTAGATGGGTTAGGTTAGGTTATATTACGATATAGACGTATATAATGTGCCCACCGAGAAGTAGGGGCCGACCCGCCAGGAATGTTGGAAAATACTATATCCGAGACGTTAGGTTCCCTTAGGTTAGGATATATAAATTTATAGACGTATATAATGTCCGCACCTAGACGTACGGGAAGACATGAACGGGATTCTGTGAAACATTACCAGCGAGGGTCTAGGTGGGTTACGTTAGGTTAGATTACGTTATAGATGTATATAATGTGCCCACCGAGAAGTAGGGGCCAACCCGCCGGGAATTTTGGAAAATACTACATCCGAGATGTTAGGTTCCCTTAGGTTAGGATATATAACGTTATAAACGTATATAATGTCCCCACCGAGAAGTACGGGCAGACACGACCGGGATTTTGTAAAACATTACCAGCGACGGTCTAGATGTGTTAGGTAAGGTTATATTACGATATAGACGAATATAATGTTCCCACCGAGAAGTAGGGGCCGACCCGGCAGAAATGTTGGAAAATTCTACATCAGAAATGTTAAGATGCCTTAGGTTAGGATATATAACGTTATAGACGTATATAATGTCCGCACCGAGACGTACGGGACGACACGAACGGGATTCTGTAACACATTCCCAGCTAGGGGCTAGGTGTGTTAGGTTAGGTGATATTACGATATAGACGTATATAATGTGCCCACCGAGAAGTAGGGGCCGACACGCCAGGAATGTTGGGAAATACTACATCCGAGATGTTAGGTTCCCTAAGGTTAGGATATATAAAGTTATAGACGTATATAATGCCCGCACCAAGACGTACGTGACGACACGGCCGGGATTCTGTAAAACATTACCAGCGAGGGGCTAGATGGGTTAGGTTAGGTTATATTACGTTATAGACGTATATAGTGTTCCCACCCAGAAGTGGGGCCGACCCGCCAGGAATGTTGTGAAATACTACATTCTAGATGTTAGGTTGCCTTAGATTAGGGTATATAACGTTACAGATGCATACAATGTACCTACCGAGACGTACGGGACGACACGCCGGGATTCTGTAAATCATAATCACCGAGGGGCAAAATGGATTAGGTTAGGTTATAATACGATATAGACGTATATAATGTCCCCACCGAGAAGTAGGGGCCGTCACGCCTGGAATGTTGTAAAATACAACATTCGAGATGTTAGGCCGCCTTAGGTTAGGATATATAACTTCATAGACGTATATAATGTCCGCACCGAGACGTACGGGCCGACACGACCGGGATTTTGTAAAACATTACCAGCGAGGGTCTAGAAGGGTTAGGTTAGGTTATATTACGATATAGACGTATATAATGTGCCCACCGAGAAGTAGGGGCCCACCCGCCAGAAATGTTGGAAAATTCTACATCCGAGATGTTAGGTTCCCTTAGGTTAGGATATATAAATTTATAGACGTATATAATGTCCGCACCGAGACGTCCGGGAAGACATGAACGGGATTCTGTGAAACATTACCAGCGAGGGTCTAGGTGGGTTAGGTTAGGTTATATTACGATATAGACGTATATAATGTGCCCACCGAGAAGTAGGGGCCCACCCGCCAGAAATGTTGGAAAATTCTACATCCGAGATGTTAAGTTGCCTTAGGTCAGGATATATAACGTTATAGACGTATATAATATCCGCACCGAGACGTACGGGACGACACGAACGGGATTCTGTAAAACATTCCCAGCTAGGGGCTAGATGTGTTACGTTAGGTTATATTACATTATAGACATATATAATGATCCCACCGAGAATTGGCGCCGACCCGCCAGGAATGTTGTGAAATACTACATCCGAGATGTTAGGTTCCCTTAGGTTAGGATATATAACGTTATAGACGTATATAATGTCCTCACCGAGATGTACGGGCCGACACGACCGGGATTTTGAAAAACATTACCAACGAGGGTCTAGATGGGTTAGGTTAGGTTATATTACGATATAGACGTATATAATGTGCCCACCGAGAAGTAGGGGCCGACCCGCCAGGAATGTTGGAAAATACTACATCCGAGATGTTAGGTTCACTTAGGTTAGGATATATAACGTTATAGAGGTATATAATGTCCTCACCGAGATGTACGGTCCGACACGACCGGGATTTTGTAAAACATTACCAGCGAGGGTCTAGATGGGTTAGGTCAGGTTATATTACGATATAGACGTATATAATGTGCCCACCAAGAAGTAGGGGCCGACCCGCCAGGAATGTTGGAAAATACTACATCCGAGATGTTAGGTTCCCTCAGGTTAGGATATATAACGTTATAGATGTATATGAGGTCCCCACGGAAAAGTACGGGCCGACACGACCGGGATTTTGTAAAACATACCAGCGAGGGTCTAGATGGGTTAGGTTAGGGTATATTACGATATAGACGTATATAATGTGCCCACCTAGAAGTAGGGGCCGACCCGCCAGGAATGTTGGAAAATACTACATCCGAGATGTTAGGTTCCCTCAGGTTAGGATATATAACGTTATAGACGTATATAATGTCCGCACCGAGACGTACGGGCCGACACGACCGGGATTTTGTAAAACATTACCAGCGAGGGTCTAGATGGGTTAGGTTAGGTTATATTACGATATAGACGTATATAATGTGCCCACCGAGAAGTAGGGGCCCACCCGCCAGAAATGTTGGAAAATTCTACATCCGAGATGTTAAGTTGCCTTAGGTCAGGATATATAACTTTATAGACGTATATAATATCCGCACCGAGACGTACGGGACGACACGAACGGGATTCTGTAAAACATTCCCAGCTCGGGGCTAGATGTGTTACGTTAGGCTATATTACATTATAGACATATATAATGATCCCACCGAGAATTGGCGCCGCCCCGCCAGGAATGTTGTGAAATACTACATCCGAGATGTTAGGTTCCCTTAGGTTAGGATATATAAATTTATAGACGTATATAATGTCCGCACCGAGACGTCCGGGAAGACATGAACGGGATTCTGTGAAACATTACCAGCGAGGGTCTAGGTGGGTTAGGTTAGGTTATATTACGATATAGACGTATATAATGTGCCCACCGAGAAGTAGGGGCCGACCCGCCAGGTATGTTGAAAAATACTACATCCGAGATGTTAGGTTCCCTTAGGTCAGGATATATAAATTTATAGACGTATATAATGTCCGCACCGAGACGTCCGGGAAGACATGAACGGGATTCTGTGAAACATTACCAGCGAGGGTCTAGGTGGGTTAGGTTAGGTTATATTACGTTATAGACGTATATAATGTTCCCACCGAGAAGTAGGGGCCGACCCGCCAGGTATGTTGAAAAATACTACATCCGAGATGTTAGATTCCCTTAGGTTAGGATATATAACGTTATAGACTTATATAATGTCCTCACCGAGAAGTACGGGCCGACACGACCGGGATTTTGTGTAACATTACCAGCGAGGGTCTAGATGGATTCGGTTAGGTTATTTTACGATATAGACGTATGTAATGTGCCCACCGAGAAGTAGGGGCCGACCCGCCAGGAATGTTGGAAAATACTACATCCGAGATGTTATGTTCCCTTAGGTTAGGATATATAAATTTATAGATGTATATAATGTCCGCACCGAGACGAACGGGAAGACATGAACGGGATTCTGTGAAGCATTACCAGCGAGGGTCTAGGTGGGTTAGGTTAGGTTATATTACGTTATAGACGTATATAATGTTCCCACCGAGAATTAGGGGCCGACCCGCCAGAAATGTTGGAAAATACTACATCCGAGATGTTAGGTTCTCTTAGGTTAGGGTATATAACGTTATAGACGTATATAATGTCCCCACCGAGAAGTACGGGCCGACACGACACGGATTTTGTAAAACATTACCAGCGAGGGTCTAGATGGGTTAGGTCAGGTTATATTACGATATAGACGTATATAATGTGCCCACCGAGACGTAGGGGCCGACCCGCCAGGAATGTTGGAAAATACTACATCCGAGATGTTAGGTTCCCTTAGGTTAGGATATATAACGTTATAGACTTATATAATGTCCTCACCGAGATGTACGGGCCGACACGTCCGGGATTTTGTAAAACATTACCAACGAGGGTCTAGATGGGTTAGGTTAGGTTATATTACGATATAGACGTATATAATGTGCCCACCGAGAAGTAGGGGCCGACCCGCCAGGAATGTTGGAAAATACTACATCCGAGATGTTAGGTTCCCTTAGGTTAGGATATATAAATTTATAGATGTATATAATGTCCGCACCGAGACGTACGGGAAGACATGAACGGGATTCTGTGAAGCATTACCAGCGAGGGTCTAGGTGGGTTAGGTTAGGTCATATTACGTTATAGACGTATATAATGTTCCCACCGAGGAGTAGGGGCCGACCCGCCAGAAATGTTGGAAAATTCTACATCCGAGATGTTAAGTTGCCTTAGGTTAGGATATATAACGTTATAGACGTATATAATGTCCTCACCGAGATGTACGGGCCGACACGACCGGGATTTTGTAAAACATTACCAGCGAGGGTCTAGATGGGTTAGGTTAGGTTATATTACGATATAGACGTATATAATGTGCCCACCGAGAAGTAGGGGCCGACCCGCCAGGAATGTTGGAAAATACTACATCCGAGATGTTAGGTTCCCTTAGGTTAGGATATATAACGTTATAGACGTATATAATGTCCTCACAGAGAAGTACGGGCCGACACGACCGGGATTTTGTAGAACATTACCAGCGAGGGTCTAGATGGGTTAGGTTAGGTTATATTACGATATAGACGAATATAATGTGCCCACGTAGAAGTAGGGGCCGACCCGCCAGGAATGTTGGAAAATACTACATCCGAGATGTTAGGTTCCCTTAGGTTAGGATATATAAATTTATAGACGTATATAATGTCCCCACCGAGAAGTACGGGAAGACATGAACGGGATTCTGTGAAACATTACGAGCGAGTGTCTAGGTGGGTTAGGTTAGGTTATATTACGTTATAGACGTATATAATGTTCCCACCGAGAAGTAGGAACCGACCCGCCAGAAATGTTGGAAAATTCTACATCCGAGATGTTAAGTTGCCTTAGGTTAGGATATATAACGTCATAGACGTATATAATGTCCGCACCGAAACGTACGGGACGACACGACCGGGATTCTGTAAAACATTCCCAGCTATGCGCTAGATGTGTTAGGTTAGGTTATATTACGTTATAGACGTATATAATGATCCCACCGAGAAGTAGGGGCCGACCCGCCAGGAATGTTCGAAAATACTACATCCGAGATGTTAGGTTCCCTTAGGTTAGGATATATAACGTTATAGACGTATATAATGTCCGCACCGAGAAGTACGGGCCGACACGACCGGGATTTTGTAAAACATTACCAGCGAGGTTCTAGATGGGTTCGGTTAGGTTATATTACGATATAGACGTATGTAATGTGCCCACCGAGAAGTGGGGCCGACCCGCCAGGAATGTTGGAAAATACTACGTCCGAGATGTTAGGTTCCCTTTGGTTAGGATATGTAAATTTATAGACGTATATAATGTCCGCACCGAAACGTACGGGACGACACGACCGGGATTCTGTAAAACATTCCCAGCTAGGCGCTAGATGTGTTAGGTTAGGTTATATTACGTTATAGACGTATATAATGATCCCACCGAGAAGTAGGGGCCGACCCGCCAGGAATGTTCGAAAATACTACATCCGAGATGTTAGGTTCCCTTAGGTTAGGATATATAACGTTATAGACGTATATAATGTCCTCACCGAGATGTACGGGCTGACACGACCGGGATTTTGTAAAAATTACCAGCGAGGGTCTAGATGGGTTAGGTTAGGTTATATTACGATATAGACGTATATAATATGCCGACCGAGAAGTAGGGGCCGACCCGCCAGGAATGTTGGAAAATACTACATCCGAGATGTTAGGTTCCCTCAGGTTAGGATATATAACGTTATAGACGTATATAATGTCCGCACCGAGACGTACGGGCCGACACGACCGGGATTTTGTAAAACATTACCAGCGAGGGTCTAGATGGGTTAGGTTAGGTTATATTACGATATAGACGTATATAATGTGCCCACCGAGAAGTAGGGGCCCACCCGCCAGAAATGTTGGAAAATTCTACATCCGAGATGTTAAGTTGCCTTAGGTCAGGATATATAACGTTATAGACGTATATAATATCCGCACCGAGACGTACGGGACGACACGAACGGGATTCTGTAAAACATTCCCAGCTCGGGGCTAGATGTGTTACGTTAGGCTATATTACATTATAGACATATATAATGATCCCACCGAGAATTGGCGCCGCCCCGCCAGGAATGTTGTGAAATACTACATCCGAGATGTTAGGTTCCCTTAGGTTAGGATATATAAATTTATAGACGTATATAATGTCCGCACCGAGACGTCCGGGAAGACATGAACGGGATTCTGTGAAACATTACCAGCGAGGGTCTAGGTGGGTTAGGTTAGGTTATATTACGATATAGACGTATATAATGTGCCCACCGAGAAGTAGGGGCCGACCCGCCAGGTATGTTGAAAAATACTACATCCGAGATGTTAGGTTCCCTTAGGTTAGGATATATAAATTTATAGACGTATATAATGTCCGCACCGAGACGTCCGGGAAGACATGAACGGGATTCTGTGAAACATTACCAGCGAGGGTCTAGGTGGGTTAGGTTAGGTTATATTACGTTATAGACGTATATAATGTTCCCACCGAGAAGTAGGGGCCGACCCGCCAGGTATGTTGAAAAATACTACATCCGAGATGTTAGATTCCCTTAGGTTAGGATATATAACGTTATAGACTTATATAATGTCCTCACCGAGAAGTACGGGCCGACACGACCGGGATTTTGTGTAACATTACCAGCGAGGGTCTAGATGGATTCGGTTAGGTTATTTTACGATATAGACGTATGTAATGTGCCCACCGAGAAGTAGGGGCCGACCCGCCAGGAATGTTGGAAAATACTACATCCGAGATGTTATGTTCCCTTAGGTTAGGATATATAAATTTATAGATGTATATAATGTCCGCACCGAGACGAACGGGAAGACATGAACGGGATTCTGTGAAGCATTACCAGCGAGGGTCTAGGTGGGTTAGGTTAGGTTATATTACGTTATAGACGTATATAATGTTCCCACCGAGAATTAGGGGCCGACCCGCCAGAAATGTTGGAAAATACTACATCCGAGATGTTAGGTTCTCTTAGGTTAGGGTATATAACGTTATAGACGTATATAATGTCCCCACCGAGAAGTACGGGCCGACACGACACGGATTTTGTAAAACATTACCAGCGAGGGTCTAGATGGGTTAGGTCAGGTTATATTACGATATAGACGTATATAATGTGCCCACCGAGACGTAGGGGCCGACCCGCCAGGAATGTTGGAAAATACTACATCCGAGATGTTAGGTTCCCTTAGGTTAGGATATATAACGTTATAGACTTATATAATGTCCTCACCGAGATGTACGGGCCGACACGTCCGGGATTTTGTAAAACATTACCAACGAGGGTCTAGATGGGTTAGGTTAGGTTATATTACGATATAGACGTATATAATGTGCCCACCGAGAAGTAGGGGCCGACCCGCCAGGAATGTTGGAAAATACTACATCCGAGATGTTAGGTTCCCTTAGGTTAGGATATATAAATTTATAGATGTATATAATGTCCGCACCGAGACGTACGGGAAGACATGAACGGGATTCTGTGAAGCATTACCAGCGAGGGTCTAGGTGGGTTAGGTTAGGTCATATTACGTTATAGACGTATATAATGTTCCCACCGAGGAGTAGGGGCCGACCCGCCAGAAATGTTGGAAAATTCTACATCCGAGATGTTAAGTTGCCTTAGGTTAGGATATATAACGTTATAGACGTATATAATGTCCTCACCGAGATGTACGGGCCGACACGACCGGGATTTTGTAAAACATTACCAGCGAGGGTCTAGATGGGTTAGGTTAGGTTATATTACGATATAGACGTATATAATGTGCCCACCGAGAAGTAGGGGCCGACCCGCCAGGAATGTTGGAAAATACTACATCCGAGATGTTAGGTTCCCTTAGGTTAGGATATATAACGTTATAGACGTATATAATGTCCTCACAGAGAAGTACGGGCCGACACGACCGGGATTTTGTAGAACATTACCAGCGAGGGTCTAGATGGGTTAGGTTAGGTTATATTACGATATAGACGAATATAATGTGCCCACGTAGAAGTAGGGGCCGACCCGCCAGGAATGTTGGAAAATACTACATCCGAGATGTTAGGTTCCCTTAGGTTAGGATATATAAATTTATAGACGTATATAATGTCCCCACCGAGAAGTACGGGAAGACATGAACGGGATTCTGTGAAACATTACGAGCGAGTGTCTAGGTGGGTTAGGTTAGGTTATATTACGTTATAGACGTATATAATGTTCCCACCGAGAAGTAGGAACCGACCCGCCAGAAATGTTGGAAAATTCTACATCCGAGATGTTAAGTTGCCTTAGGTTAGGATATATAACGTCATAGACGTATATAATGTCCGCACCGAAACGTACGGGACGACACGACCGGGATTCTGTAAAACATTCCCAGCTATGCGCTAGATGTGTTAGGTTAGGTTATATTACGTTATAGACGTATATAATGATCCCACCGAGAAGTAGGGGCCGACCCGCCAGGAATGTTCGAAAATACTACATCCGAGATGTTAGGTTCCCTTAGGTTAGGATATATAACGTTATAGACGTATATAATGTCCGCACCGAGAAGTACGGGCCGACACGACCGGGATTTTGTAAAACATTACCAGCGAGGTTCTAGATGGGTTCGGTTAGGTTATATTACGATATAGACGTATGTAATGTGCCCACCGAGAAGTGGGGCCGACCCGCCAGGAATGTTGGAAAATACTACGTCCGAGATGTTAGGTTCCCTTTGGTTAGGATATGTAAATTTATAGACGTATATAATGTCCGCACCGAAACGTACGGGACGACACGACCGGGATTCTGTAAAACATTCCCAGCTAGGCGCTAGATGTGTTAGGTTAGGTTATATTACGTTATAGACGTATATAATGATCCCACCGAGAAGTAGGGGCCGACCCGCCAGGAATGTTCGAAAATACTACATCCGAGATGTTAGGTTCCCTTAGGTTAGGATATATAACGTTATAGACGTATATAATGTCCTCACCGAGATGTACGGGCTGACACGACCGGGATTTTGTAAAAATTACCAGCGAGGGTCTAGATGGGTTAGGTTAGGTTATATTACGATATAGACGTATATAATATGCCGACCGAGAAGTAGGGGCCGACCCGCCAGGAATGTTGGTAAATACTACATCCGAGATGATAGGTTCCCTTAGGTTAGGATATATAAATTTATAGACGTATATAATGTCCGCACCGAGACGTACGGGAAGACATGAACAGGATTGTGTGAAACATTACCAGCGAGGGTCTAGGTGGGTTAGGTTAGGTTATATTACGTTATAGACGAATATAATGTTCCCACCGAGAAGTAGGGGCCGACCCGCCAGAAATGTTGGAAAATTCTACAACAGAGATGTTAAGATGCCTTAGGTTAGGATATATAACGTTATAGACGTATATAATGTCCGCACCGAGAAGTACGGGCCGACACGACCGGGATTTTGAAAAACATTACCAGCGAGGTTCTAGATGGGTTCGGTTAGGTTATATTACGATATAGACGTATGTAATGTGCCCACCGAGAAGTGGGGCCGACCCGCCAGGAATGTTGGAAAATACTACGTCCGAGATGTTAGGTTCCCTTTGGTTAGGATATGTAAATTTATAGACGTATATAATGTCCGCACCGAGACGTACGGGAAGACATGAACGGGATTCTGTGAAGCATTACCAGCGAGGGTCTAGGTGGGTTAGGTTAGGTTATATTACGTTATAGACGTATATAATGTTCCCACCGAGGAGTAGGGGCCGACCCGCCAGAAATGTTGGAAAATTCTACATCCGAGATGTTAAGTTGCCTTAGGTTAGGATATATAACGTTATAGACGTATATAATGTCCTCACCGAGACGTACGGGCCGACGCGACCGGGATTTTGTAAAACATTACCAGCGAGGTTCTAGATGGGTTAGGTTAGGTTATATTACGATATAGACGTATATAATGTGCCCACCTTGAAGTAGGGGCCGACCCGCCAGGAATGTTGGAAAACACTACATCCGAAATGTTAGGTTCTCTTAGGTTAGGGTATATAACGTTATAGACGTATATAATGTCCCCACTGAGAAGTACGGGCAGACACGACCGGGATTTTGTAAAACATTACCAGCGAGGGTCTAGATGGGTTCGGTTAGGTTATATTACGATATAGACGTATGTAATGTGCCCACCTAGAAGTAGGGGCCGACCCGCCAGGAATGTTGGAAAACACTACATCCCAGATGTTAGGTTCTCTTAGGTTAGGGTATATAACGTTATAGACGTATATAATGTCCCCACTGAGAAGTACGGGCAGACACGACCGGGATTTTGTAAAACATTACCAGCGAGGGTCTAGGTGGGTTAGGTTAGGTTATATTACGTTATAGACGTATATAATGTTCCCACCGAGAATTAGGGGCCGACCCGCCAGAAATGTTGGAAAATACTACATCCGAGATGTTAGGTTCTCTTAGGTTAGGGTATATAACGTTATAGACGTATATAATGTCCCCACCGAGAAGTACGGGCCGACACGACACGGATTTTGTAAAACATTACCAGCGAGGGTCTAGATGGGTTAGGTCAGGTTATATTACGATATAGACGTATATAATGTGCCCACCGAGACGTAGGGTCCGACCCGCCAGGAATGTTGGAAAATACTACATCCGAGATGTTAGGTTCCCTTAGGTTAGGATATATAACGTTATAGACTTATATAATGTCCTCACCGAGATGTACGGGCCGACACGTCCGGGATTTTGTAAAACATTACCAACGAGGGTCTAGATGGGTTAGGTTAGGTTATATTACGATATAGACGTATATAATGTGCCCACCGAGAAGTAGGGGCCGACCCGCCAGGAATGTTGGAAAATACTACATCCGAGATGTTAGGTTCCCTTAGGTTAGGATATATAACGTTATAGACGTATATAATGTCCTCACAGAGAAGTACGGGCCGACACGACCGGGATTTTGTAGAACATTACCAGCGAGGGTCTAGATGGGTTAGGTTAGGTTATATTACGATATAGACGAATATAATGTGCCCACCTAGAAGTAGGGGCCGACCCGCCAGGAATGTTGGAAAATACTACATCCGAGATGTTAGGTTCCCTTAGGTTAGGATATATAAATTTATAGACGTATATAATGTCCCCACCGAGAAGTACGGGAAGACATGAACGGGATTCTGTGAAACATTACGAGCGAGTGTCTAGGTGGGTTAGGTTAGGTTATATTACGTTATAGACGTATATAATGTTCCCACCGAGAAGTAGGAACCGACCCGCCAGAAATGTTGGAAAATTCTACATCTGAGATGTTAAGTTGCCTTAGGTTAGGATATATAACGTCATAGACGTATATAATGTCCGCACCGAAACGTACGGGACGACACGACCGGGATTCTGTAAAACATTCCCAGCTAGGCGCTAGATGTGTTAGGTTAGGTTATATTACGTTATAGACGTATATAATGATCCCACCGAGAAGTAGGGGCCGACCCGCCAGGAATGTTGGAAAATTCTACATCCGAGATGTTAAGTTGCCTTAGGTTAGGATATATAACGTTATAGACGTATATAATGTCCTCACCGAGATGTACGGGCCGACACGACCGGGATTTTGTAAAACATTACCAGCGAGGGTCTAGATGGGTTAGGTTAGGTTATATTACGATATAGACGTATATAATGTGCCCACCGAGAAGTAGGGGCCGACCCGCCAGGAATGTTGGAAAATACTACATCCGAGATGTTAGGTTCCCTTAGGTTAGGATATATAACGTTATAGACGTATATAATGTCCTCACAGAGAAGTACGGGCCGACACGACCGGGATTTTGTAGAACATTACCAGCGAGGGTCTAGATGGGTTAGGTTAGGTTATATTACGATATAGACGAATATAATGTGCCCACGTAGAAGTAGGGGCCGACCCGCCAGGAATGTTGGAAAATACTACATCCGAGATGTTAGGTTCCCTTAGGTTAGGATATATAAATTTATAGACGTATATAATGTCCCCACCGAGAAGTACGGGAAGACATGAACGGGATTCTGTGAAACATTACGAGCGAGTGTCTAGGTGGGTTAGGTTAGGTTATATTACGTTATAGACGTATATAATGTTCCCACCGAGAAGTAGGAACCGACCCGCCAGAAATGTTGGAAAATTCTACATCCGAGATGTTAAGTTGCCTTAGGTTAGGATATATAACGTCATAGACGTATATAATGTCCGCACCGAAACGTACGGGACGACACGACCGGGATTCTGTAAAACATTCCCAGCTATGCGCTAGATGTGTTAGGTTAGGTTATATTACGTTATAGACGTATATAATGATCCCACCGAGAAGTAGGGGCCGACCCGCCAGGAATGTTCGAAAATACTACATCCGAGATGTTAGGTTCCCTTAGGTTAGGATATATAACGTTATAGACGTATATAATGTCCGCACCGAGAAGTACGGGCCGACACGACCGGGATTTTGTAAAACATTACCAGCGAGGTTCTAGATGGGTTCGGTTAGGTTATATTACGATATAGACGTATGTAATGTGCCCACCGAGAAGTGGGGCCGACCCGCCAGGAATGTTGGAAAATACTACGTCCGAGATGTTAGGTTCCCTTTGGTTAGGATATGTAAATTTATAGACGTATATAATGTCCGCACCGAAACGTACGGGACGACACGACCGGGATTCTGTAAAACATTCCCAGCTAGGCGCTAGATGTGTTAGGTTAGGTTATATTACGTTATAGACGTATATAATGATCCCACCGAGAAGTAGGGGCCGACCCGCCAGGAATGTTCGAAAATACTACATCCGAGATGTTAGGTTCCCTTAGGTTAGGATATATAACGTTATAGACGTATATAATGTCCTCACCGAGATGTACGGGCTGACACGACCGGGATTTTGTAAAAATTACCAGCGAGGGTCTAGATGGGTTAGGTTAGGTTATATTACGATATAGACGTATATAATATGCCGACCGAGAAGTAGGGGCCGACCCGCCAGGAATGTTGGAAAATACTACATCCGAGATGTTAGGTTCCCTCAGGTTAGGATATATAACGTTATAGACGTATATAATGTCCGCACCGAGACGTACGGGCCGACACGACCGGGATTTTGTAAAACATTACCAGCGAGGGTCTAGATGGGTTAGGTTAGGTTATATTACGATATAGACGTATATAATGTGCCCACCGAGAAGTAGGGGCCCACCCGCCAGAAATGTTGGAAAATTCTACATCCGAGATGTTAAGTTGCCTTAGGTCAGGATATATAACGTTATAGACGTATATAATATCCGCACCGAGACGTACGGGACGACACGAACGGGATTCTGTAAAACATTCCCAGCTCGGGGCTAGATGTGTTACGTTAGGCTATATTACATTATAGACATATATAATGATCCCACCGAGAATTGGCGCCGCCCCGCCAGGAATGTTGTGAAATACTACATCCGAGATGTTAGGTTCCCTTAGGTTAGGATATATAAATTTATAGACGTATATAATGTCCGCACCGAGACGTCCGGGAAGACATGAACGGGATTCTGTGAAACATTACCAGCGAGGGTCTAGGTGGGTTAGGTTAGGTTATATTACGATATAGACGTATATAATGTGCCCACCGAGAAGTAGGGGCCGACCCGCCAGGTATGTTGAAAAATACTACATCCGAGATGTTAGGTTCCCTTAGGTTAGGATATATAAATTTATAGACGTATATAATGTCCGCACCGAGACGTCCGGGAAGACATGAACGGGATTCTGTGAAACATTACCAGCGAGGGTCTAGGTGGGTTAGGTTAGGTTATATTACGTTATAGACGTATATAATGTTCCCACCGAGAAGTAGGGGCCGACCCGCCAGGTATGTTGAAAAATACTACATCCGAGATGTTAGATTCCCTTAGGTTAGGATATATAACGTTATAGACTTATATAATGTCCTCACCGAGAAGTACGGGCCGACACGACCGGGATTTTGTGTAACATTACCAGCGAGGGTCTAGATGGATTCGGTTAGGTTATTTTACGATATAGACGTATGTAATGTGCCCACCGAGAAGTAGGGGCCGACCCGCCAGGAATGTTGGAAAATACTACATCCGAGATGTTATGTTCCCTTAGGTTAGGATATATAAATTTATAGATGTATATAATGTCCGCACCGAGACGAACGGGAAGACATGAACGGGATTCTGTGAAGCATTACCAGCGAGGGTCTAGGTGGGTTAGGTTAGGTTATATTACGTTATAGACGTATATAATGTTCCCACCGAGAATTAGGGGCCGACCCGCCAGAAATGTTGGAAAATACTACATCCGAGATGTTAGGTTCTCTTAGGTTAGGGTATATAACGTTATAGACGTATATAATGTCCCCACCGAGAAGTACGGGCCGACACGACACGGATTTTGTAAAACATTACCAGCGAGGGTCTAGATGGGTTAGGTCAGGTTATATTACGATATAGACGTATATAATGTGCCCACCGAGACGTAGGGGCCGACCCGCCAGGAATGTTGGAAAATACTACATCCGAGATGTTAGGTTCCCTTAGGTTAGGATATATAACGTTATAGACTTATATAATGTCCTCACCGAGATGTACGGGCCGACACGTCCGGGATTTTGTAAAACATTACCAACGAGGGTCTAGATGGGTTAGGTTAGGTTATATTACGATATAGACGTATATAATGTGCCCACCGAGAAGTAGGGGCCGACCCGCCAGGAATGTTGGAAAATACTACATCCGAGATGTTAGGTTCCCTTAGGTTAGGATATATAAATTTATAGATGTATATAATGTCCGCACCGAGACGTACGGGAAGACATGAACGGGATTCTGTGAAGCATTACCAGCGAGGGTCTAGGTGGGTTAGGTTAGGTCATATTACGTTATAGACGTATATAATGTTCCCACCGAGGAGTAGGGGCCGACCCGCCAGAAATGTTGGAAAATTCTACATCCGAGATGTTAAGTTGCCTTAGGTTAGGATATATAACGTTATAGACGTATATAATGTCCTCACCGAGATGTACGGGCCGACACGACCGGGATTTTGTAAAACATTACCAGCGAGGGTCTAGATGGGTTAGGTTAGGTTATATTACGATATAGACGTATATAATGTGCCCACCGAGAAGTAGGGGCCGACCCGCCAGGAATGTTGGAAAATACTACATCCGAGATGTTAGGTTCCCTTAGGTTAGGATATATAACGTTATAGACGTATATAATGTCCTCACAGAGAAGTACGGGCCGACACGACCGGGATTTTGTAGAACATTACCAGCGAGGGTCTAGATGGGTTAGGTTAGGTTATATTACGATATAGACGAATATAATGTGCCCACGTAGAAGTAGGGGCCGACCCGCCAGGAATGTTGGAAAATACTACATCCGAGATGTTAGGTTCCCTTAGGTTAGGATATATAAATTTATAGACGTATATAATGTCCCCACCGAGAAGTACGGGAAGACATGAACGGGATTCTGTGAAACATTACGAGCGAGTGTCTAGGTGGGTTAGGTTAGGTTATATTACGTTATAGACGTATATAATGTTCCCACCGAGAAGTAGGAACCGACCCGCCAGAAATGTTGGAAAATTCTACATCCGAGATGTTAAGTTGCCTTAGGTTAGGATATATAACGTCATAGACGTATATAATGTCCGCACCGAAACGTACGGGACGACACGACCGGGATTCTGTAAAACATTCCCAGCTATGCGCTAGATGTGTTAGGTTAGGTTATATTACGTTATAGACGTATATAATGATCCCACCGAGAAGTAGGGGCCGACCCGCCAGGAATGTTCGAAAATACTACATCCGAGATGTTAGGTTCCCTTAGGTTAGGATATATAACGTTATAGACGTATATAATGTCCGCACCGAGAAGTACGGGCCGACACGACCGGGATTTTGTAAAACATTACCAGCGAGGTTCTAGATGGGTTCGGTTAGGTTATATTACGATATAGACGTATGTAATGTGCCCACCGAGAAGTGGGGCCGACCCGCCAGGAATGTTGGAAAATACTACGTCCGAGATGTTAGGTTCCCTTTGGTTAGGATATGTAAATTTATAGACGTATATAATGTCCGCACCGAAACGTACGGGACGACACGACCGGGATTCTGTAAAACATTCCCAGCTAGGCGCTAGATGTGTTAGGTTAGGTTATATTACGTTATAGACGTATATAATGATCCCACCGAGAAGTAGGGGCCGACCCGCCAGGAATGTTCGAAAATACTACATCCGAGATGTTAGGTTCCCTTAGGTTAGGATATATAACGTTATAGACGTATATAATGTCCTCACCGAGATGTACGGGCTGACACGACCGGGATTTTGTAAAAATTACCAGCGAGGGTCTAGATGGGTTAGGTTAGGTTATATTACGATATAGACGTATATAATATGCCGACCGAGAAGTAGGGGCCGACCCGCCAGGAATGTTGGTAAATACTACATCCGAGATGATAGGTTCCCTTAGGTTAGGATATATAAATTTATAGACGTATATAATGTCCGCACCGAGACGTACGGGAAGACATGAACAGGATTGTGTGAAACATTACCAGCGAGGGTCTAGGTGGGTTAGGTTAGGTTATATTACGTTATAGACGAATATAATGTTCCCACCGAGAAGTAGGGGCCGACCCGCCAGAAATGTTGGAAAATTCTACAACAGAGATGTTAAGATGCCTTAGGTTAGGATATATAACGTTATAGACGTATATAATGTCCGCACCGAGAAGTACGGGCCGACACGACCGGGATTTTGAAAAACATTACCAGCGAGGTTCTAGATGGGTTCGGTTAGGTTATATTACGATATAGACGTATGTAATGTGCCCACCGAGAAGTGGGGCCGACCCGCCAGGAATGTTGGAAAATACTACGTCCGAGATGTTAGGTTCCCTTTGGTTAGGATATGTAAATTTATAGACGTATATAATGTCCGCACCGAGACGTACGGGAAGACATGAACGGGATTCTGTGAAGCATTACCAGCGAGGGTCTAGGTGGGTTAGGTTAGGTTATATTACGTTATAGACGTATATAATGTTCCCACCGAGGAGTAGGGGCCGACCCGCCAGAAATGTTGGAAAATTCTACATCCGAGATGTTAAGTTGCCTTAGGTTAGGATATATAACGTTATAGACGTATATAATGTCCTCACCGAGACGTACGGGCCGACGCGACCGGGATTTTGTAAAACATTACCAGCGAGGTTCTAGATGGGTTAGGTTAGGTTATATTACGATATAGACGTATATAATGTGCCCACCTTGAAGTAGGGGCCGACCCGCCAGGAATGTTGGAAAACACTACATCCGAAATGTTAGGTTATCTTAGGTTAGGGTATATAACGTTATAGACGTATATAATGTCCCCACTGAGAAGTACGGGCAGACACGACCGGGATTTTGTAAAACATTACCAGCGAGGGTCTAGATGGGTTCGGTTAGGTTATATTACGATATAGACGTATGTAATGTGCCCACCTAGAAGTAGGGGCCGACCCGCCAGGAATGTTGGAAAACACTACATCCCAGATGTTAGGTTCTCTTAGGTTAGGGTATATAACGTTATAGACGTATATAATGTCCCCACTGAGAAGTACGGGCAGACACGACCGGGATTTTGTAAAACATTACCAGCGAGGGTCTAGGTGGGTTAGGTTAGGTTATATTACGTTATAGACGTATATAATGTTCCCACCGAGAATTAGGGGCCGACCCGCCAGAAATGTTGGAAAATACTACATCCGAGATGTTAGGTTCTCTTAGGTTAGGGTATATAACGTTATAGACGTATATAATGTCCCCACCGAGAAGTACGGGCCGACACGACACGGATTTTGTAAAACATTACCAGCGAGGGTCTAGATGGGTTAGGTCAGGTTATATTACGATATAGACGTATATAATGTGCCCACCGAGACGTAGGGTCCGACCCGCCAGGAATGTTGGAAAATACTACATCCGAGATGTTAGGTTCCCTTAGGTTAGGATATATAACGTTATAGACTTATATAATGTCCTCACCGAGATGTACGGGCCGACACGTCCGGGATTTTGTAAAACATTACCAACGAGGGTCTAGATGGGTTAGGTTAGGTTATATTACGATATAGACGTATATAATGTGCCCACCGAGAAGTAGGGGCCGACCCGCCAGGAATGTTGGAAAATACTACATCCGAGATGTTAGGTTCCCTTAGGTTAGGATATATAACGTTATAGACGTATATAATGTCCTCACAGAGAAGTACGGGCCGACACGACCGGGATTTTGTAGAACATTACCAGCGAGGGTCTAGATGGGTTAGGTTAGGTTATATTACGATATAGACGAATATAATGTGCCCACCTAGAAGTAGGGGCCGACCCGCCAGGAATGTTGGAAAATACTACATCCGAGATGTTAGGTTCCCTTAGGTTAGGATATATAAATTTATAGACGTATATAATGTCCCCACCGAGAAGTACGGGAAGACATGAACGGGATTCTGTGAAACATTACGAGCGAGTGTCTAGGTGGGTTAGGTTAGGTTATATTACGTTATAGACGTATATAATGTTCCCACCGAGAAGTAGGAACCGACCCGCCAGAAATGTTGGAAAATTCTACATCTGAGATGTTAAGTTGCCTTAGGTTAGGATATATAACGTCATAGACGTATATAATGTCCGCACCGAAACGTACGGGACGACACGAC
The DNA here is from genome assembly GCA_963969225.1 of Xylocopa violacea. Lineage (NCBI taxonomy): Eukaryota > Metazoa > Arthropoda > Insecta > Hymenoptera > Apidae > Xylocopa > Xylocopa violacea. The sequence goes on along the minus strand of CAXAJV010000738.1, from coordinate 905,934 downwards.
CGGGATTCTGTAAAACATTCCCAGCTAGGCGCTAGATGTGTTAGGTTAGGTTATATTACGTTATAGACGTATATAATGATCCCACCGAGAAGTAGGGGCCGACCCGCCAGGAATGTTCGAAAATACTACATCCGAGATGTTAGGTTCCCTTAGGTTAGGATATATAACGTTATAGACGTATATAATGTCCTCACCGAGATGTACGGGCTGACACGACCGGGATTTTGTAAAAATTACCAGCGAGGGTCTAGATGGGTTAGGTTAGGTTATATTACGATATAGACGTATATAATATGCCGACCGAGAAGTAGGGGCCGACCCGCCAGGAATGTTGGTAAATACTACATCCGAGATGATAGGTTCCCTTAGGTTAGGATATATAAATTTATAGACGTATATAATGTCCGCACCGAGACGTACGGGAAGACATGAACAGGATTGTGTGAAACATTACCAGCGAGGGTCTAGGTGGGTTAGGTTAGGTTATATTACGTTATAGACGAATATAATGTTCCCACCGAGAAGTAGGGGCCGACCCGCCAGAAATGTTGGAAAATTCTACAACAGAGATGTTAAGATGCCTTAGGTTAGGATATATAACGTTATAGACGTATATAATGTCCGCACCGAGAAGTACGGGCCGACACGACCGGGATTTTGTAAAACATTACCAGCGAGGGTCTAGATGGGTTCGGTTAGGTTATATTACGATATAGACGTATGTAATGTGCCCACCGAGAAGTGGGGCCGACCCGCCAGGAATGTTGGAAAATACTACGTCCGAGATGTTAGGTTCCCTTTGGTTAGGATATGTAAATTTATAGACGTATATAATGTCCGCACCGAGACGTACGGGAAGACATGAACGGGATTCTGTGAAGCATTACCAGCGAGGGTCTAGGTGGGTTAGGTTAGGTTATATTACGTTATAGACGTATATAATGTACCCACCGAGAAGTAGGGGCCGACCCGCCAGAAATGTTGGAAAATTCTACATCCGAGATGTTAAGTTGCCTTAGGTTAGGATATATAACGTTATAGACGTATATAATGTCCGCACCGAGACGTACGGGACGACGCGACCGGGATTTTGTAAAACATTACCAGCGTGGTTCTAGATGGGTTAGGTTAGGTTATATTACGATATAGACGTATATAATGTGCCCACCTTGAAGTAGGGGCCGACCCGCCAGGAATGTTGGAAAACACTACATCCGAAATGTTAGGTTCTCTTAGGTTAGGGTATATAACGTTATAGACGTATATAATGTCCCCACTGAGAAGTACGGGCAGACACGACCGGGATTTTGTAAAACATTACCAGCGAGGGTCTAGATGGGTTCGGTTAGGTTATATTACGATATAGACGTATGTAATGTGCCCACCTAGAAGTAGGGGCCGACCCGCCAGGAATGTTGGAAAACACTACATCCCAGATGTTAGGTTCTCTTAGGTTAGGTTATATAACGTTATAGACGTATATAATGTCCTCACCGAGATGTACGGGCTGACACGACCGGGATTTTGCAAAATTGCCAGCGAGGGTCTAGATGGGTTAGGTTAGGTTATATTACGATATAGACGTATATAATATGCCAACCGAGAAGTAGGGGCCGACCCGCCAGGAATGTTGGTAAATACTACATCCGAGATGATAGGTTCCCTTAGGTTAGGATATATAAATTTATAGACGTATATAATGTCCGCACCGAGACGTACGGGAAGACATGAACAGGATTGTGTGAAACATTACCAGCGAGGGTCTAGGTGGGTTAGGTTAGGTTATATTACGTTATAGACGAATATAATGTTCCCACCGAGAAGTAGGGGCCGACCCGCCAGAAATGTTGGAAAATTCTACAACAGAGATGTTAAGATGCCTTAGGTTAGGATATATAACGTTATAGACGTATATAATGTCCGCACCGAGAAGTACGGGCCGACACGACCGGGATTTTGTAAAACATTACCAGCGAGGGTCTAGATGGGTTCGGTTAGGTTATATTACGATATAGACGTATGTAATGTGCCCACCGAGAAGTGGGGCCGACCCGCCAGGAATGTTGGAAAATACTACGTCCGAGATGTTAGGTTCCCTTTGGTTAGGATATGTAAATTTATAGACGTATATAATGTCCGCACCGAGACGTACGGGAAGACATGAACGGGATTCTGTGAAGCATTACCAGCGAGGGTCTAGGTGGGTTAGGTTAGGTTATATTACGTTATAGACGTATATAATGTACCCACCGAGAAGTAGGGGCCGATCCGCCAGAAATGTTGGAAAATTCTACATCCGAGATGTTAAGTTGCCTTAGGTTAGGATATATAACGTTATAGACGTATATAATGTCCGCACCGAGACGTACGGGCCGACGCGACCGGGATTTTGTAAAACATTACCAGCGAGGTTCTAGATGGGTTAGGTTAGGTTATATTACGATATAGACGTATATAATGTGCCCACCTAGAAGTAGGGGCCGACCCGCCAGGAATGTTGGAAAACACTACATCCCAGATGTTAGGTTCTCTTAGGTTAGGTTATATAACGTTATAGATGTATATAATTTCCCCACCGAAAAGTACGGGCCGACACGACCGCGATTTTGTAAAACATTACCAGCGAGGGTCTAGATGGGTTAGGTTAGGTTATATTACGATATAGACGTATATAATGTGCCCACCGAGAAGTAGGGGCCGACCCGCCCGGAATGTTGGAAAATACTATATCCGAGACGTTAGGTTCCCTTAGGTTAGGATATATAAATTTATAGACGTATATAATGTCCGCACCTAGACGTACGGGAAGACATGAACGGGATTCTGTGAAACATTACCAGCGAGGGTCTAGGTGGGTTACGTTAGGTTAGATTACGTTATAGATGTATATAATGTGCCCACCGAGAAGTAGGGGCCAACCCGCCGGGAATTTTGGAAAATACTACATCCGAGATGTTAGGTTCCCTTAGGTTAGGATATATAACGTTATAAACGTATATAATGTCCCCACCGAGAAGTACGGGCAGACACGACCGGGATTTTGTAAAACATTACCAGCGACGGTCTAGATGTGTTAGGTAAGGTTATATTACGATATAGACGTATATAATGTGCCCACCGAGAAGTAGGGGCCGACCCGCCAGAAATGTTGGAAAATTCTACATCCGAGATGATAAGTTGCCTTAGGTTAGGATATATAACGTTATAGACGTATATAATGCCCGCACCGAGACATACGGGACGACACGACCGGGATTTTGTAGAACATTACCAGCGATGTTCTAGATGGGTTAGGTTAGGTTATATAACGATATAGGCGTATATAATGTCCCCACGGAAAAGTACGGGCCGACACGACCGGGATTTTGTAAAACATTACCAGCGAGGGTCTAAATGGGTTAGGTTAGGTTATATTACGATATAGACGAATATAATGTGCCCACCTAGAAGTAGGGGCCGACCCGCCAGGAATGTTGGAAAATACTACATCCGAGAAGTTAGGTTCTCTTAGGTTAGGGTATATAAAGTTATAGACGTATATAGTGTCCCCACCGAGAAGTACGGGCCGACACGACCGGGATTTTGTAAAACATTACCAGCGAGGGTCTAGATGGGTTCGGTTAGGTTATATTACGATATAGACGTATGTAATGTGTCAACCGAGAAGTAGGGGCCGACCCGCCAGGAATGTTGGAAAATACTACATCCGAGATGTTAGGTTCCCTTAGGTTAGGATATATAAATTTATAGACGTATATAATGTCCGCACCGAGACGTACGGGAAGACATGAACAGGATTCTGTGAAGCATTACCAGCGAGGGTCTAGGTGGGTTAGGTTAGGTTATATTACGATATAGAAGTATATAATGTGCCCACCGAGAAGTAGGGGCCGACCCGCCAGGAATGTTGGAAAATACTACATCCGAGATGTTAGGTTCCCTCAGGTTAGGATTTATAAAATTATAGACGTATATGACGTCCCCACGGAAAAGTACGGGCCGACACGACCGGGATTTTGTAAAACATTACCAGCGAGGGTCTAGGTGGGTTAGGTTAGGTTATATTACGATATAGAAGTATATAATGTGCCCACCGAGAAGTAGGGGCCGACCCGCCAGGAATGTTGAAAGATACTACATCCGAGATGTTAGGTTCCCTCAGGTTAGGATATATAAAGTTATAGACATATATGAGGTCCCCACGGAAAAGTACGGGCCGACACGACCGGGATTTTGTAAAACATTACCAGCGAGGGTCTAGATGGGTTAGGTTAGGTTATGTTACGATATAGACGTATATAATGTGCCCACCGAGAAGTAGGGGCCGACCCGCCAGGAATGTTGGAAAATACTACATCCGAGATGTTAGGTTCCCTTAGGTTAGGATAAATAACGTTATAGACGTATATAATGCCCCCACCGAGAAGTACGGGCAGACACAACCGGGATTTTGTAAAACATTACCAGCGAGGGTCTAGGTGGGTTAGGTTAGGTTATATTACGATATAGACGTATATAAAGTGCCCACCGAGAAGTGGGGGCCGACACGCCAGGAATGTTGGAAAATACTACATCCGAGATGTTAGGTTCTCTTAGGTTAGTATATATAACGTTATAGACGTATATAATGTCCCCACCGAGAAGTACGGGCCGACACGACCGGGATTTTGTAGAACATTACCAGCGAGGGTCTAGATGGGTTAGGTTAGGTTATATTACGATATAGACGAATATAATGTGCCCACCTAGAAATAGGGGCCGACCCGCCAGGAATGTTGGAAAATACTACATCCGAGATGTTAGGTTCCCTTAGGTTAGGATATATAAATTTATAGACGTATATAATGTCCCCACCGAGAAGTACGGGAAGACATGAACGGGATTCTGTGAAACATTACGAGCGAGTGTCTAGGTGGGTTAGGTTAGGTTATATTACGTTATAGACGTATATAATGTTCCCACCGAGAAGTAGGGACCGACCCGCCAGAAATGTTGGAAAATTCTACATCCGAGATGTTAAGTTGCCTTAGGTTAGGATATATAACGTCATAGACGTATATAATGTCCGCACCGAAACGTACGGGACGACACGACCGGGATTCTGTAAAACATTCCCAGCTAGGCGCTAGATGTGTTAGGTTAGGTTATATTACGTTATAGACGTATATAATGATCCCACCGAGAAGTAGGGGCCGACCCGCCAGGAATGTTGGAAAATACTACATCCGAGATGTTAGGTTCCCTTAGGTTAGGATATATAACGTTATAGACGTATATAATGTCCTCACCGAGATGTACGGGCCGACACGACCGGGATTTTGTAAAAATTACCAGCGAGGGTCTAGATGGGTTAGGTTAGGTTATATTACGATATAGACGTATATAATATGCCGACCGAGAAGTAGGGGCCGACCCGCCAGCAATGTTGGAAAATACTACATCCGAGATGATAGGTTCCCTTAGGTTAGGATATATAAATTTATAGACGTATATAATGTCCGCACTGAGACGTACGGGAAGACATGAACGGGATTCTGTGAAGCATTACCAGCGAGGGTCTAGGTGGGTTAGGTTAGGTTATATTACGTTATAGACGTATATAATGTTCCCACCGAGAAGTGGGGCCGACCCGCCAGGAATGTTGTGAAATACTACATTCTAGATGTTAGGTTGCCTTAGGTTAGGGTATATAACGTTACAGATGCATATAATGTCCCCACCGAGACGTACGGGACGACACGGCTGGGATTCTGTAAAACATTATCACCGAGGCGCAAAATGGGTTAGGTTAGGATATACAACGTTATAGACGTATATAATGTCCCCAACGAGAAGTACGAGCCGACACGACCGGGATTTTGTAAAACATTACCAGCCAGGGTCTAGATGGGTTAGGTTAGGTTATATTACCATATAGAAGTATATAATGTGCCCGCCGAGAAGCAGGGGCCGACCCGCCAGGAATTTTGGAAAATACTACATCCGAGATGTTAGGTTGCCTTAGGTTAGGGTATAAAACGATTTAGACGTATATAATGTCCGCTCCGAGACGTACGGGACGACACGACCGGGATTCTGTAAAACATTACCAGCGAGGGTCTAGATGGGTTAGGTTAGGCTATATTACGATGTAGACGTATATAATGTGCCCACCGAGAAGTAGTGGCCGACCCGCCAGGAATGTTGGAAAATACTACATCCGAGATGTTAGGTTCCCTTAGGTTAGGATATATATCGTTATAGACGTATATAATGTCCGCACCGAGAAGTACGGGCCGACACGACCGGGATTTTGTAAAACATTACCAGCGAGGGGCTAGATGGGTTAGGTTAGGTTATATTACGTTATAGACGTATATAATGTTCCCACCGAGAAGTGGGGCCGACCCGCCAGGAATGTTGTGAAATACTACATTCTAGATGTTAGGTTCCCTTAGGTTAGGATATATAAAGTTATAGACGTATATAATGCCCGCACCAAGACGTACGTGACGACACGGCCGGGATTCTGTAAAACATTATCACCGAGGAGCAAAATGGGTTAGGTTAGGCTATATTACGATATAGACGTATATAATGTGCCCGCTGAGAAGCAGGGGCCGATCCGCCAGGAATGTTGGAAAATACTACCTCCGAGATGTTAGGTTCCCTTAGGTTAGGATATATAAAGTTATAGACGTATATAATGCCCGCACCAAGACGTACGTGACGACACGGCCGGGATTCTGTAAAACATTACCAGCGAGGGGCTAGATGGGTTAGGTTAGGTTATATTACGATATAGACGTATATAATGTGCCCACCGAGAAGTAGGGGCCGAACCCCCGGCAATGTTGGAAAATACTACATCTGAGATGTTAGGTTCCTTTAGGTTAGGGTATATAAAGTTATAGACGTATATAATGTCCCCACGGAAGAGTACGGGCCGACACGACCGGGATTTTGTAAAACATTCCCAGCTAGGGCCCAGTTGGGTTAGATTAGGTTATATTACGTTATAGACGTATATAATGTTCCCACCGAGAATTGGCGCCGACCCGCCAGGAATGTTGTGAAATACTACATCCGCGAAGTTAGGTTCCCTTAGGTTAGGATATATAACGTTATAGACGTATATAATGTCCCCACCGAGAAGTAGGGGCCGACCCGCCAGGAATGTTGGAAAATACTACATCCGAGATGTTAGGTTCCCTTAGGTTAGGATATATAAAGTTATAGACGTATATAATGCCCGCACCAAGACGTACGTGACGACACGGCCGGGATTCTGTAAAACATTACCAGCGTGGGGCTAGATGGGTTAGGTTAGGTTATATTACGTTATAGACGTATATAATGTTCCCACCGAGAAGTGGGGCCGACCCGCCAGGAATGTTGTGAAATACTACATTCTAGATGTTAGGTTGCCTTAGGTTAGGGTATATAACGTTACAGATGCATATAATGTCCCCACCGAGACGTACGGGACGACACGGCTGGGATTCTGTAAAACATTATCACCGAGGGGCAAAATGGGTTAGGTTAGGATATACGACGTTATAGACGTATATAATGTCCCCAACGAGAAGTACGAGCCGACACGACCGGGATTTTGTAAAACATTACCAGCCAGGGTCTAGATGGGTTAGGTTAGGTTATATTACCATATAGACGTATATAATGTGCCCGCCGAGAAGTAGGGGCCGACCCGCCAGGAATTTTGGAAAATACTACATCCGAGATGTTAGGTTGCCTTAGGTTAGGGTATAAAACGATATAGACGTATATAATGTCCGCACCGAGACGTACGGGACGACACGACCGGGATTCTGTAAAACATTACCAGCGAGGGTCTAGATGGGTTAGGTTAGGCTATATTACGATGTAGACGTATATAATGTGCCCACCGAGAAGTAGTGGCCGACCCGCCAGGAATGTTGGAAAATACTACATCCGAGATGTTAGGTTCCCTTAGGTTAGGATATATATCGTTATAGACGTATATAATGTCCGCACCGAGAAGTACGGGCCGACACGACCGGGATTTTGTAAAACATTACCAGCGAGGGGCTAGATTGGTTAGGTTAGGTTATATTACGTTATAGACGTATATAATGTTCCCACCGAGAAGTGGGACCGACCCGCCAGGAATGTTGTGAAATACTACATTCTAGATATTAGGTTGCCTTAGGTTAGGGTATATAACGTTACAGATGCATATAATGTCCCCACCGAGACGTACGGGACGACACGGCTGGGATTCTGTAAAACATTATCACCGAGGGGCAAAATGGGTTAGGTTAGGATATACAACGTTATAGACGTATATAATGTCCCCAACGAGAAGTACGAGCCGACTCGACCGGGATTTTGTAAAACATTACCAGCCAGGGTCTAGATTGGTTAGGTTAGGTTATATTACCATATAGACGTATATAATGTGCCCGCCGAGAAGTAGGGGCCGACCCGCCAGGAATTTTGGAAAATACTACATCCGAGATGTTAGGTTGCCTTAGGTTAGGGTATAAAACGATATAGACGTATATAATGTCCGCACCGAGACGTACGGGACGACACGACCGGGATTCTGTAAAGCATTACCAGCGAGGGTCTAGATGGGTTAGGTTAGGCTATATTACGATGTAGACGTATATAATGTGCCCACCGAGAAGTAGTGGCCGACGCGCCAGGAATGTTGGAAAATACTACATCCGAGATGTTAGGTTCCCTTAGGTTAGGATATATATCGTTATAGACGTATATAATGTCCGCACCGAGAAGTACCGGCCGACACGACCGGGATTTTGTAAAACATTACCAGCGAGGGTCTAGATGTGTTAGGTTAGGTTATATTACGATATAGACGTTTATAATGTGCCCACCGAGAAGTAGGGGCCGACCCGCCAGGAATGATGGAAAATACATCATCCGAGATGTTAGGTTCCCTTAGGTTAGGGTATATAACGTTACAGATGCATATAATGTCCCCACCGAGACGTACGGGACGACACGGCTTGGATTCTGTAAAACATTATCACCGAGGGGCAAAATGGGTTAGGTTAGGTTATATTACGATATAGACGTATATAATGTGCCCGCCGAGAAGTAGGGGCCGACCCGCCAGGAATGTTGGAAAATACTACATCCGAGATGTTAGGTTCCCTTAGGTTAGGATATATAAAGTTATAGACGTATATAATGCCCGCACCAAGACGTACGTGACGACACGGCCGGGATTCTGTAAAACATTATCACCGAGGAGCAAAATGGGTTAGGTTAGGCTATATTACGATATAGACGTATATAATGTGCCCGCTGAGAAGCAGGGGCCGATCCGCCAGGAATGTTGGAAAATACTACATCCGAAATGTTAGGTTCCCTTAGGTTAGGATATATAAAGTTATAGACGTATATAATGCCCGCACCAAGACATACGTGACGACACGGCCGGGATTCTGTAAAACATTACCAGCGAGGGGCTAGATGGGTTAGGTTAGGTTATATTACGATATAGACGTATATAATGTGCCCACCGAGAAGTAGGGGCCGAACCCCCGGCAATGTTGGAAAATACTACATCTGAGATGTTAGGTTCCTTTAGGTTAGGATATATAAAGTTATAGACGTATATAATGTCCCCACGGAAGAGTACGGGCCGACACGACCGGGATTTTGTAAAACATTCCCAGCTAGGGCCTAGTTGGGTTAGATTAGGTTATATTACGTTATAGACGTATATAATGTTCCCACCGAGAAGTGGGGCCGACCCGCCAGGAATGTTGTGAAATACTACATTCTAGATGTTAGGTTGCCTTAGGTTAGGGTATATAACGTTACAGATGCATATAATATCCCCACCGAGACGTACGGGACGACACGGCTGGGATTCTGAAAACATTATCACCGAGGGGCAAAATGGGTTAGGTTAGGATATACAACGTTATAGACGTATATAATGTCCCCAACGAGAAGTACGAGCCGACACGACCGGGATTTTGTAAAACATTACCAGCCAGGGTCTAAATGGGTTAGGTTAGGTTATATTACCATATAGACGTATATAATGTGCCCGCCGAGAAGTAGGGGCCGACCCGCCAGGAATGTTGGAAAATACTACATCCGAGATGTTAGGTTGCCTTAGGTTAGGGTATAAAACGATATAGACGTATATAATGTCCGCACCGAGACGTACGGGACGACACGACCGGGATTCTGTAAAACATTACCAGCGAGGGTCTAGATGGGTTAGGTTAGGCTATATTACGATGTAGACGTATATAATGTGCCCACCGAGATGTAGTGGCCGACCCGCCAGGAATGTTGGGAAATACTACATCCGAGATGTTAGGTTCCCTTAGGTTAGGATATATATCGTTATAGACGTATATAATGTCCGCACCGAGAAGTACGGGCCGACACGACCGGGATTTTGTAAAACATTACCAGCGAGGGGCTAGATGGGTTAGGTTAGGTTATATTACGTTATAGACGTATATAATGTTCCCACCGAGAAGTGGGGCCGACCCGCCAGGAATGTTGTGAAATACTACATTCTAGATGTTAGGTTGCCTTAGGTTAGGGTATATAACGTTACAGATGCATATAATGTCCCCACCGAGACGTACGGGACGACACGGCTGGGATTCTGTAAAACATTATCACCGAGGGGCAAAATGGGTTAGGTTAGGTTATATTACGATATAGACGTATATAATGTGCCCACCGAGAAGTAGAGGCCGACCCGCCAGGAATGTTGGAAAATACTACATCCGTGATGTTAGGGTCCCTTAGGTTAGGATATATAATGTTATAGATGTATATAATGTCCCCACGGAAAAGTACGGGCCGACACGACCGGGATTATGTAAAACATTCCCAGCGAGGGTCTAGATGGGTTAGGTTAAGTTATATTACGATATAGACGTATATAATGTGCCCAACGAGGAGTAGGGGCCGACCCGCCTGGAATGTTGGAAAATACTACATCCGAGATGTTGACTTGCCTTAGGTTAGGATATATAACGTTATAGACGTATATAATGTCCGCACCGAGACATACGGGACGACACGACCGAGATTCTGTAAAACATTAACAGCGAGGGGCTAGATGGGTTAGGTTAGGTTATATTACGTTATAGACGTATATAATGTTCCCACCGAGAAGTGGGGCGGACCCGCCAGGAATGTTGTGAAACGCTACATTCGGGATGTTAGGTTGCCTTAGATTAGGGTACATAACGTTACAGATGCATACAATGTCCCTACCGAGACGTACGGGACGACACGCCGGGATTCTGTAAATCATAATCACCGAGTTGCAAAATGGATTAGGTTAGGTTATATTACGATATAGACGTATATAATGTCCCCACCGAGAAGTAGGGGCCGTCACGCCTGGAATGTTGTAAAATACAACATTCGAGATGTTAGGCCGCCTTAGGTTAGGATATATAACTTCATAGACGTATATAATGTCCGCACCGAGACGTACGGGACGACACGACCGGGATTCTGTAAAACATTCCCAGCTAGGGGCTAGATGGGTTAGGTTAGGTTATATTACGTTATAGACGTATATAATGTGCCCACCGAGAAGTAGTGGCCGACCCGCCAGGAATGTTGGAAAATACTACATCCGAGATGTTAGGTTCCCTTAGGTTAGGATATATATCGTTATAGACGTATATAATGTCCGCACCGAGAAGTACGGGCCGACACGACCGGGATTTTGTAAAACATTACCAGCGAGGGTCTAGATGGGTTAGGTTAGGTTATATTACGATATAGACGTTTATAATGTGCCAACCGAGAAGTAGGGGCCGACCCGCCAGGAATGATGGTAAATACATCATCCGAGATGTTAGGTTCCCTTAGGTTAGGGTATATAACGTTACAGATGCATATAATGTCCCCACCGAGACGTACGGGACGACACGGCTTGGATTCTGTAAAACATTATCACCGAGGGGCAAAATGGGTTAGGTTAGGTTATATTACGTTATAGACTTATATAATGTGCCCGCCGAGAAGTAGGGGCCGACCCGCCAGAAATGTTGGAAAATTCTACATCCTAGATGTTAGGTTCCCTTAGGTTAGTATATATAACGTTATAGACGTATATAATGTCCCCACGGAAAAGTACGGGCCGACACGACCGGGATTTTGTAAAACATTCCCAGCTAGGGCCTAGATGGGTTAAGTTAGGTTATATTACGATATAGACGTATATAATGTGCCCACCGGGAAGTTGGGGCCGACCCGCCAGGAATGTTGGAAAATACTACATCCGAGATGTTCGGTTCCCTTAGGTTAGGATATATATCGTTATAGACGTATATAATGTCCGCACCGAGAAGTACGGGCCCACACGACCGGGATTTTGTAAAACATTACCAGCGAGGGTCTAGATGGGTTAGGTTAGGTTACATTACGATATAGACGTATATAATGTGCCCACCGAGAAGTAGGGGCCGACCCGCCAGGATTGTTGGAAAATACTACACCCGAGATGTTAGGTTCCCTTAGGTTAGGATATATAAAGTTATAGACGTATATAATGTCCCCACGGAAAAGTACGGGCCGACACGACCGGGATTTTGTAAAACATTCCCAGCTAGGGGCTAGATAGGTTAGGTCAGGTTATATAACGTTATAGACGTATATAATGTTCCCACCGAGAATTGGCGCCGACCCGCCAGGAATGTTGTGAAATACTACATCCGAGATGTTAGGTTCCCTTAGGTTAGGATATATAAAGTTATAGACGTATATAATGTCCCCACCGAGACGTACGGGACGACACGGCTGGGATTTTGTAAAACATTACCAGCGAGGGTCTACATGGGTTAGGTTAGGTTATATTACGATATAGATGTATATAGTGTGCCCACCGAGAAGTAGGGGCCGACTCGCCAGGAATGTTGGAAAATACTACATCCGAGATGTTAAGTTGCCTTAGGTTAGGATATATAACGTTATAGACGTATATAATGTCCGCACCGAGACATACGGGACGACACGACCGAGATTCTGTAAAACATTAACAGCGAGGGGCTAGATGGGTTAGGTTAGGTTATATTACGTTATAGACGTATATAATGTTCCCACCGAGAAGTAGGGGCCGAACCTCCGGGAGTGTTGGACAATTCTACATCCGAGAAGTTAGGTTCCCTTAGGTTAGGATATATAAAGTTATAGACGTATATAATGTCCCCACGGAAAAGTACGGGCAGACACGACCGGGATTTTGTAAAACATTCCCAGCTAGGGAATAGATGGGTTAAGTTAGGTTATATTACGTTATAGACGTATATAATGTTCCCACCGAGAAGTGGGGCCGACCCGCAAGGAATGTTGTGAAATACTACATCCGCGATGTTAGTTTCCCTTAGTTTAGGATATATAACGTTAAAGACGTATATAATGTCCCCACCGAGAAGTACGGGCCGACACGACCGGGATTATGTAAAACATTCCCAGCGAGGGTCTAGATGGGTTAGGTTAAGTTATATTACGATATAGACGTATATAATGTGCCCAACGAGGAGTAGGGGCCGACCCGCCTGGAATGTTGGAAAATACTATATCCGAGGTTTTAAGTTGCCTTAGGATAGGATATATAATGTTATAGACGTATATAATGTCCCCACGGAAAAGTACGGGCCGATACGACCGGGATTCTGTAAAACATTACCAGCGAGTGTCTAGATGGGTTAGGTTAGGTTATATTACGATATAGACGTATATAATGTGCCCGCCGAGAAGTAGGGGCCGACCCGCCAGGAATGTTGTGAAATACTACATTCGAGATGTTAGGTTGCCTTAGGTTAGGGTATATAACGTTACAGATGCATATAATGTCCCCACCGAGACGTACGGGACGACACGGCTGGGATTCTGTAAAACATTATCACCGAGGGGCAAAATGGGTTAGGTTAGGTTATATTACGATATAGACGCATATAATGTGCCCACCGAGAAGTAGGGGCCGACCCGCCAGGAATGTTGAGAAATACCTACATCCGAGATGTTAGGTTCCCTTAGGTTAGGATATATAACGTTATTGACGTATATAATGTCCCAACCGAGAAGTACGGGCCGACACGACCGTGATTTTGTAAAACATTACCAGCGAGGGTCTAGATGGGTTACGTTAGGTTATATTACGATATAGACGTATATAATGTGCCCGCCGAGAAGTATGGGCCGACCCGCCAGGAATGTTGGAAAATACATCATCCGAGATGTTAGGTTCCCTTAGGTTAGGGTATATAACGTTACAGATGCATATAATGTCCCCACCGAGACGTACGGGACGACACGGCTTGGATTCTGTAAAACATTATCACCGTGGGGCAAAATGGGTTAGGTTAGGTTATATTACGATATATACGTATATAATGTGCCCGCCGAGAGGTAGGGGCCGACCCGCCAGGAATGTTGGAAAATACTACATCCGAGATGTTAGGTTCCCTTAGGTTAGGATATATAAAGTTATAGACGTATATAATGCCCGCACCAAGACGTACGTGAAGACACGGCCGGGATTCTGTAAAACATTACCAGCGAGGGGCTAGATGGGTTAGGTTTGGTTATATTACGTTATAGACGTATATAATGTTCCCACCGAGAAGAGGGGCCGACCCGCCAGGAATGTTGTGAAATACTACATTCGAGATGTTAGGTTGCCTTAGGTGAGGATATATAACGTTATAGACGTATATAATGTCAGCACCGAGACGTACGGGACGACACGAACGAGATTCTGTAAAACATTACCAGCGAGGGTCTATATGGGTTAGGTTAGGTTATATTAAGTTATAGACGTAAATAATGTTCCCACCGAGAAGTGGGCCCGACCCGCCAGGAATGTTGTGAAATACTACATACGAGATGTTAGGTTGCCTTAGGTTAGGATATATAACGTCATAGACGTATATAATGTCCGCACAGAGACGTACGGGACGACACGGCCGGGATTCTGTAAAACATTATCACCGAGGGGCAAAATGGGTTAGGTTAGGTTATATTACGATATAGACGTATATAATGTCCCCACCGAGAAGTAGGGGCCGACCCGCCAGGAATGTTGTAAAATACAACATTCGATATGTTAGGATGCCTTAGGTTAGGATACATAACGATATAGACGTATATAATGTCCGCACAGAGACGTACTGGACGACACGAACGAGATTCTGTAAAACATTACCAGCGAGGGTCTAAATGGGTATGGTTAGGTTATATTACGATATAGACGTATATAATGTGCCCACCGAGAAGTAGGGGCCGACCCGCCAGGAATGTTGTGAAATACTACATACGAGATGTTAGGTTGCCTTAGGTTAGGATATGTAACGTTATAGACGTATATAATGTCCGCACGGAGACGTACGGGACGACACGGCCGGGATTCTGTAAAACATTATCACCGAGGGGCAAAATAAGTTAGGTTAGGTTATATTACGATATAGACGTATATAAGGTCCCCACCGAGAAGTAGGGGCCGTCGTGCCTGAAATGTTGTAAAATACAACATTCGAGATCTTAGGTTGCCTTAGGTTAGGGTATATAACGTTACAGATGCATATAATGTCCCCACCGAGACGTATGGCACGACACGGCCGGGATTCTGTAAAACATTATCAGCGAGGGGCAAAATGGGTTAGGTTAGGTTATATTACGATATAAACGTATATAATGTCCCCACCGAGAAGTAGGGGTCGTCACGCCTGGAATGTTGTAAAACACAACATTCGAGATGTTACGTTGCCTTAGGTTAGGATATATAACGATATAGACGTATATAATGTCCGCAACGAGACGTACGGGACGACACGACCGGGATTCTGTAAAACATTACCAGCAAGGTTCTAGATGGGTTAGGTTAGGTTATATTACGATATAGACGTATATAATGTGCCCACCGAGAAGTAGGGGCCGACCCGCCCCGAATGTTGGAAAATACTACATTCGAGATGTTAAGTTGCCTTTGGTTAGGATATATATCGTTGTAGACGTATATAATGTCCGCACGGAGACGTACGGGACGACACGTCCGGAATTCTGTAAGACATCACCAGCGAGGTGCTAGATGGGTTAGGTTAGGTTATTTTACGTTATAGACGTAAATAATGTTCCCACCGAGAAGTGGGGCCGACCCGCCAGGAATGTTGTGAAATACTACATTCTAGATGTTAGGTTGCCTTAGGTTAGGGTATATAACGTTACAGATGCATATAATGTCCCCACCGAGACGTACGGGACGACACGGCTGGGATTCTGTAAAACATTATCACCGAGGGGCAAAATGGGTTAGGTTAGGTTATATTACGATATAGACGTATATAATGTGCCCACCGAGAAGTAGAGGCCGACCCGCCAGGAATGTTGGAAAATACTACATCCGTGATGTTAGGGTCCCTTAGGTTAGGATATATAATGTTATAGATGTATATAATGTCCCCACGGAAAAGTACGGGCCGACACGACCGGGATTATGTAAAACATTCCCAGCGAGGGTCTAGATGGGTTAGGTTAAGTTATATTACGATATAGACGTATATAATGTGCCCAACGAGGAGTAGGGGCCGACCCGCCTGGAATGTTGGAAAATACTACATCCGAGATGTTGAGTTGCCTTAGGTTAGGATATATAACGTTATAGACGTATATAATGTCCGCACCGAGACATACGGGACGACACGACCGAGATTCTGTAAAACATTAACAGCGAGGGGCTAGATGGGTTAGGTTAGGTTATATTACGTTATAGACGTATATAATGTTCCCACCGAGAAGTGGGGCGGACCCGCCAGGAATGTTGTGAAACGCTACATTCGGGATGTTAGGTTGCCTTAGATTAGGGTACATAACGTTACAGATGCATACAATGTCCCTACCGAGACGTACGGGACGACACGCCGGGATTCTGTAAATCATAATCACCGAGTTGCAAAATGGATTAGGTTAGGTTATATTACGATATAGACATATATAATGTCCCCACCGAGAAGTAGGGGCCGTCACGCCTGGAATGTTGTAAAATACAACATTCGAGATGTTAGGCCGCCTTAGGTTAGGATATATAACTTCATAGACGTATATAATGTCCGCACCGAGAAGTACGGGCCCACACGACCGGGATTTTGTAAAACATCACCAGCGAGGGTCTAGATGGGTTAGGTTAGGTTACATTACGATATAGACGTATATAATGTGCCCACCGAGAAGTAGGGGCCGACCCGCCAGGATTGTTGGAAAATACTACACCCGAGATGTTAGGTTCCCTTAGGTTAGGATATACAAAGTTATAGACGTATATAATGTCCCCACGGAAAAGTACGGGCCGACACGACCGGGATTTTGTAAAACATTCCCAGCTAGGGGCTAGATAGGTTAGGTCAGGTTATATAACGTTATAGACGTATATAATGTTCCCACCGAGAATTGGCGCCGACCCGCCAGGAATGTTGTGAAATACTACATCCGAGATGTTAGGTTCCCTTAGGTTAGGATATATAAAGTTATAGACGTATATAATGTCCCCACCGAGACGTACGGGACGACACGGCTGGGATTTTGTAAAACATTACCAGCGAGGGTCTACATGGGTTAGGTTAGGTTATATTACGATATAGATGTATATAGTGTGCCCACCGAGAAGTAGGGGCCGACTCGCCAGGAATGTTGGAAAATACTACATCCGAGATGTTAAGTTGCCTTAGGTTAGGATATATAACGTTATAGACGTATATAATGTCCGCACCGAGACGTACGGGACGACACGACCGGGATTCTGTAAAACATTACCAGCGAGGGTCTAGATGGGTTAGGTTAGGTTATATTACGATATAGACGTTTATAATGTGCCAACCGAGAAGTAGGGGCCGACCCGCCAGGAATGATGGGAAATACTACATCCGAGATGTTAGGTTCCCTTAGGTTAGGATATATATCGTTATAGACGTATATAATGTCCGCACCGAGAAGTACGGGCCGACACGACCGGGATTTTGTAAAACATTACCAGCGAGGGGCTAGATGGGTTAGGTTAGGTTATATTACGTTATAGACGTATATAATGTTCCCACCGGGAAGTGGGGCCGACCCGCCAGGAATGTTGTGAAATACTACATTCTAGATGTTAGGTTGCCTTAGGTTAGGGTATATAACGTTACAGATGCATATAATGTCCCCACCGAGACGTACGGGACGACACGGCTGGGATTCTGTAAAACATTATCACCGAGGGGCAAAATGGGTTAGGTTAGGATATACAACGTTATAGACGTATATAATGTCCCCAACGAGAAGTACGAGCCGACCCGACCGGGATTTTGTAAAACATTACCAGCCAGGGTCTAGATGGGTTAGGTTAGGTTATATTACCATATAGACGTATATAATGTGCCCGCCGAGAAGTAGGGGCCGACCCGCCAGGAATTTTGGAAAATACTACATCCGAGATGTTAGGTTGCCTTAGGTTAGGGTATAAAACGATATAGACGTATATAATGTCCGCACCGAGACGTACGGGACGACACGACCGGGATTCTGTAAAACATTACCAGCGAGGGGCTAGATGGGTTAGGTTAGGCTATATTACGATGTAGACGTATATAATGTGCCCACCGAGAAGTAGTGGCCGACCCGCCAGGAATGTTGGAAAATACTACATCCGAGATGTTAGGTTCCCTTAGGTTAGGATATATATCGTTATAGACGTATATAATGTCCGCACCGAGAAGTACGGGCCGACACGACCGGGATTTTGTAAAACATTACCAGCGAGGGTCTAGATGGGTTAGGTTAGGTTATATTACGATATAGACGTTTATAATGTGCCAACCGAGAAGTAGGGGCCGACCCGCCAGGAATGATGGTAAATACATCATCCGAGATGTTAGGTTCCCTTAGGTTAGGGTATATAACGTTACAGATGCATATAATGTCCCCACCGAGACGTACGGGACGACACGGCTTGGATTCTGTAAAACATTATCACCGAGGGGCAAAATGGGTTAGGTTAGGTTATATTACGATATAGACGTATATAATGTGCCCGCCGAGAAGTAGGGGCCGACCCGCCAGGAATGTTGGAAAATACTACATCCGAGATGTTAGGTTCCCTTAGGTTAGGATATATAAAGTTATAGACGTATATAATGCCCGCACCAAGACGTACGTGACGACACGGCCGGATTCTGTAAAACATTATCACCGAGGAGCAAAATGGGTTAGGTTAGGCTATATTACGATATAGACGTATATAATGTGCCAGCTGAGAAGCAGGGGCCGATCCGCCAGGAATGTTGGAAAATACTACATCCGAGATGTTAGGTTCCCTTAGGTTAGGATATATAAAGTTATAGACGTATATAATGCCCGCACCAAGACGTACGTGACGACACGGCCGGGATTCTGTAAAACATTACCAGCGAGGGGCTAGATGGGTTAGGTTAGGTTATATTACGATATAGACGTATATAATGTGCCCGCCGAGAAGTAGGGGCCGACCCGCCAGGAATGTTGGAAAATACTACATCCGAGATGTTAGGTTCCCTTAGGTTAGGATATATAAAGTTATAGACGTATATAATGCCCGCACCAAGACGTACGTGACGACACGGCCGGGATTCTGTAAAACATTACCAGCGAGGGGCTAGATGGGATAGGTTAGGTTATATTACGTTATAGACGTATATAATGTTCCCACCGAGAAGTGGGGCCGACCCGCCAGGAATGTTGTGAAATACTACATTCTAGATGTTAGGTTGCCTTAGGTTAGGGTATATAACGTTACAGATGCATATAATGTCCCCACCGAGACGTACGGGACGACACGGCTGGGATTCTGTAAAACATTATCACCGAGGGGCAAAATGGGTTAGGTTAGGTTATATTACGATATAGACGTATATAATGTGCCCACCAAGAAGTAGAGGCCGACCCGCCAGGAATGTTGGAAAATACTACATCCGTGATGTTAGGGTCCCTTAGGTTAGGATATATAATGTTATAGATGTATATAATGTCCCCACGGAAAAGTACGGGCCGACACGACCGGGATTATGTAAAACATTCCCAGCGAGGGTCTAGATGGGTTAGGTTAAGTTATATTACGATATAGACGTATATAATGTGCCCAACGAGGAGTAGGGGCCGACCCGCCTGGAATGTTGGAAAATACTACATTCGAGATGTTGAGTTGCCTTAGGTTAGGATATATAACGTTATAGACGTATATAATGTCCGCACCGAGACATACGGGACGACACGACCGAGATTCTGTAAAACATTAACAGCGAGGGGCTAGATGGGTTAGGTTAGGTTATATTACGTTATAGACGTATATAATGTTCCCACCGAGAAGTGGGGCGGACCCGCCAGGAATGTTGTGAAACGCTACATTCGGGATGTTAGGTTGCCTTAGATTAGGGTACATAACGTTACAGATGCATACAATGTCCCTACCGAGACGTACGGGACGACACGCCGGGATTCTGTAAATCATAATCACCGAGTTGCAAAATGGATTAGGTTAGGTTATATTACGATATAGACGTATATAATGTCCCCACCGAGAAGTAGGGGCCGTCACGCCTGGAATGTTGTAAAATACAACATTCGAGATGTTAGGCCGCCTTAGGTTAGGATATATAACTTCATAGACGTATATAATGTCCGCACCGAGACGTACGGGACGACACGACCGGGATTCTGTAAAACATTCCCAGCTAGGGGCTAGATGGGTTAGGTTAGGTTATATTACGTTATAGACGTATATAATGTGCCCACCGAGAAGTAGTGGCCGACCCGCCAGGAATGTTGGAAAATACTACATCCGAGATGTTAGGTTCCCTTAGGTTAGGATATATATCGTTATAGACGTATATAATGTCCGCACCGAGAAGTACGGGCCGACACGACCGGGATTTTGTAAAACATTACCAGCGAGGGTCTAGATGGGTTAGGTTAGGTTATATTACGATATAGACGTTTATAATGTGCCAACCGAGAAGTAGGGGCCGACCCGCCAGGAATGATGGTAAATACATCATCCGAGATGTTAGGTTCCCTTAGGTTAGGGTATATAACGTTACAGATGCATATAATGTCCCCACCGAGACGTACGGGACGACACGGCTTGGATTCTGTAAAACATTATCACCGAGGGGCAAAATGGGTTAGGTTAGGTTATATTACGTTATAGACTTATATAATGTGCCCGCCGAGAAGTAGGGGCCGACCCGCCAGAAATGTTGGAAAATTCTACATCCTAGATGTTAGGTTCCCTTAGGTTAGTATATATAACGTTATAGACGTATATAATGTCCCCACGGAAAAGTACGGGCCGACACGACCGGGATTTTGTAAAACATTCCCAGCTAGGGCCTAGATGGGTTAAGTTAGGTTATATTACGATATAGACGTATATAATGTGCCCACCGGGAAGTTGGGGCCGACCCGCCAGGAATGTTGGAAAATACTACATCCGAGATGTTCGGTTCCCTTAGGTTAGGATATATATCGTTATAGACGTATATAATGTCCGCACCGAGAAGTACGGGCCCACACGACCGGGATTTTGTAAAACATCACCAGCGAGGGTCTAGATGGGTTAGGTTAGGTTACATTACGATATAGACGTATATAATGTGCCCACCGAGAAGTAGGGGCCGACCCGCCAGGATTGTTGGAAAATACTACACCCGAGATGTTAGGTTCCCTTAGGTTAGGATATATAAAGTTATAGACGTATATAATGTCCCCACGGAAAAGTACGGGCCGACACGACCGGGATTTTGTAAAACATTCCCAGCTAGGGGCTAGATAGGTTAGGTCAGGTTATATAACGCTATAGACGTATATAATGTTCCCACCGAGAATTGGCGCCGACCCGCCAGGAATGTTGTGAAATACTACATCCGAGATGTTAGGTTCCCTTAGGTTAGGATATATAAAGTTATAGACGTATATAATGTCCCCACCGAGACGTACGGGACGACACGGCTGGGATTTTGTAAAACATTACCAGCGAGGGTCTACATGGGTTAGGTTAGGTTATATTACGATATAGATGTATATAGTGTGCCCACCGAGAAGTAGGGGCCGACTCGCCAGGAATGTTGGAAAATACTACATCCGAGATGTTAAGTTGCCTTAAGTTAGGATATATAACGTTATAGACGTATATAATGTCCGCACCGAGACATACGGGACGACACGACCGAGATTCTGTAAAACATTAACAGCGAGGGGCTAGATGGGTTAGGTTAGGTTATATTACGTTATAGACGTATATAATGTTCCCACCGAGAAGTAGGGGCCGAACCTCCGGGAGTGTTGGACAATTCTACATCCGAGAAGTTAGGTTCCCTTAGGTTAGGATATATAAAGTTATAGACGTATATAATGTCCCCACGGAAAAGTACGGGCAGACACGACCGGGATTTTGTAAAACATTCCCAGCTAGGGAATAGATGGGTTAAGTTAGGTTATATTACGTTATAGACGTATATAATGTTCCCACCGAGAAGTGGGGCCGACCCGCAAGGAATGTTGTGAAATACTACATCCGCGATGTTAGTTTCCCTTAGTTTAGGATATATAACGTTAAAGACGTATATAATGTCCCCACCTAGAAGTACGGGCCGACACGACCGGGATTTTGTAAAACATTACCAGCGAGGGTCTAGATGGGTTAGGTTAGGTTATATTACGATATAGACGTTTATAATGTGCCAACCGAGAAGTAGGGGCCGACCCGCCAGGAATGATGGTAAATACATCATCCGAGATGTTAGGTTCCCTTAGGTTAGGGTATATAACGTTACAGATGCATATAATGTCCCCACCGAGACGTACGGGACGACACGGCTTGGATTCTGTAAAACATTATCACCGAGGGGCAAAATGGGTTAGGTTAGGTTATATTACGTTATAGACTTATATAATGTGCCCGCCGAGAAGTAGGGGCCGACCCGCCAGAAATGTTGGAAAATTCTACATCCTAGATGTTAGGTTCCCTTAGGTTAGTATATATAACGTTATAGACGTATATAATGTCCCCACGGAAAAGTACGGGCCGACACGACCGGGATTTTGTAAAACATTCCCAGCTAGGGCCTAGATGGGTTAAGTTAGGTTATATTACGATATAGACGTATATAATGTGCCCACCGGGAAGTTGGGGCCGACCCGCTAGGAATGTTGGAAAATACTACATCCGAGATGTTCGGTTCCCTTAGGTTAGGATATATATCGTTATAGACGTATATAATGTCCGCACCGAGAAGTACGGGCCCACACGACCGGGATTTTGTAAAACATTACCAGCGAGGGTCTAGATGGGTTAGGTTAGGTTACATTACGATATAGACGTATATAATGTGCCCACCGAGAAGTAGGGGCCGACCCGCCCCGAATGTTGGAAAATACTACATTCGAGATGTTAAGTTGCCTTTGGTTAGGATATATATCGTTGTAGACGTATATAATGTCCGCACGGAGACGTACGGGACGACACGTCCGGAATTCTGTAAGACATCACCAGCGAGGTGCTAGATGGGTTAGGTTAGGTTATTTTACGTTATAGACGTAAATAATGTTCCCACCGAGAAGTGGGCCCGACTCGCCAGGAATATTGTGAAATACTACATTCGAGATGTTAGGTTGCCTTAGGTTAGGGTATATAACGTTACAGATGCATATAATGTTCCCACCGAGACGTACGGGACGACACGGCCGGGAATCTGTAGAACATTATCACCGTGGGGCGAAATGGGTTAGGTTAGGTTATATTACGTTATAGACGTATCTAATGTTCCCACCGAGAAGTGGGGCCGACCCGCCAGGAATGTTGTGAAATACTACATTCGAGGTCTTAGGTTGCCTTAGGTTAGGGTATATAACGTTACAGATGCATATAATGCCCCCACCGAGACGTATCGGACGACACGGCCGGGATTCTGTAAAGTAATACCAGCGAGGGGCTAGATGGGTTAGGTTAAGTTATATTACGATATAGACGTATATAATGTGCCCACCGAGAAGTAGGGGCCGACCCGACAGGAATGTTGTGAAATACTACATTCGAGATGTTAGGTTGCCTTAGGTGAGGATATATAACGTTATAGACGTATATAACGTCAGCACCGAGACGTACGGCACGACACGACCGGGATTCTGTAAAACATTACCAGCGAGGGGCTAGATGGGTTAGGCTAGGTTATATTACGATATAGACGTATATAATGTGCCCACCGAGAAGTAGGGGCCGACCCGCCAGGAATGTTGTGAAATACTACATTCGAGATGTTATGTTGCCTTAGGTGAGGATATATAACGTTATAGACGTATATAATGTCCGCACCGAGACGTATGGGACGACACGAACGGGATTCTGTAAAGCAATACCAGCGAGGGGCTAGATGGGTTAGGTTAGGTTATATTACGATATAAACGTATATAATGTGCCCACCGAGAAGTAGGGGCCGACCCGGCAGGAATGTTGTGAAATACTACATTCAAGATGTTAGGTTGCCTTAGGTGAGGATATATAACGTTATAGACGTATATAATGTCAGCACCGAGACGTACGGGACGAAACGAACGAGATTCTGTAAAACATTACCAGCGAGGGTCTATATGGGTTAGGTTAGGTTATATTACGTTATAGACGTATCTAATGTTCCCACCGAGAAGTGGGGCCGACCCGCCAGGAATGTTGTGAAATACTACATTCGAGGTCTTAGGTTGCCTTAGGTTAGGGTATATAAAGTTACAGATGCATATAATGCCCCCACCGAGACGTATCGGACGACACGGCCGGGATTCTGTAAAACATTATCACCGAGGGGCAAAATGGGTTAGGTTAGGTTATATTTCGATATAAAAGTATATAATGTCCCCACCGAGAAGTAGGGGTCGTCACGCCAGGAATGTTGTGAAATACTACATTCGCGGTCTTAGGTTGCCTTAGGTTAGGGTATATAACGTTACAGATGCATATAATGCCCCCACCGAGACGTATCGGACGACACGGCCGGGATTCTGTAAAGTAATACCAGCGAGGGGCTAGATGGGTTAGGTTAGGTTATATTACGATATAGACGTATATAATGTGCCCACCGAGAAGTAGGGGCCGACCCGACAGGAATGTTGTGAAATACTACATTCGAGATGTTAGGTTGCCTTAGGTGAGGATATATAACGTTATAGACGAATATAACGTCAGCACCGAGACGTACGGCACGACACGACCGGGATTCTGTAAAACATTACCAGCGAGGGGCTAGATGGGTTAGGCTAGGTTATATTACGATATAGACGTATATAATGTGCCCACCGAGAAGTAGGGGCCGACCCGCCAGGAATGTTGTGAAATACTACATTCGAGATGTTAGGTTGCCTTAGGTGAGGATATATAACGTTATAGACGTATATAATGTCCGCACCGAGACGTATGGGACGACACGAACGGGATTCTGTAAAGCAATACCAGCGAGGGGCTAGATGGGTTAGGTTAGGTTATATTACGATATAGACGTATATAATGTGCCCACCGAGAAGTAGGGGCCGACCCGACAGGAATGTTGTGAAATACTACATTCGAGATGTTAGGTTGCCTTAGGTGAGGATATATAACGTTATAGACGTATATAACGTCAGCACCGAGACGTACGGCACGACACGACCGGGATTCTGTAAAACATTACCAGCGAGGGGCAAAATGGGTTAGGTTAGGTTATATTTCGATATAAAAGTATATAATGTCCCCACCGAGAAGTAGGGGTCGTCACGCCTGGAATGTTGTAAAACACAACATTCGAGATGTTAGGTTGCCTTAGGTGAGGATATATAACGTTATAGACGTATATAATGTCAGCACCGAGACGTACGGGACGACACGAACGAGATTCTGTAAAACATTACCAGCGAGGGTCTATATGGGTTAGGTTAGGTTATATTAAGTTATAGACGTAAATAATGTTCCCACCGAGAAGTAGGGGCCGACCCGCCAGGAATGTTGTAAAATACAACATTCGATATGTTATGATGCCTTAAGTTAGGATACATAACGATATAGACGTATATAATGTCCGCACAGAGACGTACTGGACGACACGAACGAGATTATGTAAAACATTACCAGCGAGGGTCTAAATGGGTATGGTTAGGTTATATTACGATATAGACGTATATAATGTGCCCACCGAGAAGTAGGGGCCGACCCGCCAGGAATGTTGTGAAATACTACATACCAGATGTTAGGTTGCCTTAGGTTAGGATATGTAACGTTATAGACGTATATAATGTCCGCACGGAGACGTACGGGACGACACGGCCGGGATTCTGTAAAACATTATCACCGAGGGGCAAAATAAGTTAGGTTAGGTTATATTACGATATAGACGTATATAATGTCCCCACCGAGAAGTAGGGGTCGTCACGCCTGGAATGTTGTAAAACACAACATTCGAGATGTTACGTTGCCTTAGGTTAGGATATATAACGATATAGACGTATATAATGTCCGCAACGAGACGTACGGGACGACACGACCGGGATTCTGTAAAACATTACCAGCAAGGTTCTAGATGGGTTAGATTAGGTTATATTACGATATATACGTATATAATGTGCCCACCGAGAAGTAGGGGCCGACCCGCCCCGAATGTTAGAAAACACTACATTCGAGATGTTAAGTTGCCTTTGGTTAGGATATATATCGTTGTAGACGTATATAATGTCCGCACGGAGACGTACGGGACGACACGTCCGGAATTCTGTAAAACATCACCAGCGAGGTGCTAGATGGGTTAGGTTAGGTTATATTACGTTATAGACGTAAATAATGTTCCCACCGAGAAGTGGGCCCGACCCGCCAGGAATATTGTGAAATACTACATTCGAGATGTTAGGTTGCCTTAGGTTAGGGTATATAACGTTACAGATGCATATAATGTTCCCACCGAGACGTACGGGACGACACGGCCGGGAATCTGTTGAACATTATCACCGTGGGGCAAAATGGGTTAGGTTAGGTTATATTACGTTATAGACGTATCTACTGTTCCCACCGAGAAGTGGGGCCGACCCGCCAGGAATGGTGTGACATACTACATTCGAGGTCTTAGGTTGCCTTTTGTTAGGGTATATAACGTTACAGATGCATATAATGCCCCCACCGAGACGTATCGGACGACACGGCCGGGATTCTGTAAAACATTATCACCGAGGGGCAAAATGGGTTAGGTTAGGTTATATTTCGATATAAAAGTATATAATGTCCCCACCGAGATGTAGGGGTCGTCACGCCTGGAATGTTGTAAAACACAACATTCGAGATGTTAGGTTGCCTTAGGTGAGGATATATAACGTTATAGACGTATATAATGTCAGCACCGAGACGTACGGGACGACACGAACGAGATTCTGTAAAACATTACCAGCGAGGGTCTATATGGGTTAGGTTAGGTTATATTAAGTTATAGACGTAAATAATGTTCCCACCGAGAAGTGGGCCCGACCCGCCAGGAATGTTGTGAAATACTACATACGAGATGTTAGGTTGCCTTAGGTTAGGATATATAACGTTATAGACGTATATAATGTCCGCACAGAGACGAACGGGACGACACGGCCGGGATTCTGTAAAACATTATCACCGAGGGGCAAAATGGGTTAGGTTAGGTTATATTACGATATAGACGTATATAATGTCCCCACCGAGAAGTAGGGGCCGACCCGCCAGGAATGTTCTAAAATACAACATTCGATATGTTAGGATGCCTTAGGTTAGGATACATAACGATATAGACGTATATAATGTCCGCACAGAGACGTACTGAACGACACGAACGAGATTCTGTAAAACATTACCAGCGAGGGTCTAAATGGGTATGGTTAGGTTATATTACGATATAGACGTATATAATGTGCCCACCGAGAAGTAGGGGCCGACCCGCCAGGAATGTTGTGAAATACTACATACCAGATGTTAGGTTGCCTTAGGTTAGGATATGTAACGTTATAGACGTATATAATGTCCGCACGGAGACGTACGGGACGACACGGCCGGGATTCTGTAAAACATTATCACCGAGGGGCAAAATAAGTTAGGTTAGGTTATATTACGATATAGACGTATATAATGTCCCCACCGAGAAGTAGGGGTCGTCACGCCTGGAATGCTGTAAAACACAACATTCGAGATGTTACGTTGCCTTAGGTTAGGATATATAACGATATAGACGTATATAATGTCCGCAACGAGACGTACGGGACGACACGACCGGGATTCTGTAAAACATTACCAGCAAGGTTCTAGATGGGTTAGATTAGGTTATATTACGATATATACGTACATAATGTGCCCACCGAGAAGTAGGGGCCGACCCGCCCCGAATGTTGGAAAATACTACATTCGAGATGTTAAGTTGCCTTTGGTTAGGATATATATCGTTGTAGACGTATATAATGTCCGCACGGAGACGTACGGGACGACACGTCCGGAATTCTGTAAAACATCACCAGCGAGGTGCTAGATGGGTTAGGTTAGGTTATATTACGTTATAGACGTAAATAATGTTCCCACCGAGAAGTGGGCCCGACCCGCCAGGAATGTTGTGAAATACTACATTCGAGATGTTAGGTTGCCTTAGGTTAGGGTATATAACGTTACAGATGCATATAATGTTCCCACCGAGACGTACGGGACGACACGGCCGGGAATCTGTAGAACGGTATCACGTGGGGCAAAATGGGTTAGGTTAGGTTATATTACGATATAGATGTACGTAATGTCCCCAACGAGAAGTAGGGGCCGACCCGCCAGGAATGTTGGAAAATACTACATCCGAGATGTTAGGTTGCCTTAGGTTAGGATATATAACGTTACAGATGCATATAATGTCCCCACCGAGACGTACGGTACGATACGACCGGGATTTTGTAAAGCATCACCAGCGAGGGTCTAGATGGGATAGGTTAGGTTATATTACGATATAGACGTATATAATGTGCCCTCCGAGAAGTAGGGGCCGACCCGCCAGGAATGTTGGAAAGTACTACATCCGAGATGTTAGGTTGCCTTAGGTTAGGATATATAACGTTATAGACGTATATAATGTCCGCAACGAGACGCACGGGATGACACGGCCGAGATTATGTAAAACATTCCCAGCTAGGGGCTAGATGGGTTAGGTTAGGTTATATTACGTTATAGACGTATCTAATGTTCCCACCGAGAAGTGGGGCCGACCCGCCAGGAATGTTGTGAAATACTACATTCGAGGTCTTAGGTTGCCTTAGGTGAGGGTATATAACGTTACAGATGCATATAATATCCCCACCAAGACGTATCGGACGACACGGCCGGGATTCTGTAAAACATTATCACCGAGGGACAAAATGGGTTAGGTTAGGTTATATTACGATATAAAAGTATATAATGTCCCCACCGAGAAGTAGGGGTCGTCACGCCTGGAATGTTGTAAAACACAACATTCGAGATGTTAGGTTGCCTTAGGTTAGGATATATAACGATATAGACGTATATAATGTCCGCACGGAGACGTACGGGACGACACGGCAGGGATTCTGTAAAACATTATCACCGAGGGGCAAAATAAGTTAGGTTAGGTTATATTGCGAAATAGACGTATATAATGTCCCCACCGAGAAGTAGGGGCCGTCGTGCCTGAAATGTTGTAAAATACAACATTCGAGATGTTAGGTTGCCTTAGGTTAGGATATATAACGATATAGACGTATATAATGTCCGCACCGAGACGTACGGGACGACACGACCGGGATTCTGTAAAACATTACCAGCGAGGTTCTAGATGGGTTAGATTAGGTTATATTACGATATAGACGTATATAATGTGCCCACCGAGAAGTAGGGGCCGACCCGCACCGAATGTTGGAAAATACTACATTCGAGATGTTAAGTTGCCTTTGGTTAGGATATCTATCGTTATAGACGTATATAATGTCCGCACGGAGACGTACGGGACGACACGTCCGGAATTCTGTAAAACATCACCAGCGAGGTGCTAGATGGGTTAGGTTAGGTTATATTACGTTATAGACGTAAATAATGTTCCCACCGAGAAGTGGGCCCGACCCGCCAGGAATATTGTGAAATACTACATTCGAGATGTTAGGTTGCCTTAGGTTAGGGTATATAACGTTACAGATGCATATAATGTTCCCACCGAGACGTACGGGACGACACGGCCGGGAATCTGTAGAACATTATCACCGTGGGGCAAAATGGGTTAGGTTAGGTTATATTACGTTATAGACGTATCTACTGTTCCCACCGAGAAGTGGGGCCGACCCGCCAGGAATGTTGTGAAATACTACATTCGAGGTCTTAGGTTGCCTTAGGTTAGGGTATATAACGTTACAGATGCATATAATGCCCCCACCGAGACGTATCGGACGACACGGCCGGGATTCTGTAAAGTAATACCAGCGAGGGGCTAGATGGGTTAGGTTAGGTTATATTACGATATAGACGTATATAATGTGCCCACCGAGAAGTAGGGGCCGACCCGACAGGAATGTTGTGAAATACTACATTCGAGATGTTAGGTTGCCTTAGGTGAGGATATATAACGTTATAGACGTATATAATGTCCGCACGGAGACGTACGGGACGACACGGCCGGGAATCTGTAGAACATTATCACCGTGGGGCAAAATGGGTTAGGTTAGGTTATATTACGTTATAGACGTATCTACTGTTCCCACCGAGAAGTGGGGCCGACCCGCCAGGAATGTTGTGAAATACTACATTCGAAGTCTTAGGTTGCCTTAGGTTAGGGTATATAACGTTACAGATGCATATAATGCCCCCACCGAGACGTATCGGACGACACGAACGGGATTCTGTAAAGCAATACCAGCGAGGGGCTAGATGGGTTAGGTTAGGTTATATTACGAGATAGACGTATATAATGTGCCCACCGAGGAGTAGGAGCCGACCCGGCAGGAATGTTGTGAAATACTACATTCAAGATGTTAGGTTGCCTTAGGTGAGGATATATAACGTTATAGACGTATATAATGTCAGCACCGAGACGTACGGGACGAAACGAACGAGATTCTGTAAAACATTACCAGCGAGGGTCTATATGGGTTAGGTTAGGTTATATTACGTTATAGACGTATCTAATGTTCCCACCGAGAAGTGGGGCCGACCCGCCAGGAATGTTGTGAAATACTACATTCGAGGTCTTAGGTTGCCTTAGGTTAGGGTATATAACGTTACAGATGCATATAATGCCCCCACCGAGACGTATCGGACGACACGGCCGGGATTCTGTAAAACATTATCACCGAGGGGCAAAATGAGTTAGGTTAGGTTATATTACGATATAGATGTACGTAATGTCCCCAACGAGAAGTAGGGGCCGACCCGCCAGGAATGTTGGAAAATACTACATCCGAGATGTTAGGTTGCCTTAGGTTAGGATATATAACGTTACAGATGCATATAATGTCCCCACCGAGACGTACGGTACGATACGACCGGGATTTTGTAAAGCATCACCAGCGAGGGTCTAGATGGGATAGGTTAGGTTATATTACGATATAGACGTATATAATGTGCCCTCCGAGAAGTAGGGGCCGACCCGCCAGGAATGTTGTGAAATACTACATTCGAGGTCTTAGGTTGCCTTAGGTGAGGGTATATAACGTTACAGATGCATATAATATCCCCACCAAGACGTATCGGACGACACGGCCGGGATTCTGTAAAACATTATCACCGAGGGGCAAAATGGGTTAGGTTAGGTTATATTACGATATAAAAGTATATAATGTCCCCACCGAGAAGTAGGGGTCGTCACGCCTGGAATGTTGTAAAACACAACATTCGAGATGTTAGGTTGCCTTAGGTTAGGATATATAACGATATAGACGTATATAATGTCCGCACGGAGACGTACGGGACGACACGGCCGGGATTCTGTAAAACATTATCACCGAGGGGCAAAATAAGTTAGGTTAGGTTATATTGCGATATAGACGTATATAATGTCCCCACCGAGAAGTAGGGGCCGTCGTGCCTGAAATGTTGTAAAATACAACATTCGAGATGTTAGGTTGCCTTTGGTTAGGATATATATCGTTGTAGACGTATATAATGTCCGCACGGAGACGTACGGGATGACACGTCCGGAATTCTGTAAAACATCACCAGCGAGGTGCTAGATGGGTTAGGTTAGGTTATATTACGTTATAGACGTAAATAATGTTCCCACCGAGAAGTGGGCCCGACCCGCCAGGAATATTGTGAAATACTACATTCGAGATGTTAGGTTGCCTTAGGTTAGGGTATATAACGTTACAGATGCATATAATGTTCCCACCGAGACGTACGGGACGACACGGCCGGGAATCTGTAGAACATTATCACCGTGGGGCAAAATGGGTTAGGTTAGGTTATATTACGTTATAGACGTATCTACTGTTCCCACCGAGAAGTGGGGCCGACCCGCCAGGAATGTTGTGAAATACTACATTCGAGGTCTTAGGTTGCCTTAGGTTAGGGTATATAACGTTACAGATGCATATAATACCCCCACCGAGACGTATCGGACGACACGGCCGGGATTCTGTAAAGTAATACCAGCGAGGGGCTAGATGGGTTAGGTTAGGTTATATTACGATATAGACGTATATAATGTGCCCACCGAGAAGTAGGGGCCGACCCGACAGGAATGTTGTGAAATACTACATTCGAGATGTTAGGTTGCCTTAGGTGAGGATATATATCGTTATAGACGTATATAATGTCCGCACCGAGACGTACGGGACGACACGACCGGGATTCTGTAAAACATTCCCAGCTAGGGGCTAGATGGGTTAGGTTCGGTTATATTACGTTATAGACGTATCTAATGTTCCCACCGAGAAGTGGGGCCGACCCGCCAGGAATGTTGTGAAATACTACATTCGAGATCTTAGGTTGCCTTAGGTTAGGGTATATAACGTTACAGATGCATATAATGTCCCCACCGAGACGTATGGGACGACACGGCCGGGATTCTGTAAAACATTATCACCGAGGGGCAAAATGGGTTAGGTTAGGTTATATTACGATATAAAAGTATATCATGTCCCCACCGAGAAGTAGGGGTCGTCACGCCTGGAATGTTGTAAAACACAACATTCGAGATGTTAGGTTGCCTTAGGTGAGGATATATAACGTTATAGACGTATATAATGTCAGCACCGATACGTACTGGACGACACGAACGAGATTCTGTAAAACATTACCAGCGAGGGTCTAGATGGGTATGGATAGGTTATATTACGATATAGACGTATATAATGTGCCCACCGAGAAGTAGGGGCCGACCCGCCACGAATGTTGTGAAATACTACATACGAGATGTTAGGTTGCCTTTGGTTAGGATATATAACGTTATAGACGTATATAATGTCCGCACGGAGACGTACGGGACGACACGGCCGGGATTCTGTAAAACATTATCACCGAGGGGCAAAATGGGTTAGGTTAGGTTATATTACGATATAGACGTATATAATGTCCCCACCGAGAAGTAGGGGCCGACCCGCCAGGAATGTTGTAAAATACAACATTCGAGATGTTAGGATGCCTTAGGTTAGGATACATAACGATATAGACTTATATAATGTCCGCACAGAGACGTACTGGACGACACGAACGAGATTCTGTAAAACATTACCAGCGAGGGTCTAGATGGGTATGGTTAGGTTATATTACGATATAGACGTATATAATGTGCCCACCGAGAAGTAGGGGCCGACCCGCCAAGAATGTTGGAAAATACTACATCCGAGATGTTAAGTTGCCTTAGGTTAGGATATATAACGTTATAGACGTATATAATGTCCCCACGTAAAAGTACGGGCCAACACGGCCGGGAATATGTAAAACATTATCACCGAGGTGCAAAATGGGTTAGGTTAGGTTATATTACGATATAGACGTATATAATGTCCCCACCGAGAAGTAGGGGCCGTCACGCCTGGAATGTTGCAAAATACAACATTCGAGATGATAGGTTGCCTTAGGTTAGGATATATAACGTTATAGACGTATATAATGTCCGCACCGAGACATACGGGACGACACGATCGAGATTCTGTGAAGCATTACCAGCGAGGATCTAGATGGGTTAGGATAGGTTATATTATGTTATAGACGTAAATAATGTTCCCAACGAGAATTAGGGCCGACCCGCCAGAAATGTTGGAAAATACTACATCCGAGATTTTAAGTTGCCTTAGGTTAGGATATATAACGTTACAGACGTATATAATGTCCGCACCGAGAAGTACGGGACGACACGACCGTGATTCTGTAAAGCATTACAAGCGAGGTGCTACATGGGTTAGGTTAGGTTATATTACGTTATAGACGTATATAATGTTCCCACCGAGAAGTGGGGCCGACCCGCCAGGAATATTGTGAAATACTACATTCGAGATGTTAGGTTGCCTTTGGTTAGGGTATATAATGTTACAGATGCATATAATGATCCCACCGAGACGTACGGGATGACACGACCGGGGTTCTGTAAAACATTACAAGCGAGGGGCTAAATGGGTTAGGTTAGGTTATATTACGTTATAGACGTAATAATGTTCCCACCGAGATTTAGGGGCCGACCCGCCAGGAATATTGTGAAATACTACATTCGAGGTGTTAGGTTGCCTTTGGTTAGGGTATATAATGTTACAGATGCATATACTGATCCCACCGAGACGTACGGTACGACACGACCGGGATTCTGTAAAACATTACAAGCGAGGGGCTAAATGGGTTAGATTAGGTTATATTACGTTATAGACGTAATAATGTTCCCACCGAGATTTAGGGGCCGACACGCCAGGAATGTTGGAAAATACTACATCCGAGATGTTAAGTTGCCTTAGGTTAGGATATGTAACGTTATAGACGTATATAATGTCCGCACCGAGACCTACGGGACGACACGAACGAGATTCTGTGAAACATTACCAGCGAGGATCTAGATGGGTTAGGATAGGTTATATTACGTTATAGACGTACATAATTTTCCCAACGAGAATTGGCGCCGACCCGCCGGAAATGTAGTGAAATACTACATTCGAGATGTTAGGTTGCCTTTGTTTAGGGTATATAATGGTATAGATGCATATAATGATCCCACCGAGACGTACGGGACGACACGGCCGGGAATATGTAAAACATTATCACCGAGGGGCAAAATGGGTTAGGTTAGGTTATATTACGATATAGACGTATATAATGTCCCCACCGAGAAGTAGGGGCCGTCACGCCTGGAATGTTGCAAAATACAACATTCTAGATGTTAGGTTGCCTTATGTTAGGATATATAAAAATATAGACGTATATAATGTCCGCACCGAGACGTACGAGACGACACGATGGAGATTCTGTAAAACATTACCAGCGAGGGTCTAGATGGGTTAGGTTAGGTTATATTACGTTATAGACGTAAATAATGTTCCCACCGAGAAGTGGGGCAAACCCGCCAGGAATGTTGTGAAATACTACATTCGAGATGTTAGGTTGCCTTAGGTTAGGATATATAACTTTATAGACGTATATAATGTCCGCACCGAGACGTACGGGAAGACACGAACGGAATTCTGTGAAACATTACCAGCGAGGGTCTAGGTGGGTTAGGTTAGGTTATATTACGTTATAGACGTACATAATTTTCCCAACGAGAATTGGCGCCGACCCGCCAGAAGTGTTGGAAAATTCTACATCCGAGATGTTAAGTTGCCTTAGGTTAGGATATATAACGTTATAGACGTATATAATGTCCGCTCCGAGATGTACGCGACGACACGACCGGGATTCTGTAAAACATTACAAGCGAGGTGCTAAATGTGTTAGGTTAGGTTAGGTTACGTTATAGACGTATATAATGTTCCCAACGAGAAGTGGGGCCGACCCGCCAGGAATGTTGTGAAATACTACATTCGAGGTGTCAGGTTGCCTTTGGTTAGGGTATATAATGTTACAGATGCATATACTGATCCCACCGAGACGTACGGGACGACACGAACGGGATTCTGTAAAACATTACAAGCGAGGGGCTAAATGGGTTAGGTTAGGTTATATTACGTTATAGACGTAATAATGTTCCCACCGAGATTTAGGGGCCGACACGCCAGGAATGTTGGAAAATACTACATCCGAGATGTTAAGTTGCCTTAGGTTAGGATATGTAACGTTATAGACGTATATACTGTCCGCACCGAGACGTACGGGACGACACGAACGAGATTCTGTGAAACATTACCAGCGAGGATCTAGATGGGTTAGGATAGGTTATATTACGTTATAGACGTACATAATTTTCCCAACGAGAATTGGCGCCGACCCGCCAGAAATGTTGTGAAATACTACATTCGAGATGTTAGGTTGCCTTTGGTTAGGGTATATAATGGTATAGATGCATATAATGATCCCACCGAGACGTACGGGACGACACGGCCGGGAATATGTAAAACATTATCACCGAGGGGCAAAATGGGTTAGGTTAGGTTATAACACGATATAGACGTATATAATGTCCCCACCGAGAAGTAGGGGCCGTCACGCCTGGAATGTTGCAAAATACAACATTCTAGATGTTAGGTTGCCTTAGGTTAGGATATATAACATTATAGACGTATATAATGTCCGCACCGAGACGTACGAGACGACACGATCGAGATTCTGTAAAACATTACCAGCGAGGGTCTAGATGGGTTAGGTTAGGTTATATTACGTTATAGACGTAAATAATGTTCCCACCGAGAAGTGGGGCAAACGCGCCAGGAATGTTGTGAAATACTACATTCGAGATGTTAGGTTGCCTTAGGTTAGGATATATAACTTTATAAACGTATATATAGGTCCGCACCGAGACGTACGGGAAGACACGAACGGGATTCTGTGAAACATTACCAGCGAGGTTCTAGGTGGGTTAGGTTAGGTTATATTACGTTATAGACGTATATAATGTTCCCACCGAGAAGTAGGGCCCGACCCGCCAGAAATGTTGGAAAATTCTACATCCGAGATATTAAGTTGCCTTAGGTTAGGATATATAACGTTATAGACGTATATAATGTCCGCTCCGAGACGTACGGGAAGACACGAACGGGATTCTGTGAAACATTACCAGCGAGGATCTAGATGGGTTAGGATAGGTTATATTACGTTATAGACGTAAATAATGTTCCCAACGAGAGTTGGGGCCGACCCGCCAGAAATGTTGTGAAATACTACATTCGAGATATTAGGTTGCCTTTGGTTAGGGTATATAATGGTATAGATGCATATAATGATCCCACCAAGACGTACGGGACGACACGGCCGGGAATATGTAAAACATTATCACCGAGGGGCAAAATAGGTTAGGTTAGGTTATATCACGATATAGACTTATATAATGTCCCCACCGAGAAGTAGGGGCCGTCACGCCTGGAATGTTGCAAAATACAACATTCTAGATGTTAGGTTGCCCTAGGTTAGGATATATAACAATATAGACGTATATAATGTCCGCACCGAGACGTACGAGACGACACGATCGAGATTCTGAAAACATTACCAGCGATGGTCTAGATGGGTTAGGTTAGGTTATATTACGTTATAGACGTAAATAATGTTCCCACCGAGAAGTGGGGCAAACCCGCCAGGAATGTTGTGAAATACTATATTCGAGATGTTAGGTTGCCTTAGGTTAGGATATATAACTTTATAGACGTATATAATGTCCGCACCGAGACGTACGGGAAGACACGAACGGAATTCTGTGAAACATTACCAGCGAGGGTCTAGGTGGGTTAGGTTAGGTTATATGACGTTATAGACGTATATAATGTTCCCACCGAGAAGTAGGGCCCGACCCGCCAGAAGTGTTGGAAAATTCTACATCCGAGATGTTAAGTTGCCTTAGGTTAGGATATATAACGTTATAGACGTATATAATGTCCGCTCCGAGATGTACGGGACGACACGACCGGGATTCTGTAAAACATTACAAGCAAGGGGCTAAATGGGTTAGGTTAGGTTATATTGAGTTATAGACCTAATAATGTTCCCACCGAGATTTAGGGGCCGACCCGCCGGGAATGTTGGAAAATACTACATCCGAGATGTTAAGTTGCCTTAGGTTAGGATATATAACGTTATAGACGTATATAATGTCCTCTCCGAGACGTACGGGACGACACGACCGGCGATTCTGTAAAGCATTACAAGCGAGGTGCTAAATGGGTTAGGTTAGGTTAGATTACGTTATAGACGTATATAATGTTCCCAACGAGAAGTGGAGCCGACCCGCCAGGAATGTTGTGAAATACTACATTCGAGGTGTCAGGTTGCCTTTGGTTAGGGTATATAATGTTACAGATGCATATACTGATCCCACCGAGACGTACGGGACGACACGACCGGGATTCTGTAAAACATTACAAGCGAGGGGCTAAATGGGTTAGGTTAGGTTATATTACGTTATAGACGTAATAATGTTCCCACCGAGATTTAGGGGCCGACACGCCAGGAATGTTGGAAAATACTACATCCGAGATGTTAAGTTGCCTTAGGTTAGGATATGTAACGTTATAGACGTATATAATGTCCGCACCGAGACGTACGGGACGACACGAACGAGATTCTGTGAAACATTACCAGCGAGGATCTAGATGGGTTAGGATAGGTTATATTACGTTATAGACGTACATAATTTTCCCAACGAGAATTGGCGCCGACCCGCCAGAAATGTTGTGAAATACTACATTCGAGATGTTAGGTTGCCTTTGGTTAGGGTATATAATGGTATAGATGCATATAATGATCCCACCGAGACGTACGGGACGACACGGCCGGGAATATGTAAAACATTATCACCGAGGGGCAAAATGGGTTAGGTTAGGTTATATCACGATATAGACGTATATAATGTCCCCACCGAGAAGTAGGGGCCGTCACGCCTGGAATGTTGCAAAATACAACATTCTAGATGTTAGGTTGCCTTAGGTTAGGATATATAACATTATAGACGTATATAATGTCCGCACCGAGACGTACGAGACGACACGATCGAGATTCTGTAAAACATTACCAGCGAGGGTCTAGATGGGTTAGGTTAGGTTATATTACGTTATAGACGTAAATAATGTTCCCACCGAGAAGTGGGGCCCGACCCGCCAGAAATGTTGGAAAATTCTACATCCGAGATATTAAGTTGCCTTAGGTTAGGATATATAACGTTATAGACGTATATAATGTCCGCTCCGAGACGTACGGGAAGACACGAACGGGATTCTGTGAAACATTACCAGCGAGGATCTAGATGGGTTAGGATAGGTTATATTACGTTATAGACGTAAATAATGTTCCCAACGAGAGTTGGGGCCGACCCGCCAGAAATGTTGTGAAATACTACATTCGAGATATTAGGTTGCCTTTGGTTAGGGTATATAATGGTATAGATGCATATAATGATCCCACCGAGACGTACGGGACGACACGGCCGGGAATATGTAAAACATTATCACCGAGGGGCAAAATGGGTTAGGTTAGGTTATATCACGATATAGACTTATATAATGTCCCCACCGAGAAGTAGGGGCCGTCACGCCTGGAATGTTGCAAAATACAACATTCTAGATGTTAGGTTGCCCTAGGTTAGGATATATAACAATATAGACGTATATAATGTCCGCACCGAGACGTACGAGACGACACGATCGAGATTCTGAAAACATTACCAGCGATGGTCTAGATGGGTTAGGTTAGGTTATATTACGTTATAGACGTAAATAATGTTCCCACCGAGAAGTGGGGCAAACCCGCCAGGAATATTGTGAAATACTATATTCGAGATGTTAGGTTGCTTTAGGTTAGGATATATAACTTTATAGACGTATATAATGTCCGCACCGAGACGTACTGGAAGACACGAACGGAATTCTGTGAAACATTACCAGCGAGGGTCTAGGTGGGTTAGGTTAGGTTATATTACGTTATAGACGTATATAATGTTCCCACCGAGAAGTAGGGCCCGACCCGCCAGAAATGTTGGAAAATTCTACATCCGAGATATTAAGTTGCCTTAGGTTAGGATATATAACGTTATAGACGTATATAATGTCCGCTCCGAGACGTACGGGAAGACACGAACGGGATTCTGTGAAACATTACCAGCGAGGATCTAGATGGGTTAGGATATGTTATATTACGTTATAGACGTAAATAATGTTCCCAACGAGAGTTGGGGCCGACCCGCCAGAAATGTTGTGAAATACTACATTCGAGATATTAGGTTGCCTTTGGTTAGGGTATATAATGGTATAGATGCATATAATGATCCCACCGAGACGTACGGGACGACACGGCCGGGAATATGTAAAACATTATCACCGAGGGGCAAAATAGGTTAGGTTAGGTTATATCACGATATAGACTTATATAATGTCCCCACCGAGAAGTAGGGGCCGTCACGCCTGGAATGTTGCAAAATACAACATTCTAGATGTTAGGTTGCCCTAGGTTAGGATATATAACAATATAGACGTATATAATGTCCGCACCGAGACGTACGAGACGACACGATCGAGATTCTGAAAACATTACCAGCGATGGTCTAGATGGGTTAGGTTAGGTTATATTACGTTATAGACGTAAATAATGTTCCCACCGAGAAGTGGGGCAAACCCGCCAGGAATGTTGTGAAATACTATATTCGAGATGTTAGGTTGCCTTAGGTTAGGATATATAACTTTATAGACGTATATAATGTCCGCACCGAGACGTACGGGAAGACACGAACGGAATTCTGTGAAACATTACCAGCGAGGGTCTAGGTGGGTTAGGTTAGGTTATATGACGTTATAGACGTATATAATGTTCCCACCGAGAAGTAGGGCCCGACCCGCCAGAAGTGTTGGAAAATTCTACATCCGAGATGTTAAGTTGCCTTAGGTTAGGATATATAACGTTATAGACGTATATAATGTCCGCTCCGAGATGTACGGGACGACACGACCGGGATTCTGTAAAACATTACAAGCAAGGGGCTAAATGGGTTAGGTTAGGTTATATTGAGTTATAGACCTAATAATGTTCCCACCGAGATTTAGGGGCCGACCCGCCGGGAATGTTGGAAAATACTACATCCGAGATGTTAAGTTGCCTTAGGTTAGGATATATAACGTTATAGACGTATATAATGTCCTCTCCGAGACGTACGGGACGACACGACCGGCGATTCTGTAAAGCATTACAAGCGAGGTGCTAAATGGGTTAGGTTAGGTTAGATTACGTTATAGACGTATATAATGTTCCCAACGAGAAGTGGAGCCGACCCGCCAGGAATGTTGTGAAATACTACATTCGAGGTGTCAGGTTGCCTTTGGTTAGGGTATATAATGTTACAGATGCATATACTGATCCCACCGAGACGTACGGGACGACACGACCGGGATTCTGTAAAACATTACAAGCGAGGGGCTAAATGGGTTAGGTTAGGTTATATTACGTTATAGACGTAATAATGTTCCCACCGAGATTTAGGGGCCGACACGCCAGGAATGTTGGAAAATACTACATCCGAGATGTTAAGTTGCCTTAGGTTAGGATATGTAACGTTATAGACGTATATAATGTCCGCACCGAGACGTACGGGACGACACGAACAAGATTCTGTGAAACATTACCAGCGAGGATCTAGATGGGTTAGGATAGGTTATATTACGTTATAGACGTACATAATTTTCCCAACGAGAATTGGCGCCGACCCGCCAGAAATGTTGTGAAATACTACATTCGAGATGTTAGGTTGCCTTTGGTTAGGGTATATAATGGTATAGATGCATATAATGATCCCACCGAGACGTACGGGACGACACGGCCGGGAATATGTAAAACATTATCACCGAGGGGCAAAATGGGTTAGGTTAGGTTATATCACGATATAGACGTATATAATGTCCCCACCGAGAAGTAGGGGCCGTCACGCCTGGAATGTTGCAAAATACAACATTCTAGATGTTAGGTTGCCTTAGGTTAGGATATATAACATTATAGACGTATATAATGTCCGCACCGAGACGTACGAGACGACACGATCGAGATTCTGTAAAACATTACCAGCGAGGGTCTAGATGGGTTAGGTTAGGTTATATTACGTTATAGACGTAAATAATGTTCCCACCGAGAAGTGGGGCCCGACCCGCCAGAAATGTTGGAAAATTCTACATCCGAGATATTAAGTTGCCTTAGGTTAGGATATATAACGTTATAGACGTATATAATGTCCGCTCCGAGACGTACGGGAAGACACGAACGGGATTCTGTGAAACATTACCAGCGAGGATCTAGATGGGTTAGGATAGGTTATATTACGTTATAGACGTAAATAATGTTCCCAACGAGAGTTGGGGCCGACCCGCCAGAAATGTTGTGAAATACTACATTCGAGATATTAGGTTGCCTTTGGTTAGGGTATATAATGGTATAGATGCATATAATGATCCCACCGAGACGTACGGGACGACACGGCCGGGAATATGTAAAACATTATCACCGAGGGGCAAAATGGGTTAGGTTAGGTTATATCACGATATAGACTTATATAATGTCCCCACCGAGAAGTAGGGGCCGTCACGCCTGGAATGTTGCAAAATACAACATTCTAGATGTTAGGTTGCCCTAGGTTAGGATATATAACAGTATAGACGTATATAATGTCCGCACCGAGACGTACGAGACGACACGATCGAGATTCTGAAAACATTACCAGCGATGGTCTAGATGGGTTAGGTTAGGTTATATTACGTTATAGACGTAAATAATGTTCCCACCGAGAAGTGGGGCAAACCCGCCAGGAATGTTGTGAAATACTATATTCGAGATGTTAGGTTGCTTTAGGTTAGGATATATAACTTTATAGACGTATATAATGTCCGCACCGAGACGTACTGGAAGACACGAACGGAATTCTGTGAAACATTACCAGCGAGGGTCTAGGTGGGTTAGGTTAGGTTATATTACGTTATAGACGTATATAATGTTCCCACCGAGAAGTAGGGCCCGACCCGCCAGAAGTGTTGGAAAATTCTACATCCGAGATGTTAAGTTGCCTTAGGTTAGAATATATAACGTTATAGACGTATATAATGTCCGCTCCGAGATGTACGGGACGACACGACCGGGATTCTGTAAAACATTACAAGCAAGGGGCTAAATGGGTTAGGTTAGGTTATATTGAGTTATAGACCTAATAATGTTCCCACCGAGATTTAGGGGCCGTCCCGCCGGGAATGTTGGAAAATACTACATCCGAGATGTTCAGTTGCCTTAGGTTAGGATATATAACGTTATAGACGTATATAATGTCCTCTCCGAGACGTACGGGATGACACGACCGGCGATTCTGTAAAGCATTACAAGCGAGGTGCTAAATCGGTTAGGTTAGGTTAGATTACGTTATAGACGTATATAATGTTCCCAACGAGAAGTGGAGCCGACCCGCCAGGAATGTTGTGAAATACTACATTCGAGGTGTCAGGTTGCCTTTGGTTAGGGTATATAATGTTACAGATGCATATACTGATCCCACCGAGACGTACGGGACGACACGACCGGGATTCTGTAAAACATTACAAGCGAGGGGCTAAATGGGTTAGGTTAGGTTATATTACGTTATAGACGTATATAATGTTCCCACCGAGAAGTAGGGCCCGACCCGCCAGAAATGTTGGAAAATTCTACATCCGAGATATTAAGTTGCCTTAGGTTAGGATATATAACGTTATAGACGTATATAATGTCCGCTCCGAGACGTACGGGAAGACACGAACGGGATTCTGTGAAACATTACCAGCGAGGATCTAGATGGGTTAGGATAGGTTATATTACGTTATAGACGTAAATAATGTTCCCAACGAGAGTTGGGGCCGACCCGCCAGAAATGTTGTGAAATACTACATTCGAGATATTAGGTTGCCTTTGGTTAGGGTATATAATGGTATAGATGCATATAATGATCCCACCGAGACGTACGGGACGACACGGCCGGGAATATGTAAAACATTATCACCGAGGGGCAAAATGGGTTAGGTTAGGTTATATTGAGTTATAGACGTATATAATGTCCCCACCGAGAAGTAGGGGCCGTCACGCCTGGAATGTTGCAAAATACAAAATTCTAGATGTTAGGTTGCCTTAGGTTAGGATATATAACAATATAGACGTATATAATGTCCGCACCGAGACGTACGAGACGACACGATGGAGATTCTGTAATACATTACCAGCGAGGGTCTAGATGGGTTAGGTTAGGTTATATTACGTTATAGACGTATATAATGTTCCCAACGAGAAGTGGGGCCGACCCGCCAGGAATGTTGTGAAATACTACATTCGAGGTGTTATGTTGCCTTTGGTTAGGGTATATAATGTTACAGATGCATGTAATGATCCCACCGAGACATACGGGACGACACGACCGGGATTCTGTAAAACATTACAAGCGAGGGGCTAAATGGGTTAGGTTAGGTTATATTACGTTATAGACGTAAATAATTTTCCCACCGAGAAGTGGGGCAAACCCGCCAGGAATGTTGTGAAATACTATATTCGAGATGTTAGGTTGCTTTAGGTTAGGATATATAACTTTATAGACGTATATAATGTCCGCACCGAGACGTACGGGAAGACACGAACGGAATTCTGTGAAACATTACCAGCGAGGGTCTAGGTGGGTTAGGTTAGGTTATATTACGTTATAGACGTATATAATGTTCCCACCGAGAAGTAGGGCCCGACCCGCCAGAAGTGTTGGAAAATTCTACATCCGAGATGTTAAGTTGCCTTAGGTTAGGATATATAACGTTATAGACGTATATAATGTCCGCTCCGAGATGTACGGGACGACACGACCGGGATTCTGTAAA
This sequence comes from Xylocopa violacea, assembly GCA_963969225.1. NCBI lineage: Eukaryota > Metazoa > Arthropoda > Insecta > Hymenoptera > Apidae > Xylocopa > Xylocopa violacea. Next base: position 860,973 of record CAXAJV010000738.1, on the reverse strand, counting down.
ACATTACAAGCAAGGGGCTAAATGGGTTAGGTTAGGTTATATTGAGTTATAGACCTAATAATGTTCCCACCGAGATTTAGGGGCCGACCCGCCGGGAATGTTGGAAAATACTACATCCGAGATGTTAAGTTGCCTTAGGTTAGGATATATAACGTTATAGACGTATATAATGTCCTCTCCGAGACGTACGGGATGACACGACCGGCGATTCTGTAAAGCATTACAAGCGAGGTGCTAAATCGGTTAGGTTAGGTTAGATTACGTTATAGAAGTATATAATGTTCCCAACGAGAAGTGGAGCCGACCCGCCAGGAATGTTGTGAAATACTACATTCGAGGTGTCAGGTTGCCTTTGGTTAGGGTATATAATGTTACAGATGCATATACTGATCCCACCGAGACGTACGGGACGACACGACCGGGATTCTGTAAAACATTACAAGCGAGGGGCTAAATGGGTTAGGTTAGGTTATATTGAGTTATAGACGTATATAATGTCCCCACCGAGAAGTAGGGGCCGTCACGCCTGGAATGTTGCAAAATACAAAATTCTAGATGTTAGGTTGCCTTAGGTTAGGATATATAACAATATAGACGTATATAATGTCCGCACCGAGACGTACGAGACGACACGATGGAGATTCTGTAATACATTACCAGCGAGGGTCTAGATGGGTTAGGTTAGGTTATATTACGTTATAGACGTAAATCATGTTCCCACCGAGAAGTGGGGCAAACCCGCCAGGAATGTTGTGAAATACTACATTCGAGATGTTAGGTTGCCCTAGGTTAGGATATATAACAATATAGACGTATATAATGTCCGCACCGAGACGTACAGGACGACACGACGGGGATTCTGTAGAGCAATACAAGCGAGGTGCTAAATGGGTTAGGTCAGGTTATATTACGTTATAGACGTATATAATGTTCCCAACGAGAAGTGGGGCCGACCCGCCAGGAATGTTGTGAAATACTACATTCGAGGTGTTAGGTTGCCTTTGGTTAGGGTATATAATGTTACAGATGCATATACTGATCCCACCGAGACGTACGGGACGACACGACCGGGATTCTGTAAAACATTACAAGCGAGGGGCTAAATGGGTTAGGTTAGGTTATATTACGTTATAGACGTAATAATGTTCCCACCGAGATTTAGGGGCCGACACGCCAGGAATGTTGGAAAATACTACATCCGAGATGTTAAGTTTCCTTAGGTTAGGATATATAACAATATAGACGTATATAATGTCCGCACCGCGACGTACGGGAAGACACGAACGAGATTCTGTGAAACATTACCAGCGAGGATCTAGATGGGTTAGAATAGGTTATATTACGTTATAGACGTAAATAATGTTCCCAACGTGAATTGGGGCCGACCCGCCAGAAATGTTGTGAAATACTACATTCGAGATGTTAGGTTGCCTTAGGTTAGGATATATAACGTTATAGGCGTATATAATGCCCGCACCGAGACGTACGGGACGACACGAACGAGATTCTGTGAAACATTACCAGCGAGGATCTAGATGGGTTAGGATAGGTTATATTACGTTATAGACGTAAATAATATTCCCAACGAGAGTTGGGGCCGACCCGCCAGAAATGTTGTGAAATACTACATTCGAGATATTAGGTTGCCTTTGGTTAGGGTATATAATGGTATAGATGCATATAATGATCCCACCGAGACGTACGGGACGACACGGCCGGGAATATGTAAAACATTATCACCGAGGGGCAAAATGGGTTAGGTTAGGTTATATTACGATATAGACGTATATAATGTCCCCACCGAGAAGTAGGGGCCGTCACGCCTGGAATGTTGCAAAATACAACATTCTAGATGTTAGGTTGCCTTAGGTTAGGATATATAACAATATAGACGTATATAATGTCCGCACCGAGACGTACGAGACGACACGACCGGCGATTCTGTAAAGCATTACAAGCGAGGTGCTAAATGGGTTAGGTTAGGTTAGATTACGTTATAGACGTATATAATGTTCCCAACGAGAAGTGGGGCCGACACGCCAGGAATGTTGTGAAATACTACATTCGAGGTGTTAGGTTGCCTTTGGTTAGGGTATATAATGTTACAGATGCATATAATGATCCCACCGAGACGTACGGGACGACACGACCGGGATTCTGTAAAACATTACAAGCGAGGGTCTAAGTGGGTTAGGTTAGGTTATATCACGATATAGACGTATATAATGTCCCCACCGAGAAGTAGGGGCCGTCACGCCTGGAATGTTGCAAAATACAACATTCTAGATGTTAGGTTGCCCTAGGTTAGGATATATAACAATATAGACGTATATAATGTCCGCACCGAGACGTACGAGACGACACGATCGAGATTCTGAAAACATTACCAGCGATGGTCTAGATGGGTTAGGTTAGGTTATATTACGTTATAGACGTAAATAATGTTCCCACCGAGAAGTGGGGCAAACCCGCCAGGAATGTTGTGAAATACTACATTCGAGATGTTAGGTTGCCTTAGGTTAGGATATATAACTTTATAGACGTATATAATGTCCGCACCGAGACGTACGGGAAGACACGAACGAGATTTTGTGAAACATTACCAGCGAGGGTCTAGGTGGGTTAGGTTAGGTAATATTACGTTATAGACGTATATAATGTTCCCACCGAGAAGTAGGGCCCGACCCGCCAGAAATGTTGGAAAATTCTACATCCGAGATGTTAAGTAGCCTTAGGTTAGGATATATAACGTTATAGACGTATATAATGTCCGCTGCGTGATGTACGGGACGACACGACCGGGATTCTGTAAAACATTACAAGCGAGGGGCTAAATGGGTTAGGTTAGGTTATATTGAGTTATAGACGTATATAATGTTCCCAACGAGAAGTGGGGCCGACCCGCCAGGAATGTTGTGAAATACTACATTCGAGATGTTAGGTTGCTTTAGGTTAGGATATATAACTTTATAGACGTATATAATGTCCGCACCGAGACGTACGGGAAGACACGAACGGGATTCTGTGAAACATTACCAGCGAGGTTCTAGGTGGGTTAGGTTAGGTTATATTACGGTATAGACGTATATAATGTTCCCACCGAGAAGTAGGGCCCGACCCGCCAGAAATGTTGGAAAATTCTACATCCGAGATGTTAAGTTGCCTTAGGTTACGATATATAACGTTATAGACGTATATAATGTCCGCTCCGAGACGTACGGGAAGACACGAACGGGATTCTGTGAAACATTACCAGCGAGGGTCTAGGTGGGTTAGGTTAGGTTATATTACGTTATAGACGTATATAATGTTCCCACCGAGAAGTAGGGACCGACCCGCCAGAAATGTTGGAAAATTGTACATCCGAGATGTTAAGTTGCCTTAGGTTAGGATATATAACGTTATAGACGTATATAATGTCCGCTCCGAGATGTACGGGACGGCACGACCGTGATTCTGTAAAGCATTACAAGCGAGGTGCTAAATCGGTTAGGTCAGGTTATATTACGTTATAGACGTATATAATGTTCCCAACGAGAAGTGGGGCCGACCCGCCAGGAATGTTGTGAAACACTACATTCGAGGTGTTAGGTTGCCTTTGGTTAGGGTATATAATGTTACAGATGCATATACTGATCCCACCGAGACGTACGGAACGACACGTCCGGGATTCTGTAAAACATTACAAGCGAGGGGCTAAATGGGTTAGGTTAGGTTATATTACGTTAGAGACGTAATAATGTTCCCACCGAGATTTATGGGCCGACACGCCAGGAATGTTGGAAAATACTACATCCGAGATGTTAAGTTGCCTTAGGTTAGGATATGTAACGTTATAGACGTATATAATGTCCGCACCGAGACCTACGGGACGACACGAACGAGATTCTGTGAAACATTACCAGCGAGGATCTAGATGGGTTAGGATAGGTTATATTACGTTATAGACGTACATAGTTTTCCCAACGAGAATTGGCGCCGACCCGCCGGAAATGTTGTGAAATACTGCATTCGAGATGTTAGGTTGCCTTTGGTTAGGGCATGTAATGGTATAGATGCATATAATGATCCCACCGAGACGTACGGGACGACACGGCCGGGAATATGTAAAACATTATCACCGAGGGGCAAAATGGGTTAGGTTAGGTTATATCACGATATAGACGTATATAATGTCCCCACCGAGAAGTAGGGGCCGTCACGCCTGGAATGTTACAAAATACAACATTCTAGATGTTAGGTTGCCCTAGGTTAGGATATATAACAATATAGACGTATATAATGTCCGCACCGAGACGTACGAGACGACACGATCGAGATTCTGAAAACATTACCAGCGATGGTCTAGATGGGTTAGATTAGGTTATATTACGTTATAGACGTAAATAATGTTCCCACCGAGAAGTGGGGCAAACCCGCCAGGAATGTTGTGAAATACTACATTCGAGATGTTAGGTTGCCTTAGGTTAGGATATATAACTTTATAGACGTATATAATGTCCGCACCGAGACGTACGGGAAGGCACGAACGGGATTCTGTGAAACATTACCAGCGAGGGTCTAGGTGGGATAGGTTAGGTTATATTACGTTATAGACGTATATAATGTTCCCACCGAGAAGTAGGGACCGACCCGCCAGAAATGTTGGAAAATTGTACATCCGAGATGTTAAGTTGCCTTAGGTTAGGATATATAACGTTATAGACGTATATAATGTCCGCTCCGAGATGTACGGGACGGCACGACCGTGATTCTGTAAAGCATTACAAGCGAGGTGCTAAATCGGTTAGGTCAGGTTATATTACGTTATAGACGTATATAATGTTCCCAACGAGAAGTGGGGCCGACCCGCCAGGAATGTTGTGAAACACTACATTCGAGGTGTTAGGTTGCCTTTGGTTAGGGTATATAATGTTACAGATGCATATACTGATCCCACCGAGACGTACGGAACGACACGACCGGGATTCTGTAAAACATTACAAGCGAGGGGCTAAATGGGTTAGGTTAGGTTATATTACGTCAGAGACGTAATAATGTTCCCACCGAGATTTATGGGCCGACACGCCAGGAATGTTGGAAAATACTACATCCGAGATGTTAAGTTGCCTTAGGTTAGGATATGTAACGTTATAGACGTATATAATGTCCGCACCGAGACCTACGGGACGACACGAACGAGATTCTGTGAAACATTACCAGCGAGGATCTAGATGGGTTAGGATAGGTTATATTACGTTATAGACGTACATAGTTTTCCCAACGAGAATTGGCGCCGACCCGCCGGAAATGTTGTGAAATACTGCATTCGAGATGTTAGGTTGCCTTTGGTTAGGGCATGTAATGGTATAGATGCATATAATGATCCCACCGAGACGTACGGGACGACACGGCCGGGAATATGTAAAACATTATCACCGAGGGGCAAAATGGGTTAGGTTAGGTTATATTACGATATAGACGTATATAATGTCCCCACCGAGAAGTAGGGGCCGTCACGCCTGGAATGTTACAAAATACAACATTCTAGATGTTAGGTTGCCCTAGCTTAGGATATATAACAATATAGACGTATATAATGTCCGCACCGAGACGTACGAGACGACACGATCGAGATTCTGAAAACATTACCAGCGATGGTCTAGATGGGTTAGATTAGGTTATATTACGTTATAGACGTAAATAATGTTCCCACCGAGAAGTGGGGCAAACCCGCCAGGAATGTTGTGAAATACTACATTCGAGATGTTAGGTTGCCTTAGGTTAGGATATATAACTTTATAGACGTATATAATGTCCGCACCGAGACGTACGGGAAGGCACGAACGGGATTCTGTGAAACATTAACAGCGAGGGTCTAGGTGGGATAGGTTAGGTTATATTACGTTATAGACGTATATAATGTTCCCACCGAGAAGTAGGGCCCGACCCGCCAGAAATGTTGGAAAATTCTACATCCGAGATGTTAAGTTGCCTTAGATTAGGATATATAACGTTATGGACGTATATAATGTCCGCGGCGAGATGTACGGGACGACACGAACGGGATTCTGTAAAACATTACCAGCGAGGGTCTAGATGGGTTAGGTTAGGTTATATTACGTTATAGGCGTAAATAATGTTCCCACCGAGAAGTGGGGCAAACCCGCCAGGAATGTTGTGAAATACTACATTCGAGATGTTAGGTTGCTTTAGGTTAGGATATATAACTTTATAGACGTATATAATGTCCGCACCGAGACCTACGGGACGACACGAACGGGATTCTGTGAAACATTACCAGCGAGGATCTAGATGGGTTAGGATAGGTTATATTACGTTATAGACGTACATAATTTTCCCAACGAGAATTGGCGCCGACCCGCCGGAAATGTTGTGAAATACTACATTCGAGATGTTAGGTTGCCTTTGGTTAGGGTATATAATGGTATAGATGCATATAATGATCCCACCGAGACGTACGGGACGACACGGCCGGGAATATGTAAAACATTATCACCGAGGGGCAAAATGGGTTAGGTTAGGTTATATCACGATATAGACGTATATAATGTCCCCACCGAGAAGTAGGGGCCGTCACGCCTGGAATGTTGCAAAATACAACATTCTAGATGTTAGGTTGCCCTAGGTTAGGATATATAACAATATAGACGTATATAATGTCCGCACCGAGACGTACGAGACGACACGATCGAGATTCTGAAAACATTACCAGCGATGGTCTAGATGGGTTAGGTTAGGTTATATTACGATATAGACGTAAATAATGTTCCGACCGAGAATTGGGGCAAACCCGCCAGGAATGTTGTAAAATACTACATTCGAGATGTTAGGTTGCCTTAGGTTAGGATATATAACTTTATAGACGTATATAATGTCCGCACCGAGACGTACGGGGAGACACGAACGGGATTCTGTGAAACATTACCAGCGAGGGTCTAGGTGGGTTAGGTTAGGTTATATTACGTTATAGACGTATATAATGTTCCCACCGAGAAGTAGGGCCCGACTCGCCAGAAATGTTGGAAAATTCTACATCCGAGATGTTAAGTTGCCTTAGGTTAGGATATATAACGTTATAGACGTATATAATGTCCGCTCCGAGACGTACGGGAAGACACGAACGGGATTCTGTGAAACATTACCAGCGAGGGTCTAGGTGGGTTAGGTTAGGTTATATTACGTTATAGACGTATATAATGTTCCCACCGAGAAGTAGGGACCGACCCGCCAGGAATGTTGTGAAATACTACATTCGAGGTGTTAGGTTGCCTTTGGTTAGGGTATATAATGTTACAGATGCATATACTGATCCCACCGAGACGTACGGGACGACACGAACGAGATTCCGTGAAACATTACCAGCGAGGATCTAGATGGGTTAGGATAGGTTATATTACGTTATAGACGTACATAATTTTCCCAACGAGAATTGGCGCCGACCCGCCAGAAATGTTGTGAAATACTACATTCGAGATGTTAAGTTGCCTTTGGTTAGGGTATATAATGGTATAGATGCATATAATGATCCCACCGAGACGTACGGGACGACACGGCCGGGAATATGTAAAACATTATCACCGAGGGGCAAAATGGGTTAGGTTAGGTTATACTACGTTATAGACGTATATAATGTTCCCACCGAGAAGTAGGGCCCGACTCGCCAGAAATGTTGGAAATTTCTACATCCGAGATGTTAAGTTGCCTTAGGTTAGGATATATAACGTTATAGACGTATATAATGTCCGCTCCGAGACGTACGGGAAGACACGAACGGGATTCTGTGAAACATTACCAGCGAGGGTCTAGGTGGGTTAGGTTAGGTTATATTACGTTATAGACGTATATAATGTTCCCACCGAGAAGTAGGGCCCGACCCGCCAGAAATGTTGGAAAATTCTACATCCGAGATGTTAAGTTGCCTTAGGTTAGGATATATAAAGTTATAGACGTATATAATGTCCGCTCCGAGATGTACGGGACGACACGACCGGGATTCTGTAAAGCATTAAAAGCGAGGTGCTAAATGGGTTAGGTCAGGTTATATTACGTTATAGACGTATATAATGTTCCCACCGAGAAGTAGGGACCGACCCGCCAGGAATGTTGTGAAATACTACATTCGAGGTGTTAGGTTGCCTTTAGTTAGGGTATATAATGTTACAGATGCATATACTGATCCCACCGAGACGTACGGGACGACACGACCGGGATTCTGTAAAACATTACCAGCGAGGATATAGATGGGTTAGGATAGGTTATATTACGTTATAGACGTACATAATTTTCCCAACGAGAATTGGCGCCGACCCGCCAGAAATGTTGTGAAATACTACATTCGAGATGTTAAGTTGCCTTTGGTTAGGGTATATAACGTTATAGACGTATATAATGTCCGCTCCGAGACGTACGGGACGACACGACCGGGATTCTGTAAAGCATTAAAAGCGAGGTGCTAAATGGGTTAGGTCAGGTTATATTACGTTATAGACGTATATAATTTTCCCAACGAGAAGTGGGGCCGACCCGCCAGGAATGTTGTGAAATACTACATTCGAGGTGTTAGGTTGCCTTTGGTTAGGGTATATAATGTTACAGATGCATATACTGATCCCACCGAGACGTACGGGACGACACGACCGGGATTCTGTAAAACATTACCAGCGAGGATATAGATGGGTTAGGATAGGTTATATTACGTTATAGACGTACATAGTTTTCCCAACGAGAATTGGCGCCGACCCGCCGGAAATGTTGTGAAATACTGCATTCGAGATGTTAGGTTGCCTTTGGTTAGGGCATGTAATGGTATAGATGCATATAATGATCCCACCGAGACGTACGGGACGACACGGCCGGGAATATGTAAAACATTATCACCGAGGGGCAAAATGGGTTAGGTTAGGTTATATTACGATATAGACGTATATAATGTCCCCACCGAGAAGTAGGGGCCGTCACGCCTGGAATGTTACAAAATACAACATTCTAGATGTTAGGTTGCCCTAGGTTAGGATATATAACAATATAGACGTATATAATGTCCGCACCGAGACGTACGAGACGACACGATCGAGATTCTGAAAACATTACCAGCGATGGTCTAGATGGGTTAGATTAGGTTATATTACGTTATAGACGTAAATAATGTTCCCACCGAGAAGTGGGGCAAACCCGCCAGGAATGTTGTGAAATACTACATTCGAGATGTTAGGTTGCCTTAGGTTAGGATATATAACTTTATAGACGTATATAATGTCCGGACCGAGACGTACGGGAAGGCACGAACGGGATTCTGTGAAACATTACCAGCGAGGGTCTAGGTGGGATAGGTTAGGTTATATTACGTTATAGACGTATATAATGTTCCCACCGAGAAGTAGGGCCCGACCCGCCAGAAATGTTGGAAAATTCTACATCCGAGATGTTAAGTTGCCTTAGATTAGGATATATAACGTTATGGACGTATATAATGTCCGCACCGAGACCTACGGGACGACACGAACGGGATTCTGTGAAACATTACCAGCGAGGATCTAGATGGGTTAGGATAGGTTATATTACGTTATAGACGTACATAATTTTCCCAACGAGAATTGGCGCCGACCCGCCAGAAATGTTGTGAAATACTACATTCGAGATGTTAAGTTGCCTTTGGTTAGGGTATATAATGGTATAGATGCATATAATGATCCCACCGAGACGCACGGGACGACACGGCCGGGAATATGTAAAACATTATCACCGAGGGGCAAAATGGGTTAGGTTAGGTTATACTACGTTATAGACGTATATAATGTTCCCACCGAGAAGTAGGGCCCGACTCGCCAGAAATGTTGGAAAATTCTACATCCGAGATGTTAAGTTGCCTTAGGTTAGGATATATAACGTTATAGACGTATATAATGTCCGCTCCGAGACGTACGGGAAGACACGAACGGGATTCTGTGAAACATTACCAGCGAGGGTCTAGGTGGGTTAGGTTAGGTTATATTACGTTATAGACGTATATAATGTTCCCACCGAGAAGTAGGGCCCGACCCGCCAGAAATGTTGGAAAATTGTACATCCGAGATGTTAAGTTGCCTTAGGTTAGGATATATAACGTTATAGACGTATATAATGTCCGCTCCGAGATGTACGGGACGGCACGACCGTGATTCTGTAAAGCATTACAAGCGAGGTGCTAAATCGGTTAGGTCAGGTTATATTACGTTATAGACGTATATAATGTTCCCAACGAGAAGTGGGGCCGACCCGCCAGGAATGTTGTGAAACACTACATTCGAGGTGTTAGGTTGCCTTTAGTTAGGGTATATAATGTTACAGATGCATATACTGATCCCACCGAGACGTACGGGACGACACGACCGGGATTCTGTAAAACATTACCAGCGAGGATATAGATGGGTTAGGATAGGTTATATTACGTTATAGACGTACATAATTTTCCCAACGAGAATTGGCGCCGACCCGCCAGAAATGTTGTGAAATACTACATTCGAGATGTTAAGTTGCCTTTGGTTAGGGTATATAACGTTATAGACGTATATAATGTCCGCTCCGAGACGTACGGGACGACACGACCGGGATTCTGTAAAGCATTAAAAGCGAGGTGCTAAATGGGTTAGGTCAGGTTATATTACGTTATAGACGTATATAATTTTCCCAACGAGAAGTGGGGCCGACCCGCCAGGAATGTTGTGAAATACTACATTCGAGGTGTTAGGTTGCCTTTGGTTAGGGTATATAATGTTACAGATGCATATACTGATCCCACCGAGACGTACGGGACGACACGACCGGGATTCTGTAAAACATTACCAGCGAGGATATAGATGGGTTAGGATAGGTTATATTACGTTATAGACGTACATAGTTTTCCCAACGAGAATTGGCGCCGACCCGCCGGAAATGTTGTGAAATACTGCATTCGAGATGTTAGGTTGCCTTTGGTTAGGGCATGTAATGGTATAGATGCATATAATGATCCCACCGAGACGTACGGGACGACACGGCCGGGAATATGTAAAACATTATCACCGAGGGGCAAAATGGGTTAGGTTAGGTTATATTACGATATAGACGTATATAATGTCCCCACCGAGAAGTAGGGGCCGTCACGCCTGGAATGTTACAAAATACAACATTCTAGATGTTAGGTTGCCCTAGGTTAGGATATATAACAATATAGACGTATATAATGTCCGCACCGAGACGTACGAGACGACACGATCGAGATTCTGAAAACATTACCAGCGATGGTCTAGATGGGTTAGATTAGGTTATATTACGTTATAGACGTAAATAATGTTCCCACCGAGAAGTGGGGCAAACCCGCCAGGAATGTTGTGAAATACTACATTCGAGATGTTAGGTTGCCTTAGGTTAGGATATATAACTTTATAGACGTATATAATGTCCGGACCGAGACGTACGGGAAGGCACGAACGGGATTCTGTGAAACATTACCAGCGAGGGTCTAGGTGGGATAGGTTAGGTTATATTACGTTATAGACGTATATAATGTTCCCACCGAGAAGTAGGGCCCGACCCGCCAGAAATGTTGGAAAATTCTACATCCGAGATGTTAAGTTGCCTTAGATTAGGATATATAACGTTATGGACGTATATAATGTCCGCACCGAGACCTACGGGACGACACGAACGGGATTCTGTGAAACATTACCAGCGAGGATCTAGATGGGTTAGGATAGGTTATATTACGTTATAGACGTACATAATTTTCCCAACGAGAATTGGCGCCGACCCGCCAGAAATGTTGTGAAATACTACATTCGAGATGTTAAGTTGCCTTTGGTTAGGGTATATAATGGTATAGATGCATATAATGATCCCACCGAGACGTACGGGACGACACGGCCGGGAATATGTAAAACATTATCACCGAGGGGCAAAATGGGTTAGGTTAGGTTATACTACGTTATAGACGTATATAATGTTCCCACCGAGAAGTAGGGCCCGACTCGCCAGAAATGTTGGAAAATTCTACATCCGAGATGTTAAGTTGCCTTAGGTTAGGATATATAACGTTATAGACGTATATAATGTCCGCTCCGAGACGTACGGGAAGACACGAACGGGATTCTGTGAAACATTACCAGCGAGGGTCTAGGTGGGTTAGGTTAGGTTATATTACGTTATAGACGTATATAATGTTCCCACCGAGAAGTAGGGCCCGACCCGCCAGAAATGTTGGAAAATTCTACATCCGAGATGTTAAGTTGCCTTAGGTTAGGATATATAAAGTTATAGACGTATATAATGTCCGCTCCGAGATGTACGGGACGACACGACCGGGATTCTGTAAAGCATTAAAAGCGAGGTGCTAAATGGGTTAGGTCAGGTTATATTACGTTATAGACGTATATAATGTTCCCACCGAGAAGTAGGGACCGACCCGCCAGGAATGTTGTGAAATACTACATTCGAGGTGTTAGGTTGCCTTTAGTTAGGGTATATAATGTTACAGATGCATATAATGATCCCACCGAGACGTACGGGACGACACGACCGGGATTCTGTAAAACATTACCAGCGAGGATATAGATGGGTTAGGATAGGTTATATTACGTTATAGACGTACATAATTTTCCCAACGAGAATTGGCGCCGACCCGCCAGAAATGTTGTGAAATACTACATTCGAGATGTTAAGTTGCCTTTGGTTAGGGTATATAACGTTATAGACGTATATAATGTCCGCTCCGAGACGTACGGGACGACACGACCGGGATTCTGTAAAGCATTAAAAGCGAGGTGCTAAATGGGTTAGGTCAGGTTATATTACGTTATAGACGTATATAATTTTCCCAACGAGAAGTGGGGCCGACCCGCCAGGAATGTTGTGAAATACTACATTCGAGGTGTTAGGTTGCCTTTGGTTAGGGTATATAATGTTACAGATGCATATACTGATCCCACCGAGACGTACGGGACGACACGACCGGGATTCTGTAAAACATTACCAGCGAGGATATAGATGGGTTAGGATAGGTTATATTACGTTATAGACGTACATAATTTTCCCAACGAGAATTGGCGCCGACCCGCCAGAAATGTTGTGAAATACTACATTCGAGATGTTAAGTTGCCTTTGGTTAGGGTATATAACGTTATAGACGTATATAATGTCCGCTCCGAGACGTACGGGACGACACGACCGGGATTCTGTAAAGCATTAAAAGCGAGGTGCTAAATGGGTTAGGTCAGGTTATATTACGTTATAGACGTATATAATTTTCCCAACGAGAAGTGGGGCCGACCCGCCAGGAATGTTGTGAAATACTACATTCGAGGAGTTAGGTTGCCTTTGGTTAGGGTATATAATGTTACAGATGCATATACTGATCCCACCGAGACGTACGGGACGACACGACCGGGATTCTGTAAAACATTACAAGCGAGGGGCTAAATGGGTTAGGTTAGGTTATATTACGTTATAGACGTAATAATGTTCCCACCGAGATTTAGGGGCCGACACGCCAGGAATGTTGGAAAATACTACATCCGAGATGTTAAGTTGCCTTAGGTTACGATATGTAACGTTATAGACGTATATAATGTCCGCACCGAGACGTACGGGACGACACGAATGAGATTCCGTGAAACATTACCAGCGAGGATCTAGATGGGTTAGGATAGGTTATATTACGTTATAGACGTACATAATTTTCCCAACGAGAATTGGCGCCGACCCGGCAGAAATGTTGTGAAATACTACATTCGAGATGTTAAGTTGCCTTTGGTTAGGGTATATAATGGTATAGATGCATATAATGATCCCACCGAGACGTACGGGACGACACGGCCGGGAATATGTAAAACATTATCACCGAGGGGCAAAATGGGTTAGGTTAGGTTATACTACGTTATCGACGTATATAATGTTCCCACCGAGAAGTAGGGCCCGACTCGCCAGAAATGTTGGAAAATTCTACATCCGAGATGTTAAGTTGCCTTAGGTTAGGATATATAACGTTATAGACGTATATAATGTCCGCTCCGAGACGTACGGGAAGACACGAACGGGATTCTGTGAAACATTACCAGCGAGGGTCTAGGTGGGTTAGGTTAGGTTATATTACGTTATAGACGTATATAATGTTCCCACCGAGAAGTAGGGCCCGACCCGCCAGAAATGTTGGAAAATTCTACATCCGAGATGTTAAGTTGCCTTAGGTTAGGATATATAAAGTTATAGACGTATATAATGTCCGCTCCGAGACGTACGGGACGACACGACCGGGATTCTGTAAAGCATTAAAAGCGAGGTGCTAAATGGGTTAGGTCAGGTTATATTACGTTATAGACGTATATAATTTTCCCAACGAGAAGTGGGGCCGACCCGCCAGGAATGTTGTGAAATACTACATTCGAGGTGTTAGGTTGCCTTTGGTTAGGGTATATAATGTTACAGATGCATATACTGATCCCACCGAGACGTACGGGACGACACGACCGGGATTCTGTAAAACATTACCAGCGAGGATATAGATGGGTTAGGATAGGTTATATTACGTTATAGACGTACATAATTTTCCCAACGAGAATTGGCGCCGATCCGCCAGAAATGTTGTGAAATACTACATTCGAGATGTTAAGTTGCCTTTGGTTAGGGTATATAACGTTATAGACGTATATAATGTCCGCTCCGAGACGTACGGGACGACACGACCGGGATTCTGTAAAGCATTAAAAGCGAGGTGCTAAATGGGTTAGGTCAGGTTATATTACGTTATAGACGTACATAATTTTCCCAACGAGAATTGGCGCCGACCCGCCAGAAATGTTGTGAAATACTACATTCGAGATGTTAAGTTGCCTTTGGTTAGGGTATATAATGGTATAGATGCATATAATGATCCCACCGAGACGTACGGGACGACACGGCCGGGAATATGTAAAACATTATCACCGAGGGGCAAAATGGGTTAGGTTAGGTTATATCACGATATAGACGTATATAATGTCCCCACCGAGAAGTAGGGGCCGTCACGCCTGGAATGTTGCAAAATACAACATTCTAGATGTTAGGTTGCCTTAGGTTAGGATATATAACTTTATAGACGTATATATAGGTCCGCACCGAGACGTACGGGACGACACGAACGAGATTCCGTGAAACATTACCAGCGAGGATCTAGATGGGTTAGGATAGGTTATATTACGTTATAGACGTACATAATTTTCCCAACGAGAATTGGCGCCGACCCGCCAGAAATGTTGTGAAATACTACATTCGAGATGTTAAGTTGCCTTTGGTTAGGGTATATAATGGTATAGATGCATATAATGATCCCACCGAGACGTACGGGACGACACGGCCGGGAATATGTAAAACATTATCACCGAGGGGCAAAATGGGTTAGGTTAGGTTATACTACGTTATAGACGTATATAATGTTCCCACCGAGAAGTAGGGCCCGACTCGCCAGAAATGTTGGAAAATTCTACATCCGAGATGTTAAGTTGCCTTAGGTTAGGATATATAACGTTATAGACGTATATAATGTCCGCTCCGAGACGTACGGGAAGACACGAACGGGATTCTGTGAAACATTACCAGCGAGGGTCTAGGTGGGTTAGGTTAGGTTATATTACGTTATAGACGTATATAATGTTCCCACCGAGAAGTAGGGCCCGACCCGCCAGAAATGTTGGAAAATTCTACATCCGAGATGTTAAGTTGCCTTAGGTTAGGATATATAAAGTTATAGACGTATATAATGTCCGCTCCGAGACGTACGGGACGACACGACCGGGATTCTGTAAAGCATTAAAAGCGAGGTGCTAAATGGGTTAGGTCAGGTTATATTACGTTATAGACGTATATAATGTTCCCACCGAGAAGTAGGGACCGACCCGCCAGGAATGTTGTGAAATACTACATTCGAGGTGTTAGGTTGCCTTTGGTTAGGGTATATAATGTTACAGATGCATATACTGATCCCACCGAGACGTACGGGACGACACGAACGAGATTCCGTGAAACATTACCAGCGAGGATCTAGATGGGTTAGGATAGGTTATATTACGTTATAGACGTACATAATTTTCCCAACGAGAATTGGCGCCGACCCGCCAGAAATGTTGTGAAATACTACATTCGAGATGTTAAGTTGCCTTTGGTTAGGGTATATAATGGTATAGATGCATATACTGATCCCACCGAGACGTACGGGACGACACGACCGGGATTCTGTAAAACATTACAAGCGAGGGGCTAAATGGGTTAGGTTAGGTTATATTACGTTATAGACGTAATAATGTTCCCACCGAGATTTAGGGGCCGACACGCCAGGAATGTTGGAAAATACTACATCCGAGATGTTAAGTTGCCTTAGGTTAGGATATGTAACGTTATAGACGTATATAATGTCCGCACCGAGACGTACGGGACGACACGAATGAGATTCCGTGAAACATTACCAGCGAGGATCTAGATGGGTTAGGATAGGTTATATTACGTTATAGACGTACATAATTTTCCCAACGAGAATTGGCGCCGACCCGCCAGAAATGTTGTGAAATACTACATTCGAGATGTTAAGTTGCCTTTGGTTAGGGTATATAATGGTATAGATGCATATAATGATCCCACCGAGACGTACGGGACGACACGGCCGGGAATATGTAAAACATTATCACCGAGGGGCAAAATGGGTTAGGTTAGGTTATACTACGTTATCGACGTATATAATGTTCCCACCGAGAAGTAGGGCCCGACTCGCCAGAAATGTTGGAAAATTCTACATCCGAGATGTTAAGTTGCCTTAGGTTAGGATATATAACGTTATAGACGTATATAATGTCCGCTCCGAGACGTACGGGAAGACACGAACGGGATTCTGTGAAACATTACCAGCGAGGGTCTAGGTGGGTTAGGTTAGGTTATATTACGTTATAGACGTATATAATGTTCCCACCGAGAAGTAGGGCCCGACCCGCCAGAAATGTTGGAAAATTCTACATCCGAGATGTTAAGTTGCCTTAGGTTAGGATATATAAAGTTATAGACGTATATAATGTCCGCTCCGAGACGTACGGGACGACACGACCGGGATTCTGTAAAGCATTAAAAGCGAGGTGCTAAATGGGTTAGGTCAGGTTATATTACGTTATAGACGTATATAATGTTCCCACCGCGAAGTAGGGACCGACCCGCCAGAAATGTTGTGAAATACTACATTCGAGATGTTAAGTTGCCTTAGGTTAGGATATGTAACGTTATAGACGTATATAATGTCCGCACCGAGACGTACGGGACGACGCGAACGAGCTTCTGTGAAACATTACCAGCGAGGATCTAGATGGGTTAGGATAGGTTATATTACGTTATAGACGTACATAATTTTCCCAACGAGAATTGGCGCCGACCCGCCAGAAATGTTGTGAAATACTACATTCGAGATGTTAAGTTGCCTTTGGTTAGGGTATATAATGGTATAGATGCATATAATGATCCCACCGAGACGTACGGGACGACACGGCCGGGAATATGTAAAACATTATCACCGAGGGGCAAAATGGGTTAGGTTAGGTTATATCACGATATAGACGTATATAATGTCCCCACCGAGAAGTAGGGGCCGTCACGCCTGGAATGTTGCAAAATACAACATTCTAGATGTTAGGTTGCCTTAGGTTAGGATATATAACTTTATAGACGTATATATAGGTCCGCACCGAGACGTACGGGAAGACACGAACGGGATTCTGTGAAACATTACCTGCGAGGGTCTAGGTGGGTTAGGTTAGGTTATACTACGTTATAGACGTATATAATGTTCCCACCGAGAAGTAGGGCCCGACTCGCCAGAAATGTTGGAAAATTCTACATCCGAGATGTTAAGTTGCCTTAGGTTAGGATATATAACGTTATAGACGTATATAATGTCCGCTCCGAGACGTACGGGAAGACACGAACGGGATTCTGTGAAACATTACCAGCGAGGGTCTAGGTGGGTTAGGTGAGGTTATATTACGTTATAGACGTATATAATGTTCCCACCGAGAAGTAGGGACCGACCCGCCAGGAATGTTGTGAAATACTACATTCGAGGTGTTAGGTTGCCTTTGGTTAGGGTATATAATGTTACAGATGCATATACTGATCCCACCGAGACGTACGGGACGACACGACCGGGATTCTGTAAAACATTACAAGCGAGGGGCTAAATGGGTTAGGTTAGGTTATATTACGTTATAGACGTAATAATGTTCCCACCGAGATTTAGGGGCCGACACGCCAGGAATGTTGGAAAATACTACATCCGAGATGTTAAGATGCCTTAGGTTAGGATATGTAACGTTATAGACGTATATAATGTCCGCACCGAGACGTACGGTACGACACGAACGAGATTCTGTGAAACATTATCAGCGAGCATCTAGATGGGTTAGGATAGGTTATATTACGTTATAGACATACATAATTTTCCCAACGAGAATTGGCGCCGACCCGCCAGCAATGTTGTGAAATACTACATTCGAGGTGTTAGGTTGCCTTTAGTTAGGGTATATAATGTTACAGATGCATATACTGATCCCACCGAGACGTACGGGACGACACGACCGGGATTCTGTAAAACATTACAAGCGAGGGGCTAAATGGGTTAGGTTAGGTTATATTACGTTATAGACGTAATAATGTTCCCACCGAGATTTAGGGGCCGACACGCCAGGAATGTTGGAAAATACTACATCCGAGATGTTAAGTTGCCTTAGGTTAGGATATGTAACGTTATAGACGAATATAATGTCCGCACCGAGACGTACGGGACGACACGAACGAGATTCTGTGAAACATTACCAGCGAGCATCTAGATGGGTTAGGATAGGTTATATTACGTTATAGACGTACATAATTTTCCCAACGAGAATTGGCGCCGACCCGCCAGAAATGTTGTGAAATACTACATTCGAGATGTTAGGTTGCCTTTGGTTAGGGTATATAATGTTACAGATGCATATACTGATCCCACCGAGACGTACGGGACGACACGACCGGGACTCTGTAAAACATTACCAGCGAGGATCTAGATGGGTTAGGATAGGTTATATTACGTTATAGACGTACATAATTTTCCCAACGAGAATTGGCGCCGACCCGCCAGAAATGTTGTGAAATACTACATTCGAGATGTTAGGTTGCCTTTGGTTAGGGTATATAATGGTATAGATGCATACAATGATCCCACCGAGACGTACGGGACGACACGGCCGGGAATATGTAAAACATTATCACCGAGGGGCAAAATGGGTTAGGTTAGGTTATATTACGTTATAGACGTAATAATGTTCCCACCGAGATTTAGGGGCCGACACGCCAGGAATCTTGGAAAATACTACATCCGAGATGTTAAGTTGCCTTAGGTTAGGATATGTAACGTTATAGACGTATATAATGTCCGCACCGAGACGTACGGGACGACACGAACGAGATTCTGTGAAACATTACCAGCGAGCATCTAGATGTGTTAGGATAGGTTATATTACGTTATAGACGTACATAATTTTCCCAACGAGAATTGGCGCCGACCCGCCAGAAATGTTGTGAAATACTACATTCGAGATGTTAGGTTGCCTTTGGTTAGGGTATATAATGGTATAGATGCATACAATGATCCCACCGAGACGTACGGGACGACACGGCCGGGAATATGTAAAACATTATCACCGAGGGGCAAAATGGGTTAGGTTAGGTTATATCACGATATAGAAGTATATAATGTCCCCACCGAGAAGTAGGGGCCGTCACGCCTGGAATGTTGCAGAATACAACATTCTAGATGTTAGGTTGCCCTAGGTTAGGATATATAACAATATAGACGTATATAATGTCCGCACCGAGACGTACGAGACGACACGATCGAGATTCTGAAAACATTACCAGCGATGGTCTAGATGGGTTAGGTTAGGTTATATTACGTTATAGACGTAAATAATGTTCCCACCGAGAAGTGGGGCAAACCCGCCAGGAATGTTGGAAAATTCTACATCCGAGATGTTAAGTTGCCTTAGGTTAGGATATATAAAGTTATAGACGTATATAATGTCCGCTCCGAGACGTACGGGACAACACGACCGGGATTCTGTAAAGCATTACAAGCGAGGTGCTAAATGGGTTAGGTCAGGTTATATTACGTTATAGACGTATATAATGTTCCCAACGAGAAGTGGGGCCGACCCGCCAGGAATGTTGTGAAATACTACATTCGAGGTGTTAGGTTGCCTTTGGTTAGGGTATATAATGTTACAGATGCATATACTGATCCCACCGAGACGTACGGGACGACACGACCGGGATTCTGTAAAACATTACAAGCGAGGTGCTAAATGGGTTAGGTTAGGTTATATTACGTTATAGACGTAATAATGTTCCCACCGAGATTTAGGGGCCGACACGCCAGGAATGTTGGAAAATACTACATCCGAGATGTTAAGTTGCCTTAGGTTAGGATATGTAACGTTATAGACGAATATAATGTCCGCACCGAGACGTACGGGACGACACGAACGAGATTCTGTGAAACATTACCAGCGAGCATCTAGATGGGTTAGGATAGGTTATATTACGTTATAGACGTACATAATTTTCCCAACGAGAATTGGCGCCGACCCGCCAGAAATGTTGTGAAATACTACATTCGAGATGTTAGGTTGCCTTTGGTTAGGGTATATAATGGTATAGGTGCATACAATGATCCCACCGAGACGTACGGGACGATACGGCCGGGAATATGTAAAACATTATCACCGAGGGGCAAAATGGGTTAGGATAGGTTATATCAGGATATAGACGTATATAATGTCCCCACCGAGAAGTAGGGGCCGTCACGCCTGGAATGTTGCAAAATACAACATTCTAGATGTTAGGTTGCCCTAGGTTAGGATATATAACAATATAGACGTATATAATGTCCGCACCGAGACGTACGAGACGACACGATCGAGATTCTGAAAACATTACCAGCGATGGTCTGGATGGGTTAGGTTAGGTTATATTACGTTATAGACGTAAATAATGTTCCCACCGAGAAGTGGGGCAAACCCGCCAGGAATGTTGTGAAATACTACATTCGAGACGTTAGGTTGCCTTAGGTTAGGATATATAACTTTATAGACGTATATAATGTCCGCACCGAGACGTACGGGAAGACACGAACGGGATTCTGTGAAACATTACCAGCGAGGGTCTAGGTGGGTTAGGTTAGGTTATATTACGTTATAGACGTATATAATGTTCCCACCGAGAAGTAGGGCCCGACCCGCCAGAAATGTTGGAAAATTCTACATCCGAGATGTTAAGTTGCCTTAGGTTAGGATATATAACGTTATAGACGTATATAATGTCCTCTCCGAGACGTACGGGACGACAAGACCGGCGATTCTGTAAAGCATTACAAGCGAGGTGCTAAATGGGTTAGGTTAGGTTAGATTACGTTATAGACGTATATAATGTTCCCAACGAGAAGTGGGGCCGACCCGCCAGGAATGTTGTGAAATACTACATTCGAGATGTTAGGTTGCCTTTGGTTAGGGTATATAATGGTATAGATGCATACAATGATCCCACCGAGACGTACGGGACGACACGGCCGGAAATATGTAAAACATTATCACCGAGGGGCAAAATGGGTTAGGTTAGGTTATATCACGATATAGACGTATATAATGTCCCCACCGAGAAGTAGGGGCCGTCACGCCTGGAATGTTGCAAAATACAACATTCTAGATGTTAGGTTGCCCTAGGTTAGGATATATAACAATATAGACGAATATAATGTCCGCACCGAGACGTACGAGACGACACGATCGAGATTCTGAAAACATTACCAGCGATGGTCTAGATGGGTTAGGTTAGGTTATATTACGTTATAGACGTAAATAATGTTCCCACCGAGAAGTGGGGCAAACCCGCCAGGAATGTTGTGAAATACTACATTCGAGATGTTAGGTTGCCTTAGGTTAGGATATATAACTTTATAGACGTATATAATGTCCGCACCGAGACGTACGGGAAGACACGAACGGGATTCTGTGAAACATTACCAGCGAGGGTCTAGGTGGGTTAGGTTAGGTTATATTACGTTATAGACGTATATAATGTTCCCACCGAGAAGTAGGGCCCGACCCGCCAGAAATGTTGGAAAATTCTACATCCGAGATGTTAAGTTGCCTTAGGTTAGGATATATAAAGTTATAGACGTATATAATGTCCGCTCCGAGACGTACGGGACAACACGACCGGGATTCTGTAAAGCATTATAAGCGAGGTGCTAAATGGGTTAGGTCAGGTTATATTACGTTATAGACGTATACAATGTTCCCAACGAGAAGTGGGGCCGACCCGCCAGGAATGTTGTGAAATACTACATTCGAGGTGTTAGGTTGCCTTTGGTTACGGTATATAATGTTACAGATGCATATACTGATCCCACCGAGACGTACGGGACGACACGACCGGGATTCTGCAAAACATTACAAGCGAGGGGCTAAATGGGTTAGGTTAGGTTATATTACGTTATAGACGTAATAATGTTCCCACCGAGATTTAGGGGCCGACACGCCAGGAATGTTGGAAAATACTACATCCGAGATGTTAAGTTGCCTTAGGTTAGGATATGTAACGTTATAGACGAATATAATGTCCGCACCGAGACGTACGGGACGACACGAACGAGATTCTGTGAAACATTACCAGCGAGCATCTAGATGGGTTAGGATAGGTTATATTACGTTATAGACGTACACAATTTTCCCAACGAGAATTGGCGCCGACCCGCCAGAAATGTTGTGAAATACTACATTCGAGATGTTAGGTTGCCTTTGGTTAGGGTATATAATGTTACAGATGCATATACTGATCCCACCGAGACGTACGGGACGACACGACCGGGACTCTGTAAAACATTACCAGCGAGGATCTAGATGGGTTAGGATAGGTTATATTACGTTATAGACGTACATAATTTTCCCAACGAGAATTGGCGCCGACCCGCCAGAAATGTTGTGAAATACTACATTCGAGATGTTAGGTTGCCTTTGGTTGGGGTATATAATGGTATAGATGCATACAATGATCCCACCGAGACGTACGGGACGACACGGCCGGGAATATGTAAAACATTATCACCGAGGGGCAAAATGGGTTAGGTTAGGTTATATCACGATATAGAAGTATATAATGTCCCCACCGAGAAGTAGGGGCCGTCACGCCTGGAATGTTGCAGAATACAACATTCTAGATGTTAGGTTGCCCTAGGTTAGGATATATAACAATATAGACGTATATAATGTCCGCACCGAGACGTACGAGACGACACGATCGAGATTCTGAAAACATTACCAGCGATGGTCTAGATGGGTTAGGTTAGGTTATATTACGTTATAGACGTAAATAATGTTCCCACCGAGAAGTGGGGCAAACCCGCCAGGAATGTTGTGAAATACTACATTCGAGATGTTAGGTTGCCTTAGGTTAGGATATATAACTTTATAGACGTATATAATGTCCGCACCGAGACGTACGGGAAGACAGGAACGGGATTCTGTGAAACATTACCAGCGAGGGTCTAGGTGGGTTAGGTTAGGTTATATTACGTTATAGACGTATATAATGTTCCCACCGAGAAGTAGGGCCCGACCCGCCAGAAATGTTGGAAAATTCTACATCCGAGATGTTAAGTTGCCTTAGGTTAGGATATATAAAGTTGTAGACGTATATAATGTCCGCTCCGAGACGTACGGGACAACACGACCGGGATTCTGTAAAGCATTACAAGCGAGGTGCTAAATGGGTTAGGTCAGGTTATATTACGTTATAGACGTATATAATGTTCCCAACGAGAAGTGGGGCCGACCCGCCAGGAATGTTGTGAAATACTACATTCGTGGTGTTAGGTTGCCTTTGGTTAGGGTATATAATGTTACAGATGCATATACTGATCCCACCGAAACGTACGGGACGACACGACCGGGATTCTGTGAAACATTACAAGCGAGGGGCTAAATGGGTTAGGTTAGGTTATATTACGTTATAGACGTATATAATGTTCCCACCGAGAAGTAGGGCCCGACCCGCCAGAAATGTTGGAAAATACTACATCCGAGATGTTAAGTTGCCTTAGGTTAGGATATGTAACGTTATAGACGTATATAATGTCCGCACCGAGACGTACGGAACGACGCGAACGAGATTCTGTGAAACATTACCAGCGAGCATCTAGATGGGTTAGGATAGGTTATATTACGTTATAGACGTACATAATTTTCCCAACGAGAATTGGCGCCGACCCGCCAGAAATGTTGTGAAATACTACATTCGAGATGTTAGGTTGCCTTTGGTTAGGGTATATAATGGTATAGATGCATACAATGATCCCACCGAGACGTACGGGACGACACGGCCGGGAATATGTAAAACATTATCACCGAGGGGCAAAATGGGTTAGGTTAGGTTATATCACGATATAGACGTATATAATGTCCCCACCGAGAAGTAGGGGCCGTCACGCCTGGAATGTATCAAAATACAACATTCTAGATGTTAGGTTGCCCTAGGTTAGGATATATAACAATATAGACGTATATAATGTCCGCACCGAGACGTACGAGACGACACGATCGAGATTCTGAAAACATTACCAGCGATGGTCTAGATAGGTTAGGTTAGGTTATATTACGTTATAGACGTAAATAATGTTCCCAACGAGAATTGGCGCCGACCCGCCGGAAATGTTGTGAAATACTACATTCGAGATGTTAGGTTGCCTTTGGTTAGGGTATATAATGGTATAGATGCATATAATGATCCCACCGAGACGTACGGGACGACACGACCGGGATTCTGTAAAACATTACAAGCGAGGGGCTAAATGGGTTAGGTTAGGTTATATTACGTTATAGACGTAATAATGTTCCCACCGAGATTTAGGGGCCGACACGCCAGGAATGTTGGAAAATACTACATCCGAGATGTTAAGTTGCCTTAGGTTAGGATATGTAACGTTATAGACGTATATAATGTCCGCACCGAGACGTACGGGTCGACACGAACGAGATTCTGTGAAACATTACCAGCGAGGATCTAGATGGGTTAGGATAGGTTATATTACGTTATAGACGTACACAATTTTCCCAACGAGAATTGGCGCCGACCCGCCAGAAGTGTTGTGAAATACTACATTCGAGATGTTAGGTTGCCTTTGGTTAGGGTATATAATGGTATAGATGCATATAATGATCCCACCGAGACGTACGGGACGACACGGCCGGGAATATGTAATACATTATCACCGAGGGTCTAGGTGGGTTAGGTTAGGTTATATTACGTTATAGACGTATATAATGTTCCCACCGAGATTTAGGGGCCGACCCGCCAGGAATGTTGGAAAATACTACATCCGAGATGTTAAGTTGCCTTAGGTTAGGATATATAACGTTATAGACGTATATAATGTCCTCTCCGAGAGGTACGGGACGACACGACCGGCGATTCTGTAAAGCATTACAAGCGAGGTGCTAAATGGGTTAGGTTAGGTTAGATTACGTTATAGACGTATATAATGTTCCCAACGAGAAGTGGGGCCGACCCGCCAGGAATGTTGTGAAATACTACATTCGAGGTGTTAGGTTGCCTTTGGTTAGGGTATATAATGTTACAGATGCATATAATGATCCCACCGAGACGTACGGGACGACACGACCGGGATTCTGTGAAACATTACAAGCGAGGGGCTAAATGGGTTAGGTTAGGTTATATTACGTTATAGACGTAATAATGTTCCCACCGAGATTTAGGGGCCGACACGCCAGGAATGTTGGAAAATACTACATCCGAGATGTTAAGTTGCCTTAGGTTAGGATATCTAACGTTATAGACGTATATAATGTCCGCACCGAGACGTACGGGACGACGCGAACGAGATTCTGTGAAACATTACCAGCGAGCATCTAGATGGGTTAGGATAGGTTATATTACGTTATAGACGTACATAATTTTCCCAACGAGAATTGGCGCCGACCCGCCAGAAATGTTGTGAAATACTACATTCGAGATGTTAGGTTGCCTTTGGTTAGGGTATATAATGGTATAGATGCATACAATGATCCCACCGAGACGTACGGGACGACACGGCCGGGAATATGTCAAACATTATCACCGAGGGGCAAAATGGGTTAGGTTAGGTTATATCACGATATAGACGTATATAATGTCCCCACCGAGAAGTAGGGGCCGTCACGCCTGGAATGTTGCAAAATAAAACATTCTAGATGTTAGGTTGCCCTAGGTTAGGATATATAACAATATAGACGTATATAATGTCCGCACCGAGACGTACGAGACGACACGATCGAGATTCTGAAAACATTACCAGCGAGCATCTAGATGGGTTCGGATAGGTTATATTACGTTATAGACGTACATAATTTTCCCAACGAGAATTGGCGCCGACCCGCCGAAAATGTTGTGAAATACAACATTCGAGATGTTAGGTTGCCTTTGGTTAGGGTATATAATGGTATAGATGCATATAATGATCCCACCGAGACGTACGGGACGACACGACCGGGATTCTGTAAAACATTACAAGCGAGGGGCTAAATGGGTTAGGTTAGGTTATATTACGTTATAGACGTAATAATGTTCCCACCGAGATTTAGGGGCCGACACGCCAGGAATGTTGGAAAATACTACATCCGAGATGTTAAGTTGCCTTAGGTTAGGATATGTAACGTTATAGACGTATATAATGTCCGCACCGAGACGTACGGGTCGACACGAACGAGATTCTGTGAAACATTACCAGCGAGGATCTAGATGGGTTAGGATAGGTTATATTACGTTATAGACGTACATAATTTTCCCAACGAGAATTGGCGCCGACCCGCCAGAAATGTTGTGAAATACTACATTCGAGATGTTAGGTTGCCTTTGGTTAGGGTATATAATGGTATAGATGCATATAATGATCCCACCGAGACGTACGGGACGACACGGCCGGGAATATGTAAAACATTATCACCGAGGGTCTAGGTGGGTTAGGTTAGGCTAGATTACGTTATAGACGTATATAATGTTCCCACCGAGATTTAGGGGCCGACCCGCGAGGAATGTTGGAAAATACTACATCCGAGATGTTAAGTTGCCTTAGGTTAGGATATATAACGTTATAGACGTATATAATGTCCTCTCCGAGACGTACGGGACGACACGACCGGCGATTCTGTAAAGCATTACAAGCGAGGTGCTAAATGGGTTAGGTTAGGTTAGATTACGTTATAGACGTATATAATGTTCCCAACGAGAAGTGGGGCCGACCCGCCAGGAATGTTGTGAAATACTACATTCGAGGTGTTAGGTTACCTTTGGTTAGGGTATATAATGTTACAGATGCATATAATGATCCCACCGAGACGTACGGGACGACACGACCGGGATTCTGTAAAACATTACAAGCGAGGGGATAAATGGGTTAGGTTAGGTTATATTACGTTATAGACGTAATAATGTTCCCACCGAGATTTAGGGGCCGACACGCCAGGAATGTTGGAAAATACTACATCCGAGATGTTAAGTTGCCTTAGGTTAGGATATGTAACGTTATAGACGTATATAATGTCCGCACCGAGACGTACGGGACGACACGAACGAGATTCTGTGAAACATTACCAGCGAGGATCTAGATGGGTTAGGATAGGTTATATTACGTTATAGAGGTACATAATTTTCCCAACGAGAATTGGCGCCGACCCGCCAGAAATGTTGTGAAATACTACATTCGAGATGTTAGGTTGCCTTTGGTTAGGGTATATAATGGTATAGATGCATATAATGATCCCACCGAGACGTACGGGACGACACGGCCGGGAATATGTACAACATTATCACCGAGGGGCAAAATGGGTTAGGTTAGGTTATATCACGATATAGACGTATATAATGTCCCCACCGAGAAGTAGGGGCCGACACGCCTGGAATGTTGCAAAATACAACATTCTAGATGTTAGGTTGCCCTGGGTTAGGATATATAAAAATATAGACGTATATAATGTCCGCACCGAGACGTACGAGACGACACGATCGAGATTCAGTAAAACATTACCAGCGAGGGTCTAGATGGGTTAGGTTAGGTTATATTACGTTATAGACGTAAATAATGTTCCCACCGAGAAGTGGGGCACACGCGCCAGGAATATTGTGAAATACTACATTCGAGATGTTAGGTTGCCTTAGGTTAGGATATATAACTTTATAGACGTATATATAGGTCCGCACCGAGACGTACGGGAAGACACGAACGGGATTCTGTGAAACATTACCAGTGAGGGTCTAGGTGGGTTAGGTTAGGTTATATTACGTTATAGACGTACATAATTTTCCCAACGAGAATTGGCGCCGACCCGCCAGAAATGTTGTGAAATACTACATTCGAGATGTTAGGTTGCCCTTGGTTAGGGTATATAATGGTATAGATGCATATAATGATTCCACCGAGACGTACGGGACGACACGGCCGGGAATATGTAAAACATTATCACCGAGGGTCTAGGTGGGTTAGGTTAGGTTAGATTACGTTATAGACGTATATAATGTTCCCACCGAGATTTAGGGGCCGACCCGCGAGGAATGTTGGAAAATACTACATCCGAGATGTTAAGTTGCCTTAGGTTAGGATATATAACGTTATAGACGTATATAATGTCCTCTCCGAGACGTACGGGACGACACGACCGGCGATTCTGTAAAGCATTACAAGCGAGGTGCTAAATGGGTTAGGTTAGGTTAGATTACGTTATAGACGTAATAATGTTCCCACCGAGATTTAGGGGCCGACACGCCAGGAATGTTGGAAAATACTACATCCGAGATGTTAAGTTGCCTTAGGTTAGGATATGTAACGTTATAGACGTATATAATGTCCGCACCGAGACGTATGGGACGACGCGAACGAGATTCTGTGAAACATTACCAGCGAGCATCTAGATGGGTTAGGATAGGTTATATTACGTTATAGACGTACATAATTTTCCCAACGAGAATTGGCGCCGACCCGCCAGAAATGTTGTGAAATACTACATTCGAGATGTTAGGTTGCCTTTGGTTAGGGTATATAATGGTATAGATGCATACAATGATCCCACCGAGACGTACGGGACGACACGGCCGGGAATATATAAAACATTATCACCGAGGGGCAAAATGGGTTAGGTTAGGTTATATCACGATATAGACGTATATAATGTCCCCACCGAGAAGTAGGGGCCGTCACGCCTGGAATGTTGCAAAATACAACATTCTAGATGTTAGGTTGCCCTAGGTTAGGATATATAACAATATAGACGTATATAATGTCCGCACCGAGACGTACGAGACGACACGATCGAGATTCTGAAAACATTACCAGCGAGCATCTAGATGGGTTCGGATAGGTTATATTACGTTATAGACGTACATAATTTTCCCAACGAGAATTGGCGCCGACCCGCCGAAAATGTTGTGAAATACAACATTCGAGATGTTAGGTTGCCTTTGGTTAGGGTATATAATGGTATAGATGCATATAATGATCCCACCGAGACGTACGGGACGACACGACCGGGATTCTGTAAAACATTACAAGCGAGGGGCTAAATGGGTTAGGTTAGGTTATATTACGTTATAGACGTAATAATGTTCCCACCGAGATTTAGGGGCCGACACGCCAGGAATGTTGGAAAATACTACATCCGAGATGTTAAGTTGCCTTAGGTTAGGATATGTAACGTTATAGACGTATATAATGTCCGCACCGAGACGTACGGGTCGACACGAACGAGATTCTGTGAAACATTACCAGCGAGGATCTAGATGGGTTAGGATAGGTTATATTACGTTATAGACGTACATAATTTTCCCAACGAGAATTGGCGCCGACCCGCCAGAAATGTTGTGAAATACTACATTCGAGATGTTAGGTTGCCTTTGGTTAGGGTATATAATGGTATAGATGCATATAATGATCCCACCGAGACGTACGGGACGACACGGCCGGGAATATGTAAAACATTATCACCGAGGGTCTAGGTGGGTTAGGTTAGGCTAGATTACGTTATAGACGTATATAATGTTCCCACCGAGATTTAGGGGCCGACCCGCGAGGAATGTTGGAAAATACTACATCCGAGATGTTAAGTTGCCTTAGGTTAGGATATATAACGTTATAGACGTATATAATGTCCTCTCCGAGACGTACGGGACGACACGACCGGCGATTCTGTAAAGCATTACAAGCGAGGTGCTAAATGGGTTAGGTTAGGTTAGATTACGTTATAGACGTATATAATGTTCCCAACGAGAAGTGGGGCCGACCCGCCAGGAATGTTGTGAAATACTACATTCGAGGTGTTAGGTTACCTTTGGTTAGGGTATATAATGTTACAGATGCATATAATGATCCCACCGAGACGTACGGGACGACACGACCGGGATTCTGTAAAACATTACAAGCGAGGGGATAAATGGGTTAGGTTAGGTTATATTACGTTATAGACGTAATAATGTTCCCACCGAGATTTAGGGGCCGACACGCCAGGAATGTTGGAAAATACTACATCCGAGATGTTAAGTTGCCTTAGGTTAGGATATGTAACGTTATAGACGTATATAATGTCCGCACCGAGACGTACGGGACGACACGAACGAGATTCTGTGAAACATTACCAGCGAGGATCTAGATGGGTTAGGATAGGTTATATTACGTTATAGAGGTACATAATTTTCCCAACGAGAATTGGCGCCGACCCGCCA
This sequence comes from Xylocopa violacea, assembly GCA_963969225.1. Taxonomy (NCBI): domain Eukaryota; kingdom Metazoa; phylum Arthropoda; class Insecta; order Hymenoptera; family Apidae; genus Xylocopa; species Xylocopa violacea. The sequence continues at coordinate 830,157 of CAXAJV010000738.1, read as the reverse complement.
GAAATGTTGTGAAATACTACATTCGAGATGTTAGGTTGCCTTTGGTTAGGGTATATAATGGTATAGATGCATATAATGATCCCACCGAGACGTACGGGACGACACGGCCGGGAATATGTACAACATTATCACCGAGGGGCAAAATGGGTTAGGTTAGGTTATATCACGATATAGACGTATATAATGTCCCCACCGAGAAGTAGGGGCCGACACGCCTGGAATGTTGCAAAATACAACATTCTAGATGTTAGGTTGCCCTGGGTTAGGATATATAAAAATATAGACGTATATAATGTCCGCACCGAGACGTACGAGACGACACGATCGAGATTCAGTAAAACATTACCAGCGAGGGTCTAGATGGGTTAGGTTAGGTTATATTACGTTATAGACGTAAATAATGTTCCCACCGAGAAGTGGGGCACACGCGCCAGGAATATTGTGAAATACTACATTCGAGATGTTAGGTTGCCTTAGGTTAGGATATATAACTTTATAGACGTATATATAGGTCCGCACCGAGACGTACGGGAAGACACGAACGGGATTCTGTGAAACATTACCAGCGAGGGTCTAGGTGGGTTAGGTTAGGTTATATTACGTTATAGACGTACATAATTTTCCCAACGAGAATTGGCGCCGACCCGCCAGAAATGTTGTGAAATACTACATTCGAGATGTTAGGTTGCCCTTGGTTAGGGTATATAATGGTATAGATGCATATAATGATTCCACCGAGACGTACGGGACGACACGGCCGGGAATATGTAAAACATTATCACCGAGGGTCTAGGTGGGTTAGGTTAGGTTAGATTACGTTATAGACGTATATAATGTTCCCACCGAGATTTAGGGGCCGACCCGCGAGGAATGTTGGAAAATACTACATCCGAGATGTTAAGTTGCCTTAGGTTAGGATATATAACGTTATAGACGTATATAATGTCCTCTCCGAGACGTACGGGACGACACGACCGGCGATTCTGTAAAGCATTACAAGCGAGGTGCTAAATGGGTTAGGTTAGGTTAGATTACGTTATAGACGTATATAATGTTCCCAACGAGAAGTGGGGCCGACCCGCCAGGAATGTTGTGAAATACTACATTCGAGGTGTTAGGTTGCCTTTGGTTAGGGTATATAATGTTACAGATGCATATAATGATCCCACCGAGACGTACGGGACGACACGACCGGGATTCTGTGAAACATTACAAGCGAGGGGCTAAATGGGTTAGGTTAGGTTATATTACGTTATAGACGTAATAATGTTCCCACCGAGATTTAGGGGCCGACACGCCAGGAATGTTGGAAAATACTACATCCGAGATGTTAAGTTGCCTTAGGTTAGGATATGTAACGTTATAGACGTATATAATGTCCGCACCGAGACGTATGGGACGACGCGAACGAGATTCTGTGAAACATTACCAGCGAGCATCTAGATGGGTTAGGATAGGTTATATTACGTTATAGACGTACATAATTTTCCCAACGAGAATTGGCGCCGACCCGCCAGAAATGTTGTGAAATACTACATTCGAGATGTTAGGTTGCCTTTGGTTAGGGTATATAATGGTATAGATGCATACAATGATCCCACCGAGACGTACGGGACGACACGGCCGGGAATATATAAAACATTATCACCGAGGGGCAAAATGGGTTAGGTTAGGTTATATCACGATATAGACGTATATAATGTCCCCACCGAGAAGTAGGGGCCGTCACGCCTGGAATGTTGCAAAATACAACATTCTAGATGTTAGGTTGCCCTAGGTTAGGATATATAACAATATAGACGTATATAATGTCCGCACCGAGACGTACGAGACGACACGATCGAGATTCTGAAAACATTACCAGCGAGCATCTAGATGGGTTCGGATAGGTTATATTACGTTATAGACGTACATAATTTTCCCAACGAGAATTGGCGCCGACCCGCCGGAAATGTGAAATACAACATTCGAGATGTTAGGTTGCCTTTGGTTAGGGTATATAATGGTATAGATGCATATAATGATCCCACCGAGACGTACGGGACGACACGACCGGGATTCTGTAAAACATTACAAGCGAGGGGCTAAATGGGTTAGGTTAGGTTATATTACGTTATAGACGTAATAAAGTTCCCACCGAGATTTAGGGGCCGACACGCCAGGAATGTTGGAAAATACTACATCCGAGATGTTAAATTGCATTAGGTTAGGATATGTAACGTTATAGACGTATATAATGTCCGCACCGAGACGTACGGGTCGACACGAACGAGATTCTGTGAAACATTACCAGCGAGGATCTAGATGGGTTAGGATAGGTTATATTACGTTATAGACGTACATAATTTTCCCAACGAGAATTGGCGCCGACCCGCCAGAAATGTTGTGAAATACTACATTCGAGATGTTAGGTTGCCTTTGGTTAGGGTATATAATGGTATAGATGCATATAATGATCCCACCGAGACGTACGGGACGACACGGCCGGGAATATGTAAAACATTATCACCGAGGGTCTAGGTGGGTTAGGTTAGGTTAGATTACGTTATAGACGTATATAATGTTCCCACCGAGATTTAGGGGCCGACCCGCGAGGAATGTTGGAAAATACTACATCCGAGATGTTAAGTTGCCTTAGGTTAGGATATATAACGTTATAGACGTATATAATGTCCTCTCCGAGACGTACGGGACGACACGACCGGCGATTCTGTAAAGCATTACAAGCGAGGTGCTAAATGGGTTAGGTTAGGTTAGATTACGTTATAGACGTATATAATGTTCCCAACGAGAAGTGGGGCCGACCCGCCAGGAATGTTGTGAAATACTACATTCGAGGTGTTAGGTTGCCTTTGGTTAGGGTATATAATGTTACAGATGCATATAATGATCCCACCGAGACGTACGGGACGACACGACCGGGATTCTGTAAAACATTACAAGCGAGGGGATAAATGGGTTAGGTTAGGTTATATTACGTTATAGACGTAATAATGTTCCCACCGAGATTTAGGGGCCGACACGCCAGGAATGTTGGAAAATACTACATCCGAGATGTTAAATTGCATTAGGTTAGGATATGTAACGTTATAGACGTATATAATGTCCGCACCGAGACGTACGGGTCGACACGAACGAGATTCTGTGAAACATTACCAGCGAGGATCTAGATGGGTTAGGATAGGTTATATTACGTTATAGACGTACATAATTTTCCCAACGAGAATTGGCGCCGACCCGCCAGAAATGTTGTGAAATACTACATTCGAGATGTTAGGTTGCCTTTGGTTAGGGTATATAATGGTATAGATGCATATAATGATCCCACCGAGACGTACGGGACGACACGGCCGGGAATATGTACAACATTATCACCGAGGGGAAAAATGGGTTAGGTTAGGTTATATCACGATATAGACGTATATAATGTCCCCACCGAGAAGTAGGGGCCGACACGCCTGGAATGTTGCAAAATACAACATTCTAGATGTTAGGTTGCCCTGGGTTAGGATATATAAAAATATAGACGTATATAATGTCCGCACCGAGACGTACGAGACGACACGATCGAGATTCAGTAAAACATTACCAGCGAGGGTCTAGATGGGTTAGGTTAGGTTATATTACGTTATAGACGTAAATAATGTTCCCACCGAGAAGTGGGGCAAACGCGCCAGGAATATTGTGAAATACTACATTCGAGATGTTAGGTTGCCTTAGGTTAGGATATATAACTTTATAGACGTATATATAGGTCCGCACCGAGACGTACGGGAAGACACGAACGGGATTCTGTGAAACATTACCAGCGAGGGTCTAGGTGGGTTAGGTTAGGTTATATTACGTCATAGACGTACATAATTTTCCCAACGAGAATTGGCGCCGACCCGCCAGACATGTTGTGAAATACTACATTCGAGATGTTAGGTTGCCCTTGGTTAGGGTATATAATGGTATAGATGCATATAATGATCCCACCGAGACGTACGGGACGACACGGCCGGGAATATGTAAAACATTATCACCGAGGGTCTAGGTGGGTTAGGTTAGGTTAGATTACGTTATAGACGTATATAATGTTCCCACCGAGATTTAGGGGCCGACCCGCGAGGAATGTTGGAAAATACTACATCCGAGATGTTAAGTTGCCTTAGGTTAGGATATATAACGTTATAGACGTATATAATGTCCTCTCCGAGACGTACGGGACGACACGACCGGCGATTCTGTAAAGCATTACAAGCGAGGTGCTAAATGGGTTAGGTTAGGTTAGATTACGTTATAGACGTATATAATGTTCCCAACGAGAAGTGGGGCCGACCCGCCAGGAATGTTGTGAAATACTACATTCGAGGTGTTAGGTTGCCTTTGGTTAGGGTATATAATGTTACAGATGCATATAATGATCCCACCGAGACGTACGGGACGACACGACCGGGATTCTGTAAAACATTACAAGCGAGGGGCTAAATGGGTTAGGTTAGGTTATATTACGTTATAGACGTAATAATATTCCCACCGAGATTTAGGGGCCGACACGCCAGGAATGTTGGAAAATACTACATCCGAGATGTTAAGTTGCCTTAGGTTAGGATATGTAACGTTATAGACGTATATAATGTCCGCACCGAGACGTACGGGACGACGCGAACGAGCTTCTGTGAAACATTACCAGCGAGGATCTAGATGGGTTAGGATAGGTTAGATTACGTTATAGACGTATATAATGTTCCCAACGAGAAGTGGGGCCGACCCGCCAGGAATGTTGTGAAATACTACATTCGAGGTGTTAGGTTGCCTTTGTTTAGGGTATATAATGTTACAGATGCATATAATGATCCCACCGAGACGTACGGGACGACACGGCCGGGAATATGTAAAACATTATCACCGAGGGGCAAAATGGGTTAGGTTAGGTTATATCACGATATAGACGTATATAATGTCCCCACCGAGAAGTAGGGGCCGTCACGCCTGGAATGTTGCAAAATACAACATTCTAGATGTTAGGTTGCCCTGGGTTAGGATATGTAACGTTATAGACGTATATAATGTCCGCACCGAGACGTACGGGACGACGCGAACGAGATTCTATGAAACATTACCAGGGAGGATCTAGATGGGTTAGGATAGGTTATATTACGTTATAGACGTACATAATTTTCCCAACGAGAATTGGCTCCGACCCGCCAGAAATGTTGTGAAATACTACATTCGAGATGTTAGGTTGCCTTTGGTTAGGGTATATAATGGTATAGATGCATATAATGATCCCACCGAGACGTACGGGACGACACGGCCGGGAATATGTAAAACATTATCACCGAGGGTCTAGGTGGGTTAGGTTAGGTTAGATTACGTTATAGACGTATATAATGTTCCCACCGAGATTTAGGGGCCGACCCGCGAGGAATGTTGGAAAATACTACATCCGAGATGTTAAGTTGCCTTAGGTTAGGATATATAACGTTATAGACGTATATAATGTCCTCTCCGAGACGTACGGGACGACACGACCGGCGATTCTGTAAAGCATTACAAGCGAGGTGCTAAATGGGTTAGGTTAGGTTAGATTACGTTATAGACGTATATAATGTTCCCAACGAGAAGTGGGGCCGACCCGCCAGGAATGTTGTGAAATACTACATTCGAGGTGTTAGGTTGCCTTTGGTTAGGGTATATAATGTTACAGATGCATATAATGATCCCACCGAGACGTACGGGACGACACGACCGGGATTCTGTAAAACATTACAAGCGAGGGGATAAATGGGTTAGGTTAGGTTATATTACGTTATAGACGTAATAATGTTCCCACCGAGATTTAGGGGCCGACACGCCAGGAATGTTGGAAAATACTACATCCGAGATGTTAAGTTGCCTTAGGTTAGGATATGTAACGTTATAGACGTATATAATGTCCGCACCGAGACGTACGGGACGACACGAACGAGATTCTGTGAAACATTACCAGCGAGGATCTAGATGGGTTAGGATAGGTTATATTACGTTATAGAGGTACATAATTTTCCCAACGAGAATTGGCGCCGACCCGCCAGAAATGTTGTGAAATACTACATTCGAGATGTTAGGTTGCCTTTGGTTAGGGTATATAATGGTATAGATGCATATAATGATCCCACCGAGACGTACGGGACGACACGGCCGGGAATATGTACAACATTATCACCGAGGGGCAAAATGGGTTAGGTTAGGTTATATCACGATATAGACGTATATAATGTCCCCACCGAGAAGTAGGGGCCGTCACGCCTGGAATGTTGCAAAATACAACATTCTAGATGTTAGGTTGCCCTGGGTTAGGATATGTAACGTTATAGACGTATATAATGTCCGCACCGAGACGTACGGGACGACATGAACGAGATTCTATGAAACATTACCAGGGAGGATCTAGATGGGTTAGGATAGGTTATATTACGTTATAGACGTACATAATTTTCCCAACGAGAATTGGCTCCGACCCGCCAGAAATGTTGTGAAATACTACATTCGAGATGTTAGGTTGCCTTTGGTTAGGGTATATAATGGTATAGATGCATATAATGATCCCACCGAGACGTACGGGACGACACGGCCGGGAATATGTAAAACATTATCACCGAGGGGCAAAATGGGTTAGGTTAGGTTATATCACGATATAGACGTATATAATGTCCCCACCGAGAAGTAGGGGCCGACACGCCTGGAATGTTGCAAAATACAACATTCTAGATGTTAGGTTGCCCTGGGTTAGGATATATAAAAATATAGACGTATATAATGTCCGCACCGAGACGTACGAGACGACACGATCGAGATTCTGAAAACATTACCAGCGAGCATCTAGATGGGTTCGGATAGGTTATATTACGTTATAGACGTACATAATTTTCCCAACGAGAATTGGCGCCGACCCGCCGGAAATGTTGTGAAATACTACATTCGAGATGTTAGGTTGCCTTTGGTTAGGGTATATAATGGTATAGATGCATATAATAATCCCACCGAGACGCACGGGACGACACGACCGGGATTCTGTAAAACATTACAAGCGAGGGGCTAAATGGGTTAGGTTAGGTTATATTACGTTATAGACGTAATAATGTTCCCACCGAGATTTAGGGGCCGACACGCCAGGAATGTTGGAAAATACTACATCCGAGATGTTAAGTTGCCTTAGGTTAGGATATGTAACGTTATAGACGTATATATAGGTCCGCACCGAGACGTACGGGAAGACACGAACGGGATTCTGTGAAACATTACCAGCGAGGGTCTAGGTGGGTTAGGTTAGGTTATATTACGTTATAGACGTACATAATGTTCCCACCGAGAAGTGGGGCAAACGCGCCAGGAATATTGTGAAATACTACATTCGAGATGTTAGGTTGCCTTAGGTTAGGATATATAACTTTATAGACGTATATATAGGTCCGCACCGAGACGTACGGGAAGACACGAACGGGATTCTGTGAAACATTACCAGCGAGGGTCTAGGTGGGTTAGGTTAGGTTATATTACGTTATAGACGTACATAATTTTCCCAACGAGAATTGGCGCCGACCCGCCAGAAATGTTGTGAAATACTACATTCGAGATGTTAGGTTGCCCTTGGTTAGGGTATATAATGGTATAGATGCATATAATGATCCCACCGAGACGAACGGGACGACACGGCCGGGAATATGTAAAACATTATCACCGAGGGTCTAGGTGGGTTAGGTTAGGTTAGATTACGTTATAGACGTATATAATGTTCCCACCGAGATTTAGGGGCCGACCCGCGAGGAATGTTGGAAAATACTACATCCGAGATGTTAAGTTGCCTTAGGTTAGGATATATAACGTTATAGACGTATAAAATGTCCTCTCCGAGACGTACGGGACGACACGACCGGCGATTCTGTAAAGCATTACAAGCGAGGTGCTAAATGGGTTAGGTTAGGTTAGATTACGTTATAGACGTATATAATGTTCCCAACGAGAAGTGGGGCCGACCCGCCAGGAATGTTGTGAAATACTACATTCGAGGTGTTAGGTTGCCTTTGTTTAGGGTATATAATGTTACAGATGCATATAATGATCCCACCGAGACGTACGGGACGACACGACCGGGATTCTGTAAAACATTACAAGCGAGGGGCTAAATGGGTTAGGTTAGGTTATATTACGTTATAGACGTAATAATGTTCCCACCGAGATTTAGGGGCCGACACGCCAGGAATGTTGGAAAATACTACATCAGAGATGTTAAGTTGCCTTAGGTTAGGATATGTAACGTGATAGACGTATATAATGTCCGCACCGAGACGTACGGGACGACGCGAACGAGATTCTATGAAACATTACCAGCGAGGATCTAGATGGGTTAGGATAGGTTATATTACGTTATAGACGTACATAATTTTCCCAACGAGAATTGGCTCCGACCCGCCAGAAATGTTGTGAAATACTACATTCGAGATGTTAGGTTGCCTTTGGTTAGGGTATATAATGGTATAGATGCATATAATGATCCCACCGAGACGTACGGGACGACACGGCCGGGAATATGTAAAACATTATCACCGAGGGGCAAAATGGGTTAGGTTAGGTTATATCACGATATAGACGTATATAATGTCCCCACCGAGAAGTAGGGGCCGTCACGCCTGGAATGTTGCAAAATACAACATTCTAGATGTTAGGTTGCCCTGGGTTAGGATATATAAAAATATAGACGTATATAATGTCCGCACCGAGACGTACGAGACGACACGATCGAGATTCAGTAAAACATTACCAGCGAGGGTCTAGATGGGTTAGGTTAGGTTATATTACGTTATAGACGTAAATAATGTTCCCACCGAGAAGTGGGGCAAACGCGCCAGGAATATTGTGAAATACTACATTCGAGATGTTAGGTTGCCTTAGGTTAGGATATATAACTTTATAGACGTATATATAGGTCCGCACCGAGACGTACGGGAAGACACGAACGGGATTCTGTGAAACATTACCAGCGAGGGTCTAGGTGGGTTAGGTTAGGTTATATTACGTTATAGACGTACATAATTTTCCCAACGAGAATTGGCGCCGACCCGCCAGAAATGTTGTGAAATACTACATTCGAGATGTTAGGTTGCCCTTGGTTAGGGTATATAATGGTATAGATGCATATAATGATCCCACCGAGACGTACGGGACGACACGGCCGGGAATATGTAAAACATTATCACCGAGGGTCTAGGTGGGTTAGGTTAGGTTAGATTACGTTATAGACGTATATAATGTTCCCACCGAGATTTAGGGGCCGACCCGCGAGGAATGTTGGAAAATACTACATCCGAGATGTTAAGTTGCCTTAGGTTAGGATATATAACGTTATAGACGTATATAATGTCCTCTCCGAGACGTACGGGACGACACGACCGGCGATTCTGTAAAGCATTACAAGCGAGGTGCTAAATGGGTTAGGTTAGGTTAGATTACGTTATAGACGTATATAATGTTCCCAACGAGAAGTGGGGCCGACCCGCCAGGAATGTTGTGAAATACTACATTCGAGGTGTTAGGTTGCCTTTGGTTAGGGTATATAATGTTACAGATGCATATAATGATCCCACCGAGACGTACGGGACGACACGACCGGGATTCTGTAAAACATTACAAGCGAGGGGCTAAATGGGTTAGGTTAGGTTATATTACGTTATAGACGTAATAATGTTCCCACCGAGATTTAGGGGCCGACACGCCAGGAATGTTGGAAAATACTACATCCGAGATGTTAAGTTGCCTTAGGTTAGGATATGTAACGTTCTAGACGTATATAATGTCCGCACCGAGACGTACGGGACGACGCGAACGAGCTTCTGTGAAACATTACCAGCGAGGATCTAGATGGGTTAGGATAGGTTAGATTACGTTATAGACGTATATAATGTTCCCAACGAGAAGTGGGGCCGACCCGCCAGGAATGTTGTGAAATACTACATTCGAGGTGTTAGGTTGCCTTTGGTTAGGGAATATAATGTTACAGATGCATATAATAATCCCACCGAGACGCACGGGACGACACGACCGGGATTCTGTAAAACATTACAAGCGAGGGGCTAAATGGGTTAGGTTAGGTTATATTACGTTATAGACGTAATAATGTTCCCACCGAGATTTAGGGGCCGACACGCCAGGAATGTTGGAAAATACTACATCCGAGATGTTAAGTTGCCTTAGGTTAGGATATGTAACGTTATAGACGTATATAATGTCCGCACCGAGACGTACGGGACGACGCGAACGAGATTCTGTGAAACATTACCAGCGAGGATCTAGATGGGTTAGGATAGGTTATATTACGTTATAGACGTACATAATTTTCCCAACGAGAATTGGCGCCGACCCGCCAGAAGTGTTGTGAAATACTACATTCGAGATGTTAGGTTGCCTTTGGTTAGGGTATATAATGGTATAGATGCATATAATGATCCCACCGAGACGTACGGGACGACACGGCCGGGAATATGTAAAACATTATCACCGAGGGTCTAGGTGGGTTAGGTTAGGTTAGATTACGTTATAGACGTATATAATGTTCCCACCGAGATTTAGGGGCCGACCCGCGAGGAATGTTGGAACATACTACATCCGAGATGTTAAGTTGCCTTAGGTTAGGATATATAACGTTATAGACGTATATAATGTCCTCTCCGAGACGTACGGGACGACACGACCGGCGATTCTGTAAAGCATTACAAGCGAGGTGCTAAATGGGTTAGGTTAGGTTAGATTACGTTATAGACGTATATAATGTTCCCAACGAGAAGTGGGGCCGACCCGCCAGGAATGTTGTGAAATACTACATTCGAGGTGTTAGGTTGCCTTTGGTTAGGGTATATAATGTTACAGATGCATATAATGATCCCACCGAGACGTACGGGACGACACGACCGGGATTCTGTGAAACATTACAAGCGAGGGGCTAAATGGGTTAGGTTAGGTTATATTACGTTATAGACGTAATAATGTTCCCACCGAGATTTAGGGGCCGACACGCCAGGAATGTTGGAAAATACTACATCCGAGATGTTAAGTTGCCTTAGGTTAGGATATGTAACGTTATAGACGTATATAATGTCCGCACCGAGACGTACGGGACGACGCGAACGAGATTCTGTGAAACATTACCAGCGAGGATCTAGATGGGTTAGGATAGGTTAGATTACATTATAGACGTATATAATGTTCCCAACGAGAAGTGGGGCCGACCCGCCAGGAATGTTGTGAAATACTACATTCGAGGTGTTAGGTTGCCTTTGGTTAGGGTATATAATGTTACAGATGCATATACTGATCCCACCGAGACGTACGGGACGACACGACCGGGATTCTGTAAAACATTACAAGCGAGGGGCTAAATGGATTAGGTTAGGTTATATTAGGTTATAGACGTAATAATGTTCCCACCGAGATTTAGGGGCCGACACGCCAGGAATGTTGGAAAATACTACATCCGAGACGTTAAGTTTCCTTAGGTTAGGATATGTAACGTTATAGACGTATACAATATCCGCACCGAGACGTATGGGACGACACGAACGAGATTCTGTGAAACATTACCAGCGAGGATCTAGATGGGTTAGGATAGGTTATATTACGTTATAGACGTACATAATTTTCCCAACGAGAATTGGCGCCGACCCGCCCGAAATGTTGTGAAATACTACATTCGAGATGTCAAGTTGCCTTTGGTTAGGGTATATAATGGTATAGATGCATATAATGATTCCACCAAGACGTACGGGACGACACGACCGGGATTCTGTAAAACATTATCACCGAGGGGCAAAATGGGTTAGGTTAGGTTATATCACGATATAGACGTACATAATGTCCCCACCGAAAAGTAGGGGCCGTCATGCCTGGAATGTTGCAAAATACAACATTCTAGATGTTAGGTTGCCTTAGGTTAGGATATATAACAATATAGACGTATATAATGTCCGCACCGAGACGTACGAGACGACACGATCGAGATTCAGTAAAACATTACCAGCGAGGGTCTAGATGGGTTAGGTTAGGTTATATTACGTTATAGACGTAAATAATGTTCCCACCGAGAAGTGGGGCAAACGCGCCAGGAATGTCGTGAAATACTACATTCGAGATGTTAGGTTGCCTTAGGTTAGGATATATAACTTTATAGACGTATATATAGGTCCGCACCGAGACGTACGGGAAGACACGAACGGGATTCTGTGAAACATTACCAGCGAGGTTCTAGGTGGGTTAGGTTAGGTTATATTACGTTATAGACGTATATAATGTTCCCACCGAGAAGTAGGGCCCGACCCGACAGAAGTGTTGGAAAATTCTACATCCGAGATGTTAAGTTGCCTTAGGTTAGGATATATAACGTTATAGACGTATATAATGTCCGCTCCGAGATGTACGGGACGACACGACCGGGATTCTGTAAAACATTACAAGCGAGGTGCTAAATGGGTTAGGTCAGGTTATATTACGTTATAGACGTATATAATGTTCCCAACGAGAAGTGGGGCCGACCCGCCAGGAATGTTGTGAAATACTACATTCGAGGTGTTAGGTTGCCTTTGGTTAGGGTATATAATGTTACAGATGCATATACTGATCCCACCGAGACGTACGGGACGACACGACCGGGATTCTGTAAAACATTACAAGCGAGGGGCTAAATGGGTTAGGTTAGGTTATATTACGTTATAGACGTAATAATGTTCCCACCGAGATTTAGGGGCCGACACGCCAGGAATGTTGGAAAATACTACATCCGAGACGTTAAGTTTCCTTAGGTTAGGATATGTAACGTTATAGACGTATACAATATCCGCACCGAGACGTATGGGACGACACGAACGAGATTCTGTGAAACATTACCAGCGAGGATCTAGATGGGTTAGGATAGGTTATATTACGTTATAGACGTACATAATTTTCCCAACGAGAATTGGCGCCGACCCGCCCGAAATGTTGTGAAATACTACATTCGAGATGTCAAGTTGCCTTTGGTTAGGGTATATAATGGTATAGATGCATATAATGATTCCACCGAGACGTACGGGACGACACGGCCGGGGATATGTAAAACATCACCGAGGGGCAAAATGGGTTAGGTTAGGTTATATTACGTTATAGACGTAATAATGTTCCCACCGACATTTAGGGGCCGACACGCCAGGAATGTTGGAAAATACTACATCCGAGATGTTAAGTTGCCTTAGGTTAGGATATGTAACGTTATAGACGTATATAATGTCCGCTCCGAGACGTACGGGAAGACACGAACGGGATTCTGTGAAACATTACCAGCGAGGGTCTAGGTGGGTTAGGTTAGGTTATATTACGTTATAGACGTATATAATGTTCCCAACGAGATGTGGGGCCGACCCGCCAGGAATGTTGTGAAATACTACATTCGAGGTGTTAGGTTCGCTTTGGTTAGGGTATATAATGTTACAGATGCATATACTGATCCCACCGAGACGTACGGGACGACACGACCGGGATTCTGTAAAACATTACAAGCGGGGGGCTAAATGGGTTAGGTTAGGTTATATTACGTTATAGACGTAATAATGTTCCCACCGACATTTAGGGGCCGACACGCCAGGAATGTTGGAAAATACTATATCCGAGATGTTAAGTTGCCTTAGGTTAGGATATGTAACGTTATAGACGTATATAATGTCCGCAACGAGACGTACGGGACGACACGAACGAGATTCTGTGAAACATTACAAGCGAGGATCTAGATAGGTTAGGATAGGTTATATTACGTTATAGACGTACATAAACGAGAATTGGCGCCGACCCGCCAGAAATGTTGTGAAATACTACATTTGAGATGTTAGGTTGCCTTTGGTTAGGGTATATAATGGTATAGATGCATATAATGATCCCACCGAGACGTACGGGACGACACGCCCGGGAATATGTAAAACATTATCACCGAGGGGCAAAATGGGTTAGGTTAGGTTATATCACGATATAGACGTATATAATGTCCCCACCGAGAAGTAGGGGCCGTCACGCCTGGAATGTTGCAAAATACAACATTCTAGATGTTAGGTTGCCCTAGGTTAGGATATATAACAATATAGACGTATATAATGTCCGCACCGAGACGTACGAGACGACACGATCGAGATTCTGAAAACATTACCAGCGATGGTCTAGATGGGTTAGGTTATGTTATATTACGTTATAGACGTAAATAATGTTCCCACCGAGAAGTGGGGCAAACCCGCCAGGAATGTTGTATAATACTACATTCGAGATGTTAGGTTGCCTTAGGTTAGGATATATAACTTTATAGACGTATATAATGTCCGCACCGAGACGTACGGGAAGACACGAACGGGATTCTGTGAAACATTACAAGCGAGGTGCTAAATGGGTTAGGTCAGGTTATATTACGTTATAGACGTATATAATGTTCCCAACGAGAAGTGGGGCCGACCCGCCAGGAATGTTGTGAAATACTACATTCGAGGTGTTAGGTTGCCTTTGGTTAGGGTATATAATGTTACAGATGCATATACTGATCCCACCGAGACGTACGAGAAGACACGAACGGGATTCTGTGAAACATTACCAGCGAGGGTCTAGGTGGGTTAGGTTAGGTTATATTACGTTATAGACGTATATAATGTTCCCACCGAGAAGTAGGGCCCGACTCGCCAGAAATGTTGGAAAATTCTACATCCGAGATGTTAAGTTGCCTTAGGTTAGGATATATAACTTTATAGACGTATATAATGTCCGCACCGAGACGTACGGGAAGACACGAACGGGATTCTGTGAAACATTACCAGCGAGGGTCTAGGTGGGTTAGGTTAGGTTATATTACGTTATAGACGTATATAATGTTCTCACCGAGAAGTAGGGCACGACCCGCCAGAAATGTTGGAAAATACTACATCCGAGACGTTAAGTTGCCTTAGGTTAGGATATGTAACGTTATAGGCGTATATAATGTCCGCTCCGAGACGTACGGGACAACACGACCGGGATTCTGTAAAGCATTACAAGCGAGGTGCTAAATGGGTTAGGTCAGGTTATATTACGTTATAGACGTATATAATGTTCCCAACGAGAAGTGGGGCCGACCCGCCAGGAATGTTGTGAAATACTACATTCGAGGTGTTAGGTTGCCTTTGGTTAGGGTATATAATGTTACAGATGCATATACTGATCCCACCGAGACGTACGGGACGACACGACCGGGATTCTGTAAAACATTACAAGCGAGGGGCTAAATGGGTTAGGTTAGGTTATATTACGTTATTGACGTAATAATGTTCCCACCGAGATTTAGGGGCCGACACGCCAGGAATGTTGGAAAATACTACATCCGAGATGTTAAGTTGCCTTAGGTTAGGATATGTAACGTTATAGACGTATATAATGTCCGCACCGAGACGTACGGGACGACACGAACGAGATTCTGTGAAACATTACAAGCGAGGATCTAGATGGGTTAGGATAGGTTATATTACGTTATAGACGTACATAATTTTCCCAACGAGAATTGGCGCCGACCCGCCAGAAATGTTGTGAAATACTACATTCGAGATGTTAGGTTGCCTTTGGTTAGGGTATATAATGGTATAGATGCATATAATGATCCCACCGAGACGTACGGGACGACACGCCCGGGAATATGTAAAACATTATCACCGAGGGGCAAAATGGGTTAGGTTAGGTTATATCACGATATAGACGTATATAATGTCCCCACCGAGAAGTAGGGGCCGTCGCGCCTGGAATGTTGCAAAATACAACATTCTATATGTTAGGTTGCCTTAGGTTAGGATATATAACAATATAGAAGTATATAATGTCCGCACCGAGACGTACGAGACGACACGATCGAGATTCTGTAAAATATTACCAGCGAGGGTCTAGATGGGTTAGGTTAGGTTATATTACGTTATAGACGTAAATAATGTTCCCACCGAGAAGTGGGGCAAACGCGCCAGGAATGTTGTGAAATACTACATTCGAGATGTTAGGTTGCCTTAGGTTAGGATATATAACTTTATAGACGTATATATAGGTCCGCACCGAGACGTACGGGAAGACACGAACGGGATTCTGTGAAACATTACCAGCGAGGGTCTAGGTGGGTTAGGTTAGGTTATATTACGTTATAGACGTATATAATGTTCCCACCGAGAAGTAGGGCCCGACTCGCCAGAAATGTTGGAAAATTCTACATCCGAGATGTTAAGTTGCCTTAGGTTAGGATATATAACGTTATAGACGTATATAATGTCCGCTCCGAGACGTACGGGACGACACGACCGGGATTCTGTAAAGCATTACAAGCGAGGTGCTAAATGGGTTAGGTCAGGTTATATTACGTTATAGACGTACATAATTTTCCCAACGAGAAGTGGGGCCGACCCGCCAGGAATGTTGTGAAATACTACATTCGAGGTGTTAGGTTACCTTTGGTTAGGGTATATAATGTTACAGATGCATATACTGATCCCACCGAGACGTACGGGACGACACGACCGGGATTCTGTAAAACATTACAAGCGAGGGGCTAAATGGGTTAGGTTAGGTTATATTACGTTATAGACGTAATAATGTTCCCACCGAGATTTAGTGGCCGACACGCCAGGAATGTTGGAAAATACTACATCCGAGACGTTAAGTTGCCTTAGGTTAGGATATGTAACGTTATAGTCGTATACAATGTCCGCACCGAGACGTACGGGACGACACGAACGAGATTCTGTGAAACATTACCAGCGAGGATCTAGATGGGTTAGGATAGGTTATATTACGTTATAGACGTACATAATTTTCCCAACGAGAATTGGCGCCGACCCGCCAGAAATGTTGTGAAATACTACATTCGAGATGTTAAGTTGCCTTTGGTTAGGGTATATAATGGTATAGATGCATATAGTGATCTCACCGAGACGTACGGGACGACACGAACGAGATTCTGTGAAACACCAGCAGCGAGGAACTAGATGGGTTAGGATAAGTTATATTACGTTATAGACGTAATAATGTTCGCACCGAGATTTAGGGGCCGACCCGCCAGGAATATTGGAAAATACTATATCCGAGATGTTAAGTTGCCTTAGGTTAGGATATATAACGTTATAGACGTTTATAATGTCCGCACCGAAACGTACGGGACGACACGAACGGGATTCTGTAAGACATTACCAGCGAGGGGCTAGATGAGTGAGGTTATCTTATATTACGTTATAGACGTAATAATGTTCCCACCGAGATTTAGGGGCCGTCCCGCCAGGAATGTTGGAAAATACTACATCCGAGATGTTAAGTTGCCTTAGGTTCGGGTATATAACGTTATAGACGTATATAATGTCCGCACCGAGACGTACGGGACGACACGACAGGGATTCTGTAAAACATTACCAGCGAGGCGCTAGATGGGTTAGGTTAGGTTATATTACGTTATAGACGTAAATAATGTTCCCACCGAGAAGTGGGGCAAACGCGCCAGGAATGTTGTGAAATACTACATTCGAGATGTTAGGTTGCCTTAGGTTAGGATATATAACTTTATAGACTTATATATAGGTCCGCACCGAGACGTACGGGAAGACACGAACGAGATTCTGTGAAACATTACCAGCGAGGATCTAGATGGGTTAGGATAGGTTATATTATGTTATTGACGTAAATAGTGTTCCCAAAGAGAATTGGGGCCGACCCGCCAGAAATGCTGTGAAATACTACATCCGAGATGTTAAGTTGCCTTAGGTTGGGATATATAACTTTATAGACGTATATAATGTCCGCACCGATTCGTACGGGACGACACGAACGAGATTCTGTGAAACATTACCAGCGAGGATCTAGATGGTTTAGGATAGGTTATATTACGTTATAGACGTAAATGATGTTCCCAAAGACAATTGGGGCCGACCCGCCGGGAATGTTGTGCAATACTACATTCGAGATGTTAGGTTGCCTTTGGTTAGTGTATATAACGTTACAGATGCATATAATGATCTCACCGAGTCGTACGGGACGACACGAACGAGATTCTGTGAAACACTACCAGCGAGGATCTAGATGGGTTAGGATAGGTTATATTACGTTATAGACGTAATAACGTTCCCACCGAGATTTAGAGGCCGACCCGCCAGGAATGTTGGAAAATACTACATCCGAGATGTTAAGTTGCCTTAGGTTAGGATATATAACGTTATAGACGTATATAATGTCCGCACCGAGACGTACGGGACGACACGAACGAGATACTGTGAAACATTACCAGCGAGGATCTAGATGGGTCAGGATAGGTTATATTACGTTATAGACGTAAATAATGTTCCCAACGAGAATTGGTGCCGACCCGCCAGAAATGTTGTGAAATACTACATTCGAGATGTTACGTTGCCTTCGGTTAGGATATATAACGTTATAGACGCATATAATGTCCCCACCGAGACGTACGGTACGACACGAACGGGATTCTGTAAAACATTACCAGCGATGGGCTAGATGAGTTAGGTTATGTTATATTACGTTATAGACGTAATAATGTTTCCACCGAGATTTTGGGTCCGACACGCCAGGAATTTTGTGAAATACTACATTCGAGATGTTAGGTTGCCTTAGGTTAGGGTATATAACGTTACAGATGCATATAATGTCCCCACCGAGACGTACGGGACGACACGACCTGGATTCTGTAAAACATTACAAGCGACGGGCTAAATGGGTTAGGTTAGGTTATATTACGTTATAGACGTATATAATGTTCCCACCGAGAAGTGGGCCGACCCGCCGGGAATGTTGTGAAATACTACATTCGAGATGTTAAGTTGCCTTAGGTTAGGATATATAACGTTATAGACGTATATAATGTCCGCACCGAAACGTACGGGACGACACGAACGGGATTCTGTAAAACATTACCAGCGAGGGGCTAGATGAGTTAGGTTATGTTATATTACGTTATAGACGTAATAATGTTCCCCCCGAGATTTAGGTGCCGTCCCGCCAGGAATGTTGGAAAATACTACATCCGAGATGTTAAGTTGCCTTAGGTTAGTGTCTATAACGTTATAGACGTATATAATGTCCGCAACGAGACGTACGGGACGACACGAACGAGATTCTGTGAAACATTACCAGCGAGGATCTAGATGGGTTAGGTAAGGTTATATTACGTTATAGACGTATATAATGTTCCCAACGACAATTGGGGCCGACCCGCCGGGAATGTTGTGAAATACTACATTCGAGATGTTAGGTTGCCTTTGGTTAGGGTATATAATGTTACAGATGCATATAATGATCTCACCGAGACGTACCGGACGACACGAACGAGATTCTGTGAAACACTACCAGCGAGGATCTAGATGGGTTAGGATAGGTTATATTACGTTATAGACGTTATTATGTTCCCACCGAGATTTAGGGGCCGACCCGCCAGGAACGTCGGAAAATACTACATCCGAGATGTTAAGTTGCCTTAGGTTAGGATATATAACGTTATAGACGTATATAATGTCCGCACCGCGACGTACGGGACGACACGAACGAGATACTGTGAAACATTACCAGCGAGGATCTAGATGGGTTAGGATAGGTTATATTACGTTATAGACGTAATAACGTTCCCACCGAGATTTAGGGGCCGACCCGCCAGGAATGTTGTATAATACTACATTCGAGATGTTAGGTTGCCTTAGGTTAGGATATATAACTTTATAGACGTATATAATGTCCGCACCGAGACGTACGGGAAGACACGAACGGGATTCTGTGAAACATTACAAGAGAGGTGCTAAATGGGTTAGGTCAGGTTATATTACGTTATAGACGTATATAATGTTCCCAACGAGAAGTGGGGCCGACCCGCCAGGAATGTTGTGAAATACTACATTCGAGGTGTTAGGTTGCCTTTGGTTAGGGTATATAATGTTACAGATGCATATACTGATCCCACCGAGACGTACGAGAAGACACGAACGGGATTCTGTGAAACATTACCAGCGAGGGTCTAGGTGGGTTAGGTTAGGTTATATTACGTTATAGACGTATATAATGTTCCCACCGAGAAGTAGGGCCCGACTCGCCAGAAATGTTGGAAAATTCTACATCCGAGATGTTAAGTTGCCTTAGGTTAGGATATATAACTTTATAGACGTATATAATGTCCGCACCGAGACGTACGGGAAGACACGAACGGGATTCTGTGAAACATTACCAGCGAGGGTCTAGGTGGGTTAGGTTAGGTTATATTACGTTATAGACGTATATAATGTTCTCACCGAGAAGTAGGGCACGACCCGCCAGAAATGTTGGAAAATACTACATCCGAGACGTTAAGTTGCCTTAGGTTAGGATATGTAACGTTATAGGCGTATATAATGTCCGCTCCGAGACGTACGGGGCAACACGACCGGGATTCTGTAAAGCATTACAAGCGAGGTGCTAAATGGGTTAGGTCAGGTTATATTACGTTATAGACGTATATAATGTTCCCAACGAGAAGTGGGGCCGACCCGCCAGGAATGTTGTGAAATACTACATTCGAGGTGTTAGGTTGCCTTTGGTTAGGGTATATAATGTTACAGATGCATATACTGATCCCACCGAGACGTACGGGACGACACGACCGGGATTCTGTAAAACATTACAAGCGAGGGGCTAAATGGGTTAGGTTAGGTTATATTACGTTATTGACGTAATAATGTTCCCACCGAGATTTAGGGGCCGACACGCCAGGAATGTTGGAAAATACTACATCCGAGATGTTAAGTTGCCTTAGGTTAGGATATGTAACGTTATAGACGTATATAATGTCCGCACCGAGACGTACGGGACGACACGAACGAGATTCTGTGAAACATTACAAGCGAGGATCTAGATGGGTTAGGATAGGTTATATTACGTTATAGACGTACATAATTTTCCCAACGAGAATTGGCGCCGACCCGCCAGAAATGTTGTGAAATACTACATTCGAGATGTTAGGTTGCCTTTGGTTAGGGTATATAATGGTATAGATGCATATAATGATCCCACCGAGACGTACGGGACGACACGCCCGGGAATATGTAAAACATTATCACCGAGGGGCAAAATGGGTTAGGTTAGGTTATATCACGATATAGACGTATATAATGTCCCCACCGAGAAGTAGGGGCCGTCGCGCCTGGAATGTTGCAAAATACAACATTCTATATGTTAGGTTGCCTTAGGTTAGGATATATAACAATATAGAAGTATATAATGTCCGCACCGAGACGTACGAGACGACACGATCGAGATTCTGTAAAATATTACCAGCGAGGGTCTAGATGGGTTAGGTTAGGTTATATTACGTTATAGACGTAAATAATGTTCCCACCGAGAAGTGGGGCAAACGCGCCAGGAATGTTGTGAAATACTACATTCGAGATGTTAGGTTGCCTTAGGTTAGGATATATAACTTTATAGACGTATATATAGGTCCGCACCGAGACGTACGGGAAGACACGAACGGGATTCTGTGAAACATTACCAGCGAGGGTCTAGGTGGGTTAGGTTAGGTTATATTACGTTATAGACGTATATAATGTTCCCACCGAGAAGTAGGGCCCGACTCGCCAGAAATGTTGGAAAATTCTACATCCGAGATGTTAAGTTGCCTTAGGTTAGTGTCTATAACGTTATAGACGTATATAATGTCCGCAACGAGACGTACGGGACGACACGAACGAGATTCTGTGAAACATTACCAGCGAGGATCTAGATGGGTTAGGTAAGGTTATATTACGTTATAGACGTATATAATGTTCCCAACGACAATTGGGGCCGACCCGCCGGGAATGTTGTGAAATACTACATTCGAGATGTTAGGTTGCCTTTGGTTAGGGTATATAATGTTACAGATGCATATAATGATCTCACCGAGACGTACCGGACGACACGAACGAGATTCTGTGAAACACTACCAGCGAGGATCTAGATGGGTTAGGATAGGTTATATTACGTTATAGACGTTATTATGTTCCCACCGAGATTTAGGGGCCGACCCGCCAGGAACGTCGGAAAATACTACATCCGAGATGTTAAGTTGCCTTAGGTTAGGATATATAACGTTATAGACGTATATAATGTCCGCACCGCGACGTACGGGACGACACGAACGAGATACTGTGAAACATTACCAGCGAGGATCTAGATGGGTTAGGATAGGTTATATTACGTTATAGACGTAATAACGTTCCCACCGAGATTTAGGGGCCGACCCGCCAGGAATGTTGTATAATACTACATTCGAGATGTTAGGTTGCCTTAGGTTAGGATATATAACTTTATAGACGTATATAATGTCCGCACCGAGACGTACGGGAAGACACGAACGGGATTCTGTGAAACATTACAAGAGAGGTGCTAAATGGGTTAGGTCAGGTTATATTACGTTATAGACGTATATAATGTTCCCAACGAGAAGTGGGGCCGACCCGCCAGGAATGTTGTGAAATACTACATTCGAGGTGTTAGGTTGCCTTTGGTTAGGGTATATAATGTTACAGATGCATATACTGATCCCACCGAGACGTACGAGAAGACACGAACGGGATTCTGTGAAACATTACCAGCGAGGGTCTAGGTGGGTTAGGTTAGGTTATATTACGTTATAGACGTATATAATGTTCCCACCGAGAAGTAGGGCCCGACTCGCCAGAAATGTTGGAAAATTCTACATCCGAGATGTTAAGTTGCCTTAGGTTAGGATATATAACTTTATAGACGTATATAATGTCCGCACCGAGACGTACGGGAAGACACGAACGGGATTCTGTGAAACATTACCAGCGAGGGTCTAGGTGGGTTAGGTTAGGTTATATTACGTTATAGACGTATATAATGTTCTCACCGAGAAGTAGGGCACGACCCGCCAGAAATGTTGGAAAATACTACATCCGAGACGTTAAGTTGCCTTAGGTTAGGATATGTAACGTTATAGGCGTATATAATGTCCGCTCCGAGACGTACGGGGCAACACGACCGGGATTCTGTAAAGCATTACAAGCGAGGTGCTAAATGGGTTAGGTCAGGTTATATTACGTTATAGACGTATATAATGTTCCCAACGAGAAGTGGGGCCGACCCGCCAGGAATGTTGTGAAATACTACATTCGAGGTGTTAGGTTGCCTTTGGTTAGGGTATATAATGTTACAGATGCATATACTGATCCCACCGAGACGTACGGGACGACACGACCGGGATTCTGTAAAACATTACAAGCGAGGGGCTAAATGGGTTAGGTTAGGTTATATTACGTTATTGACGTAATAATGTTCCCACCGAGATTTAGGGGCCGACACGCCAGGAATGTTGGAAAATACTACATCCGAGATGTTAAGTTGCCTTAGGTTAGGATATGTAACGTTATAGACGTATATAATGTCCGCACCGAGACGTACGGGACGACACGAACGAGATTCTGTGAAACATTACAAGCGAGGATCTAGATGGGTTAGGATAGGTTATATTACGTTATAGACGTACATAATTTTCCCAACGAGAATTGGCGCCGACCCGCCAGAAATGTTGTGAAATACTACATTCGAGATGTTAGGTTGCCTTTGGTTAGGGTATATAATGGTATAGATGCATATAATGATCCCACCGAGACGTACGGGACGACACGCCGGGAATATGTAAAACATTATCACCGAGGGGCAAAATGGGTTAGGTTAGGTTATATCACGATATAGACGTATATAATGTCCCCACCGAGAAGTAGGGGCCGTCGCGCCTGGAATGTTGCAAAATACAACATTCTATATGTTAGGTTGCCTTAGGTTAGGATATATAACAATATAGAAGTATATAATGTCCGCACCGAGACGTACGAGACGACACGATCGAGATTCTGTAAAATATTACCAGCGAGGGTCTAGATGGGTTAGGTTAGGTTATATTACGTTATAGACGTAAATAATGTTCCCACCGAGAAGTGGGGCAAACGCGCCAGGAATGTTGTGAAATACTACATTCGAGATGTTAGGTTGCCTTAGGTTAGGATATATAACTTTATAGACGTATATATAGGTCCGCACCGAGACGTACGGGAAGACACGAACGGGATTCTGTGAAACATTACCAGCGAGGGTCTAGGTGGGTTAGGTTAGGTTATATTACGTTATAGACGTATATAATGTTCCCACCGAGAAGTAGGGCCCGACTCGCCAGAAATGTTGGAAAATTCTACATCCGAGATGTTAAGTTGCCTTAGGTTAGGATATATAACGTTATAGACGTATATAATGTCCGCTCCGAGACGTACGGGACGACACGACCGGGATTCTGTAAAGCATTACAAGCGAGGTGCTGAATGGGTTAGGTCAGGTTATATTACGTTATAGACGTACATAATTTTCCCAACGAGAAGTGGGGCCGACCCGCCAGGAATGTTGTGAAATACTACATTCGAGGTGTTAGGTTACCTTTGGTTAGGGTATATAATGTTACAGATGCATATACTGATCCCACCGAGACGTACGGGACGACACGACCGGGATTCTGTAAAACATTACAAGCGAGGGGCTAAATGGGTTAGGTTAGGTTATATTACGTTATAGACGTAATAATGTTCCCACCGAGATTTAGTGGCCGACACGCCAGGAATGTTGGAAAATACTACATCCGAGACGTTAAGTTGCCTTAGGTTAGGATATGTAACGTTATAGTCGTATACAATGTCCGCACCGAGACGTACGGGACGACACGAACGAGATTCTGTGAAACATTACCAGCGAGGATCTAGATGGGTTAGGATAGGTTATATTACGTTATAGACGTACATAATTTTCCCAACGAGAATTGGCGCCGACCCGCCAGAAATGTTGTGAAATACTACATTCGAGATGTTAAGTTGCCTTTGGTTAGGGTATATAATGGTATAGATGCATATAATGATCCCACCGAGACGTACGGGACGACACGGCCGGGAATATGTAAAACATTATCACCGAGGTGCAAAATGGGTTAGGTTAGGTTATATCACGATATAGACGTATATAATGTCGCCACCGAGAAGTAGGGGCCGTCACGCCTGGAATGTTGCAAAATACAACATTCGAGATGTTAGGTTGCCTTAGGTTAGGATATATAACAATATAGACGTATATAATGTCCGCACCGAGACGTACGAGACGACACGATCGAGATTCTGTAAAACATTACCAGCGAGGGTCTAGATGGGTTAGGTTAGGTTATAATACGTTATAGACGTAATAATGTTCCCACCGAGAAGTGGGGCAAACGCGCCAGGAATGTTGTGAAATACTACATTCGAGATGTTAGGTTGCCTTAGGTTAGGATATATAACTTTATAGACGTATATATAGGTCCGCACCGAGACGTACGGGAAGACACGAACGGGATTCTGTGAAACATTACCAGCGAGGGTCTAGGTGGGTTAGGTTAGGTTATATTACGTTATAGACGTATATAATGTTCCCACCGAGAAGTAGGGCCCGACTCGCCAGAAATTTTGGAAAATTCTACATCCGAGATGTTAAGTTGCCTTAGGTTAGGATATATAACGTTATAGACGTATATAATGTCCGCTCCGAGACGTACGGGACGACACGACCGGGATTCTGTAAAGCATTACAAGCGAGGTGCTAAATGGGTTAGGTCAGGTTATATTACGTTATAGACGTACATAATTTTCCCAACGAGAAGTGGGGCCGACCCGCCAGGAATGTTGTGAAATACTACATTCGAGGTGTTAGGTTACCTTTGGTTAGGGTATATAATGTTACAGATGCATATACTGATCCCACCGAGACGTACGGGACGACACGACCGGGATTCTGTAAAACATTACAAGCGAGGGGATAAATGGGTTAGGTTAGGTTATATTACGTTATAGACGTAATAATGTTCCCACCGAGATTTAGTGGCCGACACGCCAGGAATGTTGGAAAATACTACATCCGAGACGTCAAGTTGCCTTAGGTTAGGATATGTAACGTTATAGTCGTATACAATGTCCGCACCGAGACGTACGGGACGACACGAACGAGATTCTGTGAAACATTACCAGCGAGGATCTAGATGGGTAAGGATAGGTTATATTACGTTATAGACGTACATAATTTTCCCAACGAGAATTGGCGCCGACCCGCCAGAAATGTTGTGAAATACTACATTCGAGATGTTAAGTTGCCTTTGGTTAGGGTATATAATGGTATAGATGCATATAATGATCTCACCGAGACGTACGGGACGACACGAACGAGATTCTGTGAAACACCAGCAGCGAGGAACTAGATGGGTTAGGATAAGTTATATTACGTTATAGACGTAATAATGTTCGCACCGAGATTTAGGGGCCGACCCGCCAGGAATATTGGAAAATACTACATCCGAGATGTTAAGTTGCCTTAGGTTAGGATATATAACGTTATAGACGTTTATAATGTCCGCACCGAAACGTACGGGACGACACGAACGGGATTCTGTAAAACATTACCAGCGAGGGGCTAGATGAGTGAGGTTATCTTATATTACGTTATAGACGTAATAATGTTCCCACCGAGATTTAGGGGCCGTCCCGCCAGGAATGTTGGAAAATACTACATCCGAGATGTTAAGTTGCCTTAGGTTCGGGTATATAACGTTATAGACATACATAATGTCCGCACCGAGACGTACGGGACGACACGACAGGGATTCTGTAAAACATTACCAGCGAGGCGCTAGATGGGTTAGGTTAGGTTATATTACGTTATAGACGTAAATAATGTTCCCACCGAGAAGTGGGGCAAACGCGCCAGGAATGTTGTGAAATACTACATTCGAGATGTTAGGTTGCCTTAGGTTAGGATATATAACTTTATAGACTTATATATAGGTCCGCACCGAGACGTACGGGAAGACACGAACGAGATTCTGTGAAACATTACCAGCGAGGATCTAGATGGGTTAGGATAGGTTATATTATGTTATTGACGTAAATAGTGTTCCCAAAGAGAATTGGGGCCGACCCGCCAGAAATGCTGTGAAATACTACATCCGAGATGTTAAGTTGCATTAGGTTGGGATATATAACTTTATAGACGTATATAATGTCCGCACCGATTCGTACGGGACGACACGAACGAGATTCTGTGAAACATTACCAGCGAGGATCTAGATGGTTTAGGATAGGTTATATTACGTTATAGACGTAAATGATGTTCCCAAAGACAATTGGGGCCGACCCGCCGGGAATGTTGTGCAATACTACATTCGAGATGTTAGGTTGCCTTTGGTTAGTGTATATAACGTTACAGATGCATATAATGATCTCACCGAGTCGTACGGGACGACACGAACGAGATTCTGTGAAACACTACCAGCGAGGATCTAGATGGGTTAGGATAGGTTATATTACGTTATAGACGTAATAACGTTCCCACCGAGATTTAGAGGCCGACCCGCCAGGAATGTTGGAAAATACTACATCCGAGATGTTAAGTTGCCTTAGGTTAGGATATATAACGTTATAGACGTATATAATGTCCGCACCGAGACGTACGGGACGACACGAACGAGATACTGTGAAACATTACCAGCGAGGATCTAGATGGGTCAGGATAGGTTATATTACGTTATAGACGTAAATAATGTTCCCAACGAGAATTGGGGCCGACCCGCCAGAAATGTTGTGAAATACTACATTCGAGATGTTACGTTGCCTTCGGTTAGGATATATAACGTTATAGACGCATATAATGTCCCCACCGAGACGTACGGTACGACACGAACGGGATTCTGTAAAACATTACCAGCGATGGGCTAGATGAGTTAGGTTATGTTATATTACGTTATAGACGTAATAATGTTTCCACCGAGATTTTGGGTCCGACACGCCAGGAATTTTGTGAAATACTACATTCGAGATGTTAGGTTGCCTTAGGTTAGGGTATATAACGTTACAGATGCATATAATGTCCCCACCGAGACGTACGGGACGACACGACCTGGATTCTGTAAAACATTACAAGCGACGGGCTAAATGGGTTAGGTTAGGTTATATTACGTTATAGACGTATATAATGTTCCCACCGAGAAGTGGGCCGACCCGCCGGGAATGTTGTGAAATACTACATTCGAGATGTTAAGTTGCCTTAGGTTAGGATATATAACGTTATAGACGTATATAATGTCCGCACCGAAACGTACGGGACGACACGAACGGGATTCTGTAAAACATTACCAGCGAGGGGCTAGATGAGTTAGGTTATGTTATATTACGTTATAGACGTAATAATGTTCCCCCCGAGATTTAGGTGCCGTCCCGCCAGGAATGTTGGAAAATACTACATCCGAGATGTTAAGTTGCCTTAGGTTAGTGTCTATAACGTTATAGACGTATATAATGTCCGCAACGAGACGTACGGGACGACACGAACGAGATTCTGTGAAACATTACCAGCGAGGATCTAGATGGGTTAGGTAAGGTTATATTACGTTATAGACGTATATAATGTTCCCAACGACAATTGGGGCCGACCCGCCGGGAATGTTGTGAAATACTACATTCGAGATGTTAGGTTGCCTTTGGTTAGGGTATATAATGTTACAGATGCATATAATGATCTCACCGAGACGTACCGGACGACACGAACGAGATTCTGTGAAACACTACCAGCGAGGATCTAGATGGGTTAGGATAGGTTATATTACGTTATAGACGTTATTATGTTCCCACCGAGATTTAGGGGCCGACCCGCCAGGAACGTCGGAAAATACTACTTCCGAGATGTTAAGTTGCCTTAGGTTAGGATATATAACGTTATAGACGTATATAATGTCCGCACCGCGACGTACGGGACGACACGAACGAGATACTGTGAAACATTACCAGCGAGGATCTAGATGGGTTAGGATAGGTTATATTACGTTATAGACGTAATAACGTTCCCACCGAGATTTAGGGGCCGACCCGCCAGGAATGTTGTATAATACTACATTCGAGATGTTAGGTTGCCTTAGGTTAGGATATATAACTTTATAGACGTATATAATGTCCGCACCGAGACGTACGGGAAGACACGAACGGGATTCTGTGAAACATTACAAGCGAGGTGCTAAATGGGTTAGGTCAGGTTATATTACGTTATAGACGTATATAATGTTCCCAACGAGAAGTGGGGCCGACCCGCCAGGAATGTTGTGAAATACTACATTCGAGGTGTTAGGTTGCCTTTGGTTAGGGTATATAATGTTACAGATGCATATACTGATCCCACCGAGACGTACGAGAAGACACGAACGGGATTCTGTGAAACATTACCAGCGAGGGTCTAGGTGGGTTAGGTTAGGTTATATTACGTTATAGACGTATATAATGTTCCCACCGAGAAGTAGGGCCCGACTCGCCAGAAATGTTGGAAAATTCTACATCCGAGATGTTAAGTTGCCTTAGGTTAGGATATATAACTTTATAGACGTATATAATGTCCGCACCGAGACGTACGGGAAGACACGAACGGGATTCTGTGAAACATTACCAGCGAGGGTCTAGGTGGGTTAGGTTAGGTTATATTACGTTATAGACGTATATAATGTTCTCACCGAGAAGTAGGGCACGACCCGCCAGAAATGTTGGAAAATACTACATCCGAGACGTTAAGTTGCCTTAGGTTAGGATATGTAACGTTATAGGCGTATATAATGTCCGCTCCGAGACGTACGGGGCAACACGACCGGGATTCTGTAAAGCATTACAAGCGAGGTGCTAAATGGGTTAGGTCAGGTTATATTACGTTATAGACGTATATAATGTTCCCAACGAGAAGTGGGGCCGACCCGCCAGGAATGTTGTGAAATACTACATTCGAGGTGTTAGGTTGCCTTTGGTTAGGGTATATAATGTTACAGATGCATATACTGATCCCACCGAGACGTACGGGACGACACGACCGGGATTCTGTAAAACATTACAAGCGAGGGGCTAAATGGGTTAGGTTAGGTTATATTACGTTATTGACGTAATAATGT
The DNA here is from genome assembly GCA_963969225.1 of Xylocopa violacea. NCBI lineage: Eukaryota > Metazoa > Arthropoda > Insecta > Hymenoptera > Apidae > Xylocopa > Xylocopa violacea. The sequence goes on along the minus strand of CAXAJV010000738.1, from coordinate 800,132 downwards.
TCCCACCGAGATTTAGGGGCCGACACGCCAGGAATGTTGGAAAATACTACATCCGAGATGTTAAGTTGCCTTAGGTTAGGATATGTAACGTTATAGACGTATATAATGTCCGCACCGAGACGTACGGGACGACACGAACGAGATTCTGTGAAACATTACAAGCGAGGATCTAGATGGGTTAGGATAGGTTATATTACGTTATAGACGTACATAATTTTCCCAACGAGAATTGGCGCCGACCCGCCAGAAATGTTGTGAAATACTACATTCGAGATGTTAGGTTGCCTTTGGTTAGGGTATATAATGGTATAGATGCATATAATGATCCCACCGAGACGTACGGGACGACACGCCCGGGAATATGTAAAACATTATCACCGAGGGGCAAAATGGGTTAGGTTAGGTTATATCACGATATAGACGTATATAATGTCCCCACCGAGAAGTAGGGGCCGTCGCGCCTGGAATGTTGCAAAATACAACATTCTATATGTTAGGTTGCCTTAGGTTAGGATATATAACAATATAGAAGTATATAATGTCCGCACCGAGACGTACGAGACGACACGATCGAGATTCTGTAAAATATTACCAGCGAGGGTCTAGATGGGTTAGGTTAGGTTATATTACGTTATAGACGTAAATAATGTTCCCACCGAGAAGTGGGGCAAACGCGCCAGGAATGTTGTGAAATACTACATTCGAGATGTTAGGTTGCCTTAGGTTAGGATATATAACTTTATAGACGTATATATAGGTCCGCACCGAGACGTACGGGAAGACACGAACGGGATTCTGTGAAACATTACCAGCGAGGGTCTAGGTGGGTTAGGTTAGGTTATATTACGTTATAGACGTATATAATGTTCCCACCGAGAAGTAGGGCCCGACTCGCCAGAAATGTTGGAAAATTCTACATCCGAGATGTTAAGTTGCCTTAGGTTAGGATATATAACGTTATAGACGTATATAATGTCCGCTCCGAGACGTACGGGACGACACGACCGGGATTCTGTAAAGCATTACAAGCGAGGTGCTAAATGGGTTAGGTCAGGTTATATTACGTTATAGACGTACATAATTTTCCCAACGAGAAGTGGGGCCGACCCGCCAGGAATGTTGTGAAATACTACATTCGAGGTGTTAGGTTACCTTTGGTTAGGGTATATAATGTTACAGATGCATATACTGATCCCACCGAGACGTACGGGACGACACGACCGGGATTCTGTAAAACATTACAAGCGAGGGGCTAAATGGGTTAGGTTAGGTTATATTACGTTATAGACGTAATAATGTTCCCACCGAGATTTAGTGGCCGACACGCCAGGAATGTTGGAAAATACTACATCCGAGACGTTAAGTTGCCTTAGGTTAGGATATGTAACGTTATAGTCGTATACAATGTCCGCACCGAGACGTACGGGACGACACGAACGAGATTCTGTGAAACATTACCAGCGAGGATCTAGATGGGTTAGGATAGGTTATATTACGTTATAGACGTACATAATTTTCCCAACGAGAATTGGCGCCGACCCGCCAGGAATGTTGTGAAATACTACATTCGAGGTGTTAGGTTGCCTTTGGTTAGGGTATATAATGTTACAGATGCATATACTGATCCCACCGAGACGTACGAGAAGACACGAACGGGATTCTGTGAAACATTACCAGCGAGGGTCTAGGTGGGTTAGGTTAGGTTATATTACGTTATAGACGTATATAATGTTCCCACCGAGAAGTAGGGCCCGACTCGCCAGAAATGTTGGAAAATTCTACATCCGAGATGTTAAGTTGCCTTAGGTTAGGATATATAACTTTATAGACGTATATAATGTCCGCACCGAGACGTACGGGAAGACACGAACGGGATTCTGTGAAACATTACCAGCGAGGGTCTAGGTGGGTTAGGTTAGGTTATATTACGTTATAGACGTATATAATGTTCCCACCGAGAAGTAGGGCCCGACTCGCCAGAAATGTTGGAAAATTCTACATCCGAGATGTTAAGTTGCCTTAGGTTAGGATATATAACGTTATAGACGTATATAATGTCCGCTCCGAGACGTACGGGACGACACGACCGGGATTCTGTAAAGCATTACAAGCGAGGTGCTAAATGGGTTAGGTCAGGTTATATTACGTTATAGACGTACATAATTTTCCCAACGAGAAGTGGGGCCGACCCGCCAGGAATGTTGTGAAATACTACATTCGAGGTGTTAGGTTACCTTTGGTTAGGGTATATAATGTTACAGATGCATATACTGATCCCACCGAGACGTACGGGACGACACGACCGGGATTCTGTAAAACATTACAAGCGAGGGGCTAAATGGGTTAGGTTAGGTTATATTACGTTATAGACGTAATAATGTTCCCACCGAGATTTAGTGGCCGACACGCCAGGAATGTTGGAAAATACTACATCCGAGACGTTAAGTTGCCTTAGGTTAGGATATGTAACGTTATAGTCGTATACAATGTCCGCACCGAGACGTACGGGACGACACGAACGAGATTCTGTGAAACATTACCAGCGAGGATCTAGATGGGTTAGGATAGGTTATATTACGTTATAGACGTACATAATTTTCCCAACGAGAATTGGCGCCGACCCGCCAGAAATGTTGTGAAATACTACATTCGAGATGTTAAGTTGCCTTTGGTTAGGGTATATAATGGTATAGATGCATATAATGATCCCACCGAGACGTACGGGACGACACGGCCGGGAATATGTAAAACATTATCACCGAGGTGCAAAATGGGTTAGGTTAGGTTATATCACGATATAGACGTATATAATGTCGCCACCGAGAAGTAGGGGCCGTCACGCCTGGAATGTTGCAAAATACAACATTCGAGATGTTAGGTTGCCTTAGGTTAGGATATATAACAATATAGACGTATATAATGTCCGCACCGAGACGTACGAGACGACACGATCGAGATTCTGTAAAACATTACCAGCGAGGGTCTAGATGGGTTAGGTTAGGTTATAATACGTTATAGACGTAATAATGTTCCCACCGAGAAGTGGGGCAAACGCGCCAGGAATGTTGTGAAATACTACATTCGAGATGTTAGGTTGCCTTAGGTTAGGATATAAAACTTTATAGACGTATATATAGGTCCGCACCGAGACGTACGGGAAGACACGAACGGGATTCTGTGAAACATTACCAGCGAGGGTCTAGGTGGGTTAGGTTAGGTTATATTACGTTATAGACGTATATAATGTTCCCACCGAGAAGTAGGGCCCGACTCGCCAGAAATTTTGGAAAATTCTACATCCGAGATGTTAAGTTGCCTTAGGTTAGGATATATAACGTTATAGACGTATATAATGTCCGCTCCGAGACGTACGGGACGACACGACCGGGATTCTGTAAAGCATTACAAGCGAGGTGCTAAATGGGTTAGGTCAGGTTATATTACGTTATAGACGTACATAATTTTCCCAACGAGAAGTGGGGCCGACCCGCCAGGAATGTTGTGAAATACTACATTCGAGGTGTTAGGTTACCTTTGGTTAGGGTATATAATGTTACAGATGCATATACTGATCCCACCGAGACGTACGGGACGACACGACCGGGATTCTGTAAAACATTACAAGCGAGGGGCTAAATGGGTTAGGTTAGGTTATATTACGTTATAGACGTAATAATGTTCCCACCGAGATTTAGTGGCCGACACGCCAGGAATGTTGGAAAATACTACATCCGAGACGTTAAGTTGCCTTAGGTTAGGATATGTAACGTTATAGTCGTATACAATGTCCGCACCGAGACGTACGGGACGACACGAACGAGATTCTGTGAAACATTACCAGCGAGGATCTAGATGGGTTAGGATAGGTTATATTACGTTATAGACGTACATAATTTTCCCAACGAGAATTGGCGCCGACCCGCCAGAAATGTTGTGAAATACTACATACGAGATGTTAAGTTGCCTTTGGTTAGGGTATATAATGGTATAGATGCATATAATGATCTCACCGAGACGTACGGGACGACACGAACGAGATTCTGTGAAACACCAGCAGCGAGGAACTAGATGGGTTAGGATAAGTTATATTACGTTATAGACGTAATAATGTTCGCACCGAGATTTAGGGGCCGACCCGCCAGGAATATTGGAAAATACTACATCCGAGATGTTAAGTTGCCTTAGGTTAGGATATATAACGTTATAGACGTTTATAGTGTCCGCACCGAAACGTACGGGACGACACGAACGGGATTCTGTGAAACATTACCAGCGAGGATCTAGATGGGTTAGGATAGGTTATATTACGTTATAGACGTACATAATTTTCCCAACGAGAATTGGCGCCGACCCGCCAGGAATGTTGTGAAATACTACATTCGAGGTGTTAGGTTGCCTTTGGTTAGGGTATATAATGTTACAGATGCATATACTGATCCCACCGAGACGTACGAGAAGACACGAACGGGATTCTGTGAAACATTACCAGCGAGGGTCTAGGTGGGTTAGGTTAGGTTATATTACGTTATAGACGTATATAATGTTCCCACCGAGAAGTAGGGCCCGACTCGCCAGAAATGTTGGAAAATTCTACATCCGAGATGTTAAGTTGCCTTAGGTTAGGATATATAACTTTATAGACGTATATAATGTCCGCACCGAGACGTACGGGAAGACACGAACGGGATTCTGTGAAACATTACCAGCGAGGGTCTAGGTGGGTTAGGTTAGGTTATATTACGTTATAGACGTACATAATTTTCCCAACGAGAAGTGGGGCCGACCCGCCAGGAATGTTGTGAAATACTACATTCGAGGTGTTAGGTTACCTTTGGTTAGGGTATATAATGTTACAGATGCATATACTGATCCCACCGAGACGTACGGGACGACACGACCGGGATTCTGTAAAACATTACAAGCGAGGGGCTAAATGGGTTAGGTTAGGTTATATTACGTTATAGACGTAATAATGTTCCCACCGAGATTTAGTGGCCGACACGCCAGGAATGTTGGAAAATACTACATCCGAGACGTTAAGTTGCCTTAGGTTAGGATATGTAACGTTATAGTCGTATACAATGTCCGCACCGAGACGTACGGGACGACACGAACGAGATTCTGTGAAACATTACCAGCGAGGATCTAGATGGGTTAGGATAGGTTATATTACGTTATAGACGTACATAATTTTCCCAACGAGAATTGGCGCCGACCCGCCAGAAATGTTGTGAAATACTACATTCGAGATGTTAAGTTGCCTTTGGTTAGGGTATATAATGGTATAGATGCATATAATGATCCCACCGAGACGTACGGGACGACACGGCCGGGAATATGTAAAACATTATCACCGAGGTGCAAAATGGGTTAGGTTAGGTTATATCACGATATAGACGTATATAATGTCGCCACCGAGAAGTAGGGGCCGTCACGCCTGGAATGTTGCAAAATACAACATTCGAGATGTTAGGTTGCCTTAGGTTAGGATATATAACAATATAGACGTATATAATGTCCGCACCGAGACGTACGAGACGACACGATCGAGATTCTGTAAAACATTACCAGCGAGGGTCTAGATGGGTTAGGTTAGGTTATAATACGTTATAGACGTAATAATGTTCCCACCGAGAAGTGGGGCAAACGCGCCAGGAATGTTGTGAAATACTACATTCGAGATGTTAGGTTGCCTTAGGTTAGGATATATAACTTTATAGACGTATATATAGGTCCGCACCGAGACGTACGGGAAGACACGAACGGGATTCTGTGAAACATTACCAGCGAGGGTCTAGGTGGGTTAGGTTAGGTTATATTACGTTATAGACGTATATAATGTTCCCACCGAGAAGTAGGGCCCGACTCGCCAGAAATTTTGGAAAATTCTACATCCGAGATGTTAAGTTGCCTTAGGTTAGGATATATAACGTTATAGACGTATATAATGTCCGCTCCGAGACGTACGGGACGACACGACCGGGATTCTGTAAAGCATTACAAGCGAGGTGCTAAATGGGTTAGGTCAGGTTATATTACGTTATAGACGTACATAATTTTCCCAACGAGAAGTGGGGCCGACCCGCCAGGAATGTTGTGAAATACTACATTCGAGGTGTTAGGTTACCTTTGGTTAGGGTATATAATGTTACAGATGCATATACTGATCCCACCGAGACGTACGGGACGACACGACCGGGATTCTGTAAAACATTACAAGCGAGGGGCTAAATGGGTTAGGTTAGGTTATATTACGTTATAGACGTAATAATGTTCCCACCGAGATTTAGTGGCCGACACGCCAGGAATGTTGGAAAATACTACATCCGAGACGTTAAGTTGCCTTAGGTTAGGATATGTAACGTTATAGTCGTATACAATGTCCGCACCGAGACGTACGGGACGACACGAACGAGATTCTGTGAAACATTACCAGCGAGGATCTAGATGGGTTAGGATAGGTTATATTACGTTATAGACGTACATAATTTTCCCAACGAGAATTGGCGCCGACCCGCCAGAAATGTTGTGAAATACTACATTCGAGATGTTAAGTTGCCTTTGGTTAGGGTATATAATGGTATAGATGCATATAATGATCCCACCGAGACGTACGGGACGACACGGCCGGGAATATGTAAAACATTATCACCGAGGTGCAAAATGGGTTAGGTTAGGTTATATCACGATATAGACGTATATAATGTCGCCACCGAGAAGTAGGGGCCGTCACGCCTGGAATGTTGCAAAATACAACATTCGAGATGTTAGGTTGCCTTAGGTTAGGATATATAACAATATAGACGTATATAATGTCCGCACCGAGACGTACGAGACGACACGATCGAGATTCTGTAAAACATTACCAGCGAGGGTCTAGATGGGTTAGGTTAGGTTATAATACGTTATAGACGTAATAATGTTCCCACCGAGAAGTGGGGCAAACGCGCCAGGAATGTTGTGAAATACTACATTCGAGATGTTAGGTTGCCTTAGGTTAGGATATAAAACTTTATAGACGTATATATAGGTCCGCACCGAGACGTACGGGAAGACACGAACGGGATTCTGTGAAACATTACCAGCGAGGGTCTAGGTGGGTTAGGTTAGGTTATATTACGTTATAGACGTATATAATGTTCCCACCGAGAAGTAGGGCCCGACTCGCCAGAAATTTTGGAAAATTCTACATCCGAGATGTTAAGTTGCCTTAGGTTAGGATATATAACGTTATAGACGTATATAATGTCCGCTCCGAGACGTACGGGACGACACGACCGGGATTCTGTAAAGCATTACAAGCGAGGTGCTAAATGGGTTAGGTCAGGTTATATTACGTTATAGACGTACATAATTTTCCCAACGAGAAGTGGGGCCGACCCGCCAGGAATGTTGTGAAATACTACATTCGAGGTGTTAGGTTACCTTTGGTTAGGGTATATAATGTTACAGATGCATATACTGATCCCACCGAGACGTACGGGACGACACGACCGGGATTCTGTAAAACATTACAAGCGAGGGGCTAAATGGGTTAGGTTAGGTTATATTACGTTATAGACGTAATAATGTTCCCACCGAGATTTAGTGGCCGACACGCCAGGAATGTTGGAAAATACTACATCCGAGACGTTAAGTTGCCTTAGGTTAGGATATGTAACGTTATAGTCGTATACAATGTCCGCACCGAGACGTACGGGACGACACGAACGAGATTCTGTGAAACATTACCAGCGAGGATCTAGATGGGTTAGGATAGGTTATATTACGTTATAGACGTACATAATTTTCCCAACGAGAATTGGCGCCGACCCGCCAGAAATGTTGTGAAATACTACATACGAGATGTTAAGTTGCCTTTGGTTAGGGTATATAATGGTATAGATGCATATAATGATCTCACCGAGACGTACGGGACGACACGAACGAGATTCTGTGAAACACCAGCAGCGAGGAACTAGATGGGTTAGGATAAGTTATATTACGTTATAGACGTAATAATGTTCGCACCGAGATTTAGGGGCCGACCCGCCAGGAATATTGGAAAATACTACATCCGAGATGTTAAGTTGCCTTAGGTTAGGATATATAACGTTATAGACGTTTATAGTGTCCGCACCGAAACGTACGGGACGACACGAACGGGATTCTGTGAAACATTACCAGCGAGGATCTAGATGGGTTAGGATAGGTTATATTACGTTATAGACGTACATAATTTTCCCAACGAGAATTGGCGCCGACCCGCCAGGAATGTTGTGAAATACTACATTCGAGGTGTTAGGTTGCCTTTGGTTAGGGTATATAATGTTACAGATGCATATACTGATCCCACCGAGACGTACGAGAAGACACGAACGGGATTCTGTGAAACATTACCAGCGAGGGTCTAGGTGGGTTAGGTTAGGTTATATTACGTTATAGACGTATATAATGTTCCCACCGAGAAGTAGGGCCCGACTCGCCAGAAATGTTGGAAAATTCTACATCCGAGATGTTAAGTTGCCTTAGGTTAGGATATATAACTTTATAGACGTATATAATGTCCGCACCGAGACGTACGGGAAGACACGAACGGGATTCTGTGAAACATTACCAGCGAGGGTCTAGGTGGGTTAGGTTAGGTTATATTACGTTATAGACGTACATAATTTTCCCAACGAGAAGTGGGGCCGACCCGCCAGGAATGTTGTGAAATACTACATTCGAGGTGTTAGGTTACCTTTGGTTAGGGTATATAATGTTACAGATGCATATACTGATCCCACCGAGACGTACGGGACGACACGACCGGGATTCTGTAAAACATTACAAGCGAGGGGCTAAATGGGTTAGGTTAGGTTATATTACGTTATAGACGTAATAATGTTCCCACCGAGATTTAGTGGCCGACACGCCAGGAATGTTGGAAAATACTACATCCGAGACGTTAAGTTGCCTTAGGTTAGGATATGTAACGTTATAGTCGTATACAATGTCCGCACCGAGACGTACGGGACGACACGAACGAGATTCTGTGAAACATTACCAGCGAGGATCTAGATGGGTTAGGATAGGTTATATTACGTTATAGACGTACATAATTTTCCCAACGAGAATTGGCGCCGACCCGCCAGAAATGTTGTGAAATACTACATTCGAGATGTTAAGTTGCCTTTGGTTAGGGTATATAATGGTATAGATGCATATAATGATCCCACCGAGACGTACGGGACGACACGGCCGGGAATATGTAAAACATTATCACCGAGGTGCAAAATGGGTTAGGTTAGGTTATATCACGATATAGACGTATATAATGTCGCCACCGAGAAGTAGGGGCCGTCACGCCTGGAATGTTGCAAAATACAACATTCGAGATGTTAGGTTGCCTTAGGTTAGGATATATAACAATATAGACGTATATAATGTCCGCACCGAGACGTACGAGACGACACGATCGAGATTCTGTAAAACATTACCAGCGAGGGTCTAGATGGGTTAGGTTAGGTTATAATACGTTATAGACGTAATAATGTTCCCACCGAGAAGTGGGGCAAACGCGCCAGGAATGTTGTGAAATACTACATTCGAGATGTTAGGTTGCCTTAGGTTAGGATATATAACTTTATAGACGTATATATAGGTCCGCACCGAGACGTACGGGAAGACACGAACGGGATTCTGTGAAACATTACCAGCGAGGGTCTAGGTGGGTTAGGTTAGGTTATATTACGTTATAGACGTATATAATGTTCCCACCGAGAAGTAGGGCCCGACTCGCCAGAAATTTTGGAAAATTCTACATCCGAGATGTTAAGTTGCCTTAGGTTAGGATATATAACGTTATAGACGTATATAATGTCCGCTCCGAGACGTACGGGACGACACGACCGGGATTCTGTAAAGCATTACAAGCGAGGTGCTAAATGGGTTAGGTCAGGTTATATTACGTTATAGACGTACATAATTTTCCCAACGAGAAGTGGGGCCGACCCGCCAGGAATGTTGTGAAATACTACATTCGAGGTGTTAGGTTACCTTTGGTTAGGGTATATAATGTTACAGATGCATATACTGATCCCACCGAGACGTACGGGACGACACGACCGGGATTCTGTAAAACATTACAAGCGAGGGGCTAAATGGGTTAGGTTAGGTTATATTACGTTATAGACGTAATAATGTTCCCACCGAGATTTAGTGGCCGACACGCCAGGAATGTTGGAAAATACTACATCCGAGACGTTAAGTTGCCTTAGGTTAGGATATGTAACGTTATAGTCGTATACAATGTCCGCACCGAGACGTACGGGACGACACGAACGAGATTCTGTGAAACATTACCAGCGAGGATCTAGATGGGTTAGGATAGGTTATATTACGTTATAGACGTACATAATTTTCCCAACGAGAATTGGCGCCGACCCGCCAGAAATGTTGTGAAATACTACATACGAGATGTTAAGTTGCCTTTGGTTAGGGTATATAATGGTATAGATGCATATAATGATCTCACCGAGACGTACGGGACGACACGAACGAGATTCTGTGAAACACCAGCAGCGAGGAACTAGATGGGTTAGGATAAGTTATATTACGTTATAGACGTAATAATGTTCGCACCGAGATTTAGGGGCCGACCCGCCAGGAATATTGGAAAATACTACATCCGAGATGTTAAGTTGCCTTAGGTTAGGATATATAACGTTATAGACGTTTATAGTGTCCGCACCGAAACGTACGGGACGACACGAACGGGATTCTGTAAAACATTACCAGCGAGGGGCTAGATGAGTGAGGTTATCTTATATTACGTTATAGACGTAATAATGTTCCCACCGAGATTTAGGGGCCGTCCCGCCAGGAATGTTGGAAAATACTACATCCGAGATGTTAAGTTGCCTTAGGTTCGGGTATATAACGTTATAGACGTATATAATGTCCGCACCGAGACGTACGGGACGACACGACAGGGATTCTGTAAAACATTACCAGCGAGGCGCTAGATGGGTTAGGTTAGGTTATATTACGTTATAGACGTAAATAATGTTCCCACCGAGAAGTGGGGCAAACGCGCCAGGAATGTTGTGAAATACTACATTCGAGATGTTAGGTTGCCTTAGGTTAGGATATATAACTTTATAGACTTATATATAGGTCCGCACCGAGACATACGGGAAGACACGAACGAGATTCTGTGAAACATTACCAGCGAGGATCTAGATGGGTTAGGATAGGTTATATTATGTTATTGACGTAAATAGTGTTCCCAAAGAGAATTGGGGCCGACCCGCCAGAAATGCTGTGAAATACTACATCCGAGATGTTAAGTTGCCTTAGGTTGGGATATATAACTTTATAGACGTATATAATGTCCGCACCGAGACGTACGGGACGACACGAACGAGATTCTGTGAAACATTACCAGCGAGGATCTAGATGGTTTAGGATAGGTTATATTACGTTATAGACGTAAATGATGTTCCCAAAGACAATTGGGGCCGACCCGCCGGGAATGTTGTGCAATACTACATTCGAGATGTTAGGTTGCCTTTGGTTAGTGTATATAACGTTACAGATGCATATAATGATCTCACCGAGTCGTACGGGACGACACGAACGAGATTCTGTGAAACACTACCAGCGAGGATCTAGATGGGTTAGGATAGGTTATATTACGTTATAGACGTAATAACGTTCCCACCGAGATTTAGAGGCCGACCCGCCAGGAATGTTGGAAAATACTACATCCGAGATGTTAAGTTGCCTTAGGTTAGGATATATAACGTTATAGATGTATATAATGTCCGCACCGAGACGTACGGGACGACACGAACGAGATACTGTGAAACATTACCAGCGAGGATCTAGATGGGTCAGGATAGGTTATATTACGTTATAGACGTAAATAATGTTCCCAACGAGAATTGGGGCCGACCCGCCAGAAATGTTGTGAAATACTACATTCGAGATGTTACGTTGCCTTCGGTTAGGATATATAACGTTATAGACGCATATAATGTCCCCACCGAGACGTACGGTACGACACGAACGGGATTCTGTAAAACATTACCAGCGATGGGCTAGATGAGTTAGGTTATGTTATATTACGTTATAGACGTAATAATGTTTCCACCGAGATTTTGGGTCCGACACGCCAGGAATTTTGTGAAATACTACATTCGAGATGTTAGGTTGCCTTAGGTTAGGGTATATAACGTTACAGATGCATATAATGTCCCAACCGAGACGTACGGGACGACACGACCTGGATTCTGTAAAACATTACAAGCGACGGGCTAAATGGGTTAGGTTAGGTTATATTACGTTATAGACGTATATAATGTTCCCACCGAGAAGTGGGCCGACCCGCCGGGAATGTTGTGAAATACTACATTCGAGATGTTAAGTTGCCTTAGGTTAGGATATATAACGTTATAGACGTATATAATGTCCGCACCGAAACGTACGGGACGACACGAACGGGATTCTGTAAAACATTACCAGCGAGGGGCTAGATGAGTTAGGTTATGTTATATTACGTTATAGACGTAATAATGTTCCCCCCGAGATTTAGGTGCCGTCCCGCCAGGAATGTTGGAAAATACTACATCCGAGATGTTAAGTTGCCTTAGGTTAGTGTCTATAACGTTATAGACGTATATAATGTCCGCAACGAGACGTACGGGACGACACGAACGAGATTCTGTGAAACATTACCAGCGAGGATCTAGATGGGTTAGGCAAGGTTATATTACGTTATAGACGTATATAATGTTCCCAACGACAATTGGGGCCGACCCGCCGGGAATGTTGTGAAATACTACATTCGAGATGTTAGGTTGCCTTTGGTTAGGGTATATAATGTTACAGATGCATATAATGATCTCACCGAGACGTACCGGACGACACGAACGAGATTCTGTGAAACACTACCAGCGAGGATCTAGATGGGTTAGGATAGGTTATATTACGTTATAGACGTTATTATGTTCCCACCGAGATTTAGGGGCCGACCCGCCAGGAACGTCGGAAAATACTACATCCGAGATGTGAAGTTGCCTTAGGTTAGGATATATAACAATATAGACGTATATAATGTCCGCACCGAGACGTACGAGACGACACGATCGAGATTCTGTAAAACATTACCAGCGAGGGGCTAAATGGGTTAGGTTAGGTTATATTACGTTATACACATATATAATGTTCCCACCGAGAAGTGGGGCCGACCCGCCAGGAATGTTGGAAAATACTACATCCGAGATGTTAGGTTGCCTTAGTTTGGGATATATAACGTTATAGACGTATATAATGTCCCCACCGGGAAGTACGGGCCGACACGACTGGGATTCTGAAAAACATTGCCAGCGAGGATCTAGATGGGTTAGGATAGGTTATATTACGTTATAGACGTAAATAATGTTCTCAACGAGAATTGGGGCCGACCCGCCAGGAATGTTGTGAAATACTACATTCGAGATGTTAGCTTGCCTTAGGTCGGGATATATAACTTTATAGGCGTATATAATATACGTACCGAGACGTACGGGACGACACGAACGGGATTCTGTGAAACTTTACCAGCGAGGGTCTATGTGGGTTAGGTTAGGTTATAGTACGTTATAGACGTATATAATGTTCCCACCGAGAAGTAGGGGCCGACCCGCCAGGGATGTTGGAGAATACTACATCCGAGATATTAGTTGCCTTAGGCAAGTATATATAAGGTTATAGACGTATATAATGTCCGCACCGAGACGTACGGGACGACACGAACGAGATACTGTGAAACATTACCAGCGAGGATCTAGATGGGTCAGGATAGGTTATATTACGTTATAGACGTAAATAATGTTCCCAACGAGAATTGGGGCCGACCCGCCAGAAATGTTGTGAAATACTACATTCGAGATGTTACGTTGCCTTCGGTTAGGATATATAACGTTATAGACGCATATAATGTCCCCACCGAGACGTACGGTACGACACGAACGGGATTCTGTAAAACATTACCAGCGATGGGCTAGATGAGTTAGGTTATGTTATATTACGTTATAGACGTAATAATGTTTCCACCGAGATTTTGGGTCCGACACGCCAGGAATTTTGTGAAATACTACATTCGAGATGTTAGGTTGCCTTAGGTTAGGGTATATAACGTTACAGATGCATATAATGTCCCCGCCGAGACGTACGGGACGACACGACCTGGATTCTGTAAAACATTACAAGCGACGGGCTGAATGGGTTAGGTTAGGTTATATTACGTTATAGACGTATATAATGTTCCCACCGAGAAGTGGGCCGACCCGCCGGGAATGTTGTGAAATACTACATTCGAGATGTTAAGTTGCCTTAGGTTAGGATATATAACGTTATAGACGTATATAATGTCCGCACCGAAACGTACGGGACGACACGAACGGGATTCTGTAAAACATTACCAGCGATGGGCTAGATGAGTTAGGTTATGTTATATTACGTTATAGACGTAATAATGTTCCCCCCGAGATTTAGGTGCCGTCCCGCCAGGAATGTTGGAAAATACTACATCCGAGATGTTAAGTTGCCTTAGGTTAGTGTCTATAACGTTATAGACGTATATAATGTCCGCACCGAGACGTACGGGACGACACGAACGAGATTCTGTGAAACATTACCAGCGAGGATCTAGATGGGTTAGGATAGGTTATATTACGTTATAGACGTAACAACGTTCCCACCGAGATTTAGGGGCCGACCCGCCAGGATTGTTGGAAAATACTACATCCGAGATGTTAAGTTGCCTTAGGTTAGGATATATAACGTTATAGACGTATAAAATGTCCGCACCGAAACGTACGGGACGACACGAACGGGATTCTGTGAAACATTACCAGCGAGGATCTAGATGGGTTAGGATAGGTTATATTACGTTATAGACGTACATAATGTTCCCAACGAGAATTGGCGCCGACCCGCCAGGAATGTTGTGCAATACTACATCCGAGACGTTAGGTTCCCTTAGGTTAGGATATATAACGTTATAGACGTATATAATGTCCCCAACGGGAAGTACGGGCCGACACGACCGGGATTCTGTAAAACATTACCCGCGAGGATCTGGATGGGTTAGGATAGGTTATATTACGTAATAGACGTAAATAATGTTCCCAAAGTGAATTGGGGCCGACCCGCCAGAAATGTTGTGAACTACTACTTTCGAGATGTTAGGTTGCCTTAGGTTAGGATATATAACGTTATAGACGTATATAATGTCCGCACCGAGACGTACGGAACGACACGAACGAGATTCTGTGAAACATTACCAGCGAGGATCTAGATGGGTTAGGATAGGTTATATTACATTATAGACGTAAATAATGTTCCCAACGAGAATTGGGGCCGACCCGCCAGAAATGTTGTGAAATACTACATTCGAGATGTTAGGTTGCCTTAGGTTAGGATATATAACGTAATAGACGCATATAATGTCCCCACCGAGACATACGGGACGACACGACCGGTATTCTGTAAAACATTACCAGCGAGGGGCTAGATGGGTTAGGTTAGGTTATAATACGATATAGACGTATATAATGTCCCCACCGAGAAGTAGGGGCCATCACGCCTGGAATGTTGCAAAATACTACATCTGAGATCTTAAGTTGCCTTAGGCTAGGATATATAACGTTATAGACGTAAAGAATGTCCGCAACGAGACGTACGTAACGACACGACCGGGATTCTGTAAAACATTACCAGCGAGGGCCTAGATGGGTTTGGTTAGGTTATATTACGTTATAGACGTAAACAATGTTCCCACCGAGAAGTGGGGCCGAACCGCCAGGAATGTTGTGAAATACTACATTCGAGATGTTAGCTTGCCTTAGGTCGGGATATATAACTTTATAGGCGTATATAATATCCGCACCGAGACGTACGGGACGACACGAACGGGATTCTGTGAAACATTACCAGCGAGGGGCTAGATGGGATAGGTTAGGTTATATTACGTTATAGACGTATATAATGTTCCCACCGAGAATTGGCGCCGACCCGCCAGGAATGTTGTGAAAATACTACATCCGAGATATTAGTTGCCTCAGGCTAGGATATATAACGTTATAGACGTATATAATGTCCCCACCGAAAAGTACGGTCCGACACGACCAGGCTTTTGTAAAACATTACCAGCGAGGTTCGAGATGGGTTAGGTTATGTTATATTGCGATATAGACGTATATAATGTGCCCACCGAGAAGTAGGGGCCGACCCGCCAGGAATGTTGGAAAATACTACATCCGAGATATTAGTTACCTTAGGCTAGGATATATAAGGTTATAGACGTATATAATGTCCCCACCGAGAAGTACGGGCCGACACGACCGGGATTTTGTAAAACTTTACCAGCGAGGGTCTAGATGGGTTAGGTTAGGTTATATTACGATACAGACGTATATAATGTGCCCAGCGAGAAGTAGGGGCCGACACGCCAGGAATGTTGGAAAATACTACATCCGAGATGTTAGGTTCCCTTAGGTTAGGATATATAACGTTATAGACGTATATAATGTCCCCACAGAGAAGTACGGAACGACACGACCGGGAATCTGTAAAACATTACCAGCGAGGGGCTTGATGGGATAGGTTAGGTTATATCACGTTATAGACGTATATAATGTTCCCACCGAGAATTGGCGCCGACCCGCCAGGAATGTTGTGAAAATACTACATCCGAGAGGTTAGGTTGCCTTTGGTTGGGATATATAACGTTATAGACGTATATAATGTCCCCACCGGGAAGTACGGGCCGACACGACCGGGATTCTGAAAAACATTATCACCAAAGTGCAAAATGGGTTAGGTTAGGTTATATTACGTTATAGACGTTAACAATGTTCCCACCGAGAATTGGTGCCGACCCGCCAGGAATGTTGTGAAATACTACTTTCGAGACGTTAAGTTGCCTTAGGTTAGGATATATAACGTTATAGACGCATATAATGTTCGCACAAAGACGTACGGGACGACACGAACGGGATTCTGTAGAACATTACCAGCGAGGGTCTAGATGGATTAGGTTAGGTTATATTACAATATAGACGTATATAATGTGCCCACCGAGAAGCAGGGGCCGACCCGCCAGGAATGTTGGAAAATACTACATCCGAGATCTTCAGTTGCCTTAGGCTAGGATATATAACGTTATACACGTAAAGAATGTCCGCACCGAGACGTACGGGACGACACGACCGGGATTCTGTAGAACATTACCAGCGAGGGGCTAGATGGGATAGGTTAGGTTATATTACGTTATAGACGTATATAATGTTCCCACCGAGAATTGGCGCCGACCCGCCAGGAATGTTGTGAAAATACTACATCCGAGATATTAGTTGCCTCAGGCTAGGATATATAACGTTATAGACGTATATAATGTCCCCACCGAGAAGTACGGGCCGACACGTCCAGGAGTTTGAAAAACATTACCAGCGAGGTTCGAGATGGGTTAGGTTAGGTTATATTGCGATATAGACGTATATAATGTGCCCACCGAGAAGTAGGGGCCGACCCGCCAGGAATGTTGGAAAATACTACATCCGAGATATTAGTTGCCTTAGGCTAGGATATATAAGGTTATAGACGTATATAATGTCCCCACCGAGAAGTACGGGCCGACACGAACGGGATTCTGTAAAACATTACCAGCGACGGTCTAGATGGGTTAGGTTAGGTTATATTACGATATAGACGTATATAATGTGCCCACCGAGAAGCAGGGGCCGACCCGCCAGGAATGTTGGAAAATTCTACATGCGAGACGTTAAATTGCCTTAGGCTAGGATATATAACGTTATAGACGTATATAATGTCCGCACCGAGACGTACGGTACGACATGACCGGGATTCTGTAAAACATTACCAGCGAGGGGCTAGATGGGATAGGTTAGGTTATATTACGTTATAGACGTATATCATGTTCCCACCGAGAATTGGCGCCGACCCGCCAGGAATGTTGGGAAATTCCACATTCGAGATGTTAGGTTGCCTCAGGTTAGGATATATAACGTCATAGACGTATATAATGTTCGGAACGAGACGTACGGGACGACACGAACGGGATTCTGTAAAACATTACCAGCGAGGGGCTAGATGAGGTAGGTTATGTTATATTACGTTATAGACGTAATAATGTTCCCACCGAGATTTAGGGGCCGACCCTCCAGGAATGTTGGAAAATTCTACATCCGAGATGTTAAGTTGCCTTAGGCTAGGATTTATAACGTTATAGACGTATATAATGTCCGCAGCGAGACGTACGGGACGACACGAACGGGATTCTGTAAAACATTACCAGCGAGGGGCTAGATGGGATAGGTTAGGTTATATTACGTTATAGACGTATATAATCTTCCCACCGAGAATTGGCGCCGACCCGCCAGGAATGTTGGAAAGTACTACATGCGAGATGTTAAGTTGCCTTAGGTTAGGATACATAACGTTATAGACGTATATAATGTCCGCACCGAGACGTACCGGACGACAGGAACGAGATTCTACAAAACAATACCAGCTAGGGTCTAGATGGGTTAGGTTAGGTTATATTACGATATAGACGTAATAATGTTCCCACCGAGATTTAGGGGCCGACCCGCCAGGAATGTTGGAAAATTCTACATACGAGATGTTAGGTTGTCTTAGGTTGGGATATACAACGTTATAGACGTATATAATGTCCGCACCGAGACGTACGGGACGACACGACCTGGATTCTGTAAAACATTACCAGCGAGGGGCTAGATGGGATAGGTTAGGTTATATTACGTTATAGACGTATATAATGTTCCCACCGAGAATTGGCGCCGACCCGCCAGGAATGTTGTGAAAATACTACATCCGAGATATTAGTTGCCTCAGGCTAGGATATATAACGTTATAGACGTATATAATGTTCCCACCGAGAAGTACGGGCCGACACGACCAGTATTTTGTAAAACATTACCAGCGAGGTTCGAGATGGGTTAGGTTAGGTTATATTGCGATACAGACGTATATAATGTGCCCACCGAGAAGTAGGGGCCGACCCGCCAGGAATGTTGGAAAATACTACATCCGAGATATTAGTTGCCTTATGCTAGGATATATAAGGTTATAGACGTATATCATGTCCCCATAGAGAAGTAGGGCCCGACACGACCGGGATTTTGTAAAACATTACCAGCGAGGGCCTAGATGGGTTTGGTTAGGTTATATTACGTTATAGACGTAAACAATGTTCCCACCGATAAGTGGGGCCGAACCGCCAGGAATGTTGTGAAATACTACATTCGAGATGTTAGGTTGCCTTAGGTTGGGATATATAACTTTATAGGCTTATATAATATCCGCACCGGGACGTACGGGACGACACGAACGGGATTCTGTAAAACATTACCAGCGAGGGTCTAGATGGGTTAGGTTAGGTAATATTACGATATAGACGTATATAATGTGCCCAGCGATAAGTAGGGGCCGACCCGCCAGGAATGATGGAAAATACTACATCCGAGATGTTAGGTTCCCTTAGGTTAGGATATATAACGTTATAGACGTATATAATATCCGCACCGAGACGTACGGGACGACACGAACAGGATTCTGTAAAACATTACCAGCGAGGGTCTAGATGGGTTAGGTTAGGAAATATTACGATATAGACGTATATAATGTGCCCAACGAGAAGTAGGGCCGACCCGCCAGGAATGTTTCAAAACACTACATGCGAGATGTTAGGTTGCCTTAGGTTGGGATATATAACGTTATAGACGTATATAATATCCCCACCGGGAAGTACGGGCCGACACGACCGGGATTCTGAAAAACATTATCACCAAAGGGCAAAATGGGTTAGGTTAGGTTATATTACGTTATAGACGTTAACAATGTTCCCACCGAGAAGTGGTGCCGACCCGCCAGGAATGTGGTGAAATACTACATTCGAGATGTTAGGTTGCCTTAGGTTAGGATATATAACGTTATAGACGCATATAATGTTCGCACAAAGACGTACGGAACGACACGAACGGGATTCTGTAAAACATTACCAGTGAGGGTCTAGATGGGTTAGGTTAGGTTATATTACGATATAGACGTATATAATGTGCCCACCGAGAAGCAGGGGCCGACCCGCCAGGAATGTTGGAAAATTCTACATGCGAGATGTTAAGTTGCCTTAGGCTAGGGTATATAACGTTATAGACGTATATAATGTCCGCACCGAGACGTACGGGACGAAACGGCCGGCGTTCTGTAAAACATTATCACCGAGGGGCAAAATGGGTTAGGTTGGGTTATGTTACGATATATACGTATGTAATGTCCCCACCGAGCGGTAGGGACCGTCACGGCTGGAATGTTGTAAAATACAACATTCGCGATGTTAGGTTGCCTTATGTTAGGATATATAACGATATAGACGCATATAATGTTCGCACCGAGACGTACGGGACGACACGAACGAGATTCTGTAAAACATTACCAGCGAGGGGCTAGATGGGTTAGGTTATGTTATATTACGATATAGACGTATATAATGTTCCCACCGAGAAATGGCGCCGACCCGCCAGGAATGTTGTGAAATACTACATTGGAGATGTTAGGTTCCCTTAGGTTAGGATATATAACGTTATAGACGTATATAATGTCCCCACCGAGAAGAACCGGCCGACACGACCGGGATTTTGTAAAACTTTACCAGCGAGGGTCTAGATGGGTTAGGTTAGGTTATATCACGATACAGACGTATATAATGTGCCCAGCGAGTAGTAGGGGCCGACCCGCCAGGAATGATGGAAAATACTACATCCGAGATGTTAGGTTCCCTTAGGTTAGGATATATAACGTTATAGACGTATATAATGTCCCCACAGAGACGTAGGGCCCGACACGACCGGGATTTTGTAAAACATTACCAGCGAGGGCCTAGATGGGTTTGGTTAGGTTATATTACGTTATAGACGTAAACAATGTTCCCACCGATAAGTGGGGCCGAACCGCCAGGAATGTTGTGAAATACTACATTCGAGATGTTAGGTTGCCTTAGGTTGGGATATATAACGTTATAGACGTATATAATATCGGCACCGAGACGTACGGCACGACACGAACGGGATTCTGTAAAACATTACCAGCGAGGGTCTAGACGGGTTAGGTTAGGAAATATTACGATATAGACGTATGTAATGTGCCCAACGAGAAGTAGGGCCGACCCGCCAGGAATGTTGGAAAATACTACATCCGAGATGTTAGGTTGCCTTAGGTTGGGATATATAACGTTATAGACGTATATAATATCCCCACCGGGAAGTACGGACCGACACGACCGGGATTCTGAAAAACAGTATCACCAAAGGGCAAAATGGGTTAGGTTAGGTTATATTACGTTATAGACGTTAACAATGTTCCCACCGAGAAGTGGTGCCGACCCGCCAGGAATGTTGTGAAATACTACATTCGAGATGTTAGGTTGCCTTAGGTTAGGATATATAACGTTATAGACGCATATAATGTTCGCACCGAGACGTACGGGACGACATGAACAGGATTCTGTAAAACATTACCAGCGAGGATCTAGATGGGTTAGGATAGGTTATATTACGTTATAGACGTAAATAATGTTCCCAACGAGAATTGGCGCCGACCCGCCAGGAATGTTGGAAAATACAACATGCGAGATGTTAAGTTGCCTTAGGTTAGGATATATAACATTATAGACGTATATAATGTCCGCACCGAGACGTACGGGACGACACGAACGGGACTCTGTAAAACATTACCAGCGAGGGGCTAGATGGGTTAGGTTAGGTTATATTACGATATAGACGTATATAATGTTCCCAACGAGAAGTGGGGCCGACCCGCCAGGAATGTTGGAAAATACTACATGCGAGATGTTAGGTTGCATTAGTTTGGGATATATAACGTTATAGACGTATATAATGTCCCCACCGAGACGTACGGGACGACATGAACAGGATTCTGTAAAACATTACCAGCGAGGGGCTAGATGGGATAGGTTAGGTTATATTACGTTATAGACGTATATAATCTTCCCACCGAGAATTGGCGCCGACCAGCCAGGAATGTAGGAAAATACAACATGCGAGATGTTAAGTTGCCTTAGGTTAGAATATATAACGTTATAGACGTATATAATGTTCCCACCGAGATGTGGGGCCGACCCGCCAGGAATGTTGGAAAATACTACATCCGAGATGTTAGGTTGCCTTAGTTTGGGATATATAACGTTATAGTCGTATATAATATCCCCACCGGGAAGTACGGGCCGACACGACCGGGATTCTGAAAAACATTATCACCAAAGGGCAAAATGGGTTAGGTTAGGTTATATTACGTTATAGATGTTAACAATGTTCCCACCGAGAAGTGGTGCCGACCCGCCAGGAATGTTGTGAAATACTACATTCGAGATGTTAGGTTGCCTTAGTTTAGGATATATAACGTTATAGACGCATATGATGTTCGCACAAGGACGTACGGAACGACACGAACGGGATTCTGTAAAACATTACCAGCGAGGGTCTAGATGGGTTAGGTTAGGTTATATTACGTTATAGACGTAAACAATGTTCCCACCGATAAGTGGGGCCGAACCGCCAGGAGTGTTGTGAAATACTACATTCAAGATGTTAAGTTGCCTTAGGTTAGGATATATAACGTTATAGACGTATATAATGTCCGCACCGAAACGTACGGGACGACACGAACGGGATTCTGTAAAACATTACCAGCGATGGGCTAGATGAGTTAGGTTATGTTATATTACGTTATAGACGTAATAATGTTCCCCCCGAGATTTAGGTGCCGTCCCGCCAGGAATGTTGGAAAATACTACATCCGAGATGTTAAGTTGCCTTAGGTTAGTGTCTATAACGTTATAGACGTATATAATGTCCGCACCGAGACGTACGGGACGACACGAACGAGATTCTGTGAAACATTACCAGCGAGGATCTAGATGGGTTAGGTAAGGTTATATTACGTTATAGACGTATATAATGTTCCCAACGACAATTGGGGCCGACCCGCCGGGAATGTTGTGAAATACTACATTCGAGATGTTAGGTTGCCTTTGGTTAGGGTATATAATGTTACAGATGCATATAATGATCTCACCGAGACGTACCGGACGACACGAACGAGATTCTGTGAAACACTACCAGCGAGGATCTAGATGGGTTAGGATAGGTTATATTACGTTATAGACGTTATTATGTTCCCACCGAGATTTAGGGGCCGACCCGCCAGGAACGTAGGAAAATACTACATCCGAGATGTTAAGTTGCCTTAGGTTAGGATATATAACGTTATAGACGTATATAATGTCCGCACCGCGACGTACGGGACGACACGAACGAGATACTGTGAAACATTACCAGCGAGGATCTAGATGGGTTAGGATAGGTTATATTACGTTATAGACGTAACAACGTTCCCACCGAGATTTAGGGGCCGACCCGCCAGGATTGTTGGAAAATACTACATCCGAGATGTTAAGTTGCCTTAGGTTAGGATATATAACGTTATAGACGTATAAAATGTCCGCACCGAAACGTACGGGACGACACGAACGGGATTCTGTGAAACATTACCAGCGAGGATCTAGATGGGTTAGGATAGGTTATATTACGTTATAGACGTACATAATGTTCCCAACGAGAATTGGCGCCGACCCGCCAGGAATGTTGTGCAATACTACATCCGAGACGTTAGGTTCCCTTAGGTTAGGATATATAACGTTATAGACGTATATAATGTCCCCAACGGGAAGTACGGGCCGACACGACCGGGATTCTGTAAAACATTACCCGCGAGGATCTGGATGGGTTAGGATAGGTTATATTACGTAATAGACGTAAATAATGTTCCCAAAGTGAATTGGGGCCGACCCGCCAGAAATGTTGTGAACTACTACTTTCGAGATGTTAGGTTGCCTTAGGTTAGGATATATAACGTTATAGACGTATATAATGTCCGCACCGAGACGTACGGAACGACACGAACGAGATTCTGTGAAACATTACCAGCGAGGATCTAGATGGGTTAGGATAGGTTATATTACATTATAGACGTAAATAATGTTCCCAACGAGAATTGGGGCCGATCCGCCAGAAATGTTGTGAAATACTACATTCGAGATGTTAGGTTGCCTTAGGTTAGGATATATAACGTAATAGACGCATATAATGTCCCCACCGAGACATACGGGACGACACGACCGGTATTCTGTAAAACATTACCAGCGAGGGGCTAGATGGGTTAGGTTAGGTTATAATACGATATAGACGTATATAATGTCCCCACCGAGAAGTAGGGGCCATCACGCCTGGAATGTTGCAAAATACTACATCTGAGATCTTAAGTTGCCTTAGGCTAGGATATATAACGTTATAGACGTAAAGAATGTCCGCAACGAGACGTACGTAACGACACGACCGGGATTCTGTAAAACATTACCAGCGAGGGGCTAAATGGGTTAGGTTAGGTTATATTACGTTATAGACATATATAATGTTCCCACCGAGAAGTGGGGCCGACCCGCCAGGAATGTTGGAAAATACTACATCCGAGATGTTAGGTTGCCTTAGTTTGGGATATATAACGTTATAGACGTATATAATGTCCCCACCGGGAAGTACGGGCCGACACGGCTGGGATTCTGAAAAACATTGCCAGCAAGGATCTAGATGGGTTAGGATAGGTTATATTACGTTATAGACGTAAATAATGTTCCCAACGAGAATTGGGGCCGACCCGCCAGGAATGTTGTGAAATACTACATTCGAGATGTTAGCTTGCCTTAGGTCGGGATATATAACTTTATAGGCGTATATAATATCCGCACCGAGACGTACGGGACGACACGAACGGGATTCTGTGAAACTTTACCAGCGAGGGTCTAGGTGGGTTAGGTTAGGTTATAGTACGTTATAGACGTATATAATGTTCCCACCGAGAAGTAGGGGCCGACCCGCCAGGAATGTTGGAGAATACTACATCCGAGATATTAGTTGCCTTAGGCAAGGATATATAAGGTTATAGACGTATATAATGTCCGCACCGAGACGTGCGGGACGACACGAACGGGATTCTGTAACACATTACCAGCGAGGGCCTAGATGGGTTTGGTTAGGTTATATTACGTTATAGACGTAAACAATGTTCCCACCGAGAAGTGGGGCCGAACCGCCAGGAATGTTGTGAAATACTACATTCGAGATGTTAGCTTGCCTTAGGTCGGGATATATAACTTTATAGGCGTATATAATATCCGCACCGAGACGTACGGGACGACACGAACGGGATTCTGTGAAACATTACCAGCGAGGGGCTAGATGGGATAGGTTAGGTTATATTACGTTATAGACGTATATAATGTTCCCACCGAGAATTGGCGCCGACCCGCCAGGAATGTTGTGAAAATACTACATCCGAGATATTAGTTGCCTCAGGCTAGGATATATAACGTTATAGACGTATATAATGTCCCCACCGAAAAGTACGGTCCGACACGACCAGGCTTTTGTAAAACATTACCAGCGAGGTTCGAGATGGGTTAGGTTATGTTATATTGCGATATAGACGTATATAATGTGCCCACCGAGAAGTAGGGGCCGACCCGCCAGGAATGTTGGAAAATACTACATCCGAGATATTAGTTACCTTAGGCTAGGATATATAAGGTTATAGACGTATATAATGTCCCCACCGAGAAGTACGGGCCGACACGACCGGGATTTTGTAAAACTTTACCAGCGAGGGTCTAGATGGGTTAGGTTAGGTTATATTACGATACAGACGTATATAATGTGCCCAGCGAGAAGTAGGGGCCGACACGCCAGGAATGTTGGAAAATACTACATCCGAGATGTTAGGTTCCCTTAGGTTAGGATATATAACGTTATAGACGTATATAATGTCCCCACAGAGAAGTACGGAACGACACGACCGGGAATCTGTAAAACATTACCAGCGAGGGGCTTGATGGGATAGGTTAGGTTATATCACGTTATAGACGTATATAATGTTCCCACCGAGAATTGGCGCCGACCCGCCAGGAATGTTGTGAAAATACTACATCCGAGAGGTTAGGTTGCCTTTGGTTGGGATATATAACGTTATAGACGTATATAATGTCCCCACCGGGAAGTACGGGCCGACACGACCGGGATTCTGAAAAACATTATCACCAAAGTGCAAAATGGGTTAGGTTAGGTTATATTACGTTATAGACGTTAACAATGTTCCCACCGAGAATTGGTGCCGACCCGCCAGGAATGTTGTGAAATACTACTTTCGAGACGTTAAGTTGCCTTAGGTTAGGATATATAACGTTATAGACGCATATAATGTTCGCACAAAGACGTACGGGACGACACGAACGGGATTCTGTAGAACATTACCAGCGAGGGTCTAGATGGATTAGGTTAGGTTATATTACAATATAGACGTATATAATGTGCCCACCGAGAAGCAGGGGCCGACCCGCCAGGAATGTTGGAAAATACTACATCCGAGATCTTCAGTTGCCTTAGGCTAGGATATATAACGTTATACACGTAAAGAATGTCCGCACCGAGACGTACGGGACGACACGACCGGGATTCTGTAGAACATTACCAGCGAGGGGCTAGATGGGATAGGTTAGGTTATATTACGTTATAGACGTATATAATGTTCCCACCGAGAATTGGCGCCGACCCGCCAGGAATGTTGTGAAAATACTACATCCGAGATATTAGTTGCGTCAGGCTAGGATATATAACGTTATAGACGTATATAATGTCCCCACCGAGAAGTACGGGCCGACACGTCCAGGAGTTTGAAAAACATTACCAGCGAGGTTCGAGATGGGTTAGGTTAGGTTATATTGCGATATAGACGTATATAATGTGCCCACCGAGAAGTAGGGGCCGACCCGCCAGGAATGTTGGAAAATACTACATCCGAGATATTAGTTGCCTTAGGCTAGGATATATAAGGTTATAGACGTATATAATGTCCCCACCGAGAAGTACGGGCCGACACGAACGGGATTCTGTAAAACATTACCAGCGACGGTCTAGATGGGTTAGGTTAGGTTATATTACGATATAGACGTATATAATGTGCCCACCGAGAAGCAGGGGCCGACCCGCCAGGAATGTTGGAAAATTCTACATGCGAGACGTTAAATTGCCTTAGGCTAGGATATATAACGTTATAGACGTATATAATGTCCGCACCGAGACGTACGGTACGACATGACCGAGATTCTGTAAAACATTACCAGCGAGGGGCTAGATGGGATAGGTTAGGTTATATTACGTTATAGACGTATATCATGTTCCCACCGAGAATTGGCGCCGACCCGCCAGGAATGTTGGGAAATTCCACATTCGAGATGTTAGGTTGCCTCAGGTTAGGATATATAACGTCATAGACGTATATAATGTTCGGAACGAGACGTACGGGACGACACGAACGGGATTCTGTAAAACATTACCAGCGAGGGGCTAGATGAGGTAGGTTATGTTATATTACGTTATAGACGTAATAATGTTCCCACCGAGATTTAGGGGCCGACCCTCCAGGAATGTTGGAAAATTCTACATCCGAGATGTTAAGTTGCCTTAGGCTAGGATTTATAACGTTATAGACGTATATAATGTCCGCAGCGAGACGTACGGGACGACACGAACGGGATTCTGTAAAACATTACCAGCGAGGGGCTAGATGGGATAGGTTAGGTTATATTACGTTATAGACGTATATAATCTTCCCACCGAGAATTGGCGCCGACCCGCCAGGAATGTTGGAAAGTACTACATGCGAGATGTTAAGTTGCCTTAGGTTAGGATACATAACGTTATAGACGTATATAATGTCCGCACCGAGACGTACCGGACGACAGGAACGAGATTCTACAAAACAATACCAGCTAGGGTCTAGATGGGTTAGGTTAGGTTATATTACGATATAGACGTAATAATGTTCCCACCGAGATTTAGGGGCCGACCCGCCAGGAATGTTGGAAAATTCTACATACGAGATGTTAGGTTGTCTTAGGTTGGGATATACAACGTTATAGACGTATATAATGTTCCCACCGAGAAGTACGGGCCGACACGACCAGGATTTTGTAAAACATTACCAGCGAGGTTCGAGATGGGTTAGGTTAGGTTATATTGCGATACAGACGTATATAATGTGCCCACCGAGAAGTAGGGGCCGACCCGCCAGGAATGTTGGAAAATACTACATCCGAGATATTAGTTGCCTTATGCTAGGATATATAAGGTTATAGACGTATATAATGTCCCCACCGAGAAGTGCGGGCCGACACGACCGGGATTTTGTAAAACTTTACCAGCGAGGGTCTAGATGGGTTGGGTTAGGTTATATTACGATACAGACGTATATAATGTGCCCAGCGAGAAGTAGGGGCCGACACGCCAGGAATGTTGGAAAATACTACATCCGAGATGTTAGGTTCCCTTAGGTTAGGATATATAACGTTATAGACGTATATAATGTCCCCACAGAGAAGTAGGGCCCGACACGACCGGGATATTGTAAAACATTACCAGCGAGGGCCTAGATGGGTTTGGTTAGGTTATATTACGTTATAGACGTAAACAATGTTCCCACCGATAAGTGGGGCCGAACCGCCAGGAATGTTGTGAAATACTACATTCGAGATGTTAGGTTGCCTTAGGTTAGGATATATAACGTTATAGACGCATATAATGTTCGCACAAAGACGTACGGAACGACACGAACGGGATTCTGTAAAACATTACCAGCGAGGGTCTAGATGGGTTAGGTTAGGTTATATTACGATATAGACGTATATCATGTTCCCACCGAGAATTGGCGCCGACACGCCAGGAATGTTGGGAAATTCTACATTCGAGATGTTAGGTTGCCTCAGGTTAGGATATACAACGTCATAGACGTATATAATGTTCGGACCGAGACGTACGGGACGACACGAACGGGATTCTGTAAAACATTACCAGCGAGGGGCTAGATGAGGTAGATTATGTTATATTACGTTAAAGACGTAATAATGTTCCCACCGAGATTTAGGGGCCGACCCGCCAGGAATGTTGGAAAATTCTACATCCGAGATGTTAAGTTGCCTTAGGCTAGGATTTATAACGTTACAGACGTATACAATGTCCGCAGCGAGACGTACGGGACGACATGACCGGGATTCTGTAAAACATTACCAGCGAGGGGCTAGATGGGATAGGTTAGGTTATATTACGTTATAGACGTATATAATCTTCCCACCGAGAATTGGCGCCGACCCGCCAGGAATGTTGGAAAATACTACATGCGAGATGTTAAGTTGCCTTAGGTTAGGATACATAACGTTATAGACGTATATAATGTCCGCACCGAGACGTACGGGACGACACGAACGAGATTCTACAAAACAATACCAGCTAGGGTCTAGGTGGGTTAGGTTAGGTTATATTACGTTATAGACGTATATAATGTTCCCACCGAGAATTGGCGCCGACCCGCCAGGAATGTTGGGAAATTCTACATTCGAGATGTTAGGTTCCCCTAGGTTAGGATATATAACGTTATAGACGTATATAATGTCCCCACCGAGAAGTACGGGCCGACACGACCGGGATTTTGTAAAACTTTACCAGCGAGGGTCTAGATGGGTTAGGTTAGGTTATATTACGATACAGACGTATATAATGTGCCCAGCGAGAAGTAGGGGCCGACCCGCCAGGAATGTTGGAAAATACTACATCCGAGATGTTAGGTTCCCTTAGGTTAGGATATATAACGTTATAGACGTATATAATGTCCCCATAGAGAAGTAGGGCCTGACACGACCGGGATTTTGTAAAACATTACCAGCGAGGGCCTAGATGGGTTTGGTTAGTTTATATTACGTTATAGACGTAAACAATGTTCCCACCGATAAGTGGGGCCGAACCGCCAGGAATGTTGTGAAATACTACATTCGAGATGTTAGGTTGCCTTAGGTTGGGATATATAACTTTATAGGCTTATATAATATCCGCACCGGGACGTACGGGACGACAGGAACGGGATTCTGTAAAACATTACCAGCGAGGGTCTAGATGGGTTAGGTTAGGTAATATTACGATATAGACGTATATAATGTGCCCAGCGAGAAGTAGGGGCCGACCCGCCAGGAATGATGGAAAATACTACATCCGAGATGTTAGGTTCCCTTAGGTTAGGATATATAACGTTATAGACGTATATAATATCCGCACCGAGACGTACGGGACGACACGAACGGGATTCTGTAAAACATTACCAGCGAGGGTCTAGATGGGTGAGGTTAGGAAATATTACGATATAGACGTATATAATGTGCCCAACGAGAAGTAGGGCCGACCCGCCAGGAATGTTTCAAAACACTACATCCGAGATGTTAGGTTGCCTTAGGTTGGGATATATAACGTTATAGACGTATATAATATCCCCACCGGGAAGTACGGGCCGACACGACCGGGATTCTGAAAAACATTATCACCAAAGGGCAAAATGGGTTAGGTTAGGTTATATTACGTTATAGACGTTAACAATGTTCCCACCGAGAAGTGGTGCCGACCCGCCAGGAATGTGGTGAAATACTACATTCGAGATGTTAGGTTGCCTTAGGTGAGGATATATAACGTTATAGACGCATATAATGTTCGCACAAAGACGTACGGAACGACACGAACGGGATTCTGTAAAACATTACCAGTGAGGGTCTAGATGGGTTAGGTTAGGTTATATTACGATATAGACGTATATAATGTGCCCACCGAGAAGCAGGGGCCGACCCGCCAGGAATGTTGGAAAATTCTACATGCGAGATGTTAAGTTGCCTTAGGCTAGGGTATATAACGTTATAGACGTATATAATGTCCGCACCGAGACGTACGGGACGAAACGGCCGGCGTTCTGTAAAACATTATCACCGAGGGGCAAAATGGGTTAGGTTGGGTTATGTTACGATATATACGTATGTAATGTCCCCACCGAGCGGTAGGGACCGTCACGGCTGGAATGTTGTAAAATACAACATTCGCGATGTTAGGTTGCCTTATGTTAGGATATATAACGATATAGACGCATATAATGTTCGCACCGAGACGTACGGGACGACACGAACGGGATTCTGTAAAACATTACCAGCGAGGGTCTAGATGGGTTAGGTTAGGTTATATTACGTTATAGACGTAAACAATGTTCCCACCGATAAGTGGGGCCGACCCGCCAGGAGTGTTGTGAAATACTACATTCAAGATGTTAGGTTGCCTTAGGTTAGGATATATAACGTTATAGACGCATATAATGTTCGCACAAAGACGTACGGGACGACACGAACGGGATTCTGTAAAACATTACCAGCGAGGTTCTAGATGGGTTAGGTTAGGTTATATTGCGATATAGACGTATATAATATGCCCACCGAGAAGCAGGGGCCGACCCGCCAGGAATGTTGGAAAATACTACATCCGAGATGTTAGGTTCCCTTAGGTTAGGATATATAACGTTATAGACGTATATATTGTCCGCACCGAGACGTACGGGACGACACGAACTGGATTCTGTAAAACATTACCAGCGATGGGCTAGATGAGTTAGGTTATCTTATATTACGTTATAGACGTAATAATGTTCCCACCGAGATTTAGGGGCCGTCCCGCCAGGAATGTTAGAAAATACTACATCCGAGATGTTAAGTTGCCTTAGGTTAGTGTCTATAACGTTATAGACGTATATAATGTCCGCACCGAGACGTACGGGACGACACGAACGAGATTCTGTGAAACATTACCAACGAGGATCTAGATGGTTTAGGATAGGTTATATTACGTTATAGACGTAATGACGTTCCCACCGAGATTTAGAGGCCGACCCGCCAGGAATGTTGGAAAATACTACATCCGAGATGTTAAGTTGCCTTAGGTTAGGATATATAACGTTATAGACGTATATAATGTCCGCACCGAGACGTACGGGACGACACGAACGAGATACTGTGAAACATTACCAGCGAGGATCTAGATGGGTCAGGATAGGTTATATTACGTTATAGACGTAAATAATGTTCCCAACGAGAATTGGGGCCGACCCGCCAGAAATGTTGTGAAATACTACATTCGAGATGTTACGTTGCCTTCGGTTAGGATATATAACGTTATAGACGCATATAATGTCCCCACCGAGACGTACGGTACGATACGAACGGGATTCTGTAACACATTACCAGCGAGGGCCTAGATGGGTTTGGTTAGGTTATATTACGTTATAGACGTTAACAATGTTCCCACCGAGAATTGGTGCCGACCCGCCAGGAATGTTGTGAAATACTACTTTCGAGACGTTAAGTTGCCTTAGGTTAGGATATATAACGTTATAGACGCATATAATGTTCGCACAAAGACGTACGGGACGACACGAACGGGATTCTGTAGAACATTACCAGCGAGGGTCTAGATGGATTAGGTTAGGTTATATTACAATATAGACGTATATAATGTGCCCACCGAGAAGCAGGGGCCGACCCGCCAGGAATGTTGGAAAATACTACATCCGAGATCTTCAGTTGCCTTAGGCTAGGATATATAACGTTATAGACGTATATAATGTCCCCACCGAGAAGTACGGGCCGACACGTCCAGGAGTTTGAAAAACATTACCAGCGAGGTTCGAGATGGGTTAGGTTAGGTTATATTGCGATATAGACGTATATAATGTGCCCACCGAGAAGTAGGGGCCGACCCGCCAGGAATGTTGGAAAATACTACATCCGAGATATTAGTTGCCTTAGGCTAGGATATATAAGGTTATAGACGTATATAATGTCCCCACCGAGAAGTACGGGCCGACACGAACGGGATTCTGTAAAACATTACCAGCGACGGTCTAGATGGGTTAGGTTAGGTTATATTACGATATAGACGTATATAATGTGCCCACCGAGAAGCAGGGGCCGACGCGCCAGGAATGTTGGAAAATTCTACATGCGAGAGGTTAAATTGCCTTAGGCTAGGATATATAACGTTATAGACGTATATAATGTCCGCACCGAGACGTACGGTACGACATGACCGGGATTCTGTAAAACATTACCAGCGAGGGGCTAGATGGGATAGGTTAGGTTATATTACGTTATAGACGTATATCATGTTCCCACCGAGAGTTGGCGCCGACCCGCCAGGAATGTTGGGAAATTCTACATTCGAGATGTTAGGTTGCCTCAGGTTAGGATATATAACGTCATAGACGTATATAATGTTCGGAACGAGACGTACGGGACGACACGAACGGGATTCTGTAAAACATTACCAGCGAGGGGCTAGATGAGGTAGGTTATGTTATATTACGTTATAGACGTAATAATGTTCCCACCGAGATTTAGGGGCCGACCCTCCAGGAATGTTGGAAAATTCTACATCCGAGATGTTAAGTTGCCTTAGGCTAGGATTTATAACGTTATAGACGTATATAATGTCCGCAGCGAGACGTACGGGACGACACGAACGGGATTCTGTAAAACATTACCAGCGAGGGGCTAGATGGGATAGGTTAGGTTATATTACGTTATAGACGTATATAATCTTCCCACCGAGAATTGGCGCCGACCCGCCAGGAATGTTGGAAAGTACTACATGCGAGATGTTAAGTTGCCTTAGGTTAGGATACATAACGTTATAGACGTATATAATGTCCGCACCGAGACGTACCGGACGACAGGAACGAGATTCTACAAAACAATACCAGCTAGGGTCTAGATGGGTTAGGTTAGGTTATATTATGATATAGACGTAATAATGTTCCCACCGAGATTTAGGGGCCGACCCGCCAGGAATGTTGGAAAATTCTACATACGAGATGTTAGGTTGTCTTAGGTTGGGATATACAACGTTATAGACGTATATAATGTCCGCACCGAGACGTACGGGACGACACGACCTGGATTCTGTAAAACATTACCAGCGAGGGGCTAGATGGGATTGGTTAGGTTATATTACGTTATAGACGTATATAATGTTCCCACCGAGAATTGGCGCCGACCCGCCAGGAATGTTGTGAAAATACTACATCCGAGATATTAGTTGCCTCAGGCTAGGATATATAACGTTATAGACGTATATAATGTTCCCACCGAGAAGTACGGGCCGACACGACCAGGATTTTGTAAAACATTACCAGCGAGGTTCGAGATGGGTTAGGTTAGGTTATATTGCGATACAGACGTATATAATGTGCCCACCGAGAAGTAGGGGCCGACCCGCCAGGAATGTTGGAAAATACTACATCCGAGATATTAGTTGCCTTACGCTAGGATATATAAGGTTATAGACGTATATAATGTCCCCACCGAGAAGTACGGGCCGACACGACCGGGATTTTGTAAAACTTTACCAGCGAGGGTCTAGATGGGTTAGGTTAGGTTATATTACGATACAGACGTATATAATGTGCCCAGCGAGAAGTAGGGGCCGACACGCCAGGAATGTTGGAAAATACTGCATCCGAGATGTTAAGTTGCCTTAGGCTAGGATTTATAACGTTATAGACGTATATAATGTCCGCAGCGAGACGTACGGGACGACACGAACGGGATTCTGTAAAACATTACCAGCGAGGGGCTAGATGGGATAGGTTAGGTTATATTACGTTATAGACGTATATAATCTTCCCACCGAGAATTGGCGCCGACCCGCCAGGAATGTTGGAAAGTACTACATGCGAGATGTTAAGTTGCCTTAGGTTAGGATACATAACGTTATAGACGTATATAATGTCCGCACCGAGACGTACCGGACGACAGGAACGAGATTCTACAAAACAATACCAGCTAGGGTCTAGATGGGTTAGGTTAGGTTATATTACGATATAGACGTAATAATGTTCCCACCGAGATTTAGGGGCCGACCCGCCAGGAATGTTGGAAAATTCTACATACGAGATGTTAGGTTGTCTTAGGTTGGGATATACAACGTTATAGACGTATATAATGTCCGCACCGAGACGTACGGGACGACACGACCTGGATTCTGTAAAACATTACCAGCGAGGGGCTAGATGGGATAGGTTAGGTTATATTACGTTATAGACGTATATAATGTTCCCACCGAGAATTGGCGCCGACCCGCCAGGAATGTTGTGAAAATACTACATCCGAGATATTAGTTGCCTCAGGCTAGGATATATAACGTTATAGACGTATATAATGTTCCCACCGAGAAGTACGGGCCGACACGACCAGGATTTTGTAAAACATTACCAGCGAGGTTCGAGATGGGTTAGGTTAGGTTATATTGCGATACAGACGTATATAATGTGCCCACCGAGAAGTAGGGGCCGACCCGCCAGGAATGTTGGAAAATACTACATCCGAGATATTAGTTGCCTTATGCTAGGATATATAAGGTTATAGACGTATATAATGTCCCCACCGAGAAGTGCGGGCCGACACGACCGGGATTTTGTAAAACTTTACCTGCGAGGGTCTAGATGGGTTAGGTTAGGTTATATTACGATACAGACGTATATAATGTGCCCAGCGAGAAGTAGGGGCCGACACGCCAGGAATGTTGGAAAATACTACATCCGAGATGTTAGGTTCCCTTAGGTTAGGATATATAACGTTATAGACGTATATAATGTCCCCACAGAGAAGTAGGGCCCGACACGACCGGGATATTGTAAAACATTACCAGCGAGGGCCTAGATGGGTTTGGTTAGGTTATATTACGTTATAGACGTAAACAATGTTCCCACCGATAAGTGGGGCCGAACCGCCAGGAATGTTGTGAAATACTACATTCGAGATGTTAGGTTGCCTTAGGTTAGGATATATAACGTTATAGACGCATATAATGTTCGCACAAAGACGTACGGAACGACACGAACGGGATTCTGTAAAACATTACCAGCGAGGGTCTAGATGGGTTAGGTTAGGTTATATTACGATATAGACGTATATCATGTTCCCACCGAGAATTGGCGCCGACACGCCAGGAATGTTGGGAAATTCTACATTCGAGATGTTAGGTTGCCTCAGGTTAGGATATACAACGTCATAGACGTATATAATGTTCGGACCGAGACGTACGGGACGACACGAACGGGATTCTGTAAAACATTACCAGCGAGGGGCTAGATGGGATAGGTTAGGTTATATTACGTTATAGACGTATATAATCTTCCCACCGAGAATTGGCGCCGACCCGCCAGGAATGTTGGAAAATACTACATGCGAGATGTTAAGTTGCCTTAGGTTAGGATACATAACGTTATAGACGTATATAATGTCCGCACCGAGACGTACGGGACGACACGAACGAGATTCTACAAAACAATACCAGCTAGGGTCTAGGTGGGTTAGGTTAGGTTATATTACGTTATAGACGTATATAATGTTCCCACCGAGAATTGGCGCCGACCCGCCAGGAATGTTGGGAAATTCTACATTCGAGATGTTAGGTTCCCCTAGGTTAGGATATATAACGTTATAGACGTATATAATGTACCCACCGAGAAGTACCGGCCGACACGACCGGGATTTTGTAAAACATTACCAGCGAGGGTCTAGATGGGTTAGGTTAGGTTATATTGCGATACAGACGTATATAATGTGCACAGCGAGAAGTAGGGGCCGACCCGCCAGGAATGATGGAAAATACTACATCCGAGATGTTAGGTTCCCTTAGGTTAGGATATATAACGTTATAGTCGTATATAATGTCCCCACAGAGAAATAGGGCCCGACACGACCGGGATTTTGTAAAACATTACCAGCGAGGGCCTAGATGGGTTTGGTTAGGTTATATTACGTTATAGACGTAAACAATGTTCCCATCGATAAGTGGGACCGAACCGCCAGGAATGTTGTGAAATACTACATTCGAGATGTTAGGTTGCCTTAGGTTAGGATATATAACGTTATAGACGTATATAATGTCCCCACCGAGAAGTACGGGCCGACACGACCGGGATTTTGTAAAACTTTACCAGCGAGGGTCTAGATGGGTTAGGTTAGGTTATATTACGATACAGACGTATATAATGTGCCCAGCGAGAAGTAGGGGCCGACACGCCAGGAATGTTGGAAAATACTACATCCGAGATGTTAGGTTCCCTTAGGTTAGGATATATAACGTTATAGACGTATATAATGTCCCCACAGAGAAGAAGGGCCCGACACGACCGGGATATTGTAAAACATTACCAGCGAGGGCCTAGATGGGTTTGGTTAGGTTATATTACGTTATAGACGTAAACAATGTTCCCACCGATAAGTGGGGCCGAACCGCCAGGAATGTTGTGAAATACTACATTCGAGATGTTAGGTTGCCTTAGGTTAGGATATATAACGTTATAGACGCATATAATGTTCGCACAAAGACGTACGGAACGACACGAACGGGATTCTGTAAAACATTACCAGCGAGGGTCTAGATGGGTTAGGTTAGGTTATATTACGATATAGACGTATATCATGTTCCCACCGAGAATTGGCGCCGACACGCCAGGAATGTTGGGAAATTCTACATTCGAGATTTTAGGTTGCCTCAGGTTAGGATATACAACGTCATAGACGTATATAATGTTCGGACCGAGACGTACGGGACGACACGAACGGGATTCTGTAAAACATTACCAGCGAGGGGCTAGATGAGGTAGATTATGTTATATTACGTTATAGACGTAATAATGTTCCCACCGAGATTTAGGGGCCGACCCGCCAGGAATGTTGGAAAATTCTACATCCGAGATGTTAAGTTGCCTTAGGCTAGGATTTATAACGTTACAGACGTATATAATGTCCGCAGCGAGACGTACGGGACGACATGACCGGGATTCTGTAAAACATTACCAGCGAGGGGCTAGATGGGATAGGTTAGGTTATATTACGTTATAGACGTATATAATCTTCCCACCGAGAATTGGCGCCGACCCGCCAGGAATGTTGGAAAATACTACATGCGAGATGTTAAGTTGCCTTAGGTTAGGATACATAACGTTATAGACGTATATAATGTCCGCACCGAGACGTACGGGACGACACGAACGAGATTCTACAAAACAATACCAGCTAGGGTCTAGGTGGGTTAGGTTAGGTTATATTACGTTATAGACGTATATAATGTTCCCACCGAGAATTGGCGCCGACCCGCCAGGAATGTTGGGAAATTCTACATTCGAGATGTTAGGTTCCCCTAGGTTAGGATATATAACGTTATAGACGTATATAATGTACCCACCGAGAAGTACCGGCCGACACGACCGGGATTTTGTAAAACATTACCAGCGAGGGTCTAGATGGGTTAGGTTAGGTTATATTGCGATACAGACGTATATAATGTGCCCAGCGAAAAGTAGGGGCCGACCCGCCAGGAATGATGGAAAATACTACATCCGAGATGTTAGGTTCCCTTAGGTTAGGATATATAACGTTATAGTCGTATATAATGTCCCCACAGAGAAATAGGGCCCGACACGACCGGGATTTTGTAAAACATTACCAGCGAGGGCCTAGATGGGTTTGGTTAGGTTATATTACGTTATAGACGTAAACAATGTTCCCATCGATAAGTGGGGCCGAACCGCCAGGAATGTTGTGAAATACTACATTCGAGATGTTAGGTTGCCTTAGGTTGGGATATATAACGTTATAGTCGTATATAATATCCCCACCGGGAAGTACGGGCCGACACGACCGGGATTCTGAAAAACATTATCACCAAAGGGCAAAATGGGTTAGGTTAGGTTATATTACGTTGTAGATGTTAACAATGTTCCCACCGAGAAGTGGTGCCGACCCGCCAGGAATGTTGTGAAATACTGCATTCGAGATGTTAGGTTGCCTTAGGTTAGGATATATAACGTTATAGACGCATATAATGTTCGCACAAAGACGTACGGAACGACACGAACGGGATTCTGTAAAACATTACCAGCGAGGGTCTAGATGGGTTAGGTTAGGTTATATTACGTTATAGACGTAAACAATGTTCCCACCGATAAGTGGGGCCGAACCGCCAGGAGTGTTGTGAAATACTACATTCAAGATGTTAGGTTGCCTTAGGTTAGGATATATAACGTTATAGACGCATATAATGTTCGCACAAAGACGTACGGGACGACACGAACGGGATTCTGTAAAACATTACCAGCGAGGTTCTAGATGGGTTAGGTTAGGTTATATTGCGATATAGACGTATATAATATGCCCACCGAGAAGCAGGGGCCGACCCGCCAGGAATGTTGGAAAATACTACATCCGAGATGTTAGGTTCCCTTAGGTTAGGATATATAACGTTATAGACGTATATAATGTCCGCACCGAGACGTACGGGACGACACGAACTGGATTCTGTAAAACATTACCAGCGATGGGCTAGATGAGTTAGGTTATCTTATATTACGTTATAGACGTAATAATGTTCCCACCGAGATTTAGGGGCCGTCCCGCCAGGAATGTTAGAAAATACTACATCCGAGATGTTAAGTTGCCTTAGGTTAGTGTCTATAACGTTATAGACGTATATAATGTCCGCACCGAGACGTACGGGACGACACGAACGAGATTCTGTGAAACATTACCAACGAGGATCTAGATGGTTTAGGATAGGTTATATTACGTTATAGACGTAAATGATGTTCCCAAAGACAATTGGGGCCGACCCGCCGGGAATGTTGTGCAATACTACATTCGAGATGTTAGGTTGCCTTTGGTTAGGGTGTATAATGTTATAGATGCATATAATGATCTCACCGAATCGTACGGGACGACACGAACGAGATTCTGTGAAACACTACCAGCGAGGATCTAGATGGGTTAGGATAGGTTATATTACGTTATAGACGTAATGACGTTCCCACCGAGATTTAGAGGCCGTCCCGCCAGGAATGTTGGAAAATACTACATCCGAGATGTTAAGTTGCCTTAGGTTAGGATATATAACGTTATAGACGTATATAATGTCCGCACCGAGACGTACGGGACGACACGAACGAGATACTGTGAAACATTACCAGCGAGGATCTAGATGGGTCAGGATAGGTTATATTACGTTATAGACGTAAATAATGTTCCCAACGAGAATTGGGGCCGACCCGCCAGAAATGTTGTGAAATACTACATTCGAGATGTTAAGTTGCCTTAGGTTAGGATATATAACGTTATAGACGTATATAATGTCCGCACCGCGACGTACGGGACGACACGAACGAGATACTGTGAAACATTACCAGCGAGGATCTAGATGGGTTAGGATAGGTTATATTACGTTATAGACGTAATAACGTTCCCACCGAGATTTAGGGGCCGACCCGCCAGGATTGTTGGAAAATACTACATCCGAGATGTTAAGTTGCCTTAGGTTAGGATATATAACGTTATAGACGTATAAAATGTCCGCACCGAAACGTACGGGACGACACGAACGGGATTCTGTGAAACATTACCAGCGAGGATCTAGATGGGTTAGGATAGGTTATATTACGTTATAGACGTACATAATGTTCCCAACGAGAATTGGCGCCGACCCGCCAGGAATGTTGTGCAATACTACATCCGAGACGTTAGGTTCCCTTAGGTTAGGATATATAACGTTATAGACGTATATAATGTCCCCAACGGGAAGTACGGGCCGACACGACCGGGATTCTGTAAAACATTACCCGCGAGGATCTGGATGGGTTAGGATAGGTTATATTACGTAATAGACGTAAATAATGTTCCCAAAGTGAATTGGGGCCGACCCGCCAGAAATGTTGTGAACTACTACTTTCGAGATGTTAGGTTGCCTTAGGTTAGGATATATAACGTTATAGACGTATATAATGTCCGCACCGAGACGTACGGGACGACACGAACGAGATTCTGTGGAACATTACCAGCGAGGATCTAGATGGGTTAGGATAGGTTATATTACATTATAGACGTAAATAATGTTCCCAACGAGAATTGGGGCCGATCCGCCAGAAATGTTGTGAAATACTACATTCGAGATGTTAGGTTGCCTTAGGTTAGGATATATAACGTAATAGACGCATATAATGTCCCCACCGAGACATACGGGACGACACGACCGGTATTCTGTAAAACATTACCAGCGAGGGGCTAGATGGGTTAGGTTAGGTTATAATACGATATAGACGTATATAATGTCCCCACCGAGAAGTAGGGGCCATCACGCCTGGAATGTTGCAAAATACTACATCTGAGATCTTAAGTTGCCTTAGGCTAGGATATATAACGTTATAGACGTAAAGAATGTCCGCAACGAGACGTACGTAACGACACGACCGGGATTCTGTAAAACATTACCAGCGAGGGGCTAAATGGGTTAGGTTAGGTTATATTACGTTATAGACATATATAATGTTCCCACCGAGAAGTGGGGCCGACCCGCCAGGAATGTTGGAAAATACTACATCCGAGATGTTAGGTTGCCTTAGTTTGGGATATATAACGTTATAGACGTATATAATGTCCCCACCGGGAAGTACGGGCCGACACGGCTGGGATTCTGAAAAACATTGCCAGAAAGGATCTAGATGGGTTAGGATAGGTTATATTACGTTATAGACGTAAATAATGTTCCCAACGAGAATTGGGGCCGACCCGCCAGGAATGTTGTGAAATACTACATTCGAGATGTTAGCTTGCCTTAGGTCGGGATATATAACTTTATAGGCGTATATAATATCCGCACCGAGACGTACGGGACGACACGAACGGGATTCTGTGAAACTTTACCAGCGAGGGTCTAGGTGGGTTAGGTTAGGTTATAGTACGTTATAGACGTATATAATGTTCCCACCGAGAAGTAGGGGCCGACCCGCCAGGAATGTTGGAGAATACTACATCCGAGATATTAGTTGCCTTAGGCAAGGATATATAAGGTTATAGACGTATATAATGTCCGCACCGAGACGTGCGGGACGACACGAACGGGATTCTGTAACACATTACCAGCGAGGGCCTAGATGGGTTTGGTTAGGTTATATTACGTTATAGACGTAAACAATGTTCCCACCGAGAAGTGGGGCCGAACCGCCAGGAATGTTGTGAAATACTACATTCGAGATGTTAGCTTGCCTTAGGTCGGGATATATAACTTTATAGGCGTATATAATATCCGCACCGAGACGTACGGGACGACACGAACGGGATTCTGTGAAACATTACCAGCGAGGTGCTAGATGGGATAGGTTAGGTTATATTACGTTATAGACGTATATAATGTTCCCACCGAGAATTGGCGCCGACCCGCCAGGAATGTTGTGAAAATACTACATCCGAGATATTAGTTGCCTCAGGCTAGGATATATAACGTTATAGACGTATATAATGTCCCCACCGAGAAGTACGGTCCGACACGACCAGGCTTTTGTAAAACATTACCAGCGAGGTTCGAGATGGGTTAGGTTATGTTATATTGCGATATAGACGTATATAATGTGCCCACCGAGAAGTAGGGGCCGACCCGCCAGGAATGTTGGAAAATACTACATCCGAGATATTAGTTACCTTAGGCTAGGATATATAAGGTTATAGACGTATATAATGTCCCCACCGAGAAGTACGGGCCGACACGACCGGGATTTTGTAAAACTTTACCAGCGAGGGTCTAGATGGGTTAGGTTAGGTTATATTACGATACAGACGTATATAATGTGCCCAGCGAGAAGTAGGGGCCGACACGCCAGGAATGTTGGAAAATACTACATCCGAGATGTTAGGTTCCCTTAGGTTAGGATATATAACGTTATAGACGTATATAATGTCCCCACAGAGAAGTACGGACCGACACGACCGGGAATCTGTAAAACATTACCAGCGAGGGGCTTGATGGGATAGGTTAGGTTATATCACGTTATAGACGTATATAATGTTCCCAACGAGAATTGGGGCCGACCCGCCAGGAATGTTGTGAAATACTACATTCGAGACGTTAGGTTGCCTTAGGTTAGGATATATAACGTTATAGACGTATATAATGTCCCCACCGGGAAGTACGGGCCGACACGACCGGGGTTCTGAAAAACATTATCACCAAAGGGCAAAATGGGTTAGGTTAGGTTATATTGCGTTATAGACGTTAACAATATTCCCACCGAGAAGTGGTGCCGACTCGTCAGGAATGTTGTGAAATACTACATTCGAGATGTTAGGTTGTCTTAGGTTGGGATATATAACTTTATAGGCTTATATAATATCCGCACCGAGACGTACGGGACGACACGAGCGTTATTCTGCAAAACATTACCAGCGAGGGGCTAGATGGGTTAGATTAGGTTATATTACGATATAGACGTATATAATGTTCCCAACGAGAAGTGGGGCCGACCCGCCAGGAATGTTGGAAAATACTACATCCGAGATGTTAGGTTGCATTAGTTTGGGATATATAACGTTATAGACGTATATAATGTCCCCAGCGCGAAGTACGGGCCGACACGACTGGGATTCTGAAAAACATTACCAGCGAGGATCTAGATGGGTTAGGATAGGTTATATTACGTTATGGACGTAAATAATGTTCCCCTAGAGAATTGGGGCCGACCCGCCAGGAATGTTGTGAAATACTACATTCGAGATGTTAGGTTGCCTTAGGTTAGGATATATAACGTTATAGACGTATATAATGTCCCCACCGAGACGTACGGGACGACATGAACAGGATTCTGTAAAACATTACCAGCGAGGGGCTAGATGAGGTAGGTTATGTTATATTACGTTATAGACGTAATAATGTTCCCACCGAGATTTAGGGGCCGACCCGCCAGGAAGGTTGGAAAATTCTACATCCGAGATGTTAGGTTGCCTTAGGCTAGGATATATAACGTTATAGACGTATATAATGTCCGCAGCGAGACGTACGGGACGACATGACCGGGATTCTGTAAAACATTACCAGCGAGGGGCTAGATGGGATAGGTTATGTTATATTACGTTATAGACGTATATGATCTTCCCTCCGAGAATTGGCGCCGACCCGCCAGGAATGTTGGAAAATACAACATGCGAGATGTTAAGTTGCCTTAGGTTAGGATATATAACGTTATAGACGTATATAATGTACGCACCGAGACGTACGGGACGACACGAACGGGATTCTGTAAAACATTACCAGCGAGGGTCTAGATGGGTTAGGTTAGGTTATATTACGATA
Organism: Xylocopa violacea; assembly: GCA_963969225.1. NCBI lineage: Eukaryota > Metazoa > Arthropoda > Insecta > Hymenoptera > Apidae > Xylocopa > Xylocopa violacea. The sequence goes on along the minus strand of CAXAJV010000738.1, from coordinate 755,931 downwards.
TAGACGTATATAATGTTCCCACCGAGAAATGGCGCCGACCCGCCAGGAATGTTGTGAAATACTACATTGGAGATGTTAGGTTCCCTTAGGTTAGGATATATAACGTTATAGACGTATATAATGTCCCCACAGAGAAGTACCGGCCGACACGACCGGGATTTTGTAAAACTTTACCAGCGAGGGTCTAGATGGGTTAGGTTAGGTTATATCACGATATAGACGTATATAATGTGCCCAGCGAGTAGTAGGGGCCGACCCGCCAGGAATGATGGAAAATACTACATCCGAGATGTTAGGTTCCCTTAGGTTAGGATATATAACGTTATAGACGTATATAATGTCCCCACAGAGAAGTACGGCCCGACACGACCGGGATTTTGTAAAACATTACCAGCGAGGACCTAGATTGGTTTGGTTAGGTTATATTACGTTATAGGCGTATATAATGTTCCCACCGAGAAATGGCGCCGACCCGCCAGGAATGTTGTGAAATACTACATTGGAGATGTTGGGTTCCCTTAGGTTAGGATATATAACATTATAGACGTATATAATGTCCCCACAGGGAAGTACCGGCCGACACGACCGGGATTTTGTAAAACTTTACCAGCGAGGGTCTAGATGGGTTAGGTTAGGTTATATCACGATACAGACGTATATAATGTGCCCAGCGAGTAGTAGGGGCCGACCCGCCAGGAATGATGGAAAATACTACATCCGAGATGTTAGGTTCCCTTAGGTTAGGATATATAACGTTATAGACGTATATAATGTCCCCACAGAGAAGTACGGCCCGACACGACCGGGATTTTGTAAAACATTACCAGCGAGGACCTAGATTGGTTTGGTTAGGTTATATTACGTTATAGACGTAAACAATGTTCCTACCGATAAGTGGGGCCGAACCGCCAGGAATGTTGTGAATTACTACATTCGAGATGTTAGGTTGCCTTAGGTTGGGATATATAACTTTATAGGCTTATATAATATCCGCACCGAGACGTACGGGACGACACGAACGGTATTCTGCAAAACATTACCAGCGAGGGGCTAGATGGGTTAGATTAGGTTATATTACGATATAGACGTATATAATGTTCCCACCGAGAAGTGGGGCCGACCAGCCAGGAATGTTGTGAAATACTACATCCGAGATGTTTGGTTGCCTTAGTTTGGGATATATAACGTTATAGACGTATATAATGTCTCCAGCGCGAAGTACGGGCCGACACGACTGGGATTCTGAAAAACATTACCAGCGAGGATCTAGATGGGTTAGGATAGGTTATATTACGTTATAGACGTAAATAATGTTCCCAACGAGAATTGGCGCCGACCCGCCAGGAATGTTGGAAAATACAACATGCGAGATGTTAAGTTGCCTTAGGTTAGGATATATAACGTTATAGACGTATATAATGTCCGCACCGAGACGTACGGGACGACACGAACGGGATTCTGTAAAACATTACCAGCGAGGGTCTAGATGGGTTAGGTTAGGTGATATTACGATATAGACGTATATAATGTGCCCAACGAGAAATAGGGCCGACCCGCCAGGAATGTTGGAAAATACTACATCCGAGATGTTAAGTTGCCTTAGGCTAGGATATATAACGTTATAGACGTATATAATGTCCACACGGAGAAGTACGGGTCGACACGACCGGAATTTTGTAAAACATTACCAGCGAGGGTCTAGATGGGTCAGGTTAGGTTATATTACGTTATAGACGTAAATAATGTTCCCAACGAGAATTGGGGCCGACCCGCCAAGAATGTTGTGAAATACTACATTCGAGATGTTAGGTTGCCTTAGGTTGGGATATATAACGTTATAGACGTATATAATGTCCCCAGCGGGAAGTACGGGCCGACCCGACCGGGGTTCTGAAAAACATTATCACCAAAGGGCAAAATGGGTTAGGTTAGGTTATATTGCGTTATAGACGTTAACAATATTCCCACCGAGAAGTGGTGCCGACTCGTCAGGAATGTTGTGAAATACTATATTCGAGATGTTAGGTTGCCTTAGGTTAGGATATATAACGTTATAGACGTATATAATGTCCCCGCCGAGACGTACGGGACGACACGAACAGGATTCTGTAAAACATTACCAGCGAGGGCCTAGATTGGTTTGGATAGGTTATGTTACGTTATAGACGTAAACAATGTTCCCACCGATAAGTGGTGCCGAACCGCCAGGAATGTTGTGAATTACTACATTCGAGATGTTAGGTTGCCTTAGGTTGGGATATATAACTTTATAGGCTTATATAATATCCGCACCGAGACGTACGGGACGACACGAACGTTATTATGCAAAACATTACCAGCGAGGGGCTAGATGGGATAGGTTAGGTTATATTACGTTATAGACGTATATAATGTTCCCAACGAGAAGTGGGGCCGACCCGCCAGGAATGTTGGAAAATACTACATCCGAGATGTTAGGTTGCATTAGTTTGGGATATATAACGTTATAGACGTATATAATGTCCCCACCGCGAAGTACGGTCCGACTCGACTGGGATTCTGAAAAACATTACCAGCGAGGATCTAGATGGGATAGGATAGGTTATATTACGTTATAGACGTAAATTATGTTCCCAACGAGAATTGGGGCCGACCCGCCAGGAATATTGTGAAATACTACATTCGAGACGTTAGGTTGCCTTAGGTTAGGATATATAACGTTATAGACGCTTATAATGTCCCCACCGAGACGTACGGGACGACACGAACAGGATTCTGTAAAACATTATCAGCGAGGAGTTAGATGAGTTAGGTTATGTTATATTACGTTATAGACGTAATAATGTTCCCACCGAGATTTAGCGGCCGACCAGCCAGGAATGTTGTGAAATACTACATCCGAGATGTTGGGTTCCCTTAGGTTAGGATATATAACGCTATAGACGTATATAATGTCCCCACAGAGAAATAGGGCCCGACACGACCGGGATGTTGTAAAATATTACCAGCGAGGGCCTAGATGGGTTTGGTTAGGTTATATTACGTTATAGACGTAAACAATGTTCCCACCGATAAGTGGGGCCGAACCGCCAGGAATGTTGTGAAATACTACATTCGAGATGTTAGGTTGCCTTAGGTTGGGATATATAACTTTATAGGCTTATATAATATCCGCACCGAGACGTACGGGACGACACGAACGGGATTCTGTAAAACATTACCAGCGTGGGTCTAGATGGGTTAGGTTAGGTTATATTACGTTATAGACGTAAATAATGTTCCCAACGAGAATTGGGGCCGACCCGCCAGGAATGTTGTGAAATACTACATTCGAGATGTTAGGTTGCCTTAGGTTGGGATATATAACGTTATAGATGTATATAATGTCCCCACCGGGAAGTACGGGCCGACACGACCGGGGTTCTGAAAAACATTATCACCAAAGGGCAAAATGGGTTAGGTTAGGTTATATTGCGTTATACACGTTAACAATATTCCCACCGAGAAGTTGTGCCGACTCGTCAGGAATGTTGTGAAATACTACATTCGAGATGTTAGGTTGCCTTAGGCTAGGATATATAACGTTATAGACGTATATAATGTCCGCAGCGAGACGTACGGGACGACATGACCGGGATTCTGTAAAACATTACCAGCGAGGGGCTAGATGGGATAGGTTATGTTATATTACGTTATAGACGTATATAATCTTCCCACCGAGAATTGGCGCCGACCCGCCAGGAATGTTGGAAAATACAACATGCGAGATGTTAAGTTGCCTTAGGTTAGGATATATAACGTTATAGACGTATATAATGTACGCACCGAGACGTACGGGACGACACGAACGGGATTCTGTAAAACATTACCAGCGAGGATCTAGATGGGATAGGATAGGTTATATTATGTTATAGACGTAAATTATGTTCCCCACGGGAATTGGGGCCGACCCGCCAGGAATGTGGTGAAATACTACATTCGAGATGTTAGGTTGCCTTAGTTTAGGATATATAACGCTATAGACGCTTATAATGTCCCCACCGAGACGTACGGGACGACATGAACAGGATTCTGTAAAACATTACCAGCGAGGGGCTAGATGAGGTAGGTTATGTTATATTACGTTATAGACGTAATAATGTTCCCACCGAGATTTAGGGGCCGACCCGCCAGGAAGGTTGGAAAATTCTACATCCGAGATGTTAGGTTGCCTTAGGTTAGGATATATAACGTCATAGACGTACATAATGTTCGGACCGAGACGTACGGGACGACACGAACGGGATTCTGTAAAACATTACCAGCGAGGGTCTAGATGGGTTAAGTTAGGTTATATTACGATATAGACGTATATAATGTTCCCACCGAGAAATGGCGCCGACCCGCCAGGAATGTTGTGAAATACTACATTGGAGATGTTAGGTTCCCTTAGGTTAGGATATATAACGTTATAGACGTATATAATGTCCCCACCGAGAAGTACCGACCGACACGACCGGGATTTTGTAAAACTTTACCAGCGAGGGTCTAGATGGGTTAGGTTAGGTTATATCACGATACAGACGTATATAATGTGCCCAGCGAGTAGTAGGGGCCGACCCGCCAGGAATGATGGAAAATACTACATCCGAGATGTTAGGTTGCCTTAGGGTAGGATATATAACGTTATAGACGTATATAATGTCCCCACCGAGACGTACGGGACGACATGAACAGGATTCTGTTAACATTACCAGCGAGGGGCTAGATGAGGTAGGTTATGTTATATTACGTTATAGACGTAATAATGTTCCCACCGAGATTTAGGGGCCGACGCGCCAGGAAGGTTGGAAAATTCTACATCCGAAATGTTAAGTTGCCTTAGGCTAGGATATATAACGTTATAGACGTATATAATGTCCGCAGCGAGACGTACGGGACGACATGACCGGGATTCTGTAAAACATTACCAGCGAGAGGCTAGATACGATAGGTTAGGTTATTTTACGTTATAGACGTATATAATCTTCCCACCGAGAATTGGCGCCGACACGCCAGGAATGTTGGAAAATACAACATGCGAGATGTTAAGTTGCCTTAGGTTAGGAGATATAACGTTATAGACGTATATAATGTCCGCACCGAGACGCACGGGACGACACGAACGGGATTCTGAAAAACATTACCAGCGAGGATCTAGATGGGTTAGGATAGGTTATATTACGTTATAGACGTAAATAATGTTCCCAACGAGAATTGGGGCCGACCCGCCAGGAATGTTGTGAAATACTACATTCGAGATGTTAGGTTGCCTTAGGTTAGGATATATAACGTTATAGACGGATATAATGTCCCCACCGAGACGTACGGGACGACATGAACAGGATTCTGTAAAACATTACCAGCGAGGGGCTAGATGAGGTAGGTTATGTTATATTACGTTATAGACGTAATAATGTTCCCACCGAGATTCAGGGGCCGACCCGCCAGGAATGTTGGAAAATTCTACATCCGAGATGTTAAGTTGCCTTAGGCTAGGATATATAACGTTATAGACGTATATAATGTCCGCAGCGAGACGTACGGGACGACATGACCGGGATTCTGTAAAACATTACCAGCGAGGGGCTAGATGGGATAGGTTAGGTTATATTACGTTATAGACGTATATAATCTTCCCACCGAGAATTGGCACCGCCCAGCCAGGAATGTTGGAAAATACAACATGCGAGACGTTAAGTTGCCTTAGGATAGGATATATAACGTTATAGACGTATATAATGTCCGCACCGAGACTTACGGGACGACACGAACGGGATTCTGTAAAACATTACCAGCGAGGATCTAGATGGGATAGGAATGGTTATATTACGTTATAGACGTAAATTATGTTCCCAACGAGAATTGGGGCCGACCCGCCAGGAATGTTGTGAAATACTACATTCGAGATGTTAGGTTGCCTTAGGTTAGGATATATAACGTTATAGACGCTTATAATGTCCCCACCGAGACGTACGGGACGAAACGAACAGGATTCTGTAAAACATTACCAGCGAGGAGTTAGATGAGTTAAGTTATGTTATATTACGTTATAGACGTAATAATGTTCCCACCGAGATTTAGCGGCCGACCCGCCAGGAATGTTGTGAAATACTACATCCGAGATGTAGGGGTTCCGTTAGGTTATGATACATAAAGTTATAGACGTATATAATGTCCCCACAGAGAAATAGGGCCCGACGCGACCGGGATTTTGTAAAACATTACCAGCGAGGGCCTAGATGGGTTTCGTTAGGTTATATTGCGTTATAGAAGTAAACAATGTTCCCACCGATAAGTGGGGCCGAACCGCCAGGAATGTTGTGAAATACTACATTCGAGATGTTAGGTTGCCTTAGGTTGGGATATATAACATTATAGGCTTTTATAATATCCGCACCGAGACGTACAGGACGACACGAACGGGATTCTGTAAAACATTACCAGCGAGGGTCTAGATGGGTTAGGTTAGGTGATATTACGATATAGACGTATATAATGTGCCCAACGAGAAATAGGGCCGACCCGCCAGGAATGTTGGAAAATACTACATCGGAGATGTTAAGTTGCCTTAGGCTAGGATATATAACGTTATAGACGTATATAATGTCCACACGGAGAAGTACGGGTCGACACGACCGGAATTTTGTAAAACATTACCAGCGAGGGTCTAGATGGGTTAGGTTAGTTTATATTACGTTATAGACGTAAATAATGTTCCCAACGAGAATTGGGGCCGACCCGCCAGGAATGTTGTGAAATACTATATTCGAGATGTTAGGTTGCCTTAGGTTGGGATATATAACGCTATAGACGCTTATAATGTCCCCACCGAGACGTACGGGACGACATAAACAGGATTCTGTAAAATATTACCAGCGAGGGGCTAGATGAGGTAGGTTATGTTATATTACGTTATAGACGTAATAATGTTCCCACCGAGATTTATGGTCCGACCCGCCAGGAAGGTTGGAAAATTCTACATCCGAGATGTTAGGTTGCCTTAGGCTAGGATATATAACGTTATAGACGTATATAATGTCCGCAGCGAGACGTACGGGACGACATGACCGGGATTCTGTAAAACATTACCAGCGAGGGGCTAAATGGGATAGGTTAGGTTATATTACGTTATAGACGTATATAATGTCCGCACCGAGACGTACGGGACGACACGAACGGGATTCTGTAAAACATTACCAGCGAGGGGCTAGATGGGTTAGGTTAGGTTATATTACGTTATAGACGTATATAATGTTCCCACCGAGAAGTGGGGCCGACCCGCCAGGAATGTTGGAAAATACTACATCTGAGATGTTAGGTTGCCTTAGTTTGGGATATATAACGTTATAGACATATATAATGTCCCCACCAGGAAGTACGGGCCGACGCGACTTGGATTCTGAAAAACATTACAAGCGAGGATCTAGATGGGTTAGGATAGGTTATATTACGTTATAGACGTAAATAATGTTCCCAACGAGAATTGGGGCCGACCCGCCAGGAATGTTGTGAAATACTACATTCGAGATGTTAGGTTGCCTTAGGTTAGGATATATAACGTTATAGACGCATATAATGTCCCCACCGAGACGTACGGGACGACATGAACAGGATTCTGTAAAACATTACCAGCGAGGGGCTAGATGAGGTAGGTTGTGTTATATTACGTTATAGACGTAATAATGTTCCCACCGAGATTTAGGGGCCGACCCGCCAGGAATGTTGGAAAATTCTACATCCGAGATGTTAAGTTGCCTTAGGCTAGGATATATAACGTTATAGACGTATATAATGTCCGCAGCGAGACGTACGGGACGACATGACCGGGATTCTGTAAAACATTACCAGCGAGGGGCTAGATGGGATAGGTTAGGTTATATTACGTTATAGACGTATATAATCTTCCCACCGAGAATTGGCGCCGCCCAGCCAGGAATGTTGGAAAATACAACATGCGAGATGTTAAGTTGCCTTAGGATAGGATATATAACGTTATAGACGTATATAATGTCCGCACCGAGACTTACGGGACGACACGAACGGGATTCTGTAAAACATTACCAGCGAGGATCTAGATGGGATAGGATAGGTTATATTACGTTATAGACGTAAATTATGTTCCCAACGAGAATTGGGGCCGGCCCGCCAGGAATGTTGTGAAATAATACATTCGAGATGTTAGATTGCCTTAGGTTAGGATATATAACGTTATAGACGCTTATAATGTCCCCACCGAGACGTACGGGACGACAGGAACAGGATTCTGTAAAACATTACCAGCGAGGAGTTAGATGAGTTAAGTTATGTTATATTACGTTATAGACGTAATAATGTTCCCACCGAGATTTAGCGGCCGACCCGCCAGGAATGTTGTGAAATACTACATCCGAGATGTTGGGTTCCGTTAGGTTAGGATATATAACGTTATAGACGTATATAATGTCCCCACAGAGAAATAGGGCCCGACGCGACCGGGATTTTGTAAAACATTACCAACGAGGGCCTAGATGGGTTTCGTTAGGTTATATTGCGTTATAGAAGTAAACAATGTTCCCACCGATAAGTGGGGCCGAACCGCCAGGAATGTTGTGAAATACTACATTCGAGATGTTAGGTTGCCTTAGGTTGGGATATATAACTTTATAGGCTTATATAATATCCGCACCGAGACGTACAGGACGACACGAACGGGATTCTGTAAAACATTACCAGCGAGGGTCTAGATGGGTTAGGTTAGGTGATATTACGATATAGACGTATATAATGTGCCCAACGAGAAATAGGGCCGACCCGCCAGGAATGTTGGAAAATACTACATCGGAGATGTTAAGTTGCCTTAGGCTAGGATATATAACGTTATAGACGTATATAATGTCCACACGGAGAAGTACGGGTCGACACGACCGGAATTTTGTAAAACATTACCAGCGAGGGTCTAGATGGGTTAGGTTAGTTTATATTACGTTATAGACGTAAATAATGTTCCCAACGAGAATTGGGGCCGACCCGCCAGGAATGTTGTGAAATACTACATTCGAGATGTTAGGTTGCCTTAGGTTGGGATATATAACGCTATAGACGCTTCTAATGTCCCCACCGAGACGTACGGGACGACATAAACAGGATTCTGTAAAATATTACCAGCGAGGGGCTAGATGAGGTAGGTTATGTTATATTACGTTATAGACGTAATAATGTTCCCACCGAGATTTAGGGTCCGACCCGCCAGGAAGGTTGGAAGATTCTACATCCGAGATGTTAGGTTGCCTTAGGTTAGGATATATAACGTCATAGACGTATATAATGTTCGGACCGAGACGTACGGGACGACACCAACGGGATTCTGTAAAACATTACCAGCGAGGGTCTAGATGGGTTAGGTTAGGTTATATTACGATATAGACGTATATAATGTTCCCACCGAGAAATGGCGCCGACCCGCCAGGAATGTTGTGAAATACTACATTGGAGATGTTAGGTTCCCTTAGGTTAGGATATATAACGTTATAGACGTATATAATGTCCCCACAGAGAAGTACCGGCCGACACGACCGGGATTTTGTAAAACTTTACCAGCGAGGGTCTAGATGGGTTAGGTTAGGTTATATCACGATACAGACGTATATAATGTGCCCAGCGAGTAGTAGGGGCCGACCCGCCAGGAATGATGGAAAATACTACATCCGAGATGTTAGGTTCCCTTAGGTTAGGATATATAACGTTATAGACGTATATAATGTCCCCACAGAGAAGTAAGGCCCGACACGACCGGGATTTTGTGAAACATTACCAGCGAGGGCCTAGATTGGTTTGGTTAGGTTATATTACGTTATAGACGTAAACAATGTTCCCACCGATAAGTGGGGCCGAACCGCCAGGAATGTGTGAAATACTACATTCGAGATGTTAGGTTGCCTTAGGTTAGGATATATAACGTTATAGACGCATATAATGTCCCCACCGAGACGTACGGGACGACATGAACAGGATTCTGTAAAACATTACCAGCGAGGGGCTAGATGAGGTAGGTTATGTTATATTACGTTATAGACGTAATAATGTTCCCACCGAGATTTAGGGGCCGACCCGCCAGGAATGTTGGAAAATTCTACATCCGAGATGTTAAGTTGCCTTAGGCTAGGATATATAACGTTATAGACGTATATAATGTCCGCAGCGAGACGTACGGGACGACACGAACGGGATTCTGTAAAACATTACCAGCGAGGGGCTAGATGGGTTAGGTTAGGTTATATTACGTTATAGACGTATACAATGTTCCCTCCGAGAAGTGGGGCCGACCCGCCAGGAATGTTGGAAAATACTACATCCGAGATGTTAGGTTGCCTTATTTTGGGATATATAACGTTATAGACGTATATAATGTCCCCACCGGGAAGTACGGGCCGACGCGACTGGGATTCTGAAAAACATTACAAGCGAGGATCTAGATGGGTTAGGATAGGTTATATTATGTTATAGACGTAAATAATGTTCCCAACGAGAATTGGGGCCGACCCGCCAGGAATGTTGTGAAATACTACATCCGCGAAGTTTGGTTGCCTTTGTTTGGGATATATAACGTTATAGACGTATATAATGTCCCCACCGGGAAGTATGGGCCGACGCGACTGGGATTCTGAAAAACATTACCAGCGAGGATCTAGATGGGTTAGGATAGGTTATATTACGTTATAGACGTAAATAATGTTCCCAACGAGAATTGGGGCCGACCAGCCAGGAATGTTGTGAAATACTACATTCGAGATGTTAGGTTGCCTTAGGTTAGGATATATAATGTTATAGACGCATATAATGTCCCCACCGAGACGTACGGGACGACATGAACAGGATTCTGTAAAACATTACCAGCGAGGGGCTAGATGAGGTAGGTTATGTTATATTACGCTATAGACGTAATACTGTTCCCACCGAGATTTAGGGGCCGACCCGCCAGGAATGTAGGAAAATTCTACATCCGAGATGTTAAGTTGCCTTAGGCTAGGATATATAACGTTATAGACGTATATAATGTCCGCAGCGAGACGTACGGGACGACATGACCGGGATTCTGTAAAACATTACCAGCGAGGGGCTAAATGGGATAGGTTAGGTTATATTACGTTATAGACGTATATAATGTCCGCACCGAGACGTACGGGACGACACGAACGGGATTCTGTAAAACATTACCAGCGAGGGGCTAAATGGGATAGGTTAGGTTATATTACGTTATAGACGTAAATAATGTTCCCAACGAGAATTCGCGCCGACCCGCCAGGAATGTTGGAAAATACAACATGCGAGATGTTAAGTTGCCTTAGGTTAGGATATATAACGTTATAGACCTATATAATATACGCACAGAGACGTACGGGACGACACGAACGGGATTCTGTAAAACATTACCAGCGAGGATCTAGATGGGATAGGATAGGTTATATTACGTTATAGACGTAAATTATGTTCCCCACGAGAATTGGGGCCGACCCGCCAGGAATGTTGTGAAATACTACATTCGAGATGTTAGGTTGCCTTAGGTTAGGATATATAACGCTATAGACGCTTATAATGTCCCCACCGAGACGTACGGGACGACATGAACAGGATTCTGTAAAACATTACCAGCGAGGGGCTAGATGAGGTAGGTTATGTTATATTACGTTATAGACGTAATAATGTTCCCACCGAGATTTAGGGGCCGACCCGCCAGGAAGGTTGGAAAATTCTACTTCCGAGATGTTAGGTTGCCTTAGGTTAGGATATATAACGTCATAGACGTATATAATGTTCGGACCGAGACGTACGGGACGACACGAACGGGATTCTGTAAAACATTACCAGCGAGGGTCTAGATGGGTTAGGTTAGGTTATATTACGATATAGAAGTATATAATGTTCCCACCGAGAAATGGCGCCGACCCGCCAGGAATGTTGTGAAATACTACATTGGAGATGTTAGGTTCCCTTAGGTTAGGATATATAACGTTATAGACGTATATAATGTCCCCACCGAGAAGTACCGGCCGACACGACCGGGATTTTGTAAAACTTTACCAGCGAGGGTCTAGATGGGTTAGGTTAGGTTATATCACGATACAGACGTATATAATGTGCCCAGCGAGTAGTAGGGGCCGACCCGCCAGGAATGATGGAAAATACTACATCCGAGATGTTAGGTTCCCTTAGGTTAGGATATATAACGTTATAGACGTATATAATGTCCCCACAGAGAAGTAGGGCCCGACACGACCGGCATTTTGTAAAACATTACCAGCGAGGGCCTAGATTGGTTTGGTTAGGTTATATTACGTTATAGACGTAAACAATGTTCCCACCGATAAGTGGGGCCGAACCGCCAGGAATGTTGTGAATTACTACATTCGAGATGTTAGGTTGCCTTAGGTTGGGATATATAACTTTATAGGCTTATATAATATCCGCACCGAGACGTACGGGACGACACGAACGTTATTATGCAACACATTACCAGCGAGGGGCTAGATGGGTTAGGATAGGTTATATTACGTTATAGACGTAAATAATGTTCCCAACGAGAATTGGGGCCGACCAGCCAGGAATGTTGTGAAATACTACATTCGAGATGTTAGGTTGCCTTAGGTTAGGATATATAACGCTATAGACGCTTATAATGTCCCCACCGAGACGTACGGGACGACATGAACAGGATTCTGTAAAACATTACCAGCGAGGGGCTAGATGAGGTAGGTTATGTTATATTACGTTATAGACGTAATAATGTTCCCACCGAGATTTAGGGGCCGACCCGCCAGGAAGGTTGGAAAATTCTACATCCGAGATGTTAGGTTGCCTTAGGTTAGGATATATAACGTCATAGACGTATATAATGTTCGGACCGAGACGTACGGGACGACACGAACGGGATTCTGTAAAACATTACCAGCGAGGGGCTAGATGGGTTAGATTAGGTTATATTACGATATAGACGTATATAATGTTCCCACCGAGAAGTGGGGCCGACCCGCCAGGAATGTTGGAAAATACTACATCCGAGATTTAGGTTGCCTTAGTTTGGGATATATAACGTTATAGACGTATATAATGTCCCCAGCGCGAAGTACGGGCCGACACGACTGGGATTCTGAAAAACATTACCAGCGAGGATCTAGATGGGTTAGGATAGGTTATATTACGTTATGGACGTAAATAATGTTCCCAACGAGAATTGGGGCCGACCCGCCAGGAATGTGGTGAAATACTACATTCGAGATGTTAGGTTGGCTTAGGGTAGGATATATAACGTTATAGACGTATATAATGTCCGCAGCGAGAAGTACGGGTCGACACGACCGGAATTTTGTAAAACATTACCAGCGAGGGTCTAGATGGGTTAGGTTAGGTTATATTACGTTATAGACGTATATAATGTTCCCACCGAGAAGTGGGGCCGACCCGCCAGGAATGTTGGAAAATACTACATCCGAGATGTTAGGTTGCCTTAGTTTGGGATATATAACGTTATAGACGTATATAATGTCACCACCGGGAAGTATGGGCCGACGCGACTGGGATTCTGAAAAACATTACCAGCGAGGATCTAGATGGGTTAGGATAGGTTATATTACGTTATAGACGTAAATAATGTTCCCAACGAGAATTGGCGCCGACCCGCCAGGAATGTTGGAAAATACAACATGCGAGATGTTAAGTTGCCTTAGGTTAGGATATATAACGTTATAGACGTATATAATGTCCGCACCGAGACGTACGGGACGACACGAACGGGACTCTGTAAAACATTACCAGCGAGGGGCTAAATGGGTTAGGTTAGGTTATATTACGTTATAGACGTAATAATGTTCCCACCGAGATTTAGGGGCCGACCCGCCAGGAAGGTTGGAAAATTCTACATCCGAGATGTTAAGTTGCCTTAGGCTAGGATATATAACGTTATAGACGTATATAATGTCCGCAGCGAGACGTACGGGACGACATGACCGGGATTCTGTAAAACATTACCAGCGAGGGGCTAGATACGATAGGTTAGGTTATTTTACGTTATAGAAGTATATAATGTTCCCACCGAGAAGTGGGGCCGACCCGCCAGGAATGTTGGAAAATACTACATCCGAGATGTTAGGTTGCCTTAGTTTGGGATATATAACGTTATAGACGTATATAATGTCCCCACCTGGAAGTATGGGCCGACGCGACTGGGATTCTGAAAAACATTACCAGCGAGGATCTAGATGGGTTAGGATAGGTTATATTACATTATAGACGTAAATAATGTTCCCAACGAGAATTGGCGCCGACCCGCCAGGAATGTTGGAAAATACAACATGCGAGATGTTAAGTTGCCTTAGGTTAGGATATATAACGTTATAGACCTATATAATATACGCACAGAGACGTACGGGACGACACGAACGGGATTCTGTAAAACATTACCAGCGAGGATCTAGATGGGATAGGATAGGTTATATTACGTTATAGACGTAAATTATGTTCCCCACGAGAATTGGGGCCGACCCGCCAGGAATGTTGTGAAATACTACATTCGAGATGTTAGGTTGCCTTAGGTTAGGATATATAACGCTATAGACGCTTATAATGTCCCCACCGAGACGTACGGGACGACATGAACAGGATTCTGTAAAACATTACCAGCGAGGGGCTAGATGAGGTAGGTTATGTTATATTACGTTATAGACGTAATAATGTTCCCACCGAGATTTAGGGGCCGACCCGCCAGGAAGGTTGGAAAATTCTACTTCCGAGATGTTAGGTTGCCTTAGGTTAGGATATATAACGTCATAGACGTATATAATGTTCGGACCGAGACGTACGGGACGACACGAACGGGATTCTGTAAAACATTACCAGCGAGGGTCTAGATGGGTTAGGTTAGGTTATATTACGATATAGAAGTATATAATGTTCCCACCGAGAAATGGCGCCGACCCGCCAGGAATGTTGTGAAATACTACATTGGAGATGTTAGGTTCCCTTAGGTTAGGATATATAACGTTATAGACGTATATAATGTCCCCACCGAGAAGTACCGGCCGACACGACCGGGATTTTGTAAAACTTTACCAGCGAGGGTCTAGATGGGTTAGGTTAGGTTATATCACGATACAGACGTATATAATGTGCCCAGCGAGTAGTAGGGGCCGACCCGCCAGGAATGATGGAAAATACTACATCCGAGATGTTAGGTTCCCTTAGGTTAGGATATATAACGTTATAGACGTATATAATGTCCCCACAGAGAAGTAGGGCCCGACACGACCGGCATTTTGTAAAACATTACCAGCGAGGGCCTAGATTGGTTTGGTTAGGTTATATTACGTTATAGACGTAAACAATGTTCCCACCGATAAGTGGGGCCGAACCGCCAGGAATGTTGTGAATTACTACATTCGAGATGTTAGGTTGCCTTAGGTTGGGATATATAACTTTATAGGCTTATATAATATCCGCACCGAGACGTACGGGACGACACGAACGTTATTATGCAACACATTACCAGCGAGGGGCTAGATGGGTTAGGATAGGTTATATTACGTTATAGACGTAAATAATGTTCCCAACGAGAATTGGGGCCGACCAGCCAGGAATGTTGTGAAATACTACATTCGAGATGTTAGGTTGCCTTAGGTTAGGATATATAACGCTATAGACGCTTATAATGTCCCCACCGAGACGTACGGGACGACATGAACAGGATTCTGTAAAACATTACCAGCGAGGGGCTAGATGAGGTAGGTTATGTTATATTACGTTATAGACGTAATAATGTTCCCACCGAGATTTAGGGGCCGACCCGCCAGGAAGGTTGGAAAATTCTACATCCGAGATGTTAGGTTGCCTTAGGTTAGGATATATAACGTCATAGACGTATATAATGTTCGGACCGAGACGTACGGGACGACACGAACGGGATTCTGTAAAACATTACCAGCGAGGGTCTAGATGGGTTAGGTTAGGTTATATTACGATATAGACGTATATAATGTTCCCACCGAGAAATGGCGCCGACCCGCCAGGAATGTTGTGAAATACTACATTGGAGATGTTAGGTTCCCTTAGGTTAGGATATATAACGTTATAGACGTATATAATGTCCCCACCGAGAAGTGCCGGCCGACACGACCGGGATTTTGTAAAACTTTACCAGCGAGGGTCTAGATGGGTTAGGTTAGGTTATATCATGATACAGACATATATAATGTGCCCAGGGAGTAGTAGGGGCCGACCCGCCAGGAATGATGGAAAATACTACATCCGAGATGTTAGGTTCCCTTAGGTTAGGATATATAACGTTATAGACGTATATAATGTCCCCACAGAGAAGTAGGGCCCGACACGACCGGGATTTTGTAAAACATTACCAGCGAGGGCCTAGATTGGTTTGGTTAGGTTATATTACGTTATAGACGTAAACAAAGTTCCCACCGATAAGTGGGGCCGAACCGCCAGGAATGTTGTGAATTACTACATTCGAGATGTTAGGTTGCCTTAGGTTGGGATATATAACTTTATAGGCTTATATAATATCCGCACCGAGACGTACGGGACGACACGAACGGTATTCTGCAAAACATTACCAGCGAGGGGCTAGATGGGTTAGATTAGGTTATATTACGATATAGACGTATATAATGTTCCCACCGAGAAGTGGGGCCGACCCGCCAGGAATGTTGGAAAATACTACATCCGAGATTTAGGTTGCCTTAGTTTGGGATATATAACGTTATAGACGTGTATAATGTCCCCAGCGCGAAGTACGGGCCGACACGACTGGGATTCTGAAAAACATTACCAGCGAGGATCTAGATGGGTTAGGATAGGTTATATTACGTTATGGACGTAAATAATGTTCCCAACGAGAATTGGGGCCGACCCGCCAGGAATGTGGTGAAATACTACATTCGAGATGTTAGGTTGGCTTAGGGTAGGATATATAACGTTATAGACGTATATAATGTCCCCACCGAGACGTACGGGACGACATGAACAGGATTCTGTAAAACACTACCAGCGAGGGGCTAGATGAGGTAGGTTATGTTATATTACGTTATAGACGTAATAATGTTCCCACCGAGATTTAGGGGCCGACCCGCCAGGAAGGTTGGAAAATTCTACATCCGAGATGTTAGGTTGCCTTAGGCTAGGATATATAACGTTATAGACGTATATAATGTCCGCAGCGAGACGTACGGGACGACATGACCGGGATTCTGTAAAACATTACCAGCGAGGGGCTAGATACGATAGGTTAGGTTATTTTACGTTATAGAAGTATATAATGTTCCCACCGAGAAGTGGGGCCGACCCGCCAGGAATGTTGGAAAATACTACATCCGAGATGTTAGGTTGCCTTAGTTTGGGATATATAACGTTATAGACGTATATAATGTCCCCACCTGGAAGTATGGGCCGACGCGACTGGGATTCTGAAAAACATTACCAGTGAGGATCTAGATGGGTTAGGATAGGTTATATTACATTATAGACGTAAATAATGTTCCCAACGAGAATTGGCGCCGACCCGCCAGGAATGTTGGAAAATACAACATGCGAGATGTTAAGTTGCCTTAGGTTAGGATATATAACGTTATAGACCTATATAATATACGCACAGAGACGTACGGGACGACACGAACGGGATTCTGTAAAACATTACCAGCGAGGATCTAGATGGGATAGGATAGGTTATATTACGTTATAGACGTAAATTATGTTCCCCACGAGAATTGGGGCCGACCCGCCAGGAATGTTGTGAAATACTACATTCGAGATGTTAGGTTGCCTTAGGTTAGGATATATAACGCTATAGACGCTTATAATGTCCCCACCGAGACGTACGGGACGACATGAACAGGATTCTGTAAAACATTACCAGCGAGGGGCTAGATGAGGTAGGTTATGTTATATTACGTTATAGACGTAATAATGTTCCCACCGAGATTTAGGGGCCGACCCGCCAGGAAGGTTGGAAAATTCTACTTCCGAGATGTTAGGTTGCCTTAGGTTAGGATATATAACGTCATAGACGTATATAATGTTCGGACCGAGACGTACGGGACGACACGAACGGGATTCTGTAAAACATTACCAGCGAGGGTCTAGATGGGTTAGGTTAGGTTATATTACGATATAGAAGTATATAATGTTCCCACCGAGAAATGGCGCCGACCCGCCAGGAATGTTGTGAAATACTACATTGGAGATGTTAGGTTCCCTTAGGTTAGGATATATAACGTTATAGACGTATATAATGTCCCCACCGAGAAGTACCGGCCGACACGACCGGGATTTTGTAAAACTTTACCAGCGAGGGTCTAGATGGGTTAGGTTAGGTTATATCACGATACAGACGTATATAATGTGCCCAGCGAGTAGTAGGGGCCGACCCGCCAGGAATGATGGAAAATACTACATCCGAGATGTTAGGTTCCCTTAGGTTAGGATATATAACGTTATAGACGTATATAATGTCCCCACAGAGAAGTAGGGCCCGACACGACCGGCATTTTGTAAAACATTACCAGCGAGGGCCTAGATTGGTTTGGTTAGGTTATATTACGTTATAGACGTAAACAATGTTCCCACCGATAAGTGGGGCCGAACCGCCAGGAATGTTGTGAATTACTACATTCGAGATGTTAGGTTGCCTTAGGTTGGGATATATAACTTTATAGGCTTATATAATATCCGCACCGAGACGTACGGGACGACACGAACGTTATTATGCAACACATTACCAGCGAGGGGCTAGATGGGTTAGGATAGGTTATATTACGTTATAGACGTAAATAATGTTCCCAACGAGAATTGGGGCCGACCAGCCAGGAATGTTGTGAAATACTACATTCGAGATGTTAGGTTGCCTTAGGTTAGGATATATAACGCTATAGACGCTTATAATGTCCCCACCGAGACGTACGGGACGACATGAACAGGATTCTGTAAAACATTACCAGCGAGGGGCTAGATGAGGTAGGTTATGTTATATTACGTTATAGACGTAATAATGTTCCCACCGAGATTTAGGGGCCGACCCGCCAGGAAGGTTGGAAAATTCTACATCCGAGATGTTAGGTTGCCTTAGGTTAGGATATATAACGTCATAGACGTATATAATGTTCGGACCGAGACGTACGGGACGACACGAACGGGATTCTGTAAAACATTACCAGCGAGGGTCTAGATGGGTTAGGTTAGGTTATATTACGATATAGACGTATATAATGTTCCCACCGAGAAATGGCGCCGACCCGCCAGGAATGTTGTGAAATACTACATTGGAGATGTTAGGTTCCCTTAGGTTAGGATATATAACGTTATAGACGTATATAATGTCCCCACCGAGAAGTGCCGGCCGACACGACCGGGATTTTGTAAAACTTTACCAGCGAGGGTCTAGATGGGTTAGGTTAGGTTATATCATGATACAGACATATATAATGTGCCCAGGGAGTAGTAGGGGCCGACCCGCCAGGAATGATGGAAAATACTACATCCGAGATGTTAGGTTCCCTTAGGTTAGGATATATAACGTTATAGACGTATATAATGTCCCCACAGAGAAGTAGGGCCCGACACGACCGGGATTTTGTAAAACATTACCAGCGAGGGCCTAGATTGGTTTGGTTAGGTTATATTACGTTATAGACGTAAACAAAGTTCCCACCGATAAGTGGGGCCGAACCGCCAGGAATGTTGTGAATTACTACATTCGAGATGTTAGGTTGCCTTAGGTTGGGATATATAACTTTATAGGCTTATATAATATCCGCACCGAGACGTACGGGACGACACGAACGGTATTCTGCAAAACATTACCAGCGAGGGGCTAGATGGGTTAGATTAGGTTATATTACGATATAGACGTATATAATGTTCCCACCGAGAAGTGGGGCCGACCCGCCAGGAATGTTGGAAAATACTACATCCGAGATTTAGGTTGCCTTAGTTTGGGATATATAACGTTATAGACGTGTATAATGTCCCCAGCGCGAAGTACGGGCCGACACGACTGGGATTCTGAAAAACATTACCAGCGAGGATCTAGATGGGTTAGGATAGGTTATATTACGTTATGGACGTAAATAATGTTCCCAACGAGAATTGGGGCCGACCCGCCAGGAATGTGGTGAAATACTACATTCGAGATGTTAGGTTGGCTTAGGGTAGGATATATAACGTTATAGACGTATATAATGTCCCCACCGAGACGTACGGGACGACATGAACAGGATTCTGTAAAACACTACCAGCGAGGGGCTAGATGAGGTAGGTTATGTTATATTACGTTATAGACGTAATAATGTTCCCACCGAGATTTAGGGGCCGACCCGCCAGGAAGGTTGGAAAATTCTACATCCGAGATGTTAGGTTGCCTTAGGCTAGGATATATAACGTTATAGACGTATATAATGTCCGCAGCGAGACGTACGGGACGACATGACCGGGATTCTGTAAAACATTACCAGCGAGGGGCTAGATACGATAGGTTAGGTTATTTTACGTTATAGAAGTATATAATGTTCCCACCGAGAAGTGGGGCCGACCCGCCAGGAATGTTGGAAAATACTACATCCGAGATGTTAGGTTGCCTTAGTTTGGGATATATAACGTTATAGACGTATATAATGTCCCCACCTGGAAGTATGGGCCGACGCGACTGGGATTCTGAAAAACATTACCAGTGAGGATCTAGATGGGTTAGGATAGGTTATATTACATTATAGACGTAAATAATGTTCCCAACGAGAATTGGCGCCGACCCGCCAGGAATGTTGTGAAATACTACATTCGAGATGTTAGGTTGCCTTAGGTTAGGATATATAACGCTATAGACGCTTATAATGTCCCCACCGAGACGTACGGAACGACATGAACAGGATTCTGTAAAACATTACCAGCGAGGGGCTAGATGAGGTAGGTTATGTTATATTACGTTATAGACGTAATAATGTTCCCACCGAGATTTAGGGGCCGACCCGCCAGGAAGGTTGGAAAATTCTACATCCGAGATGTTAGGTTGCCTTAGGTTAGGATATATAACGTCATAGACGTATATAATGTTCGGACCGAGACGTACGGGACGACACGAACGGGATTCTGTAAAACATTACCAGCGAGGGTCTAGATGGGTTAGGTTAGGTTATATTACGATATAGAAGTATATAATGTTCCCACCGAGAAATGGCGCCGACCCGCCAGGAATGCTGTGAAATACTACATTGGAGATGTTAGGTTCCCTTAGGTTAGGATATATAACGTTATAGACGTATATAATGTCCCCACCGAGAAGTACCGGCCGACACGACCGGGATTTTGTAAAACTTTACCAGCGAGGGTCTAGATGGGTTAGGTTAGGTTATATCACGATACAGACGTATATAATGTGCCCAGCGAGTAGTAGGGGCCGACCCGCCAGGAATGATGGAAAATACTACATCCGAGATGTTAGGTTCCCTTAGGTTAGGATATATAACGTTATAGACGTATATAATGTCCCCACAGAGAAGTAGGGCCCGACACGACCGGCATT
Organism: Xylocopa violacea; assembly: GCA_963969225.1. Taxonomy (NCBI): domain Eukaryota; kingdom Metazoa; phylum Arthropoda; class Insecta; order Hymenoptera; family Apidae; genus Xylocopa; species Xylocopa violacea. The sequence goes on along the minus strand of CAXAJV010000738.1, from coordinate 734,381 downwards.
TTGTAAAACATTACCAGCGAGGGCCTAGATTGGTTTGGTTAGGTTATATTACGTTATAGACGTAAACAATGTTCCCACCGATAAGTGGGGCCGACCCGCCAGGAATGTTGGAAAATACTACATCCGAGATTTAGGTTGCCTTAGTTTGGGATATATAACGTTATAGACGTATATAATGTCCCCACCTGGAAGTATGGGCCGACGCGACTGGGATTCTGAAAAACATTACCAGCGAGGATCTAGATGGGTTAGGATAGGTTATATTACATTATAGACGTAAATAATGTTCCCAACGAGAATTGGCGCCGACCCGCCAGGAATGTTGGAAAATACAACATGCGAGATGTTAAGTTGCCTTAGGTTAGGATATATAACGTTATAGACGTATATAATGTACGCACCGAGACGTACGGGACGACACGAACGGGATTCTGTAAAACATTACCAGCGAGGATCTAGATGGGATAGAATAGGTTATATTACGTTATAGACGTAAATTATGTTCCCCACGAGAATTGGGGCCGACCCGCCAGGAATGTTGTGAAATACTACATTCGAGATGTTAGGTTGCCTTAGGTTAGGATATATAACGCTATAGACGCTTATAATGTCCCCACCGAGACGTACGGGACGACATGAACAGGATTCTGTAAAACATTACCAGCGAGGGGCTAGATGAGGTAGGTTATGTTATATTACGTTATAGACGTAATAATGTTCCCACCGAGATTTAGGGGCCGACCCGCCAGGAAGGTTGGAAAATTCTACTTCCGAGATGTTAGGTTGCCTTAGGTTAGGATATATAACGTCATAGACGTATATAATGTTCGGACCGAGACGTACGGGACGACACGAACGGGATTCTGTAAAACATTACCAGCGAGGGTCTAGATGGGTTAGGTTAGGTTATATTACGATATAGAAGTATATAATGTTCCCACCGAGAAATGGCGCCGACCCGCCAGGAATGTTGTGAAATACTACATTGGAGATGTTAGGTTCCCTTAGGTTAGGATATATAACGTTATAGACGTATATAATGTCCCCACCGAGAAGTACCGGCCGACACGACCGGGATTTTGTAAAACTTTACCAGCGAGGGTCTAGATGGGTTAGGTTAGGTTATATCACGATACAGACGTATATAATGTGCCCAGCGAGTAGTAGGGGCCGACCCGCCAGGAATGATGGAAAATACTACATCCGAGATGTTAGGTTCCCTTAGGTTAGGATATATAACGTTATAGACGTATATAATGTCCCCACAGAGAAGTAGGGCCCGACACGACCGGCATTTTGTAAAACATTACCAGCGAGGGCCTAGATTGGTTTGGTTAGGTTATATTACGTTATAGACGTAAACAATGTTCCCACCGATAAGTGGGGCCGAACCGCCAGGAATGTTGTGAATTACTACATTCGAGATGTTAGGTTGCCTTAGGTTGGGATATATAACTTTATAGGCTTATATAATATCCGCACCGAGACGTACGGGACGACACGAACGTTATTATGCAACACATTACCAGCGAGGGGCTAGATGGGTTAGGATAGGTTATATTACGTTATAGACGTAAATAATGTTCCCAACGAGAATTGGGGCCGACCAGCCAGGAATGTTGTGAAATACTACATTCGAGATGTTAGGTTGCCTTAGGTTAGGATATATAACGCTATAGACGCTTATAATGTCCCCACCGAGACGTACGGGACGACATGAACAGGATTCTGTAAAACATTACCAGCGAGGGGCTAGATGAGGTAGGTTATGTTATATTACGTTATAGACGTAATAATGTTCCCACCGAGATTTAGGGGCCGACCCGCCAGGAAGGTTGGAAAATTCTACATCCGAGATGTTAGGTTGCCTTAGGTTAGGATATATAACGTCATAGACGTATATAATGTTCGGACCGAGACGTACGGGACGACACGAACGGGATTCTGTAAAACATTACCAGCGAGGGTCTAGATGGGTTAGGTTAGGTTATATTACGATATAGACGTATATAATGTTCCCACCGAGAAATGGCGCCGACCCGCCAGGAATGTTGTGAAATACTACATTGGAGATGTTAGGTTCCCTTAGGTTAGGATATATAACGTTATAGACGTATATAATGTCCCCACCGAGAAGTGCCGGCCGACACGACCGGGATTTTGTAAAACTTTACCAGCGAGGGTCTAGATGGGTTAGGTTAGGTTATATCATGATACAGACATATATAATGTGCCCAGGGAGTAGTAGGGGCCGACCCGCCAGGAATGATGGAAAATACTACATCCGAGATGTTAGGTTCCCTTAGGTTAGGATATATAACGTTATAGACGTATATAATGTCCCCACAGAGAAGTAGGGCCCGACACGACCGGGATTTTGTAAAACATTACCAGCGAGGGCCTAGATTGGTTTGGTTAGGTTATATTACGTTATAGACGTAAACAAAGTTCCCACCGATAAGTGGGGCCGAACCGCCAGGAATGTTGTGAATTACTACATTCGAGATGTTAGGTTGCCTTAGGTTGGGATATATAACTTTATAGGCTTATATAATATCCGCACCGAGACGTACGGGACGACACGAACGGTATTCTGCAAAACATTACCAGCGAGGGGCTAGATGGGTTAGATTAGGTTATATTACGATATAGACGTATATAATGTTCCCACCGAGAAGTGGGGCCGACCCGCCAGGAATGTTGGAAAATACTACATCCGAGATTTAGGTTGCCTTAGTTTGGGATATATAACGTTATAGACGTGTATAATGTCCCCAGCGCGAAGTACGGGCCGACACGACTGGGATTCTGAAAAACATTACCAGCGAGGATCTAGATGGGTTAGGATAGGTTATATTACGTTATGGACGTAAATAATGTTCCCAACGAGAATTGGGGCCGACCCGCCAGGAATGTGGTGAAATACTACATTCGAGATGTTAGGTTGGCTTAGGGTAGGATATATAACGTTATAGACGTATATAATGTCCCCACCGAGACGTACGGGACGACATGAACAGGATTCTGTAAAACACTACCAGCGAGGGGCTAGATGAGGTAGGTTATGTTATATTACGTTATAGACGTAATAATGTTCCCACCGAGATTTAGGGGCCGACCCGCCAGGAAGGTTGGAAAATTCTACATCCGAGATGTTAGGTTGCCTTAGGCTAGGATATATAACGTTATAGACGTATATAATGTCCGCAGCGAGACGTACGGGACGACATGACCGGGATTCTGTAAAACATTACCAGCGAGGGGCTAGATACGATAGGTTAGGTTATTTTACGTTATAGAAGTATATAATGTTCCCACCGAGAAGTGGGGCCGACCCGCCAGGAATGTTGGAAAATACTACATCCGAGATGTTAGGTTGCCTTAGTTTGGGATATATAACGTTATAGACGTATATAATGTCCCCACCTGGAAGTATGGGCCGACGCGACTGGGATTCTGAAAAACATTACCAGCGAGGATCTAGATGGGTTAGGATAGGTTATATTACATTATAGACGTAAATAATGTTCCCAACGAGAATTGGCGCCGACCCGCCAGGAATGTTGTGAAATACTACATTCGAGATGTTAGGTTGCCTTAGGTTAGGATATATAACGCTATAGACGCTTATAATGTCCCCACCGAGACGTACGGAACGACATGAACAGGATTCTGTAAAACATTACCAGCGAGGGGCTAGATGAGGTAGGTTATGTTATATTACGTTATAGACGTAATAATGTTCCCACCGAGATTTAGGGGCCGACCCGCCAGGAAGGTTGGAAAATTCTACATCCGAGATGTTAGGTTGCCTTAGGTTAGGATATATAACGTCATAGACGTATATAATGTTCGGACCGAGACGTACGGGACGACACGAACGGGATTCTGTAAAACATTACCAGCGAGGGTCTAGATGGGTTAGGTTAGGTTATATTACGATATAGAAGTATATAATGTTCCCACCGAGAAATGGCGCCGACCCGCCAGGAATGCTGTGAAATACTACATTGGAGATGTTAGGTTCCCTTAGGTTAGGATATATAACGTTATAGACGTATATAATGTCCCCACCGAGAAGTACCGGCCGACACGACCGGGATTTTGTAAAACTTTACCAGCGAGGGTCTAGATGGGTTAGGTTAGGTTATATCACGATACAGACGTATATAATGTGCCCAGCGAGTAGTAGGGGCCGACCCGCCAGGAATGATGGAAAATACTACATCCGAGATGTTAGGTTCCCTTAGGTTAGGATATATAACGTTATAGACGTATATAATGTCCCCACAGAGAAGTAGGGCCCGACACGACCGGCATTTTGTAAAACATTACCAGCGAGGGCCTAGATTGGTTTGGTTAGGTTATATTACGTTATAGACGTAAACAATGTTCCCACCGATAAGTGGGGCCGACCCGCCAGGAATGTTGGAAAATACTACATCCGAGATTTAGGTTGCCTTAGTTTGGGATATATAACGTTATAGACGTATATAATGTCCCCACCTGGAAGTATGGGCCGACGCGACTGGGATTCTGAAAAACATTACCAGCGAGGATCTAGATGGGTTAGGATAGGTTATATTACATTATAGACGTAAATAATGTTCCCAACGAGAATTGGCGCCGACCCGCCAGGAATGTTGGAAAATACAACATGCGAGATGTTAAGTTGCCTTAGGTTAGGATATATAACGTTATAGACGTATATAATGTACGCACCGAGACGTACGGGACGACACGAACGGGATTCTGTAAAACATTACCAGCGAGGATCTAGATGGGATAGAATAGGTTATATTACGTTATAGACGTAAATTATGTTCCCCACGAGAATTGGGGCCGACCCGCCAGGAATGTTGTGAAATACTACATTCGAGATGTTAGGTTGCCTTAGGTTAGGATATATAACGCTATAGACGCTTATAATGTCCCCACCGAGACGTACGGGACGACATGAACAGGATTCTGTAAAACATTACCAGCGAGGGGCTAGATGAGGTAGGTTATGTTATATTACGTTATAGACGTAATAATGTTCCCACCGAGATTTAGGGGCCGACCCGCCAGGAAGGTTGGAAAATTCTACATCCGAGATGTTAGGTTGCCTTAGGTTAGGATATATAACGTCATAGACGTATATAATGTTGGGACCGAGACGTACGGGACGACACGAACGGGATTCTGTAAAACATTACCAGCGAGGGTCTAGATGGGTTAGGTTAGGTTATATTACGATATAGAAGTATATAATGTTCCCACCGAGAAATGGCGCCGACCCGACAGGAATGTTGTGAAATACTACATTGGAGATGTTAGGTTCCCTTAGGTTAGGATATATAACGTTATAGACGTATATAATGTCCCCACCGAGAAGTACCGGCCGACACGACCGGGATTTTGTAAAACTTTACCAGCGAGGGTCTGGATGGGTTAGGTTAGGTTATATCACGATACAGACGTATATAATGTGCCCAGCGAGTAGTAGGGGCCGACCCGCCAGGAATGATGGAAAATACTACATCCGAGATGTTAGGTTGCCTTAGTTTGGGATATATAACGTTATAGACGTATATAATGTCACCACCGGGAAGTATGGGCCGACGCGACTGGGATTCTGAAAAACATTACCAGCGAGGATCTAGATGGGTTAGGATAGGTTATATTACGTTATAGACGTAAATAATGTTCCCAACGAGAATTGGCGCCGACCCGCCAGGAATGTTGGAAAATACAACATGCGAGATGTTAAGTTGCCTTAGGTTAGGATATATAACGTTATAGACGTATATAATGTCCGCACCGAGACGTACGGGACGACACGAACGGGACTCTGTAAAACATTACCAGCGAGGGGCTAGATGGGTTAGATTAGGTTATATTACGATATAGACGTATATAATGTTCCCACCGAGAAGTGGGGCCGACCCGCCGGGAATGTTGGAAAATACTACATCCGAGATTTAGGTTGCCTTAGTTTGGGATATATAACGTTATAGACGTATATAATGTCCCCAGCGCGAAGTACGGGCCGACACGACTGGGATTCTGAAAAACATTACCAGCGAGGATCTAGATGAGTTAGGATAGGTTATATTACGTTATGGACGTAAATAATGTTCCCAACGAGAATTGGGGCCGACCCGCCAGGAATGTTGTGAAATACTACATTCGAGATGTTAGGTTGCCTTAGGGTAGGATATATAACGTTATAGACGTATATAATGTCCCCACCGAGACGTACGGGACGACATGAACAAGATTCTGTTAAACATTACCAGCGAGGGGCTAGATGAGGTAGGTTATGTTATATTACGTTATAGACGTAATAATGTTCCCACCGAGATTTAGGGGCCTACCCGCCAGGAAGGTTGGAAAATTCTACATCCGAGATGTTAAGTTGCCTTAGGCTAGGATATATAACGTTATAGACGTATATAATGTCCGCAGCGAGAAGTACGGGTCGACACGACCGGAATTTTGTAAAACATTACCAGCGAGGGTCTAGATGGGTTAGGTTAGGTTATATTACGTTATAGACGTATATAATGTTCCCACCGAGAAGTGGGGCCGACCCGCCAGGAATGTTGGAAAATACTACATCCGAGATGTTAGGTTGCCTTAGTTTGGGATATATAACGTTATAGACGTATATAATGTCACCACCGGGAAGTATGGGCCGACGCGACTGGGATTCTGAAAAACATTACCAGCGAGGATCTAGATGGGTTAGGATAGGTTATATTACGTTATAGACGTAAGTAATGTTCCCAACGAGAATTGGCGCCGACCCGCCAGGAATGTTGGAAAATACAACATGCGAGATGTTAAGTTGCCTTAGGTTAGGATATATAACGTTATAGACGTATATAATGTCCGCACCGAGACGTACGGGACGACACGAACGGGACTCTGTAAAACATTACCAGCGAGGGGCTAAATGGGTTAGGTTAGGTTATATTACGATATAGACGTATATAATGTTCCCAACGAGAAGTGGGGCCGACCCGCCAGGAATGTTGGAAAATACTACATCCGAGATGTTAGGTTGCCTTAGTTTGGGATATATAACGTTATAGACGTATATAATGTCCCCACCGCGAAGTTCGGTCCGACTCGACTGGGATTCTGAAAAACATTACCAGCGAGGATCTAGATGGGTTAGGATAGGTTATATTACGTTATAGACGTAAATAATGTTCCCAACGAGAATTGGGGCCGACCCGCCAGGAATGTTGTGAAATACTACATTCGAGATGTTAGGTTGCCTTAGGTTAGGATATATAACGTTATAGACGCATATAATGTCCCCACCGAGACGTACGGGACGACATGAACAGGATTCTGTAAAACATTACCAGCGAGGGGCTAGATGAGGTAGGTTATGTTATATTACGTTATAGACGTAATAATGTTCCCACCGAGATTTAGGGGCCGACCCGCCAGGAATGTTTGAAAATTCTACATCCGAGATGTTAAGTTGCCTTAGGCTAGGATATATAACGTTATAGACGTATATAATGTTCGGACCGAGACGTACGGGACGACACGAACGGGATTCTGTAAAACATTACCAGCGAGGGTCTAGATGGGTTAGGTTAGGTTATATTACGATATAGACGTATATAATGTTCCCACCGAGAAATGGCGCCGACCCGCCAGGAATGTTGTGAAATACTACATTGGAGATGTTAGGTTCCCTTAGGTTAGGATATATAACGTTATAGACGTATATAATGTCCCCACCGAGAAGTGCCGGCCGACACGACCGGGATTTTGTAAAACTTTACCAGCGAGGGTCTAGATGGGTAAGGTTAGGTTATATCATGATACAGACATATATAATGTGCCCAGGGAGTAGTAGGGGCCGACCCGCCAGGAATGATGGAAAATACTACATCCGAGATGTTAGGTTCCCTTAGGTTAGGATATATAACGTTATAGACGTATATAATGTCCCCACAGAGAAGTAGGGCCCGACACGACCGGGATTTTGTAAAACATTACCAGCGAGGGCCTAGATTGGTTTGGTTAGGTTATATTACGTTATAGACGTAAACAAAGTTCCCACCGATAAGTGGGGCCGAACCGCCAGGAATGTTGTGAATTACTACATTCGAGATGTTAGGTTGCCTTAGGTTGGGATATATAACTTTATAGGCTTATATAATATCCGCACCGAGACGTACGGGACGACACGAACGGTATTCTGCAAAACATTACCAGCGAGGGGCTAGATGGGTTAGATTAGGTTATATTACGATATAGACGTATATAATGTTCCCACCGAGAAGTGGGGCCGACCCGCCAGGAATGTTGGAAAATACTACATCCGAGATTTAGGTTGCCTTAGTTTGGGATATATAACGTTATAGACGTGTATAATGTCCCCAGCGCGAAGTACGGGCCGACACGACTGGGATTCTGAAAAACATTACCAGCGAGGATCTAGATGGGTTAGGATAGGTTATATTACGTTATGGACGTAAATAATGTTCCCAACGAGAATTGGGGCCGACCCGCCAGGAATGTGGTGAAATACTACATTCGAGATGTTAGGTTGGCTTAGGGTAGGATATATAACGTTATAGACGTATATAATGTCCCCACCGAGACGTACGGGACGACATGAACAGGATTCTGTAAAACACTACCAGCGAGGGGCTAGATGAGGTAGGTTATGTTACATTACGTTATAGACGTAATAATGTTCCCACCGAGATTTAGGGGCCGACCCGCCAGGAAGGTTGGAAAATTCTACATCCGAGATGTTAGGTTGCCTTAGGCTAGGATATATAACGTTATAGACGTATATAAGGTCCGCAGCGAGACGTACGGGACGACATGACCGGGATTCTGTAAAACATTACCAGCGAGGGGCTAGATACGATAGGTTAGGTTATTTTACGTTATAGAAGTATATAATGTTCCCACCGAGAAGTGGGGCCGACCCGCCAGGAATGTTGGAAAATACTACATCCGAGATGTTAGGTTGCCTTAGTTTGGGATATATAACGTTATAGACGTATATAATGTCCCCACCTGGAAGTATGGGCCGACGCGACTGGGATTCTGAAAAACATTACCAGCGAGGATCTAGATGGGTTAGGATAGGTTATATTACATTATAGACGTAAATAATGTTCCCAACGAGAATTGGCGCCGACCCGCCAGGAATGTTGTGAAATACTACATTCGAGATGTTAGGTTGCCTTAGGTTAGGATATATAACGCTATAGACGCTTATAATGTCCCCACCGAGACGTACGGAACGACATGAACAGGATTCTGTAAAACATTACCAGCGAGGGGCTAGATGAGGTAGGTTATGTTATATTACGTTATAGACGTAATAATGTTCCCACCGAGATTTAGGGGCCGACCCGCCAGGAAGGTTGGAAAATTCTACATCCGAGATGTTAGGTTGCCTTAGGTTAGGATATATAACGTCATAGACGTATATAATGTTCGGACCGAGACGTACGGGACGACACGAACGGGATTCTGTAAAACATTACCAGCGAGGGTCTAGATGGGTTAGGTTAGGTTATATTACGATATAGAAGTATATAATGTTCCCACCGAGAAATGGCGCCGACCCGCCAGGAATGCTGTGAAATACTACATTGGAGATGTTAGGTTCCCTTAGGTTAGGATATATAACGTTATAGAGGTATATAATGTCCCCACCGAGAAGTACCGGCCGACACGACCGGGATTTTGTAAAACTTTACCAGCGAGGGTCTAGATGGGTTAGGTTAGGTTATATCACGATACAGACGTATATAATGTGCCCAGCGAGTAGTAGGGGCCGACCCGCCAGGAATGATGGAAAATACTACATCCGAGATGTTAGGTTCCCTTAGGTTAGGATATATAACGTTATAGACGTATATAATGTCCCCACAGAGAAGTAGGGCCCGACACGACCGGCATTTTGTAAAACATTACCAGCGAGGGCCTAGATTGGTTTGGTTAGGTTATATTACGTTATAGACGTAAACAATGTTCCCACCGATAAGTGGGGCCGACCCGCCAGGAATGTTGGAAAATACTACATCCGAGATTTAGGTTGCCTTAGTTTGGGATATATAACGTTATAGACGTATATAATGTCCCCACCTGGAAGTATGGGCCGACGCGACTGGGATTCTGAAAAACATTACCAGCGAGGATCTAGATGGGTTAGGATAGGTTATATTACATTATAGACGTAAATAATGTTCCCAACGAGAATTGGCGCCGACCCGCCAGGAATGTTGGAAAATACAACATGCGAGATGTTAAGTTGCCTTAGGTTAGGATATATAACGTTATAGACGTATATAATGTACGCACCGAGACGTACGGGACGACACGAACGGGATTCTGTAAAACATTACCAGCGAGGATCTAGATGGGATAGAATAGGTTATATTACGTTATAGACGTAAATTATGTTCCCCACGAGAATTGGGGCCGACCCGCCAGGAATGTTGTGAAATACTACATTCGAGATGTTAGGTTGCCTTAGGTTAGGATATATAACGCTATAGACGCTTATAATGTCCCCACCGAGACGTACGGGACGACATGAACAGGATTCTGTAAAACATTACCAGCGAGGGGCTAGATGAGGTAGGTTATGTTATATTACGTTATAGACGTAATAATGTTCCCACCGAGATTTAGGGGCCGACCCGCCAGGAAGGTTGGAAAATTCTACATCCGAGATGTTAGGTTGCCTTAGGTTAGGATATATAACGTCATAGACGTATATAATGTTCGGACCGAGACGTACGGGACGACACGAACGGGATTCTGTAAAACATTACCAGCGAGGGTCTAGATGGGTTAGGTTAGGTTATATTACGATATAGAAGTATATAATGTTCCCACCGAGAAATGGCGCCCACCCGACAGGAATGTTGTGAAATACTACATTGGAGATGTTAGGTTCCCTTAGGTTAGGATATATAACGTTATAGACGTATATAATGTCCCCACCGAGAAGTACCGGCCGACACGACCGGGATTTTGTAAAACTTTACCAGCGAGGGTCTGGATGGGTTAGGTTAGGTTATATCACGATACAGACGTATATAATGTGCCCAGCGAGTAGTAGGGGCCGACCCGCCAGGAATGATGGAAAATACTACATCCGAGATGTTAGGTTGCCTTAGTTTGGGATATATAACGTTATAGACGTATATAATGTCACCACCGGGAAGTATGGGCCGACGCGACTGGGATTCTGAAAAACATTACCAGCGAGGATCTAGATGGGTTAGGATAGGTTATATTACGTTATAGACGTAAATAATGTTCCCAACGAGAATTGGCGCCGACCCGCCAGGAATGTTGGAAAATACAACATGCGAGATGTTAAGTTGCCTTAGGTTAGGATATATAACGTTATAGACGTATATAATGTCCGCACCGAGACGTACGGGACGACACGAACGGGACTCTGTAAAACATTACCAGCGAGGGGCTAGATGGGTTAGATTAGGTTATATTACGATATAGACGTATATAATGTTCCCACCGAGAAGTGGGGCCGACCCGCCGGGAATGTTGGAAAATACTACATCCGAGATTTAGGTTGCCTTAGTTTGGGATATATAACGTTATAGACGTATATAATGTCCCCAGCGCGAAGTACGGGCCGACACGACTGGGATTCTGAAAAACATTACCAGCGAGGATCTAGATGAGTTAGGATAGGTTATATTACGTTATGGACGTAAATAATGTTCCCAACGAGAATTGGGGCCGACCCGCCAGGAATGTTGTGAAATACTACATTCGAGATGTTAGGTTGCCTTAGGGTAGGATATATAACGTTATAGACGTATATAATGTCCCCACCGAGACGTACGGGACGACATGAACAAGATTCTGTTAAACATTACCAGCGAGGGGCTAGATGAGGTAGGTTATGTTATATTACGTTATAGACGTAATAATGTTCCCACCGAGATTTAGGGGCCTACCCGCCAGGAAGGTTGGAAAATTCTACATCCGAGATGTTAAGTTGCCTTAGGCTAGGATATATAACGTTATAGACGTATATAATGTCCGCAGCGAGAAGTACGGGTCGACACGACCGGAATTTTGTAAAACATTACCAGCGAGGGTCTAGATGGGTTAGGTTAGGTTATATTACGTTATAGACGTATATAATGTTCCCACAGAGAAGTGGGGCCGACCCGCCAGGAATGTTGGAAAATACTACATCCGAGATGTTAGGTTGCCTTAGTTTGGGATATATAACGTTATAGACGTATATAATGTCACCACCGGGAAGTATGGGCCGACGCGACTGGGATTCTGAAAAACATTACCAGCGAGGATCTAGATGGGTTAGGATAGGTTATATTACGTTATAGACGTAAGTAATGTTCCCAACGAGAATTGGCGCCGACCCGCCAGGAATGTTGGAAAATACAACATGCGAGATGTTAAGTTGCCTTAGGTTAGGATATATAACGTTATAGACGTATATAATGCCCGCACCGAGACGTACGGGACGACACGAACGGGACTCTGTAAAACATTACCAGCGAGGGGCTAAATGGGTTAGGTTAGGTTATATTACGATATAGACGTATATAATGTTCCCAACGAGAAGTGGGGCCGACCCGCCAGGAATGTTGGAAAATACTACATCCGAGATGTTAGGTTGCCTTAGTTTGGGATATATAACGTTATAGACGTATATAATGTCCCCACCGCGAAGTACGGTCCGACTCGACTGGGATTCTGAAAAACATTACCAGCGAGGATCTAGATGGGTTAGGATAGGTTATATTACGTTATAGACGTAAATAATGTTCCCAACGAGAATTGGGGCCGACCCGCCAGGAATGTTGTGAAATACTACATTCGAGATGTTAGGTTGCCTTAGGTTAGGATATATAACGTTATAGACGCATATAATGTCCCCACCGAGACGTACGGGACGACATGAACAGGATTCTGTAAAACATTACCAGCGAGGGGCTAGATGAGGTAGGTTATGTTATATTACGTTATAGACGTAATAATGTTCCCACCGAGATTTAGGGGCCGACCCGCCAGGAATGTTGGAAAATTCTACATTCGAGATGTTAAGTTGCCTTAGGCTAGGATATATAACGTTATAGACGTATATAATGTCCGCAGCGAGACGTACGGGACGACATGACCGGGATTCTGTAAAACATTACCAGCGAGGGGCTAGATACGATAGGTTAGGTTATTTTACGTTATAGACGTATATAATCTTCCCACCGAGAATTGGCGCCGACCCGCCAGGAATGTTGGAAAATACAACATGCGAGATGTTAAGTTGCCTTAGGTTAGGATATATAACGTTATAGACGTATATAATGTCCGCACCGAGACGTACGGGACGACACGAACGGGATTCTGTAAAACATTACCAGCGAGGGGCTAGATGGGTTAGGTTAGGTTATATTACGTTATAGACGTATATAATGTTCCCACCGAGAAGTGGGGCCGACCCGCCAGGAATGTTGGAAAATACTACATCCGAGATATTAGGTTGCCTTAGTTTGGGATATATAACGTTATAGACGTATATAATGTCCGCAGCGAGACGTACGGGACGACATGACCGGGATTCTGTAAAACATTACCAGCGAGGGGCTAAATGGGATAGGTTAGGTTATATTACGTTATAGACGTATATAATCTTCCCAACGAGAATTGCCGCCGACCCGCCAGGAATGTTGGAAAATACAACATGCGAGATGTTAAGTTGCCTTAGGTTAGGATATATAACGTTATAGACGTATATAATGTCCGCACCGAGACGTACGGGACGACACGAACGGGATGCTGTAAAACATTACCAGCGAGGGGCTAGATGGGTTAGGTTAGGTTATATTACGTTATAGACGTATATAATGTTCCCACCGAGAAGTGGGGCCGACCCGCCAGGAATGTTGGAAAATACTACATCCGAGATGTTAGGTTGCCTTAGTTTGGGATATATAACGTTATAGACGTATATAATATCCCCAGCGCGAAGTACGGGCCGACACGACTGGGATTCTGAAAAACATTACCAGCGAGGATCTAGATGGGTTAGGATAGGTTATATTACGTTATGGACGTAAATAATGTTCCCAACGAGAATTGGGGCCGACCCGCCAGGAATGTTGTGAAATACTACATTCGAGATGTTAGGTTGCCTTAGGTTAGGATATATAACGTTATAGACGTATATAATGTCCCCACCGAGACGTACGGGACGACATGAACAGGATTCTGTAAAACATTACCAGCGAGGGGCTAGATGAGGTAGGTTATGTTATATTACGTTATAGACGTAATAATGTTCCCACCGAGATTTAGGGGCCGACCCGCCAGGAAGGTTGGAAAATTCTACATCCGAGATGTTAGGTTGCCTTAGGCTAGGATATATAACGTTATAGACGTATATAATGTCCGCAGCGAGACGTACGGGACGACATGACCGGGATTCTGTAAAACATTACCAGCGAGGGGCTAGATGGGATAGGTTATGTTATATTACGTTATAGACGTATATAACCTTCCCACCGAGAATTGGCGCCGACCCGCCAGGAATGTTGGAAAATACAACATGCGAGATGTTAAGTTGCCTTAGGTTAGGATATATAACGTTATAGACGTATATAATGTCCGCACCGAGACGTACGGGACGACACGAACGGGATTCTGTAAAACATTACCAGCGAGGGGCTAGATGGGTTAGGTTAGGTTATATTACGTTATAGACGTATATAATGTTCCCACCGAGAAGTGGGGCCGACCCGCCAGGAATGTTGGAAAATACTACATCCGAGATGTTAGGTTGCCTTAGTTTGGGATATATAACGTTATAGACGTATATAATGTCCGCACCGAGACGTACGAGACGACACGAACGGGATTCTGTAAAACATTACCAGCGAGGGGCTAGATGGGTTAGGTTAGGTTATATTACGTTATAGACGTATATAATGTTCCCACCGAGAAGTGGGGCCGACAAGCCAGGAATGTTGGAAAATACTACATCCGAGATGTTAGGTTGCCTTAGTTTGGGATATATAACGTTATAGACGTATATAATGTCCGCAGCGAGACGTACGGGACGACATGACCGGGATTCTGTAAAACATTACCAGCGAGGGGCTAAATGGGATAGGTTAGGTTATATTACGTTATAGACGTATATAATCTTCCCACCGAGAATTGGCGCCGACCCGCCAGGAATGTTGGAAAATACAACATGCTCGATGTTAAGTTGCCTTAGGTTAGGATATATAACGTTATAGACGTATATAATGTCCGCACCGAGACGTACGGGACGACACGAACGGGATTCTGTAAAACATTACCAGCGAGGGGCTAGATGGGTTAGGTTAGGTTATATTACGTTATAGACGTAAATAATGTTCCCAACGAGAATTGAGGCCGACCCGCCAGGAATGTTGTGAAATACTACATTCGAGATGTTAAGTTGCCTTAGGTTAGGATATATAACGTTATAGACGTATATAATGTCCGCACCGAGGCGTACGGGACGACACGAACGGGATTCTGTAAAACATTACCAGCGAGGGGCTAGATGGGTTAGGTTAGGTTATATTACGTTATAGACGTATATAATGTTCCCACCGAGAAGTGGGGCCGACCCGCCAGGAATGTTGGAAAATACTACATCCGAGATGTTAGGTTGCCTTAGTTTGGGATATATAACGTTATAGACGTATATAATGTCCGCAGCGAGACGTACGGGACGACATGACCGGGATTCTGTAAAACATTACCAGCGAGGGGCTAAATGGGATAGGTTAGGTTATATTACGTTATAGACGTATATAATCTTCCCACCGAGAATTGGCGCCGACCCGCCAGGAATGTTGGAAACTACAACATGCGAGATGTTAAGTTGCCTTAGGTTAGGATATATAACGTTATAGACGTATATAATGTCCGCACCGAGACGTACGGGACGACACGAACGGGATTCTGTAAAACATTACCAGCGAGGGGCTAGATGGGTTAGGTTAGGTTATATTACGTTATAGACGTATATAATGTTCCCACCGAGAAGTGGGGCCGACAAGCCAGGAATGTTGGAAAATACTACATCCGAGATGTTAGGTTGCCTTAGTTTGGGATATATGACGTTATAGACGTATATAATGTCCGCACCGAGACGTACGGGACGACACGAACGGGATTCTGTAAAACATTACCAGCGAGGGGCTAGATGGGTTAGGTTAGGTTATATTACGTTATAGACGTATATAATGTTCCCACCGAGAAGTGGGGCCGACCCGCCAGGAATGTTGGAAAATACTACATCCGAGATGTTAGGTTGCCTTAGTTTGGGATATATAACGTTATAGACCTATATAATATCCCCAGCGCGAAGTACGGGCCGACACGACTGGGATTCTGAAAAACATTACCAGCGAGGATCTAGATGGGTTAGGATAGGTTATATTACGTTATGGACGTAAATAATGTTCCCAACGAGAATTGGGGCCGACCCGCCAGGAATGTTGTGAAATACTATATTCGAGATGTTAGGTTGCCTTAGGGTAGGATATATAACGTTATAGACGTATATAATGTCCCCACCGAGACGTACGGGACGACATGAACAGGATTCTGTAAAACATTACCAGCGAGGGGCTAGATGAGGTAGGTTATGTTATATTACGTTATAGACGTAATAATGTTCCCACCGAGATTTAGGGGCCGACCCGCCAGGAAGGTTGGAAAATTCTACATCCGAGATGTTAGGTTGCCTTAGGCTAGGATATATAACGTTATAGACGTATATAATGTCCGCAGCGAGACGTACGGGACGACATGACCGGGATTCTGTAAAACATTACCAGCGAGGGGCTAGATGGGATAGGTTATGTTATATTACGTTATAGACGTATATAACCTTCCCACCGAGAATTGGCGCCGACCCGCCAGGAATGTTGGAAAATACAACATGCGAGATGTTAAGTTGCCTTAGGTTAGGATATATAACGTTATAGACGTATATAATGTCCGCACCGAGACGTACGGGACGACACGAACGGGATTCTGTAAAACATTACCAGCGAGGGGCTAGATGGGTTAGGTTAGGTTATATTACGTTATAGACGTATATAATGTTCCCACCGAGAAGTGGGGCCGACCCGCCAGGAATGTTGGATAATACTACATCCGAGATGTTAGGTTGCCTTAGTTTGGGATATATAACGTTATAGACGTATATAATGTCCGCACCGAGACGTACGGGACGACACGAACGGGATTCTGTAAAACATTACCAGCGAGGGGCTAGATGGGTTAGGTTAGGTTATATTACGTTATAGACGTATATAATGTTCCCACCGAGAAGTGGGGCCGACAAGCCAGGAATGTTGGAAAATACTACATCCGAGATGTTAGGTTGCCTTAGTTTGGGATATATAACGTTATAGACGTATATAATGTCCGCAGCGAGACGTACGGGACGACATGACCGGGATTCTGTAAAACATTACCAGCGAGGGGCTAAATGGGATAGGTTAGGTTATATTACGTTATAGACGTATATAATCTTCCCACCGAGAATTGGCGCCGACCCGCCAGGAATGTTGGAAAATACAACATGCTAGATGTTAAGTTGCCTTAGGTTAGGATATATAACGTTATAGACGTATATAATGTCCGCACCGAGACGTACGGGACGACACGAACGGGATTCTGTAAAACATTACCAGCGAGGGGCTAGATGGGTTAGGTTAGGTTATATTACGTTATAGACGTAAATAATGTTCCCAACGAGAATTGAGGCCGACCCGCCAGGAATGTTGTGAAATACTACATTCGAGATGTTAAGTTGCCTTAGGTTAGGATATATAACGTTATAGACGTATATAATGTCCGCACCGAGACGTACGGGACGACACGAACGGGATTCTGTAAAACATTACCAGCGAGGGGCTAGATGGGTTAGGTTAGGTTATATTACGTTATAGACGTATATAATGTTCCCACCGAGAAGTGGGGCCGACCCGCCAGTAATGTTGGAAAATACTACAGCCGAGATGTTAGGTTGCCTTAGTTTGGAGTATATATAACGTTATAGACGTATATAATGTCCGCAGCGAGACGTACGGGACGACATGACCGGGATTCTGTAAAACATTACCAGCGAGGGGTTAAATGGGATAGGTTAGGTTATATTACGTTATAGACGTATATAATCTTCCCACAGAGAATTGGCGCCGACCCGCCAGGAATGTTGGAAAATACAACATGCGAGATGTTAAGTTGCCTTAGGTTAGGATATATAACGTTATAGACGTATATAATGTCCGCACCGAGACGTACGGGACGACACGAACGGGATTCTGTAAAACATTACCAGCGAGGGGCTAGATGGGTTAGGTTAGGTTATATTACGTTATAGACGTATATAATGTTCCCACCGAGAAGTGGGGCCGACCCGCCAGGAATGTTGGAAAATACTACATCCGAGATGTTAGGTTGCCTTAGTTTGGGATATATAACGTTATAGACGTATATAATATCCCCAGCGCGAAGTACGGGCCGATACGACTGGGATTCTGAAAAACATTACCAGCGAGGATCTAGATGGGTTAGGATAGGTTATATTACGTTATGGACGTAAATAATGTTCCCAACGAGAATTGGGGCCGACCCGCCAGGAATGTCGTGAAATACTATATTCGAGATGTTAGGTTGCCTTAGGGTAGGATATATAACGTTATAGACGTATATAATGTCTCCACCGAGACGTACGGGACGACATGACCGGGATTCTGTAAAACATTACCAGCGTGGGGCTAGATGGGATAGGTTATGTTATATTACGTTATAGACGTATATAACCTTCCCACCGAGAATTGGCGCCGACCCGCCAGGAATGTTGGAAAATACAACATGCGAGATGTTAAGTTGCCTTAGGTTAGGATATATAACGTTATAGACGTATATAATGTCCGCACCGAGACGTACGGGACGACACGAACGGGATTCTGTAAAACATTACCAGCGAGGGGCTAGATGGGTTAGGTTAGGTTATATTACGTTATAGACGTATATAATGTTCCCACCGAGAAGTGGGGCCGACAAGCCAGGAATGTTGGAAAATACTACATCCGAGATGTTAGGTTGCCTTAGTTTGGGATATATAACGTTATAGACGTATATAATGTCCGCAGCGAGACGTACGGGACGACATGACCGGGATTCTGTAAAACATTACCAGCGAGGGGCTAAATGGGATAGGTTAGGTTATATTACGTTATAGACGTATATAATCTTCCCAACGAGAATTGGCGCCGACCCGCCAGGAATGTTGGAAAATACAACATGCGAGATGTTAAGTTGCCTTAGGTTAGGATATATAACGTTATAGACGTATATAATGTCCGCACCGAGACGTACGGGACGACACGAACGGGATTCTGTAAAACATTACCAGCGAGGGGCTAGATGGGTTAGGTTAGGTTATATTACGTTATAGACGTATATAATGTTCCCACCGAGAAGTGGTGCCGACCCGCCAGGAATGTTGGAAAATACTACATCCGAGATATTAGGTTGCCTTAGCTTGGGATATATAACGTTATAGACGTATATAATGTCCCCACCGGTAAGTACGGGCCGACGCGACTGGGATTCTGAAAAACATTACAAGCGAGGATCTAGATGGGTTAGGATAGGTTATATTACGTTATAGACGTATATAATCTTCCCAACGAGAATTGGCGCCGACCCGCCAGGAATGTTGGAAAATACAACATGCGAGATGTTAAGTTGCCTTAGGTTAGGATATATAACGTTATAGACGTATATAATGTCCGCACCGAGACGTACGGGACGACACGAACGGGATTCTGTAAAACATTACCAGCGAGGGGCTAGATGGGTTAGGTTAGGTTATATTACGTTATAGACGTATATAATGTTCCCACCGAGAAGTGGTGCCGACCCGCCAGGAATGTTGGAAAATACTACATCCGAGATATTAGGTTGCCTTAGCTTGGGATATATAACGTTATAGACGTATATAATGTCCCCACCGGTAAGTACGGGCCGACGCGACTGGGATTCTGAAAAACATTACAAGCGAGGATCTAGATGGGTTAGGATAGGTTATATTACGTTATAGACGTAAATAATGTTCCCAACGAGAATTGGGGCCGACCCGCCAGGAATGTTGTGAAATACTACATTCGAGATGTTAGGTTGCCTTAGTTTGGGATATATAACGTTACAGACGTACATAATGTGCCCACCGAGACGTACGGGACGACACGAACGGGATTCTGTAAAACATTACCAGCGAGGGTCTAGATGGGTTAGGTTAGGTGATATTACGATATAGACGTATATAATGTGCCCAACGAGAAATAGGGCCGACCCGCCAGGAATGTTGGAAAATACAACATGCGAGATGTTAAGTTGCCTTAGGCTAGGATATATAACGTTATAGACGTATATAATGTCCACACGGAGAAGTACGGGTCGACACGACCGGAATTTTGTAAAACATTACCAGCGAGGGTCTAGATGGGTTAGGTTAGGTTATATTACGTTATAGACGTAAATAATGTTCCCACCGATAAGTGGGGCCGAACCGCCAGGAATGTTGTGAATTACTACATTCGAGATGTTAGGTTGCCTTAGGTTGGGATATATAACTTTATAGGCTTCTATAATATCCGCACCGAGACGTACGGGATGACACGAACGTTATTCTGCAAAACATTACCAGCGAGGGGCTAGATGGGTTAGATTAGGTTATATTACGATATAGACGTATATAATGTTCCCACCGAGAAGTGGGGCCGACCCGCCAGGAATGTTGGAAAATACTACATCCGAGATGTTAGGTTGCCTTAGTTTGGGATATATAACGTTATAGACGTATATAATGTCCCCAGCGCGAAGTACGGGCCGACACGACTGGGATTCTGAAAAACATTACCAGCGAGGATCTAGATGGGTTAGGATAGGTTATATTACGTTATGGACGTAAATAATGTTCCCAACGAGAATTGGGGCCGACCCGCCAGGAATGTTGTGAAATACAACATTCGAGATGTTAGGTTGGCTTAGGGTAGGATATATAACGTTATAGACGTATATAATGTCCCCACCGAGACGTACGGGACGACATGAACAGGATTCTGTAAAACATTACCAGCGAGGGGCTAGATGAGGTAGGTTATGTCATATTACGTTATAGACGTAATAATGTTCCCACCGAGATTTAGGGGCCGACCCGCCAGGAATGTTGGAAAATACAACATGCGAGATGTTAGGTTGCCTTAGGGTAGGATATATAACGTTATAGACGTATATAATGTCCACACGGAGAAGTACGGGTCGACACGACCGGAATTTTGTAAAACATTACCAGCGAGGGTCTAGATGGGTTAGGTTAGGTTATATTACGTTATAGACGTAAATAATGTTCCCACCGATAAGTGGGGCCGAACCGCCAGGAATGTTGTGAATTACTACGTTCGAGATGTTAGGTTGCCTTAGGTTGGGATATATAACTTTATAGGCTTCTATAATATCCGCACCGAGACGTACGGGACGACACGAACGGGATTCTGTAAAACATTACCAGCGAGGGGCTAGATGGGTTAGGTTAGGTTATATTACGTTATAGACGTATATAATGTTCCCACCGAGAAGTGGGGCCGACCCGCCAGGAATGTTGTGAAATACTACATCGGAGATGTTTGGTTGCCTTAGTTTGGGATATATAACGTTATAGACGTATATAATGTCCCCAGCGCGAAGTACGGACCGACACGACTGGGATTCTGAAAAACATTACCAGCGAGGATCTAGATGAGTTAGGATAGGTTATATTACGTTATGGACTTAAATAATGTTCCCAACGAGAATTGGGGCCGACCCGCCAGGAATGTTGTGAAATACTACATTCGAGATGTTAAGTTGCCTTAGGTTAGGATATATAACGTTATAGACGTATATAATGTACGCACGGAGAAGTACGGGTCGACACGACCGGAATTTTGTAAAACATTACCAGCGAGGGTCTAGATGGGTTAGGTTAGGTTATATTACGTTATAGACGTAAATAATGTTCCCACCGATAAGTGGGGCCGAACCGCCAGGAATGTTGTGAATTACTACATTCGAGATGTTAGGTTGCCTTAGGTTGGGATATATAACTTTATGGGCTTCTATAATATCCGCACCGAGACGTACGGGATGACACGAACGTTATTCTGCAAAACATTACCAGCGAGGGGCTAGATGGGTTAGATTAGGTTATATTACGATATAGACGTATATAATGTTCCCACCGAGAAGTGGGGCCGACCCGCCAGGAATGTTGGAAAATACTACATCCGAGATGTTAGGTTGCCTTAGTTTGGGATATATAACGTTATAGACGTATATAATGTCCCCAGCGCGAAGTACGGGCCGACACGACTGGGATTCTGAAAAACATTACCAGCGAGGATCTAGATGGGTTAGGATAGGTTATATTACGTTATGGACGTAAATAATGTTCCCAACGAGAATTGGGGCCGACCCGCCAGGAATGTTGTGAAATACAACATTCGAGATGTTAGGTTGGCTTAGGGTAGGATATATAACGTTATAGACGTATATAATGTCCCCACCGAGACGTACGGGACGACATGAACAGGATTCTGTAAAACATTACCAGCGAGGGGCTAGATGAGGTAGGTTATGTCATATTACGTTATAGACGTAATAATGTTCCCACCGAGATTTAGGGGCCGACCCGCCAGGAATGTTGGAAAATACAACATGCGAGATGTTAGGTTGCCTTAGGGTAGGATATATAACGTTATAGACGTATATAATGTCCACACGGAGAAGTACGGGTCGACACGACCGGAATTTTGTAAAACATTACCAGCGAGGGTCTAGATGGGTTAGGTTAGGTTATATTACGTTATAGACGTAAATAATGTTCCCACCGATAAGTGGGGCCGAACCGCCAGGAATGTTGTGAATTACTACGTTCGAGATGTTAGGTTGCCTTAGGTTGGGATATATAACTTTATAGGCTTCTATAATATCCGCACCGAGACGTACGGGATGACACGAACGTTATTCTGCAAAACATTACCAGCGAGGGGCTAGATGGGTTAGATTAGGTTATATTACGATATAGACGTATATAATGTTCCCACCGAGAGGTGGGGCCGACCCGCCAGAAATGTTGGAAAATACTACATCCGAGATGTTAGGTTGCCTTAGTTTCGGATATATAACGTTATAGACGTATATAATGTCCCCAGCGCGAAGTACGGGCCGACACGACTGGGATTCTGAAAAACATTACCAGCGAGGATCTAGATGGGTTAGGATAGGTTATATTACGTTATGGACGTAAATAATGTTCCCAACGAGAATTGGGGCCGACCCGCCAGGAATGTTGTGAAATACAACATTCGAGATGTTAGGTTGGCTTAGGGTAGGATATATAACGTTATAGACGTATATAATGTCCCCACCGAGACGTACGGGACGACATGAACAGGATTCTGTAAAACATTACCAGCGAGGGGCTAGATGAGGTAGGTTATGTCATATTACGTTATAGACGTAATAATGTTCCCACCGAGATTTAGGGGCCGACCCGCCAGGAAGGTTGGAAAATTCTACATCCGAGATGTTAAGTTGCCTTAGGCTAGGATATATAACGTTATAGACGTATATAATGTCCGCAGCGAGACGTACGGGACGACATGACCGGGATTCTGTAAAACATTACCAGCGAGGGGCTAGATACGATAGGTTAGGTTATTTTACGTTATAGACGTATATAATCTTCCCACCGAGAATTGGCGCCGACCCGCCAGGAATGTTGGAAAATACAACATGCGAGATGTTAAGTTGCCTTAGGTTAGGAGATATAACGTTATAGACGTATATAATGTCCGCACCGAGACGCACGGGACGACACGAACGGGATTCTGTAAAACATTACCAGCGAGGGGCTAGATGGGTTAGGTTAGGTTATATTACGTTATAGACGTATATAATGTTCCCACCGAGAAGTGGGGCCGACCCGCCAGGAATGTTGTGAAATACTACATCGGAGATGTTTGGTTGCCTTAGTTTGGGATATATAACGTTATAGACGTATATAATGTCCCCAGCGCGAAGTACGGACCGACACGCCTGGGATTCTGAAAAACATTACCAGCGAGGATCTAGATGGGTTAGGATAGGTTATATTACGTTATGGACGTAAATAATTTTCCCAACGAGAATTGGGGCCGACCCGCCAGGAATGTTGTGAAATACTACATTCGAGATGTTAAGTTGCCTTAGGTTAGGATATATAACGTTATAGACGTATATAATGTACGCACGGAGAAGTACGGGTCGACACGACCGGAATTTTGTAAAACATTACCAGCGAGGGTCTAGATGGGTTAGGTTAGGTTATATTACGTTATAGACGTAAATAATGTTCCCACCGATAAGTGGGGCCGAACCGCCAGGAATGTTGTGAATTACTACATTCGAGATGTTAGGTTGCCTTAGGTTGGGATATATAACTTTATGGGCTTCTATAATATCCGCACCGAGACGTACGGGATGACACGAACGTTATTCTGCAAAACATTACCAGCGAGGGGCTAGATGGGTTAGATTAGGTTATATTACGATATAGACGTATATAATGTTCCCACCGAGAAGTGGGGCCGACCCGCCAGGAATGTTGGAAAATACTACATCCGAGATGTTAGGTTGCCTTAGTTTCGGATATATAACGTTATAGACGTATATAATGTCCCCAGCGCGAAGTACGGGCCGACACGCCTGGGATTCTGAAAAACATTACCAGCGAGGATCTAGATGGGTTAGGATAGGTTATATTACGTTATGGACGTAAATAATTTTCCCAACGAGAATTGGGGCCGACCCGCCAGGAATGTTGTGAAATACTACATTCGAGATGTTAGGTTGCCTTAGGTTGGGATATATAACTTTATAGGCTTATATAATATCCGCACCGAGACGTACGGGACGACACGAACGGTATTCTGCAAAACATTACCAGCGAGGGGCTAGATGGGTTAGATTAGGTTATATTACGATATAGACGTATATAATGTTCCCACCGAGAAGTGGGGCCGACCCGCCAGGAATGTTGGAAAATACTACATCCGAAATGTTAGGTTGCCTTAGTTTCGGATATATAACGTTATAGACGTATATAATGTCCCCAGCGCGAAGTACGGGCCGACACGCCTGGGATTCTGAAAAACATTACCAGCGAGGATCTAGATGGGTTAGGATAGGTTATATTACGTTATGGACGTAAATAATGTTCCCAACGAGAATTGGGGCCGACCCGCCAGGAATGTTGTGAAATACTACATTCGAGATGTTAGGTTGCCTTAGGTTGGGATATATAACTTTATAGGCTTATATAATATCCGCACCGAGACGTACGGGACGACACGAACGGTATTCTGCAAAACATTACCAGCGAGGGGCTAGATGGGTTAGATTAGGTTATATTACGATATAGACGTATATAATGTTCCCACCGAGAAGTGGGGCCGACCCGCCAGGAATGTTGGAAAATACTACATCCGAGATGTTAGGTTGCCTTAGTTTGGGATATATAACGTTATAGACGTATATAATGTCCCCAGCGCGAAGTACGGGCCGACACGACAGGGATTCTGAAAAACATTACCAGCGAGGGGCTAGATGAGGTAGGTTACGTTATATTACGTTATAGACGTATATAATGTTCCCACCGAGAAGTGGGGCCGACCCGCCAGGAATGTTGTGAAATACTACATCGGAGATGTTTGGTTGCCTTAGTTTGGGATATATAACGTTATAGACGTATATAATGTCCCCAGCGCGAAGTACGGACCGACACGACTGGGATTCTGAAAAACATTACCAGCGAGGATCTAGATGAGTTAGGATAGGTTATATTACGTTATGGACTTAAATAATGTTCCCAACGAGAATTGGGGCCGACCCGCCAGGAATGTTGTGAAATACTACATTCGAGATGTTAGGTTGCCTTAGGCTAGGATATATAACGTTATAGACGTATATAATGTCCGCAGCGAGACGTACGGGACGACATGACCGGGATTCTGTAAAACATTACCAGCGAGGGGCTAGATGAGATAGGTTATGTTATATTACGTTATAGACGTATATAATCTTCCCACCGAGAATTGGCGCCGACCCGCCAGGAATGTTGGAAAATACAACATGCGAGATGTTAAGTTGCCTTAGGTTAGGATATATAACGTTATAGACGTATATAATGTACGCACCGAGACGTACGGGACGACACGAACGGGATTCTGTAAAACATTACCAGCGAGGATCTAGATGGGATAGGATAGGTTATATTACCTTATAGACGTAAATTATGTTCCCCACGAGAATTGGGGCCGACCCGCCAGGAATGTTGTGAAATACTACATTCGAGATGTTAGGTTGCCTTAGGTTAGGATATATAACGCTATAGACGCTTATACTGTCCCCACCTAGACGTACGGGACGACATGAACAGGATTCTGTAAAACATTACCAGCGAGGGGCTAGATGAGGTAGGTTATGTTATATTACGTTATAGACGTAATAATGTTCCCACCGAGATTTAGGGGCCGACCCGCCAGGAAGGTTGGAAAATTCTACATCCGAGATGTTAGGTTGCCTTAGGTTAGGATATATAACGTCATAGACGTATATAATGTTCGGACCGAGACGTACGGGACGACACGAACGGGATTCTGTAAAACATTACCAGCGAGGGTCTAGATGGATTAGGTTAGGTTATATTACGATATAGACGTATATAATGTTCCCACCGAGAAATGGCGCCGACCCGCCAGGAATGTTGTGAAATACTACATTGGAGATGTTAGGTTCCCTTAGGTTAGGATATATAACGTTATAAACGTATATAATGTAACCACCGCGAAGTACCGGCCGACACGACCGGGATTTTGTAAAACTTTACCAGCGAGGGTCTAGATGGGTTAGGTTAGGTTATATCACGATACAGACGTATATAATGTGCCCAGCGAGTAGTAGGGGCCGACCCGCCAGGAATGATGGAAAATACTACATCCGAGATGTTAGGTTCCCTTAGGTTAGGATATATAACGTTATAGACGTATATAATGTCCCCAGCGCGAAGTACGGGCCGACACGACTGGGATTCTGAAAAACATTACCAGCGAGGATCCAGATGGGTTAGGATAGGTTATATTACGTTATGGACGTAAATAATGTTCCCAACGAGAATTGGGGCCGACCCACCAGGAATGTTGTGAAATACTACATTCGAGATGTTAGGTTGGCTTAGGGTAGGATATATAACGTTATAGACGTATATAATGTCCCCACCGAGACGTACGGGACGACATGAACAGGATTCTGTAAAACATTACCAGCGAGGGGCTAGATGAGGTAGGTTACGTTATATTACGTTATAGACGTAATAATGTTCCCACCGAGATTTAGGGGCCGACCCGCCAGGAAGGTTGGAAAATTCTTCATCCGAGATGTTAAGTTGCCTTAGGCTAGGATATATAACGTTATAGACGTATATAATGTCCGCAGCGAGACGTACGGGACGACATGACCGGGATTCTGTAATACATTACCAGCGAGGGGCTAGATACGATAGGTTAGGTTATTTTACGTTATAGACGTATATTATCTTCCCACCGAGAATTGGCGCCGACCCGCCAGGAATGTTGGAAAATACAACATGCGAGATGTTAAGTTGCCTTAGGTTAGGAGATATAACGTTATAGACGTATATAATGTCCGCACCGAGACGCACGGGACGACACGAACGGGATTCTGTAAAACATTACCAGCTAGGGGCTAGATGGGTTAGGTTAGGTTATATTACGTTATAGACGTATATAATGTTCCCACCGAGAAGTGGGGCCGACCTGCCAGGAATGTTGTGAAATACTGCATCCGAGATGTTTGGTTGCCTTAGTTTGGGATATATAACGTTATAGACGTATATAATGTCCCCTGCGCGAGGTACGGGCCGACACGACTGGGATTCTGAAAAACATTACCAGCGAGGATCTAGATGAGTTAGGATAGGTTATATTACGTTATGGACGTAAATAATGTTCCCAACGAGAATTGGGGCAGACCCGCCAGGAATGTTGTGAAATACTACATTCGAGATGTTAGGTTGCCTTAGGGTAGGATATATAACGTTATAGACGTATATAATGTCCCCACCGAGACGTACGGGACGACATGAACAGGATTCTGTAAAACATTACCAGCGAGGGGCTAGATGAGGTAGGTTATGTTATATTACGTTATAGACGTAATAATGTTCCCACCGAGATTTAGGGGCCGACCCGCCAGGAAGGTTGGAAAATTCTACATCCGAGATGTTAGGTTGCCTTAGGCTAGGATATATAACGTTATAGACGTATATAATGTCCGCAGCGAGACGTACAGGACGACATGACCGGGATTCTGTAAAACATTACCAGCGAGGGGCTAGATGGGATAGGTTATGTTATATTACGTTATAGACGTATATAATCTTCCCACCGAGAATTGGCGCCGACCCGCCAGGAATGTTGGAAAATACAACATGCGAGATGTTAAGTTGCCTTAGGTTAGGATATATAACCTTATAGACGTATATAATGTCCGCACCGAGACGTACGGGACGACACGAACGGGATTCTGTAAAACATTACCAGCGAGGGGCTAGATGGGATAGGTTATGTTATATTACGTTATAGACGTATATAATCTTCCCACCGAGAATTGGCGCCGTCCCGCCAGGAATGTTGGAAAATACAACATGCGAGATGTTAAGTTGCCTTAGGTTAGGATATATAACGTTATAGACGTATATAATGTCCGCACCGAGACGTACGGGACGACACGAACGGGATTCTGTAAAACATTACCAGCGAGGGGCTAGATGGGTTAGGTTAGGTTATATTACGTTATAGACGTATATAATGTTCCCACCGAGAAGTGGGGCCGACCCGCCAGGAATGTTGGAAAATACTACATCCGAGATGTTAGGTTGCCTTAGTTTGGGATATATAACGTTATAGACGTATATAATGTCCGCAGCGAGACGTACGGGACGACATGACCGGGATTCTGTAAAACATTACCAGCGAGGGGCTAAATGGGATAGGTTAGGTTATATTACGTTATAGACGTATATAATCTTCCCAACGAGAATTGGCGCCGACCCGCCAGGAATGTTGGAAAATACAACATGCGAGATGTTATGTTGCCTTAGGTTAGGATATATAACGTTATAGACGTATATAATGTCCGCACCGAGACGTACGGGACGACACGAACGGGATTCTGTAAAACATTACCAGCGAGGGGCTAGATGGGTTAGGTTAGGTTATATTACGTTATAGACGTATATAATGTTCCCACCGAGAAGTGGAGCCGACCCGCCAGGAATGTTGGAAAATACTACATCCGAGATGTTAGGTTGCCTTAGTTTGGGATATATAACGTTATAGACGTATATAATGTCCCCACCGGGAGGTACGGGCCGACGCGACTGGGATTCTGAAAAACATTACAAGCGAGGATCTAGATGGGTTAGGATAGGTTATATTACGTTATAGACGTAAATAATGTTCCCAACGAGAATTGGGGCCGACCCGCCAGGAATGTTGTGAAATACTACATTCGAGATGTTAGGTTGCCTTAGGTTGGGATATATAACGTTACAGACGTACATAATGTGCCCACCGAGACGTACGGGACGACACGAACGGGATTCTGTAAAACATTACAAGCGAGGGTCTAGATGGGTTAGGTTAGGTGATATTACGATATAGACGTATATAATGTGCCCAACGAGAAATAGGGCCGACCCGCCAGGAATGTTGGAAAATACAACATGCGAGATGTTAAGTTGCCTTAGGCTAGGATATATAACGTTATAGACGTATATAATGTCCACACGGAGAAGTACGGGTCGACACGACCGGAATTTTGTAAAACATTACCAGCGAGGGTCTAGATGGGTTAGGTTAGGTTATATTACGTTATAGACGTAAATAATGTTCCCACCGAGAAGTGGGGCCGAACCGCCAGGAATGTTGTGAATTACTACATTCGAGATGTTAGGTTGCCTTAGGTTGGGATATATAACTTTATAGGCTTCTATAATATCCGCACCGAGACGTACGGGATGACACGAACGTTATTCTGCAAAACATTACCAGCGAGGGGCTAGATGGGTTAGATTAGGTTATATTACGATATAGACGTATATAATGTTCCCACCGAGAAGTGGGGCCGACCCGCCAGGAATGTTGGAAAATACTACATCCGAGATGTTAGGATGCCTTAGTTTCGGATATATAACGTTATAGACGTATATAATGTCCCCAGCGCGAAGTACGGGCCGACACGCCTGGGATTCTGAAAAACATTACCAGCGAGGATCTAGATGGGTTAGGATAGGTTATATTACGTTATGGACGTAAATAATGTTCCCAACGAGAATTGGGGCCGACCCGCCAGGAATGTTGTGAAATAATACATACGAGATGTTAGGTTGCCTTAGGTTGGGATATATAACTTTATAGGCTTATATAATATCCGCACCGAGACGTATGGGACGACACGAACGGTATTCTGCAAAACATTACCAGCGAGGGGCTAGATGGGTTAGATTAGGTTATATTACGATATAGACGTATATAATTTTCCCACCGAGAAGTGGGGCCGACCCGCCAGGAATGTTGGAAAATACTACATCCGAGATGTTAGGTTGCCTTAGTTTGGGATATATAACGTTATAGACGTATATAATGTCCCCAGCGCGAAGTACGGGCCGACACGACTGGGATTCTGAAAAACATTACCAGCGAGGATCTAGATGGGTTAGGATAGGTTATATTACGTTATGGACGTAAATAATGTTCCCAACGAGAATTGGGGCCGACCCGCCAGGAATGTTGTGAAATACAACATTCGAGATGTTAGGTTGGCTTAGGGTAGGATATATAACGTTATAGACGTATATAATGTCCCCACCGAGACGTACGGGACGACATGAACAGGATTCTGTAAAACATTACCAGCGAGGGGCTAGATGAGGTAGGTTATGTCATATTACGTTATAGACGTAATAATGTTCCCACCGAGATTTAGGGGCCGACCCGCCAGGAAGGTTGGAAAATTCTACATCCGAGATGTTAAGTTGCCTTAGGCTAGGATATATAACGTTATAGACGTATATAATGTCCGCAGCGAGACGTACGGGACGACATGACCGGGATTCTGTAAAACATTACCAGCGAGGGGCTAGATGGGATAGGTTATGTTATATTACGTTATAGACGTATATAATCTTCCCACCGAGAATTGGCGCCGACCCGCCAGGAATGTTGGAAAATACTACATCCGAGATGTTAGGTTGCCTTAGTTTGGGATATATAACGTTATAGACGTATATAATGTGCCCACCGGGAAGTATGGGCCGACGCGACTGGGATTCTGAAAAACATTACCAGCGAGGATCTAGATGGGTTAGGATAGGTTATATTACGTTATAGACGTAAATAATGTTCCCAACGAGAATTGGCGCCGACCCGCCAGGAATGTTGGAAAATACAACATGCGAGATGTTAAGTTGCCTTAGGTTAGGATATATAACGTTATAGACGTATATAATGTCCGCACCGAGACGTACGGGACGACACGAACGGGACTCTGCAAAACATTACCAGCGAGGGGCTAGATGGGTTAGGCTAGGTTATATTACGATATAGACGTATATAATGTTCCCAACGAGAAGTGGGGCCGACCCGCCAGGAATGTTGGAAAATACTACATCCGAGATGTTAGGTTGCCTTAGTTTGGGATATATAACGTTATAGACGTATATAATGTCCCCACCGGGAAGTATGGGCCGACGCGACTGGGATTCTGAAAAACATTACCGGCGAGGATCTAGATGGGTTAGGATAGGTTATATTACGTTATAGACGTAAATTATGTTCCCAACGAGAATTGGGGCCGACCCGCCAGGAATGTTGTGAAATACTACATTCGAGATGTTAGGTTGCCTTAGGTTAGGATATATAACGTTATAGACGCTTATAATGTCCCCGCCGAGACGTACGGGACGACACGAACAGGATTCTGTAAAACATTACCAGCGAGGAGTTAGATGAGTTAGGTTATGTTATATTACGTTATAGACGTAATGATGTTCCCACCGAGATTTAGCGGCCGACCCGCCAGGAATGTTGTGAAATACTACATCCGAGATGTTGGGTTCCCTTAGGTTAGGATATATAACGTTATAGACGTATATAATGTCCCCACAGAGAAATAGGGCCCGACACGACCGGGATTTTGTAAAACATTACCAGCGAGGGCCTAGATGGGTTTGGTTAGGTTATATTACGTTATAGACGTAAACAATGTTCCCACCGATAAGTGGGGCCGAACCGCCAGGAATGTTGTGAAATACTACATTCGAGATGTTAGGTTGCCTTAGGTTGGGATATATAACTTTATAGGCTTATATAATATCCGCACCGAGACGTACGGGACGACATGAACAGGATTCTGTAAAACATTACCAGCGAGGGGCTAGATGAGGTAGGTTATGTTATATTACGTTATAGACGTATATAATGTGCCCAACGAGAAATAGGGCCGAACCGCCAGGAATGTTGTTAATTACTACATTCGAGATGTTAGGTTGCCTTAGGTTGGGATTTATAACTTTATAGGCTTATATAATATCCGCACCGAGACGTACGGGACGACACGAACGTTATTCTGCAAAACATTACCAGCGAGGGCCTAGATGGGTTTGGTTAGGTTATATTACGTTATAGACGTAAACAATGTTCCCACCGATAAGTGGGGCCGAACCGCCAGGAATGTTGTGAAATACTACATTCGAGATGTTAGGTTGCCTTAGGTTGGGATATATAACTTTATAGGCTTATATAATATCCGCACCGAGACGTACGGGACGACATGAACAGGATTCTGTAAAACATTACCAGCGAGGGGCTAGATGAGGTAGGTTATGTTATATTACGTTATAGACGTATATAATGTGCCCAACGAGAAATAGGGCCGAACCGCCAGGAATGTTGTTAATTACTACATTCGAGATGTTAGGTTGCCTTAGGTTGGGATTTATAACTTTATAGGCTTATATAATATCCGCACCGAGACGTACGGGACGACACGAACGTTATTCTGCAAAACATTACCAGCGAGGGGCTAGATGGGTTAGATTAGGTTATATTACGATATAGACGTATATAATGTTCCCACCGAGAAGTGGGGCCGACCCGCCAGGAGTGTTGTGAAATACTACATCCGAGATGTTTGGTTGCCTTAGTTTGGGATATATAACGTTATAGACGTATATAATGTCCCCAGCGCGAAGTACGGGCCGACACGACTGGGATTCTGAAAAACATTACCAGCGAGGATCTAGATGAGTTAGGATAGGTTATATTACGTTATGGACGTAAATAATGTTCCCAACGAGAATTGGGGCCGACCCGCCGGGAATGTTGTGAAATACTACATTCGAGATGTTAGGTTGGCTTAGGGTAGGATATATAACGTTATAGACGCATATAATGTCCCCACCGAGACGTACAGGACGACATGAACAGGATTCTGTAAAACATTACCAGCGAGGGGCTAGATGAGGTAGGTTATGTTATATTACGTTATAGACGTAATAATGTTCCCACCGAGATTTAGCGGCCGACCCGCCAGGAATGTTGTGAAATACTACATCCGAGATGTTGGGTTCCCTTAGGTTAGGATATATAACGTTATAGACGTATATACTGTCCCCACAGAGAAATAGGGCCCGACACGACCGGGATTTTGTAAAACATTACCAGCGAGGGCCTAGATGGGTGTGGTTAGGTTATATTACGTTATAGACGTAAACAATGTTCCCACCGATAAGTGGGGCCGAACCGCCAGGAATGTTGTGAATTACTACATTCGAGATGTTAAGTTGCCTTAGGTTGGGAAATATAACTTTATAGGCTTATATAATATCCGCACCGAGACGTACGGGACGACACGAACGTTATTCTGCAAAACATTACCAGCGAGGGGCTAGATGGGTTAGATTAGGTTATATTACGATATAGACGTATATAATGTTCCCACCGAGAAGTGGGGCCGACTCGCCAGGAATGTTGGAAAATACAACATGCGAGATGTTAAGTTACCTTAGGTTAGGATATATAACGTTATAGACGTATATAATGTCCCCACCGAGACGTACGGGACGACACGAACAGGATTCTGTAAAACATTACCAGCGAGGAGTTAGATGAGTTAGGTTATGTTATATTACGTTATAGACGTAATAATGTTCCGACCGAGATTTAGCGGCCGACCCGCCAGGAATGTTGTGAAATACTACATCCGAGATGTTGGGTTCCCTTAGGTTAGGATATATAACGTTATAGACGTATATAATGTCCCCACAGAGAAATAGGGCCCGACACGACCGGGATTTTGTAAAACATTACCAGCGAGGGCCTAGATGGGTGTGGTTAGGTTATATTACGTTATAGACGAAAACAATGTTCCCACCGATAAGTGGGGCCGAACCGCCAGGAATGTTGTGAATTACTACATTCGAGATGTTAAGTTGCCTTAGGTTGGAAAATATAACTTTATAGGCTTATATAATATCCGCACCGAGACGTACGGGACGACACGAACGTTATTCTGCAAAACATTACCAGCGAGGGGCTAGATGGGTTAGATTAGGTTATATTACGATATAGACGTATATAATGTTCCCACCGAGAAGTGGGGCCGACCCGCCAGGAATGTTGGAAAATACAACATGCGAGATGTTAAGTTGCCTTAGGTTAGGATATATAACGTTATAGGCGTATATAATGTCCGCACCGAGACGTACGGGACGACACGAACGGGATTCTGTAAAACATTACCAGCGAGGATCTAGATGGGATAGGATAGGTTATATTACGTTATAGACGTAAATTATGTTCCCCACGAGAATTGGGGCCGACCCGCCAGGAATGTTGTGAAATACTACATTCGAGATGTTAGGTTGCCTTAGGCTAGGATATATAACGTTATAGACGTATATAATGTCCGCAGCGAGACGTACGGGACGACATGACCGGGATTCTGTAAAACATTTCCAGCGAGGGGTTAGATGAGTTAGGTTATGTTATATTACGTTATAGACATAATAATGTTCCCACCGAGATTTAGCGGCCGACCCGCCAGGAATGTAGGAAAATTCTACATCCGAGATATTAGGTTGTCTTAGGTTGGGATATACAATGTTATAGACGTATATAATGTCCCCACCGAGACGTACGGGACGACATAAACAGGATTCTGTAAAACATTACCAGCGAGGGGCTAGATGAGGTAGGTTATGTTATATTACGTTATAGACGTAATAATGTTCCCACCGAGATTTAGGGTCCGACCCGCCAGGAAGGTTGGAAAATCCTACATACGAGATGTTAGGTTGCCTTAGGTTAGGATATATAACGTCATAGACGTATATAATTTTCGGACCGAGACGTACGGGGCGACACGAACGGGATTCTGTAAAACATTACCAGCGAGGGTCTAGATGGGTTAGGTTAGGTTATAATTACGATATAGACGTATATAATGTTCCCGCCGAGAAATGGCGCCGACCCGCCAGGAATGTTGTGAAATACTACATTGGAGATGTTAGGTTCCCTTAGGTTAGGATATATAACGTTATAGACGTATATAATGTCCCCACAGAGAAGTACCGGCCGACACGACCGGGATTTTGTAAAACTTTACCAGCGAGGGTCTAGATGGGTTAGGTTAGGTTATATCACGATACAGACGCATATAATGTGCCCAGCGAGTAGTAGGGGCCGACCCGCCAGGAATGATGGAAAATACTACATCCGAGATGTTAGGTTCCCTTAGGTTAGGATATATAACGTTATAGACGTATATAATGTCCCCACAGAGAAGTAGGGCCCGACACGACCGGGATTTTGTAAAACATTACCAGCGAGGGCCTAGATTGGTTTGGTTAGGTTATATTACGTTATAGACGTAAACAATGTTCCCACCGATAAGTGGGGCCGAACCGCCAGGAATGTTGTGAATTACTACATTCGAGATGTTAGGTTGCCTTAGGTTGGGATATATAACTTTATAGGCTTATATAATATCCGCACCGAGACGTACGGGACGACACGAACGGTATTCTGCAAAACATTACCAGCGAGGGGCTAGATGGGTTAGATTAGGTTATATTACGATATAGACGTATATAATGTTCCCACCGAGAAGTGGGGCCGAACCGCCAGGAATGTTGTGAAATACTACATTCGAGATGTTAGGTTGCCTTAGGTTGGGATATATAACTTTATAGGCTTATATAATATCCGCACCGAGACGTACGGGACGACATGAACAGGATTCTGTAAAACATTACCAGCGAGGGGCTAGATGAGGTAGGTTATGTTATATTACGTTATAGACGTATATAATGTGCCCAACGAGAAATAGGGCCGAACCGCCAGGAATGTTGTTAATTACTACATTCGAGATGTTAGGTTGCCTTAGGTTGGGATTTATAACTTTATAGGCTTATATAATATCCGCACCGAGACGTACGGGACGACACGAACGTTATTCTGCAAAACATTACCAGCGAGGGGCTAGATGGGTTAGATTAGGTTATATTACGATATAGACGTATATAATGTTCCCACCGAGAAGTGGGGCCGACCCGCCAGGAATGTTGGAAAATACTACATCCGAGATGTTAGGTTGCCTTAGTTTGGGATATATAACGTTATAGACGTATATAATGTCCCCAGCGCCAAGTACGGGCCGACACGACTGGGATTCTGAGAAACATTACCAGCGAGGATCTAGATGGGTTAGGATAGGTTATATTACGTTATGGACGTAAATAATGTTCCCAACGAGAATTGGGGCCGACCCGCCAGGAATGTTGTGAAATACTACATTCGAGATGTTAGGTTGCCTTAGGGTAGGATATATAACGTTATAGACGTATATAATGTCCCCACCGAGACGTACGGGACGACATGAACAGGATTCTGTAAAACATTACCAGCGAGGGGCTAGATGAGGTAGGTTATGTTATATTACGTTATAGACGTAATAATGTTCCCACCGAGATTTAGGGCCCGACCCGCCAGGAAGGTTGGAAAATTCTACATCCGAGATGTTAGGTTGCCTTAGGCTAGGATATATAACGTTATAGACGTATATAATGTCCGCAGCGAGACGTACGGGACGACATGACCGGGATTCTGTAAAACATTACCAGCGAGGGGCTAGATGGGATAGGTTATGTTATATTACGTTATAGACGTATATAATCTTCCCACCGAGAATTGGCGCCGACCCACCAGGAATGCTGGAAAATACAACATGCGAGATGTTAAGTTGCCTTAGGTTAGGATATATAACGTTATAGACGTATATAATGTACGCACCGAGACGTACGGGACGACACGAACGGGATTCTGTAAAACATTACCAGCGAGGATCTAGATGGGATAGGATAGGTTATATTACGTTATAGACGTAAATTATGTTCCCCACGAGAATTGGGGCCGACCCGCCAGGAATGTTGTGAAATACTACATTCGAGATGTTAGGTTGCCTTAGGTTAGGATATATAACGTTATAGACGCATATAATGTCCCCACCGAGACGTACGGGACGACATGAACAGGATTCTGTAAAACATTACCAGCGAGGGGCTAGATGAGGTAGGTTATGTTATATTACGTTATAGACGTAATAATGTTCCCACCGAGATTTAGGGGCCGACCAGCCAGGAATGTTGGAAAATACAACATGCGAGATGTTAAGTTGCCTTAGGTTAGGATATATAACGTTATAGACGTATATAATGTCCGCACCGAGACGTACGGGACGACACGAACGCGATTCTGTAAAACATTACCAGCGAGGATCTAGATGGGATAGGATAGGTTATATTACGTTATAGACGTAAATTATGTTCCCAACGAGAATTGGGGCCGACCCGCCAGGAATGTTGTGAAATACTACATTCGAGATGTTAGGTTGCCTTAGGTTAGGATATATAACGTTATAGACGCTTAGAATGTCCCCACCGAGACGTACGGGACGACACGAACAGGATTCTGTAAAACATTACCAGCGAGGAGTTAGATGAGTTAGGTTATGTTATATTACGTTATAGACGTAATAATGTTCCCACCGAGATTTAGCGGCCGACCCGCCAGGAATGTTGTGAAATACTACATCCGAGATGTTGGGTTCCCTTAGGTTAGGATATATAACGTTATAGACGTATATAATGTCCCCACAGAGAAATAGGGCCCGACACGACCGGGATTTTGTAAAACATTACCAGCGAGGGCCTAGATGGGTTTGGTTAGGTTATATTACGTTATAGACGTAAACAATGTTCCCACCGATAAGTGGGGCCGAACCGCCAGGAATGTTGTGAATTACTACATTCGAGATGTTAGGTTGCCTTAGGTTGGGATATATAACTTTATAGGCTTATATAATATCCGCACCGAGACGTACGGGACGACACGAACGGTATTCTGCAAAACATTACCAGCGAGGGGCTAGATGGGTTAGATTAGGTTATATTACGATATAGACGTATATAATGTTCCCACCGAGAAGTGGGGCCGACCCGCCAGGAGTGTTGTGAAATACTACATCCGAGATGTTTGGTTGCCTTAGTTTGGGATATATAACGTTATAGACGTATATAATGTCCCCAGCGCGAAGTACGGGCCGACACGACTGGGATTCTGAAAAACATTACCAGCGAGGATCTAGATGAGTTAGGATAGGTTATATTACGTTATGGACGTAAATAATGTTCCCAACGAGAATTGGGGCCGACCCGCCGGGAATGTTGTGAAACACTACATTCGAGATGTTAGGTTGGCTTAGGGTAGGATATATAACGTTATAGACGCATATAATGTCCCCACCGAGACGTACAGGACGACATGAACAGGATTCTGTAAAACATTACCAGCGAGGGGCTAGATGAGGTAGGTTATGTTATATTACGTTATAGACGTAATAATGTTCCCACCGAGATTTAGCGGCCGACCCGCCAGGAATGTTGTGAAATACTACATCCGAGATGTTGGGTTCCCTTAGGTTAGGATATATAACGTTATAGACGTATATACTGTCCCCACAGAGAAATAGGGCCCGACACGACCGGGATTTTGTAAAACATTACCAGCGAGGGCCTAGATGGGTGTGGTTAGGTTATATTACGTTATAGACGTAAACAATGTTCCCACCGATAAGTGGGGCCGAACCGCCAGGAATGTTGTGAATTACTACATTCGAGATGTTAGGTTGCCTTAGGCTAGGATATATAACGTTATAGACGTATATAATGTCCGCAGCGAGACGTACGGGACGACATGACCGGGATTCTGTAAAACATTACCAGCGAGGGGCTAGATGGGTTAGATTAGGTTATATTACGATATAGACGTATATAATGTTCCCACCGAGAAGTGGGGCCGACTCGCCAGGAATGTTGGAAAATACAACATGCGAGATGTTAAGTTACCTTAGGTTAGGATATATAACGTTATAGACGTATATAATGTCCCCACCGAGACGTACGGGACGACACGAACAGGATTCTGTAAAACATTACCAGCGAGGAGTTAGATGAGTTAGGTTATGTTATATTACGTTATAGACGTAATAATGTTCCGACCGAGATTTAGCGGCCGACCCGCCAGGAATGTTGTGAAATACTACATCCGAGATGTTGGGTTCCCTTAGGTTAGGATATATAACGTTATAGACGTATATAATGTCCCCACAGAGAAATAGGGCCCGACACGACCGGGATTTTGTAAAACATTACCGGCGAGGGCCTAGATGGGTGTGGTTAGGTTATATTACGTTATAGACGAAAACAATGTTCCCACCGATAAGTGGGGCCGAACCGCCAGGAATGTTGTGAATTACTACATTCGAGATGTTAAGTTGCCTTAGGTTGGAAAATATAACTTTATAGGCTTATATAATATCCGCACCGAGACGTACGGGACGACACGAACGTTATTCTGCAAAACATTACCAGCGAGGGGCTAGATGGGTTAGATTAGGTTATATTACGATATAGACGTATATAATGTTCCCACCGAGAAGTGGGGCCGACCCGCCAGGAATGTTGGAAAATACAACATGCGAGATGTTAAGTTGCCTTAGGTTAGGATATATAACGTTATAGGCGTATATAATGTCCGCACCGAGACGTACGGGACGACACGAACGGGATTCTGTAAAACATTACCAGCGAGGATCTAGATGGGATAGGATAGGTTATATTACGTTATAGACGTAAATTATGTTCCCCACGAGAATTGGGGCCGACCCGCCAGGAATGTTGTGAAATACTACATTCGAGATGTTAGGTTGCCTTAGGCTAGGATATATAACGTTATAGACGTATATAATGTCCGCAGCGAGACGTACGGGACGACATGACCGGGATTCTGTAAAACATTACCAGCGAGGGGTTAGATGAGTTAGGTTATGTTATATTACGTTATAGACATAATAATGTTCCCACCGAGATTTAGCGGCCGACCCGCCAGGAATGTAGGAAAATTCTACATCCGAGATATTAGGTTGTCTTAGGTTGGGATATACAATGTTATAGACGTATATAATGTCCCCACCGAGACGTACGGGACGACATAAACAGGATTCTGTAAAACATTACCAGCGAGGGGCTAGATGAGGTAGGTTATGTTATATTACGTTATAGACGTAATAATGTTCCCACCGAGATTTAGGGTCCGACCCGCCAGGAAGGTTGGAAAATCCTACATACGAGATGTTAGGTTGCCTTAGGTTAGGATATATAACGTCATAGACGTATATAATTTTCGGACCGAGACGTACGGGGCGACACGAACGGGATTCTGTAAAACATTACCAGCGAGGGTCTAGATGGGTTAGGTTAGGTTATATCACGATACAGACGTATATAATGTGCCCAGCGAGTAGTAGGGGCCGACCCGCCAGGAATGATGGAAAATACTACATCCGAGATGTTAGGTTCCCTTAGGTTAGGATATATAACGTTATAGACGTATATAATGTCCCCACAGAGAAGTACCGGCCGACACGACCGGGATTTTGTAAAACTTTACCAGCGAGGGTCTAGATGGGTTAGGTTAGGTTATATCACGATACAGACGCATATAATGTGCCCAGCGAGTAGTAGGGGCCGACCCGCCAGGAATGATGGAAAATACTACATCCGAGATGTTAGGTTCCCTTAGGTTAGGATATATAACGTTATAGACGTATATAATGTCACCACAGAGAAGTAGGGCCCGACACGACCGGGATTTTGTAAAACATTACCAGCGAGGGCCTAGATTGGTTTGGTTAGGTTATATTACGTTATAGACGTAAACAATGTTCCCACCGATAAGTGGGGCCGAACCGCCAGGAATGTTGTGAATTACTACATTCGAGATGTTAGGTTGCCTTAGGTTGGGATATATAACTTTATAGGCTTATATAATATCCGCACCGAGACGTACGGGACGACACGAACGGTATTCTGCAAAACATTACCAGCGAGGGGCTAGATGGGTTAGATTAGGTTATATTACGATATAGACGTATATAATGTTCCCACCGAGAAGTGGGGCCGACCCGCCAGGAGTGTTGTGAAATACTACATCCGAGATGTTTGGTTGCCTTAGTTTGGGATATATAACGTTATAGACGTATATAATGTCCCCAGCGCGAAGTACGGGCCGACACGACTGGGATTCTGAAAAACATTACCAGCGAGGATCTAGATGAGTTAGGATAGGTTATATTACGTTATGGACGTAAATAATGTTCCCAACGAGAATTGGGGCCGACCCGCCAGGAATGTTGTGTAATACTACATTCGAGATGTTAGGTTGCCTTAGGTTAGGATATATAACGCTATAGACGCTTATAATGTCCCCACCGAGACGTACGGGACGACATAAACAGGATTCTGTAAAACATTACCAGCGAGGGGCTAGATGAGGTAGGTTATGTTATATTACGTTATAGACGTAATAATGTTCCCACCGAGATTTAGGGTCCGACCCGCCAGGAAGGTTGGAAAATCCTACATCCGAGATGTTAGGTTGCCTTAGGTTAGGATATATAACGTCATAGACGTATATAATTTTCGGACCGAGACGTACGGGACGACACGAACGGGATTCTGTAAAACATTACCAGCGAGGGTCTAGATGGGTTAGGTTAGGTTATATTACGATATAGACGTATATAATGTTCCCACCGAGAAATGGCGCCGACCCGCCAGGAATGTTGTGAAATACTACATTGGAGATGTTAGGTTCCCTTAGGTTAGTATATATAACGTTATAGACGTATATAATGTCCCCACAGAGAAGTACCGGCCGACACGACCGGGATTTTGTAAAACATTACCAGCGAGGGCCTAGATTGGTTTGGTTAGGTTATATTGCGTTATAGACGTAAACAATGTTCCCACCGATAAGTGGGGCCGAACCGCCAGGAATGTTGTGAATTACTACATTCGAGATGTTAGGTTGCCTTAGGTTGGGATATATAACTTTATAGGCTTATATAATATCCGCACCGAGACGTACGGGACGACACGAACGGTATTCTGCAAAACATTACCAGCGAGGGGCTAGATGGGTTAGATTAGGTTATATTACGATATAGACGTATATAATGTTCCCACCGAGAAGTGGGGCCGACCCGCCAGGAGTGTTGTGAAATACTACATCCGAGATGTTTGGTTGCCTTAGTTTGGGATATATAACGTTATAGACGTATATAATGTCCCCAGCGCGAAGTAGGGGCCGACACGACTGGGATTCTGAAAAACATTACCAGCGAGGATCTAGATGAGTTAGGATAGGTTATATTACGTTATGGACGTAAATAATGTTCCCAACGAGAATTGGGGCCGACCCGCCAGGAATGTTGTGTAATACTACATTCGAGATGTTAGGTTGCCTTAGGGTAGGATATATAACGTTATAGACGTATATAATGTCCCCACCGAGACGTACGGGACGACATGAACAGGATTCTGCAAAACATTACCAGCGAGGGGCTAGATGAGGTAGGTTATGTTATATTACGTTATAGACGTAATAATGTTCCCACCGAGATTTAGGGGCCGACCCGCCAGGAATGTTGGAAAATTCTACATCCGA
The DNA here is from genome assembly GCA_963969225.1 of Xylocopa violacea. Taxonomy (NCBI): domain Eukaryota; kingdom Metazoa; phylum Arthropoda; class Insecta; order Hymenoptera; family Apidae; genus Xylocopa; species Xylocopa violacea. The sequence goes on along the minus strand of CAXAJV010000738.1, from coordinate 691,047 downwards.
GATGTTAAGTTGCCTTAGGCTAGGATATATAACGTTATAGACGTATATAATGTCCGCAGCGAGACGTACGGCACGACATGACCGGGATTCTGTAAAACATTACCAGCGAGGGGCTAGATGGGATAGGTTAGGTTATATTACGTTATAGACGTATATAATCTTCCCACCGAGAATTGGCGCCGACCCGCCAGGAATGTTGGAAACTACAACATGCGAGATGTTAAGTTGCCTTAGGTTAGGATATATAACGTTATAGACGTATATAATGTCCGCACCGAGACGTACGGGACGACACGAACGGGATTCTGTAAAACATTACCAGCGAGGATCTAGATGGGATAGGATAGGTTATATTACGTTATAGACGTAAATTATGTTCCCAACGAGAATTGGGGCCGACCCGCCAGGAATGTTGTGAAATACTACATTCGAGATGTTAGGTTGCCTTAGGTTAGGATATATAACGTTATAGACGCTTATAATGTCCCCACCGAGACGTACGGGACGACACGAACAGGATTCTGTAAAACATTACCAGCGAGGAGTTAGATGAGTTAGGTTATGTTATATTACGTTATAGACGTAATAATGTTCCCACCGAGATTTAGCGGCCGACCCGCCAGGAATGTTGTGAAATACTACATCCGAGATGTTGGGTTCCCTTAGGTTAGGATATATAACGTTATAGACGTATATACTGTCCCCACAGAGAAATAGGGCCCGACACGACCGGGATTTTGTAAAACATTACCAGCGAGGGCCTAGATGGGTGTGGTTAGGTTATATTACGTTATAGACGTAAACAATGTTCCCACCGATAAGTGGGGCCGAACCGCCAGGAATGTTGTGAATTACTACATTCGAGATGTTAAGTTGCCTTAGGTTGGGAAATATAACTTTATAGGCTTATATAATATCCGCACCGAGACGTACGGGACGACATGAACAGGATTCTGTAAAACATTACCAGCGAGGGGCTAGATGGGTTAGATTAGGTTATATTACGATATAGACGTATATAATGTTCCCACCGAGAAGTGGGGCCGACCCGCCAGGAATGTTGGAAAATACAACATGCGAGATGTTAAGTTGCCTTAGGTTAGGATATATAACGTTATAGACGTATATAATGTCCGCAGCGAGACGTACGGGACGACATGACCGGGATTCTGTAAAACATTACCAGCGAGGGGCTAGATGGGATAGGTTATGTTATATTACGTTATAGACGTATATAATCTTCCCACCGAGAATTGGCGCCGACCCGCCAGGAATGTTGGAAAATACAAAATGCGAGATGTTAAGTTGCCTTAGGTTAGGATATATAACGTTATAGACGTATATAATGTACGCACCGAGACGTACGGGACGACACGAACGGGATTCTGTAAAACATTACCAGCGAGGGTCTAGATTGGTTTGGTTAGGTTATGTTACGTTATAGACGTAAACAATGTTCCCACCGATAAGTGGGGCCGAACCGCCAGGAATGTTGTGAAATACTACATTCGAGATGTTAGGTTGCCTTAGGTTGGGATATATAACGTTATAGACGTATATAATGTCCCCACCGGGAAGTATGGGCCGACGCGACTGGGATTCTGAAAAACATTACCAGCGAGGATCTAGATGGGTTAGGATAGGTTATATTACGTTATAGACGTAAATAATGTTCCCAACGAGAATTGGGGCCGACCAGCCAGGAATGTTGTGAAATACTACATTCGAGATGTTAGGTTGCCTTAGGTTGGGATATATAACGTTATAGACGTATATAATGTCCCCACCGAGAAGTACGGGCCGACACGACCGGGATTTTGTAAAACATTACCAGCGAGGGGCTAGATGGGATAGGTTATGTTATATTACGTTATAGACGTATATAATCTTCCCACCGAGAATTGGCGCCGACCCGCCAGGAATGTTGGAAAATACAACATGCGAGATGTTAAGTTGCCTTAGGTTAGGATATATAACGTTATAGACGTATATAATGTACGCACCGAGACGTACGGGACGACACGAACGGGATTCTGTAAAACATTACCAGCGAGGGCCTAGATTGGTTTGGTTAGGTTATGTTACGTTATAGACGTAAACAATGTTCCCACCGATAAGTGGGGCCGAACCGCCAGGAATGTTGTGAAATACTACATTCGAGATGTTAGGTTGCCTTAGGTTGGGATATATAACGTTATAGACGTATATAATGTCCCCACCGGGAAGTATGGCCGACGCGACTGGGATTCTGAAAAACATTACCAGCGAGGATCTAGATGGGTTAGGATAGGTTATATTACGTTATAGACGTAAATAATGTTCCCAACGAGAATTGGGGCCGACCCGCCAGGAATGTTGTGAAATACTACATTCGAGATGTTAGGTTGCCTTAGGTTAGGATATATAACGTTATAGACGTATATAATGTACGCACCGAGACGTACGGGACGACACGAACGGGATTCTGTAAAACATTACCAGCGGGGATCTAGATGGGATAGGATAGGTTATATTACGTTATAGACGTAAATTATGTTCCCCACGAGAATTGGGGCCGACCCGCCAGGAATGTTGTGAAATACTACATTCGAGATGTTAGGTTGCCTTAGGTTAGGATATATAACGCTATAGACGCTTATAATGTCCCCACCGAGACGTACGGGACGACATAAACAGGATTCTGTAAAACATTACCAGCGAGGGGCTAGATGAGGTAGGTTATGTTATATTACGTTATAGACGTAATAATGTTCCCACCGAGATTTAGGGTCCGACCCGCCAGGAAGGTTGGAAAATTCTACATCCGAGATGTTAGGTTGCCTTAGGTTAGTATATATAACGTCATAGACGTATATAATTTTCGGACCGAGACGTACGGGACGACACGAACGGGATTCTGTAAAACATTACCAGCGAGGGTCTAGATGGGTTAGGTTAGGTGATATTACGATATAGACGTATATAATGTGCCCAACGAGAAATAGGGCCGACCCGCCAGGAATGTTGGAAAATACTACATCCGAGATGTTAAGTTGCCTTAGGCTAGGATATATAACGTTATAGACGTATATAATGTCCCCACCGAGAAGTACGGGCCAACACGACCGGGATTTTGTAAAACTTTACCAGCGAGGGTCTAGATGGGTTGGGTTAGGTTATATTACGATACAGATGTATATAATGTGCCCAGCGAGAAGTAAGGGCCGACCCGCCAGGAATGTTGGAAAATACTACATCCCAGATGTTAGGTTCCCTTAGGTTAGGATATATAACGCTATAGACGCTTATAATGTCCCCACCGAGACGTACGGGACGACACGAACAGGATTCTGTAAAACATTACCAGCGAGGGGTTAGATGAGTTAGGTTATGTTATATTACGTTATAGACATAATAATGTTCCCACCGAGATTTAGCGGCCGACCCGCCAGGAATGTAGGAAAATTCTACATCCGAGATGTTAGGTTGTCTTAGGTTGGGATATACAATGTTATAGACGTATATAATGTCCGCACCGAGACGTACGGGACGACACGAACGGGATTCTGTAAAACATTACCAGCGAGGGCCTAGATTGGTTTGGTTAGGTTATGTTCCGTTATAGACGTAAACAATGTTCCCACCGATAAGTGGGGCCGAACCGCCAGGAATGTTGTGAATTACTACATCCGAGATGTTTGGTTGCCTTAGTTTGGGATATATAACGTTATAGACGTATATAATGTCCTCACCGGGAAGTATGGGCCAACGCGACTGGGATTCTGAAAAACATTACCAGCGAGGATCTAGATGGGTTAGGATAGGTTATATTACGTTATAGACGTAAATAATGTTCCCAACGAGAATTGGGGCCGACCAGCCAGGAATGTTGTGAAATACTACATTCGAGATGTTAGGTTGCCTTAGGTTGGGATATATAACGTTATAGACGCTTATAATGTCCCCACCGAGACGTACGGGACGACACGAACAGGATTCTGTAAAACATTACCAGCGAGGGGTTAGATGAGTTAGGTTATGTTATATTACGTTATAGACATAATAATGTTCCCACCGAGATTTAGCGGCCGACCCGCCAGGAATGTAGGAAAATTCTACATCCGAGATATTAGGTTGTCTTAGGTTGGGATATACAATGTTATAGACGTATATAATGTCCGCACCGAGACGTACGGGACGACACGATCGGGATTCTGTAAAACATTACCAGCGAGGGCCTAGATTGGTTTGGTTAGGTTATGTTACGTTATAGACGTAAACAATGTTCCCACCGATAAGTGGGGCCGAACCGCCAGGAATGTTGTGAATTACTACATCCGAGATGTTTGGTTGCCTTAGTTTGGGATATATAACGTTATAGACGTATATAATGTCCCCACCGGGAAGTATGGGCCGACGCGACTGGGATTCTGAAAAACATTACCAGCGGGGATCTAGATGGGTTAGGATAGGTTATATTACGTTATAGACGTAAATAATGTTCCCAACGAGAATTGGGGCCGACCAGCCAGGAATGTTGTGAAATACTACATTCGAGATGTTAGGTTGCCTTAGGTTGGGATATATAACGTTATAGACGTATATAATGTCCCCACCGAGAAGTACGGGCCGACACGACCGGGATTTTGTTAAACTTTACCAGCGAGGGTCTAGATGGGTTAGATTAGGTTATATTACGATATAGACGTATATAATGTTCCCACCGAGAAGTGGGGCCGACCCGCCAGGAATGTTGGAAAATACTACATTCGAGATGTTAGGTTGCCTTAGGTTAGGATATATAACGTTATAGACGTATATAATGTCCCCACCGAGAAGTACGGGCCGACACGACCGGGATTTTGTAAAACATTACCAGCGAGGGGCTAGATGGGATAGGTTATGTCATATTACGTTATAGACGTATATAATCTTCCCACCGAGAATTGGCGCCGACCCGCCAGGAATGTTGGAAAATACAACATGCGAGATGTTAAGTTGCCTTAGGTTAGGATATATAACGTTATAGACGTATATAATGTACGCACCGAGACGTACGGGACGACACGAACGGGATTCTGTAAAACATTACCAGCGAGGGCCTAGATTGGTTTGGTTAGGTTATGTTACGTTATAGACGTAAACAATGTTCCCACCGATAAGTGGGGCCGAACCGCCAGGAATGTTGTGAAATACTACATTCGAGATGTTAGGTTGCCTTAGGTTGGGATATATAACGTTATAGACGTATATAATGTCCCCACCGGGAAGTATTGGGCCGACGCGACTGGGATTCTGAAAAACATTACCAGCGAGGATCTAGATGGGTTAGGATAGGTTATATTACGTTATAGACGTAAATAATGTTCCCAACGAGAATTGGGGCCGACCAGCCAGGAATGTTGTGAAATACTACATTCGAGATGTTAGGTTGCCTTAGGTTGGGATATATAACGTTATAGACGTATATAATGTCCCCACCGAGAAGTACGGGCCGACACGACCGGGATTTTGTAAAACTTTACCAGCGAGGGTCTAGATGGGTTAGATTAGGTTATATTGCGATATAGACGTATATAATGTTCCCACCGAGAAGTGGGGCCGACCCGCCAGGAATGTTGGAAAATACTACATCGGAGATGTTAGGTTGCCTTAGTTTGGGATATATAACGTTATAGACGTATATAATGTCCCCACAGAGAAGTAGGGCCCGACACGAACGGTATTTTGTAAAACATTACCAGCGAGGGCCTAGATTGGTTTGGTTAGGTTATATTACGTTATAGACGTAAACAATGTTCCCACCGATAAGTGGGGCCGAACCGCCAGGAATGTTGTGAATTACTACATTCGAGATGTTAAGTTGCCTTAGGTTGGGAAATATAACTTTATAGGCTTATATAATATCCGCACCGAGACGTACGGGACGACACGAACGTTATTCTGCAAAACATTACCAGCGAGGGGCTAGATGGGTTAGATTAGGTTATATTACGTTATAGACTTATATAATGTTCCCACCGAGAATTGGCGCCGACCAGCCAGGAATGTTGGAAAATACAACATGCGAGATGTTAAGTTGCCTTAGGTTAGGATATATAACGTTATAGACGTATATAATGTCCGCACCGAGACGTACGGGACGACACGAGCGGGATTCTGTAAAACATTACCAGCGAGGATCTAGATGGGATAGGATAGGTTATATTACGTTATGGACGTAAATAATGTTCCCAACGAGAATTGGGGCCGACCCGCCAGGAATGTTGTGAAATACTACATTCGAGATGTTAGGTTGCCTTAGGTTAGGATATATAACGTTATAGACGTATATAATGCACGCACCGAGACGTACGGGACGACACGAATGGGATTCTGTAAAACATTACCAGCGAGGATCTAGATGGGATAGGATAGGTTATATTACGTTATAGACGTAAATTATGTTCCCCACGAGAATTGGGGCCGACCCGCCAGGAATGTTGTGAAATACTACATTCGAGATGTTAGGTTGCCTTAGGTTAGGATATATAACGCTATAGACGCTTATAATGTCCCCACCGAGACGTACGGGACGACATAAACAGGATTCTGTAAAACATTACCAGCGAGGGGCTAGATGAGGTAGGTTATGTTATATTACGTTATAGACGTAATAATGTTCCCACCGAGATTTAGGGTCCGACCCGCCAGGAAGGTTGGAAAATTCTACATCCGAGATGTTAGGTTGCCTTAGGTTAGTATATATAACGTCATAGACGTATATAATTTTCGGACCGAGACGTACGGGACGACACGAACGGGATTCTGTAAAACATTACCAGCGAGGGTCTAGATGGGTTAGGTTAGGTGATATTACGATATAGACGTATATAATGTGCCCAACGAGAAATAGGGCCGACCCGCCAGGAATGTTGGAAAATACTACATCCGAGATGTTAAGTTGCCTTAGGCTAGGATATATAACGTTATAGACGTATATAATGTCCCCACCGAGAAGTACGGGCCGACACGACCGGGATTTTGTAAAACTTTACCAGCGAGGGCCTAGATGGGTTGGGTTAGGTTATATTACGATACAGATGTATATAATGTGCCCAGCGAGAAGTAAGGGCCGACCCGCCAGGAATGTTGGAAAATACTACATCCCAGATGTTAGGTTCCCTTAGGTTAGGATATATAACGCTATAGACGCTTATAATGTCCCCACCGAGACGTACGGGACGACACGAACAGGATTCTGTAAAACATTACCAGCGAGGGGTTAGATGAGTTAGGTTATGTTATATTACGTTATAGACATAATAATGTTCCCACCGAGATTTAGCGGCCGACCCGCCAGGAATGTAGGAAAATTCTACATCCGAGATGTTAGGTTGTCTTAGGTTGGGATATACAATGTTATAGACGTATATAATGTCCGCACCGAGACGTACGGGACGACACGAACGGGATTCTGTAAAACATTACCAGCGAGGGCCTAGATTGGTTTGGATAGGTTATGTTCCGTTATAGACGTAAACAATGTTCCCACCGATAAGTGGGGCCGAACCGCCAGGAATGTTGTGAATTACTACATCCGAGATGTTTGGTTGCCTTAGTTTGGGATATATAACGTTATAGACGTATATAATGTCCTCACCGGGAAGTATGGGCCAACGCGACTGGGATTCTGAAAAACATTACCAGCGAGGATCTAGATGGGTTAGGATAGGTTATATTACGTTATAGACGTAAATAATGTTCCCAACGAGAATTGGGGCCGACCAGCCAGGAATGTTGTGAAATACTACATTCGAGATGTTAGGTTGCCTTAGGTTGGGATATATAACGTTATAGACGCTTATAATGTCCCCACCGAGACGTACGGGACGACACGAACAGGATTCTGTAAAACATTACCAGCGAGGGGTTAGATGAGTTAGGTTATGTTATATTACGTTATAGACATAATAATGTTCCCACCGAGATTTAGCGGCCGACCCGCCAGGAATGTAGGAAAATTCTACATCCGAGATATTAGGTTGTCTTAGGTTGGGATATACAATGTTATAGACGTATATAATGTCCGCACCGAGACGTACGGGACGACACGAACGGGATTCTGTAAAACATTACCAGCGAGGGCCTAGATTGGTTTGGTTAGGTTATGTTACGTTATAGACGTAAACAATGTTCCCACCGATAAGTGGGGCCGAACCGCCAGGAATGTTGTGAATTACTACATCCGAGATGTTTGGTTGCCTTAGTTTGGGATATATAACGTTATAGACGTATATAATGTCCCCACCGGGAAGTATGGGCCGACGCGACTGGGATTCTGAAAAACATTACCAGCGGGGATCTAGATGGGTTAGGATAGGTTATATTACGTTATAGACGTAAATAATGTTCCCAACGAGAATTGGGGCCGACCAGCCAGGAATGTTGTGAAATACTACATTCGAGATGTTAGGTTGCCTTAGGTTGGGATATATAACGTTATAGACGTATATAATGTCCCCACCGAGAAGTACGGGCCGACACGACCGGGATTTTGTTAAACTTTACCAGCGAGGGTCTAGATGGGTTAGATTAGGTTATATTACGATATAGACGTATATAATGTTCCCACCGAGAAGTGGGGCCGACCCGCCAGGAATGTTGGAAAATACTACATCCGAGATGTTAGGTTGCCTTAGTTTGGGATATATAACGTTATAGACGTGTATAATGTCCCCACAGAGAAGTAGGGCCCGACACGACCGGGATTTTGTAAAACATTACCAGCGAGGATCTAGATGGGTTAGGATAGGTTATATTACGTTATGGACGTAAATAATGTTCCCAACGAGAATTGGGGCCGACCCGCCAGGAATGTTGTGAAATACTACATTCGAGATGTTAGGTTGCCTTAGGTTAGGATATATAACGTTATAGACGTATATAATGTCCCCACCGAGAAGTACGGGCCGACACGACCGGGATTTTGTAAAACATTACCAGCGAGGGGCTAGATGGGATAGGTTATGTTATATTACGTTATAGACGTATATAATCTTCCCACCGAGAATTGGCGCCGACCCGCCAGGAATGTTGGAGAATACAACATGCGAGATGTTAAGTTGCCTTAGGTTAGGATATATAACGTTATAGACGTATATAATGTACGCACCGAGACGTACGGGACGACACGAACGGGATTCTGTAAAACATTACCAGCGAGGGCCTAGATTGGTTTGGTTAGGTTATGTTACGTTATAGACGTAAACAATGTTCCCACCGATAAGTGGGGCCGAACCGCCAGGAATGTTGTGAAATACTACATTCGAGATGTTAGGTTGCCTTAGGTTGGGATATATAACGTTATAGACGTATATAATGTCCCCACCGGGAAGTATGGGCCGACGCGATTGGGATTCTGAAAAACATTACCAGCGAGGATCTAGATGGGTTAGGATAGGTTATATTACGTTATAGACGTAAATAATGTTCCCAACGAGAATTGGGGCCGACCAGCCAGGAATGTTGTGAAATACTACATTCGAGATGTTAGGTTGCCTTAGGTTGGGATATATAACGTTATAGACGTATATAATGTCCCCACCGAGAAGTACGGGCCGACACGACCGGGATTTTGTAAAACTTTACCAGCGAGGGTCTAGATGGGTTAGATTAGGTTATATTGCGATATAGACGTATATAATGTTCCCACCGAGAAGTGGGGCCGACCCGCCAGGAATGTTGGAAAATACTACATCGGAGATGTTAGGTTGCCTTAGTTTGGGATATATAACGTTATAGACGTATATAATGTCCCCACAGAGAAGTAGGGCCCGACACGAACGGTATTTTGTAAAACATTACCAGCGAGGGCCTAGATTGGTTTGGTTAGGTTATATTACGTTATAGACGTAAACAATGTTCCCACCGATAAGTGGGGCCGAACCGCCAGGAATGTTGTGAATTACTACATTCGAGATGTTAAGTTGCCTTAGGTTGGGAAATATAACTTTATAGGCTTATATAATATCCGCACCGAGACGTACGGGACGACACGAACGTTATTCTGCAAAACATTACCAGCGAGGGGCTAGATGGGTTAGATTAGGTTATATTACGTTATAGACTTATATAATGTTCCCACCGAGAATTGGCGCCGACCAGCCAGGAATGTTGGAAAATACAACATGCGAGATGTTAAGTTGCCTTAGGTTAGGATATATAACGTTATAGACGTATATAATGTCCGCACCGAGACGTACGGGACGACACGAGCGGGATTCTGTAAAACATTACCAGCGAGGATCTAGATGGGATAGGATAGGTTATATTACGTTATGGACGTAAATAATGTTCCCAACGAGAATTGGGGCCGACCCGCCAGGAATGTTGTGAAATACTACATTCGAGATGTTAGGTTGCCTTAGGTTAGGATATATAACGTTATAGACGTATATAATGTACGCACCGAGACGTACGGGACGACACGAACGGGATTCTGTAAAACATTACCAGCGAGGATCTAGATGGGATAGGATAGGTTATATTACGCTATAGACGTAAATTATGTTCCCCACGAGAATTGGGGCCGACCCGCCAGGAATGTTGTGAAATACTACATTCGAGATGTTAGGTTGCCTTAGGTTAGGATATATAACGCTATAGACGCTTATAATGTCCCCACCGAGACGTACGGGACGACATAAACAGGATTCTGTAAAACATTACCAGCGAGGGGCTAGATGAGGTAGGTTATGTTATATTACGTTATAGACGTAATAATGTTCCCACCGAGATTTAGGGTCCGACCCGCCAGGAAGGTTGGAAAATTCTACATCCGAGATGTTAGGTTGCCTTAGGTTAGTATATATAACGTCATAGACGTATATAATTTTCGGACCGAGACGTACGGGACGACACGAACGGGATTCTGTAAAACATTACCAGCGAGGGTCTAGATGGGTTAGGTTAGGTGATATTACGATATAGACGTATATAATGTGCCCAACGAGAAATAGGGCCGACCCGCCAGGAATGTTGGAAAATACTACATCCGAGATGTAAAGTTGCCTTAGGCTAGGATATATAACGTTATAGACGTATATAATGTCCCCACCGAGAAGTACGGGCCGACACGACCGGGATTTTGTAAAACTTTACCAGCGAGGGTCTAGATGGGTTGGGTTAGGTTATATTACGATACAGATGTATATAATGTGCCCAGCGAGAAGTAAGGGCCGACCCGCCAGGAATGTTGGAAAATACTACATCCCAGATGTTAGGTTCCCTTAGGTTAGGATATATAACGCTATAGACGCTTATAATGTCCCCACCGAGACGTACGGGACGACACGAACAGGATTCTGTAAAACATTACCAGCGAGGGGTTAGATGAGTTAGGTTATGTTATATTACGTTATAGACATAATAATGTTCCCACCGAGATTTAGCGGCCGACCCGCCAGGAATGTAGGAAAATTCTACATCCGAGATGTTAGGTTGTCTTAGGTTGGGATATACAATGTTATAGACGTATATAATGTCCGCACCGAGACGTACGGGACGACACGAACGGGATTCTGTAAAACATTACCAGCGAGGGCCTAGATTGGTTTGGTTAGGTTATGTTCCGTTATAGACGTAAACAATGTTCCCACCGATAAGTGGGGCCGAACCGCCAGGAATGTTGTGAATTACTACATCCGAGATGTTTGGTTGCCTTAGTTTGGGATATATAACGTTATAGACGTATATAATGTCCTCACCGGGAAGTATGGGCCAACGCGACTGGGATTCTGAAAAACATTACCAGCGAGGATCTAGATGGGTTAGGATAGGTTATATTACGTTATAGACGTAAATAATGTTCCCAACGAGAATTGGGGCCGACCAGCCAGGAATGTTGTGAAATACTACATTCGAGATGTTAGGTTGCCTTAGGTTGGGATATATAACGTTATAGACGCTTATAATGTCCCCACCGAGACGTACGGGACGACACGAACAGGATTCTGTAAAACATTACCAGCGAGGAGTTAGATGAGTTAGGTTATGTTATATTACGTTATAGACGTAATAATGTTCCCACCGAGATTTAGCGGCCGACCCGCCAGGAATGTTGTGAAATACTACATCCGAGATGTTGGGTTCCCTTAGGTTAGGATATATAACGTTATAGACGTATATAATGTCCCCACAGAGAAGTAGGGCCTGACACGACCGGGATTTTGTAAAACATTACCAGCGAGGGCCTAGATTGGTTTGGTTAGGTTATATTACGTTATAGACGTAAACAATGTTCCCACCGATAAGTGGGGCCGAACCGCCAGGAATGTTGTGAATTACTACATTCGAGATGTTAGGTTGCCTTAGGTTGGGATATATAACTTTATAGGCTTATATAATATCCGCACCGAGACGTACGGGACGACACGAACGTTATTCTGCAAAACATTACCAGCGAGGGGCTAGATGGGTTAGATTAGGTTATATTACGATATAGACGTATATAATGTTCCCACCGAGAAGTGGGACCGACCCGCCAGGAATGTTGGAAAATACTACATCCGAGATGTTAGGTTGCCTTAGTTTGGGATATATAACGTTATAGACGTATATAATGTCCCCAGCGCGAAGTACGGGCCGACACGACTGGGATTCTGAAAAACATTACCAGCGAGGATCTAGATGGGTTAGGATAGGTTATATTACGTTATGGTCGTAAATAATGTTCCCAACGAGAATTGGGGCCGACCCGCCAGGAATGTTGTGAAATACTACATTCGAGATGTTAGGTTGCCTTAGGTTAGGATATATAACGTTATGGACGTATATAATGTACGCACCGAGACGTACGGGTCGACACGAACGGGATTCTGTAAAACATTACCAGCGAGGATCTAGATGGGATAGGATAGGTTATATTACGTTATAGACGTAAATTATGTTCCCCACGAGAATTGGGGCCGACCCGCCAGGAATGTTGTGAAATACTACATTCGAGATGCTAGGTTGCCTTAGGTTAGGATATATAACGCTATAGACGCTTATAATGTCCCCACCGAGACGTACGGGACGACATAAACAGGATTCTGTAAAACATTACCAGCGAGGGGCTAGATGAGGTAGGTTATGTTATATTACGTTATAGACGTAATAATGTTCCCACCGAGATTTAGGGTCCGACCCGCCAGGAAGGTTGGAAAATTCTACATCCGAGATGTTAGGTTGCCTTAGGTTAGTATATATAACGTCATAGACGTATATAATTTTCGGACCGAGACGTACGGGACGACACGAACGGGATTCTGTAAAACATTACCAGCGAGGGTCTAGATGGGTTAGGTTAGGTGATATTACGATATAGACGTATATAATGTGCCCAACGAGAAATAGGGCCGACCCGCCAGGAATGTTGGAAAATACTACATCCGAGATGTTAAGTTGCCTTAGGCTAGGATATATAACGTTATAGACGTATATAATGTCCCCACCGAGAAGTACGGGCCGACACGACCGGGATTTTGTAAAACTTTACCAGCGAGGGTCTAGATGGGTTGGGTTAGGTTATATTACGATACAGATGTATATAATGTGCCCAGCGAGAAGTAAGGGCCGACCCGCCAGGAATGTTGGAAAATACTACATCCCAGATGTTAGGTTCCCTTAGGTTAGGATATATAACGCTATAGACGCTTATAATGTCCCCACCGAGACGTACGGGACGACACGAACAGGATTCTGTAAAACATTACCAGCGAGGAGTTAGATGAGTTAGGTTATGTTATATTACGTTATAGACATAATAATGTTCCCACCGAGATTTAGCGGCCGACCCGCCAGGAATGTAGGAAAATTCTACATCCGAGATGTTAGGTTGTCTTAGGTTGGGATATACAATGTTATAGACGTATATAATGTCCGCACCGAGACGTACGGGACGACACGAACGGGATTCTGTAAAACATTACCAGCGAGGGCCTAGAATGGTTTGGTTAGGTTATGTTCCGTTATAGACGTAAACAATGTTCCCACCGATAAGTGGGGCCGAACCGCCAGGAATGTTGTGAATTACTACATCCGAGATGTTTGGTTGCCTTAGTTTGGGATATATAACGTTATAGACGTATATAATGTCCTCACCGGGAAGTATGGGCCAACGCGACTGGGATTCTGAAAAACATTACCAGCGAGGATCTAGATGGGTTAGGATAGGTTATATTACGTTATAGACGTAAATAATGTTCCCAACGAGAATTGGGGCCGACCAGCCAGGAATGTTGTGAAATACTACATTCGAGATGTTAGGTTGCCTTAGGTTGGGATATATAACGTTATAGACGCTTATAATGTCCCCACCGAGACGTACGGGACGACACGAACAGGATTCTGTAAAACATTACCAGCGAGGAGTTAGATGAGTTAGGTTATGTTATATTACGTTATAGACGTAATAATGTTCCCACCGAGATTTAGCGGCCGACCCGCCAGGAATGTTGTGAAATACTACATCCGAGATGTTGGGTTCCCTTAGGTTAGGATATATAACGTTATAGACGTATATAATGTCCCCACAGAGAAGTAGGGCCCGACACGACCGGGATTTTGTAAAACATTACCAGCGAGGGCCTAGATTGGTTTGGTTAGGTTATATTACGTTATAGACGTAAACAATGTTCCCACCGATAAGTGGGGCCGAACCGCCAGGAATGTTGTGAATTACTACATTCGAGATGTTAGGTTGCCTTAGGTTGGGATATATAACTTTATAGGCTTATATAATATCCGCACCGAGACGTACGGGACGACACGAACGTTATTCTGCAAAACATTACCAGCGAGGGGCTAGATGGGTTAGATTAGGTTATATTACGATATAGACGTATATAATGTTCCCACCGAGAAGTGGGACCGACCCGCCAGGAATGTTGGAAAATACTACATCCGAGATGTTAGGTTGCCTTAGTTTGGGATATATAACGTTATAGACGTATATAATGTCCCCAGCGCGAAGTACGGGCCGACACGACTGGGATTCTGAAAAACATTACCAGCGAGGATCTAGATGGGTTAGGATAGGTTATATTACGTTATGGACGTAAATAATGTTCCCAACGAGAATTGGGGCCGACCCGCCAGGAATGTTGTGAAATACTACATTCGAGATGTTAGGTTGCCTTAGGTTAGGATATATAACGTTATAGACGTATATAATGTACGCACCGAGACGTACGGGTCGACACGAACGGGATTCTGTAAAACATTACCAGCGAGGATCTAGATGGGATAGGATAGGTTATATTACGTTATAGACGTAAATTATGTTCCCCACGAGAATTGGGGCCGACCCGCCAGGAATGTTGTGAAATACTACATTCGAGATGTTAGGTTGCCTTAGGTTAGGATATATAACGCTATAGACGCTTATAATGTCCCCACCGAGACGTACGGGACGACATAAACAGGATTCTGTAAAACATTACCAGCGAGGGGCTAGATGAGGTAGGTTATGTTATATTACGTTATAGACGTAATAATGTTCCCACCGACATTTAGGGTCCGACCCGCCAGGAAGGTTGGAAAATTCTACATCCGAGATGTTAGGTTGTCTTAGGTTAGGATATATAACGTCATAGACGTATATAATTTTCGGACCGAGACGTACGGGACGACACGAACGGGATTCTGTAAAACATTACCAGCGAGGGTCTAGATGGGTTAGGTTAGGTGATATTACGATATAGACGTATATAATGTGCCCAACGAGAAATAGGGCCGACCCGCCAGGAATGTTGGAAAATACTACATCCGAGATGTTAAGTTGCCTTAGGCTAGGATATATAACGTTATAGACGTATATAATGTCCCCACCGAGAAGTACGGGCCGACACGACCGGGATTTTGTAAAACTTTACCAGCGAGGGTCTAGATGGGTTGGGTTAGGTTATATTACGATACAGATGTATATAATGTGCCCAGCGAGAAGTAAGGGCCGACCCGCCAGGAATGTTGGAAAATACTACATCCCAGATGTTAGGTTCCCTTAGGTTAGGATATATAACGTTATAGACGTGTATAATGTCCCCACAGAGAAGTAGGGCCCGACACGACCGGGATTTTGTAAAACATTACCTGCGAGGGCCTAGATTGGTTTGGTTAGGTTATATTACGTTATAGACGTAAACAATGTTCCCACCGATAAGTGGGGCCGAACCGCCAGGAATGTTGTGAATTACTACATTCGAGATGTTAGGTTGCCTTAGGTTGGGAAATATAACTTTATAGGCTTATATAATACCCGCACCGAGACGTACGGGACGACACGAACGTTATTCTGCAAAACATTACCAGCGAGGGGCTAGATGGGTTGGATTAGGTTATATTACGTTATAGACATATATAATGTTCCCACCGAGAATTGGCGCCGACCAGCCAGGAACGTTGGAAAATACAACATGCGAGATGTTAAGTTGCCTTAGGTTAGGATATATAACGTTATAGACGTATATAATGTCCGCACCGAGACGTACGGGACGACACGAACGGGATTCTGTAAAACATTACCAGCGAGGATCTAGATGGGATAGGATAGGTTATATTACGTTATAGACGTAAATTATGTTCCCCACGAGAATTGGGGCCGACCCGCCAGGAATGTTGTGAAATACTACATTCGAGATGTTAGGTTGCCTTAGGTTAGGATATATAACGCTATAGACGCTTATAATGTCCCCACAGAGACGTACGGGACGACACGAACAGGATTCTGTAAAACATTACCAGCGAGGGGTTAGATGAGTTAGGTTATGTTATATTACGTTATAGACATAATAATGTTCCCACCGAGATTTAGCGGCCGACCCGCCAGGAATGTAGGAAAATTCTACATCCGAGATATTAGGTTGTCTTAGGTTGGGATATACAATGTTATAGACGTATATAATGTCCGCACCGAGACGTACGGGACGACACGAACGGGATTCTGTAAAACATTACCAGCGAGGGCCTAGATTGGTTTGGTTAGGTTATGTTACGTTATAGACGTAAACAATGTTCCCACCGATAAGTGGGGCCGAACCGCCAGGAATGTTGTGAATTACTACATCCGAGATGTTTGGTTGCCTTAGTTTGGGATATATAACGTTATAGACGTATATAATGTCCCCACCGGGAAGTATGGGCCGACGCGACTGGGATTCTGAAAAACATTACCAGCGGGGATCTAGATGGGTTAGGTTAGGTTATATTACGTTATGGACGTAAATAATGTTCCCAACGAGAATTGGGGCCGACCCGCCAGGAATGTTGTGAAATACTACATTCGAGATGTTAGGTTGCCTTAGGTTAGGATATATAACGTTATAGACGTATATAATGTCCCCACCGAGACGTACGGGACGACATGAGCAGGATTCTGTAAAACATTACCAGCGAGGGGCTAGATGAGGTAGGTTATGTTATATTACGTTATAGACGTAATAATGTTCCCACCGAGATTTAGGGGCCGCCCCGCCAGGAAGGTTGGAAAATTCTACATCCGAGATGTTAGGTTGCCTTAGGCTAGGATATATAACGTTATAGACGTATATAATGTCCGCAGCGAGACGTACGGGACGACATGACCGGGATTCTGTAAAACATTACCAGCGAGGGGCTAGATGGAATAGGTTATGTTATATTACGTTATAGACGTATATAATCTTCCCACCGAGAATTGGCGCCGTCCCGCCAGGAATGTTGGAAAATACAACATGCGAGATGTTAGGTTGCCTTAGGTTCGGATATATAACGTTATAGACGTATGTAATGTCCCCACCGGGAAGTACGGGCCGACACGACCGGGATTCTGAAAAACATTATCACCAAAGGGCAAAATGGGTTAGGTTAGGTTATATTGCGTTATAGACGTTAACAATATTCCCACCGAGAAGTGGTGCCGACTCGTCAGGAATGTTGTGAAATACTATATTCGAGATGTTAGGTTGCCTTAGGTTAGGATGTATAACGTTATAGACGTATATAATGTCTCCACCGAGAAGTACGGGCCGACACGACCGGGATTTTGTAAAACTTTATCAGCGAGGGTCTAGATGGGTTAGGTTAGGTTATATTACGATACAGACGTATATAATGTGCCTAGCGAGAAGTAGGGGCCGACCCGCCAGGAATTTTGGAAAGTACTACATCCGAGATGTTACGTTCCCTTAGGTTAGGATATATAACGTTATAGACGTATATAATGTCCCCACAGAGACGTACGGGACGACACGACCGGGATTTTGTAAAACATTACCAGCGAGGGCCTAGTTTTTTTTGGTTAGGTTATATTACGTTATAGACGTATACAATGTTCCCTCCGAGAAGTGGGGCCGACCCGCCAGGAATGTTGGAAAATACTACATCCGTGATGTTAACTTGCCTTAGGCTAGGATATATAACGTTATAGACGTATATAATGTCCGCAGGGAGACGTACGGGACGACATGACCGGGATTCTGTAAAACATTACCAGCGAGGGGCTAGATACGATAGGTTAGGTTATATTACGTTATAGACGTATATAAAATTCCCACCGAGAATTGGCGCCGACCAGCCAGGAATGTTGGAAAATTCAACATGCGAGATGTTAAGTTACCTTAGGTTAGGATATATAACGTTATAGACGTATATAATGTCCGCACCGAGACGTACGGGACGACACGAACGGGATTCTGTAAAACATTACCAGCGAGGATCTAGATGAGATAGGTTATGTTATATTACGTTATAGACGTAATAATGTTCCCACCGAGATTTAGCGGCCGACGCGCCAGGAATGTTGTGAAATACTACATCCGAGATGTTGGGTTCCCTTAGGTTAGGATATATAACGTTATAGACGTATATAATGTCCCCACAGAGAAATAGGGCCCGACACGACCGGGATTTTGTAAAACATTACCAGCGAGGGCCTAGATGGGTGTGGTTAGGTTATATTACGTTATAGAGGTAAACAATGTTCCCACCGATAAGTGGGGCCGAACCGCCAGGAATGTTGTGAAATACTACATTCGAGATGTTAGGTTGCCTTAGGTTGGGATATATAACTTTATAGGCTTATATAATATCCGCACCGAGACGTACGGGACGACACGAACGGGATTCTGTAAAACATTACCAGCGAGGGTCTAGGTGGGTTAGGTTAGGTGATATTACGATATAGACGTATATAATGTGCCCAACGAGAAATAGGGCCGACCCGCCAGGAATGTTGGAAAATACTACATCCGAGATGTTAAGTTGCCTTAGGCTAGGATATATAACGTTATAGACGTATATAATGTCCCCACCGAGAAGTACGGGCCGACACGACCGGGATTTTGTAAAACTTTACCAGCGAGGGTCTAGATGGGTTAGGATAGGTTATATTACGTTATGGACGTAAATAATGTTCCCAACGAGAATTGGGGCCGACCCGCCAGGAATGTTGTGAAATACTACATTCGAGATGTTAGGTTGCCTTAGGTTAGGATATATAACGCTATAGACGCTTATAATGTCCCCACCGAGACGTACGGGACGACACGAACAGGATTCTGTAAAACATTACCAGCGAGGGGATAGATGAGTTAGGTTATGTTATATTACGTTATAGACGTAATAATGTTCCCACCGAGGTTTAGCGGCCGACCCGCCAGGAATGTAGGAAAATTCTACATCCGAGATGTTAGGTTGTCTTAGGTTGGGATATACAATGTTATAGACGTATATAATGTCCGCACCGAGACGTACGGGACGACACGAACGGGATTCTGTAAAACATTACCAGCGAGGTCCTAGATTGGTTTGGTTAGGTTATGTTACGTTATAGACGTAAACAATGTTCCCACCGATAAGTGGGGCCGAACCTCCAGGAATGTTGTGAGTTACTACATCCGAGATGTTTGGTTGCCTTAGTTTGGGATATATAACGTTATAGACGTATATAATGTCCCCACCGGGAAGTATGGGCCGACGCGACTGGGATTCTGAAAAACATTACCAGCGAGGATCTAGATGGGTTAGGATAGGTTATATTACGTTATAGAGGTAAATAATGTTCCCAACGAGAATTGGGGCCGACCAGCCAGGAATGTTGTGAAATACTACATTCGAGATGTTAGGTTGCCTTAGGTTCGGATATATAACGTTATAGACGTATATAATGTCCCCACCGGGAAGTACGGGCCGACACGACCGGGATTCTGAAAAACATTATCACCAAAGGGCAAAATGGGTTAGGTTAGGTTATATTGCGTTATAGACGTTAACAATATTCCCACCGAGAAGTGGTGCCGACTCGTCAGGAATGTTGTGAAATACTATATTCGAGATGTTAGGTTGCCTTAGGTTAGGAAATATAACATTATAGACGCATATAATGTCCCCACCGAGACGTACGGCACGACATGAACAGAATTCTGTAAAACATTACCAGCGAGGGGCTAGATGGGTTAGGTTATGTTATATTACGTTATAGACGTAATAATGTTCCCACCGAGATTTAGGGGCCGACCCGCCAGGAATGTTGGAAAATTCTACATCCGAGATGTTACGTTGTCTTAGGTTGGTATATACAACGTTATAGACGTATATAATTGTCTGCACCGCGACGTACGGGACAACACGACCGGGATTCTGTAAAACATTACCAGCGAGGGGCTAGATGGGTTAGATTAGGTTATATTACGATATAGACGTATATAATGTTGCCACCGAGAAGTGGGGCCGACCCGCCAGGAATGTTGGAAAATACTACATCCGAGATGTTAGGTTGCCTTAGTTTGGGATATATCACGTTATAGACGTATATAATGTCCCCAGCGCGAAGTACGGGCCGACACGACTGGGATTCTGAAAAACATTACCAGCGAGGATCTAGATGGGATAGGATAGGTTATATTACGTTATAGACGTAAATTATGTTCCCAACGAGAATTGGGGCCGACCCGCCAGGAATGTTGTGAAATACTACATTCGAGATGTTAGGTTGCCTTAGGTTAGGATATATAACGTTATAGACACTTATAATGTCCCCACCGAGACGCACGGGACGACAGGAACAGGATTCTGTAAAACATTACCAGCGAGGAGTTAGATGAGTTAGGTTATGTTATATTACGTTATAGACGTAATAATGTTCCCACCGAGATTTAGCGGCCGACCCGCCAGGAATGTTGTGAAATACTACATCCGAGATGTTGGGTTCCCTTAGGTTAGGATATATAACGTTATAGACGTATATAATGTCCCCACAGAGAAATAGGGCCCGACACGACCGGGATTTTGTAAAACATTACCAGCGAGGGCCTAGATGGGTGTGGTTAGGTTATATTACGTTATAGACGTAAACAATGTTCCCACCGATAAGTGGGGCCGAACCGCCAGGAATGTTGTGAAATACTACATTCGAGATGTTAGGTTGCCTTAGGGTGGGATATATAACTTTATAGGCTTATATAATATCCGCACCGAGACGTACGGGACGACACGAACGGGATTCTGTAAAACATTACCAGCGAGGGTCTAGATGGGTTAGGTTAGGTGATATTACGATATAGACGTATATAATGTGCCCAACGAGAAATAGGGCCGACCCGCCAGGAATGTTGGAAAATACTACATCCGAGATGTTAAGTTGCCTTAGGCTAGGATATATAACGTTATAGACGTATATAATGTCCCCACCGAGAAGTACGGGCCGACACGACCGGGATTTTGTAAAACTTTACCAGCGAGGGTCTAGATGGGTTGGGTTAGGTTATATTACGATACAGATGTATATAATGTGCCCAGCGAGAAGTAAGGGCCGACCCGCCAGGAATGTTGGAAAATACTACATCCCAGATGTTAGGTTCCCTTAGGTTAGGATATATAACGTTATAGACGTATATAATGTCCCCACAGAGAAGTAGGGCCCGACACGAACGGTATTTTGTAAAACATTACCAGCGAGGGCCTAGATTGGTTTGGTTAGGTTATATTACGTTATAGACGTAAACAATGTTCCCACCGATAAGTGGGGCCGAACCGCCAGGAATGTTGTGAATTACTACATTCGAGATGTTAGGTTGCCTTAGGTTGGGAAATATAACTTTATAGGCTTATATAATATCCGCACCGAGACGTACGGGACGACACGAACGTTATTCTGCAAAACATTACCAGCGAGGGGCTAGATGGGTTAGATTAGGTTATATTACGATATAGACGTATATAATGTTGCCACCGAGAAGTGGGGCCGACCCGCCAGGAATGTTGGAAAATACTACACCCGAGATGTTAGGTTGCCTTAGTTTGGGATATATAACGTTATAGACGTATATAATGTCCCCAACGCGAAGTACGGGCCGACACGACTGGGATTCTGGAAAACATTACCAGCGAGGATCTAGATGGGATAGGATAGGTTATATTACGTTATAGACGTAAATTATGTTCCCAACGAGAATTGGGGCCGACCCGCCAGGAATGTTGTGAAATACTACATTCGAGATGTTAGGTTGCCTTAGGTTAGGATATATAACGTTATAGACACTTATAATGTCCCCACCGAGACGCACGGGACGACACGAACAGGATTCTGTAAAACATTACCAGCGAGGGCCTAGATGGGTGTGGTTAGGTTATATTACGTTATAGACGTAAACAATGTTCCCACCGATAAGTGGGGCCGAACCGCCAGGAATGTTGTGAAATACTACATTCGAGATGTTAGGTTGCCTTAGGTTGGGATATATAACTTTATAGGCTTATATAATATCCGCACCGAGACGTACGGGACGACACGAACGGGATTCTGTAAAACATTACCAGCGAGGGTCTAGATGGGTTAGGTTAGGTGATATTACGATATAGACGTATATAATGTGCCCAACGAGAAATAGGGCCGACCCACCAGGAATGTTGGAAAATACTACATCCGAGATGTTAAGTTGCCTTAGGCTAGGATATATAACGTTATAGACGTATATAATGTCCCCACCGAGAAGTACGGGCCGACACGACCGGGATTTTGTAAAACTTTACCAGCGAGGGTCTAGATGGGTTGGGTTAGGTTATAGTACGATACAGATGTATATAATGTGCCCAGCGAGAAGTAAGGGCCGACCCGCCAGGAATGTTGGAAAATACTACATCCCAGATGTTAGGTTCCCTTAGGTTAGGATATATAACGTTATAGACGTATATAATGTACCCACAGAGAAGTAGGGCCCGACACGAACGGTATTTTGTAAAACATTACCAGCGAGGGCCTAGATTGGTTTGGTTAGGTTATATTACGTTATAGACGTAAACAATGTTCCCACCGATAAGTGGGGCCGAACCGCCAGGAATGTTGTGAATTACTACATTCGAGATGTTAGGTTGCCTTAGGTTGGGAAATATAACTTTATAGGCTTATATAATATCCGCACCGAGACGTACGGGACGACACGAACGTTATTCTGCAAAACATTACCAGCGAGGGGCTAGATGGGTTAGATTAGGTTATATTACGTTATGGACGTATATAATGTTCCCACCGAGAATTGGCGCCGACCAGTCAGGAATGTTGGAAAATACAACATGCGAGATGTTAAGTTGCCTTAGGTTAGGATATATAACGTTATAGACGTATATAATGTCCGCACCGAGACGTACGGGACGACACGAGCGGGATTCTGTAAAACATTACCAGCGAGAATCTAGATGGGATAGGATAGGTTATATTACGGTATAGACGTAAATTATGTTCCCCACGAGAATTGGGGCCGACCCGCCAGGAATGTTGTGAAATACTACATTCGAGATGTTAGGTTGCCTTAGGTTAGGATATATAACGTTATAGACGCATATAATGTCCCCACCGAGACGTACGGGACGACATGAACAGGATTCTGTAAAACATTACCAGCGAGGGGCTAGATGAGGTAGGTTATGTTATACTACGTTATAGACGTAATAATGTTCCCACCGATATTTAGGGGCCGACCCGCCAGGAATGTTGGAAAATTCTACATCCGAGATGTTACGTTGTCTTAGGTTGGTATATACAACGTTATAGACGTATATAATTGTCCGCACCGCGACGTACGGGACAACACGGCCGGGATTCTGTAAAACATTCCCAGCGAGGGGCTAGATGGGATAGTTTAGGTTATATTACGTTGTAGACGTATATAATGTTGCCACCGAGAAGTAGAGGCCGACCTGCCAGGAATGATGTATAATACTAGATCCGAGGTGTGAGGTTGCCTTCGGTTAGGATATATAACGATATAGTCGTATATAATGTTCCCACGGGGAGGTACGGGCCGACACGACCCGGATTCTGTAAAACATTACCAGGGTGGGTCTAGATGGGTTAGGTTTGGTTATGTTACGTTATAGACGTATATAATGTTCCCACAGGGAGGTAGGGGCCGGCCCGGAAGGAATGTTGTAAAATACTGCATCCGAGCAGTGAGGTTGCCTTAGGTTAGTATATATAGCGATATAGACGTATATAATGTTCCCACAGAGAGGTACGGGCCGACATGACCCGGATTCTGTAAAACATTACCAGGGAGGTTCTAGATGTGTTAGGTTAGGTTATGTTACGTTATAGACGTATATAATGTTTCCACTGGGAAGTAGGGGCCAGCCCGGAAGGAATGTTGTAAAATACTACATCCGAGGTGTGAGGTTGCCTTAGGTTAGGATACATAACGTTATAGACGTATACAATGTTCCCGCGGAGAGGTACGCACCGACACGACCGGGATTCTGTAAAACATTAGCAGCGAGGGGCTAGATGGTTTAGGTTAGGTTATGTTACGTTATAGGCGTATATAATGTTCCCACCGAGAAGTAGGGGCCGGCACGCCAGGGTTGTTGTGAAATACTACATCATAGGTGTCAGGTTGCCTTAGGTTAGGATATATAACGTTATAGACGTGTATTATGTTCTCACGGAGAGGCACGGGCGGACACGATCTGGATTCTGTGAAACATTAACAGCGGGGGCTAGATGGGTTAGGTTAGGTTATATTATGTTATAGACGTATATAATGTTCCCACTGAGAAGTAGGGGCCGATCCGCCAGGAATGTTGGTAAATACTACATCCGAGATGTTAGGTTCCCTTAGATTAGGATATATAACGTTATAGACGTATATAATGTCCCCACGGCAAAGTACGGGCCGACACGACCGGAATTTTGTAAAACATTACCAGCGAGGGTCTAGATGTGTTAGGTTAGGTTATATTACGATATGGACGTATATAATGTGCCCACCGAGAGGTAGGGGCCGGCCCGCCAGGAATGTTGGAAAATACTACATCCGAGATGTTAGGTTCCCTTAGGTTAAGATATATAACGATATAGACGTATATAATGTCCCCACCGAGAAGTACGGGCCGACACGACCGGGATTTTGTAAAACATTACCAGCGAGGGTCTAGATGGGTTAGGTTAGGTTATATTGCGATATAGACGTATATAATGTGCCCACCGAGAAGTAGGGGCCGAACCGCCAGGAATGTTGGAAAATATTACATCCGAGGTGTGAGGTTGCCTTAGGTTAGGATATATAACGAAATAGACGTATATAATGTTCCCACGGAGAGGTACGTGCCGACACGACCCGGACTCTGTAAAACATTACCAGCGAGTGTCTATATGGGTTAGGTTAGGTTATGTTACGTTATAGACGTATATAATGTTCCCACCGAGAAGTAGAGGCCGACCAGTCAGGAATGTTGTAAAATACTACATTCGAGATGTTAGGCTGCCTTAGGTTGGGATATATAACGCTATAGGCGTATATAATGTCCCAACCGAGTCATACACGACGACACGAAGGGGATTCTATAAAACATTCCCAGCGAGGGGCTAGATGGCATAGGTTAGGTTATATTACGTTGTAGACGTATATAATGTTCCCACCGAGAAGTGGAGGCCGACCTGCCAGGAATGTTGTATAATACTACACCCGAGGAGTGAGGTTGCCTTAGGTTAGGACATATAACGATATAGACGTATATAATGTTCCCACGGAGATGTACGGGCCGACACGACCCGGATTCTGTAAAACATTACCAGGGAGGGTCTAGATGGGTTAGGTTAGGTTATGTTACGTTATAGACGTATATAATGTTTCCACAGGGAAGTAGGGGCCAGCCCGGAAGGAATGTTGTAAAATACTACATCCGAGGTGTGAGGTTGCCTTAGGTTAGGATACATAACGTTATAGACGTATACAATTTTCCCGCGGAGATGTACGCACCGACACGACCGGGATTCTGTAAAACATTAGCAGCGAGGGGCTAGATGGTTTAGGTTAGGTTATGTTACGTTACAGGCGTATATAATGTTCCCACCGAGAAGTAGGGGCCGAACCGCCAGGAATGTTGTAAAATCCTACATCCGAGGTGTTAGGTTGCCATAGGTTAGGATACATAACGTTATAGACGTATATAATGTTCTCACGGAGAGGTACGGTCCGACACGGCCGGGATTCTGTAAAACATTACCAGCGATGGGCTAGATGGGTTAGGTTATGTTATATTACGGTATAGATGTATATAATGTTCCCACCGAGAAGTAGGGGCCGGCACGCCAGGGTTGTTGTGAAATACTACATCATAGGTGTCAAGTTGCCTTAGGTTAGGATATATAACGTTATAGACGTATATTATGTTCTCACGGAGAGGCACGGGCGGACACGATCTGGATTCTGTGAAACATTAACAGCGGGGGCTAGATGGGTTAGGTTAGGTTATATTATGTTATAGACGTATATAATGTTCCCACTGAGAAGTAGGGGCCGATCCGCCAGGAATGTTGGTAAATACTACATCCGAGATGTTAGGTTCCCTTAGGTTAGGATATATAAGTTTATAGACGTATATAATGTACGCACCGAGACGTATGGGAAGACATGAACGGGATTCTGTGAAACATTACCAGCGAGGGTCTAGGTGGGTTAGGTTAGGTTGTATTACGTTATAGACGTATATAATGTTCCCACCGAGAAGTAGGGGCCGACCCGCCAGAAATGTTAGAAAATACTACATCCGAGATGTTAGGTTCCCTTAGGTTAGGATATATAACGTTATAGACGTATATAATGTCCCCACGGCAAAGTACGGGCCGACACGACCGGAATTTTGTAAAACATTACCAGCGAGGGTCTAGATGGGTTAGGTTAGGTTATATTGCGATATAGACGTATATAATGTGCCCACCGAGAAGTAGGGGCCGAACCGCCAGGAATGTTGGAAAATATTACATCCGAGGAGTGAGGTTGCCTTAGGTTAGGATATATAACGAAATAGACGTATATAATGTTCCCACGGAGAGGTACGTGCCGACACGACCCGGACTCTGTAAAACATTACCAGCGAGTGTCTATATGGGTTAGGTTAGGTTATGTTACGTTATAGACGTATATAATGTTCCCACCGAGAAGTAGAGGCCGACCAGTCAGGAATGTTGTAAAATACTACATTCGAGATGTTAGGCTGCCTTAGGTTGGGATATATAACGCTATAGGCGTATATAATGTCCCAACCGAGTCATACACGACGACACGAAGGGGATTCTATAAAACATTCCCAGCGAGGGGCTAGATGGCATAGGTTAGGTTATATTACGTTGTAGACGTATATAATGTTCCCACCGAGATGTAGAGGCCGACCTGCCAGGAATGTTGTATAATACTACACCCGAGGAGTGAGGTTGCCTTAGGTTAGGATATATAACGATATAGACGTATATAATGTTCCCACGGAGATGTACGGGCCGACACGACCCGGATTCTGTAAAACATTACCAGGGAGGGTCTAGATGGGTTAGGTTAGGTTATGTTACGTTATAGACGTATATAATGTTCCCACAGGGAAGTAGGGGCCGGCCCGGAAGGAATGTTGTAAAATACTACACCCGAGGAGTGAGCTTGCCTTAGGTTAGGATATATAACGATATAGACGTATATAATGTTCCCGCGGAGAGGTACGCACCGACACGACCGGGATTCTGTAAAACATTAGCAGCGAGGGGCTAGATGGTTTAGGTTAGGTTATGTTACGTTATAGGCGTATATAATGTTCCCACCGAGAAGTAGGGGCCGAACCGCCAGGAATGTTGTGAAATCCTACATCCGAGGTGTTAGGTTGCCATAGGTTAGGATACATAACGTTATAGACGTATATAATGTTCTCACGGAGAGGTACGGTCCGACACGGCCGGGATTCTGTAAAACATTACCAGCGATGGGCTAGATGGGTTAGGTTATGTTATATTACGGTATAGATGTATATAATGTTCCCACCGAGAAGTAGGGGCCGGCACGCCAGGGTTGTTGTGAAATACTACATCATAGGTGTCAGGTTGCCTTAGGTTAGGATATATAACGTTATAGACGTATATTATGTTCTCACGGAGAGGCACGGGCGGACACGATCTGGATTCTGTGAAACATTAACAGCGGGGGCTAGATGGGTTAGGTTAGGTTATATTATGTTATAGACGTATATAATGTTCCCACTGAGAAGTAGGGGCCGATCCGCCAGGAATGTTGGTAAATACTACATCCGAGATGTTAGGTTCCCTTAGGTTAGGATATATAAGTTTATAGACGTATATAATGTACGCACCGAGACGTATGGGAAGACGTGAACGGGATTCTGTGAAACATTACCAGCGAGGGTCTAGGTGGGTTAGGTTAGGTTATATTACGTTATAGACGTATATAATGTTCCCACCGAGAAGTAGGGGCCGACCCGCCAGAAATGTTGGAAAATACTACATCCGATATGTTAGGTTCCCTTAGGTTAGGATATATAACGTTATAGACGTATATAATGTCCCCACGGCAAAGTACGGGCCGACACGACCGGAATTTTGTAAAACATTACCAGCGAGGGTCTAGATGGGTTAGGTTAGGTTATATTACGATATGGACGTATATAATGTGCCCACCGAGAGGTAGGGGCCGGCCCGCCAGGAATGTTGGAAAATATTACATCCGAGATGTTAGGTTCCCTTGGGTTAGGATATATAACGTTATAGACGTATATAATGTCCCCACCGAGAAGTACGGGTCGACACGACCGGGATTTTGTAAAACATTACCAGCGACGGTCTAGATGGGTTAGGTTGGGTTATATTACGATATAGACGTATATAATGTGCCCACCGAGAAGTAGGGGCCGACCCGCCAGGAATGTTGGAAAATACTACATCCCAGATGTTAGGTTACCTTAGGTTAGGATATATAAATTTATAGACGTATATAATGTACGCACCGAGACGTACGGGAAGATATGAACGGGATCCTGTGAAACATTACCAGCGAGGGTCTAGGTGGGTTAGGTTAGGTTATATAACGATATAGACGTATATAATGTGCCCACCAAGAAGTAGGGGCCGAACCGCCAGAAATGTTGGAAAATACTACATCCGAGATGTTAGGTTCCCTTAGGTTAGGATATATAAGTTTATAGACGTATATAATGTACGCACCGAGACATACGGGACGACACGACCGGGATTCTGTAAAACATTACCAGCGAAGGTCTAGATGGGTTAGGTTGGGTTATATTGCGATATAGAAGTATATAATGTGCCCACCGAGAAGTAGAGGCCGACCAGTCAGGAATGTTGTAAAATACTACATTCGAGATGTTAGGCTGCCTTAGGTTGGGATATATAACGCTATAGGCGTATATAATGTCCCAACCGAGTCATACACGACGACACGAAGGGGATTCTATAAAACATTCCCAGCGAGGGGCTAGATGGCATAGGTTAGGTTATATTACGTTGTAGACGTATATAATGTTCCCACCGAGAAGTAGAGGCCGACCTGCCAGGAATGTTGTATAATACTACACCCGAGGAGTGAGGTTGCCTTAGGTTAGGATATATAACGATATAGACGTATATAATGTTCCCACGGAGATGTACGGGCCGACACGACCCGGATTCTGTAAAACATTACCAGGGAGGGTCTAGATGGGTTAGGTTAGGTTATGTTACGTTATAGACGTATATAATGTTCCCACAGGGAAGTAGGGGCCGGCCCGGAAGGAATGTTGTAAAATACTACACCCGAGGAGTGAGGTTGCCTTAGGTTAGGATATATAACGATATAGACGTATATAATGTTCCCACGGAGAGGTACGGGCCGACACGACCCGGATTCTGTAAAACATTACCAGCGAGGGTCTAGATGGGTTAGGTTTGGTTATGTTACGTTATAGACGTATATAATGTTCCCACAGGGAGGTAGGGGCCGGCCCGGAAGGAATGTTGTAAAATACTGTATCCGAGCAGTGAGGTTGCCTTAGGTTAGTATATATAGCGATATAGACGTATATAATGTTCCCACAGAGAGGTACGGGCCGACATGACCCGGATTCTGTAAAACATTACCAGGGAGGGTCTAGATGTGTTAGGTTAGGTTATGTTACGTTATAGACGTATATAATGTTTCCACAGGGAAGTAGGGGCCAGCCCGGAAGGAATGTTGTAAAATACTACATCCGAGGTGTGAGGTTGCCTTAGGTTAGGATACATAACGTTATAGACGTATACAATGTTCCCGCGGAGAGGTACGCACCGACACGACCGGGATTCTGTAAAACATTAGCAGCGAGGGGCTAGATGGTTTAGGTTAGGTTATGTTACGTTATAGGCGTATATAATGTTCCCACCGAGAAGTAGGGGCCGAACCGCCAGGAATGTTATAAAATCCTACATCCGAGGTGTTAGGTTGCCATAGGTTAGGATACATAACGTTATAGACGTATATAATATTCTCACGGAGAGGTACGGTCCGACACGGCCGGGATTCTGTAAAACATTACCAGCGATGGGCTAGATGGGTTAGGTTATGTTATATTACGGTATAGATGTATATAATGTTCCCACCGAGAAGTAGGGGCCGGCACGCCAGGAATGTTGTGAAATACTACATCCGAGATATTAGGTTCCATTAGGTTAGGATATATAACGTTATAGACGTATATAATGTATTCACCGAGATGTACGGGCCGTCACGACCGGGATTTTGTAAAACATTACCAGCGAGGGTCTAGATGGGTTAGGTTAGGTTATATTACGTTATAGACGTATATAATGTGCCCACCGAGAAGTTGGGGCCGACCCGCCAGGATTGTTGGAAAGTACTACATCCGAGATGTCAGGTTCCCTTAGGTTTGGATATATAATGTTATAGACGTATATAATGTCCGCACCGAGACGTACGGGACGACACGACCGGGATTCTGTAAAATATTACCAGCGAGGGTCTAGATGGGTTAGGTTAGGTTATATTACGATATAGACGTATATAATGTGCCCACCGAGAAGTTGGGGCCGACCCGCCAGGATTGTTGGATAATACTACACCCTAGATGTCATGTTCCCTTAGGTTTGGATATATAAAGTTATAGACGTATATAATGTCCCCACGGCAAAGTAAGGGCCGACACTACCGGAATTTTGTAAAACATTACCAGCGAGGATCTAGATGGGTTAGGTTAGGTTATATTACGATATGGACGTATATAATGTGCCCACCGAGAAGTAGGGGCCGACCCGCCAGGAATGTTGGAAAATACTACATCCGAGAAGTTAGGTTCCCTTAGCTTAGGATATATAACGTTATAGACGTATATAATGTTCCCACCGAGAAGTACGGGCCGACACGACCGGGATTTTGTAAAACATTACCAGTGAGGGTCTAGATGGGTTAGGTTATGTTATATTACGATATAGACGTATATAATGTGCCCACCGAGAAGTAGGGGCCGACCCGCCAGGAATGTTGGAAAATACTACATCCGAGATGTTAGGTTCCCTTAGGTTAGGATATATAACGTTATAGACGTATATAATGTCCCCACGGCAAAGTACGGGCCGACACGACCGGAATTTTGTAAAACATTACCAGCGAGGGTCTAGATGGGTTAGGTTAGGTTATATTACGATATAGACGTATATAATGTGCCCACCGAGAAGTAGGGGCCGACCCGCCAGGAATGTTGGGAAATACTACATCCGAGATGTTAGGTTCCCTTAGGTTAGGATATATAACGTTATAGACGTATATAATGTCCCCACCGAGAAGTACGGGCCCACACGACCGGAATTTTGTAAAACATTACCAGCGAGGGTCTAGATGGGTTAGGTTAGGTTATATTACGATATGGATGTATATAATGTGCCCACCGAGAAGTAGGGGACGACCCGACAGGAATGTTGGAAAATACTACATCCGAGATGTTAGGTTCCCTTAGGTTAGGATATATAACGTTATAGACGTATATAATGTCCCCACCGAGAAGTACGGGCAGACACGACCGGGAGTCTGTAAAGCATTACCAACGAGGGTCTAGATGGGTTAGGTTAGGTCATATTGCGATATAGACGTATATAATGTGCCCACCGAGAAGTAGGGGCCGACCCGCCAGTAATGTTGGAAAATACTACATCCGAGATGTTAGGTTCCCTTAGGTTAGGATATATAACGTTATAGACGTATATAATGTCCCCACCGAGAAGTACGGGCAGACACGACCGGGAGTCTGTAAAGCATTACCAACGAGGGTCTAGATGGGTTAGGTTAGGTCATATTGCGATATAGACGTATATAATGTGCCCACCGAGAAGTAGGGGCCGACCCGCCAGGAATGTTGGAAAATACTTCATCCGAGAAGTTAGGTTCCCTTGGGTTAGGATATATAACGTTATAGACGTATATAATGTCCCCACCGAGAAGTACGGGTCGACACGACCGGGATTTTGTAAAACATTACCAGCGACGGTCTAGATGGGTTAGGTTGGGTTATATTACGATATAGACGTATATAATGTGCCCACCGAGAAGTGGGGGCCGACCCGACAGGAATGTTGGAAAATACTACATCCGACATTTTAGGTTCCCTTAGGTTAGGATATACAAAAGTATTAGACGTATATAATGTCCCCACCGAGAAGTACGGGCAGACACGACCGGGATTCTGTAAAGCATTACCAGCGAGTGTCTAGATGGGTTAGGTTAGGTCATATTGCGATATAGACGTATATAATGTGCCCACCGAGAAGTAGGGGCCGACCCGCCAGGAATGTTGGAAAATACTACATCCGAGATGTTAGGTTCCCTTAGGTTAGGATATATAACGTTATAGCCGTATATAATGTCCCCACCGAGACGTACGAGAAGACATGAACGGGATTCTGTGAAACATTACCAGCGAGGGTCTATGTGGGTTAGGTTAGGTTATATTACGTTATAGACGTATATAAAGTTCCCACCGAGAAGTAGGGGCCGACCCGCCAGGAATGTTGTGAAATACTACATCCGAGATGTTAGGTTCCCTTGGGTTAGGATATATAACGTTATAGACGTATATAATGTCCCCACCGAGAAGTACGGGCAGACACGACCGGGATTCTGTAAAGCATTACCAGCGAGGGTCTAGATGGG
This sequence comes from Xylocopa violacea, assembly GCA_963969225.1. Taxonomy (NCBI): domain Eukaryota; kingdom Metazoa; phylum Arthropoda; class Insecta; order Hymenoptera; family Apidae; genus Xylocopa; species Xylocopa violacea. The sequence continues at coordinate 657,610 of CAXAJV010000738.1, read as the reverse complement.
TTAGGTTAGGTCATATTGCGATATAGACGTATATAATGTGCCCACCGAGAAGTAGGGGCCGACCCGCCAGGATTGTTGGAAAATACTACATCCGAGATGTTAGGTTCCCTTAGGCTAGGATATATAACGTTATAGACGTATATAATGTTCCCACTGAGAAGTAGGGGCCGACCCGCCAGAAATGTTGGAAAATACTACATCCGAGATGTTATGTTCCCTTAATTTAGGATATAAAACGATATAGACATATATAATGTCCCCACGGCAAAGTACGGGCCGACACGACCGGAATTTTGTAAAACATTACCAGCGAGGGTCTAGATGGGTTAGGTTAGGTTATATTACGATATGGACGTATATAATGTGCCCACCGAGAAGTAGGGGCCGACCCGACAGGAATGTTGGAAAATACTATATCCCAGATGTTAGGTTCCCTTATTTTAGGATATATAACGTTATAGACGTATATAATGTGCCCACCGAGAAGTACGGGCAGACACGACCGGGAGTCTGTAAAGCATTACCAACGAGGGCCTAGATGGGTCAGGTTAGGTCATATTGCGATATAGACGTATATAATGTGCCCACCGAGAAGTAGGGTCCGGCCCGCCAGGAATGTTGGAAAATACTACATCCGAGATGTTAGGTTCCCTTGGGTTAGGATATATAACGTTATAGACGTAAATAATGTCCCCACCGAGAAGTACGGGCCGACACGACCGGGATTTTGTAAAACATTACCAGCGAGGGTCTAGGTGGGTTAGGTTAGGTTATATTACGATATAGACGTATATAATGTGCCCACCGAGAAGTAGGGGCCGACCCGCCAGGAATGTTGGAAAATACTACATCCGAGATGTTAGGTTCCCTTAGGTTAGGATATATAACGTTATAGACGTATATAATGTCTCCACCGAGAAGTACGGGTCGGCACGACCGGGATTTTGTAAAACATTACCAGCGACGGTCTAGATGGGTTAGGTTAGGTTATATTACGATATAGACGTATATAATGTGCCCACCGAGAAGTTGGGGCCGACCCGCCAGCAATGTTGGAAAATACTACATCCTAGATGTTAGGTTCCCTTAGGTTAGGATATATAAAGTGATAGACGTATATAATGTACATACCGAGACGTACGGGAAGACATGAACGGGATTCTGTGAAACATTACCAGCGAGAGTCTAGGTGGGTTAGGTTAGGTTATATTACGTTATAGACGTATATAATGTTCCCACTGAGAAGTAGCGGCCGACCCGCCAGAAATGTTGGAAAATACTACATCCGAGATGTTGGGTTCCCTTAATTTAGGATATAAAACGATATAGACATATATAATGTCCCCACGGCAAAGTACGGGCCGACACGACCGGAATTTTGTAAAACATTACCAGCGAGGGTCTAGATGGGTTAGGTTAGGTTATATTACGATATGGACGTATATAATGTGCCCACCGAGAGGTAGGGGCCGACCCGACAGGAATGTTGGAAAATACTATATCCCAGATATTAGGTTCCCTTAGGTTAGGATATATAACGTTATAGACGTATATAATGTTCCCACCGAGAAGTACGGGCAGACACGACCGGGAGTCTGTAAAGCATTACCAACGAGGGTCTAGATGGGTTAGGTTAGGTCATATTGCGATATAGACGTATATAATGTGCCCACCGAGAAGTAGGGTCCGGCCCGCCAGGAATGTTGGAAAATACTACATCCGAGATGTTAGGTTCCCTTGGGTTAGGATATATTACGTTATAGACGTAAATAATGTCCCCACCGAGAAGTACGGGCCGACACGACCGGGATTTTGTAAAACATTACCAGCGAGGGTCTAGGTGGGTTAGGTTAGGTTATATTACGATATAGACGTATATAATGTGCCCACCGAGAAGTAGGGGCCGACCCGCCAGGAATGTTGGAAAATACTACATCCGAGATGTTAGGTTCCCTTAGGTTAGGATATATAACGTTATAGACGTATATAATGTTCCCACCGAGAAGTACGGGTCGGCACGACCGGGATTTTGTAAAACATTACCAGCGACGGTCTAGATGGGTTAGGTTAGGTTATATTACGATATAGACGTATATAATGTGCCCACCGAGAAGTTGGGGCCGACCCGCCAGGAATGTTGGGAAATACTACATCCCAGATGTTAGGTTTCCTTAGGTTAGGATATATAAATTTATAGACGTATATAATGTACACACCGAGACGTACGGGAAGCCATGAACGGGATTCTGTGAAACATTACCAGCGAGGGTCTAGGTGGGTTAGGTTAGGTTATATAACGATATAGACGTATATAATGTGCCCACCAAGAAGTAGGGGCCGACCCGCCAGGAATGTTGGAAAATACTACATCCGAGAAGTTAGGTTCCCTTAGCTTAGGATATATAACGTTATAGACGTATATAATGTTCCCACCGAGAAGTACGGGCCGACACGACCGGGATTTTGTAAAACATTACCAGTGAGGGTCTAGATGGGTTAGGTTATGTTATATTACGATATAGACGTATATAATGTGCCCACCGAGAAGTAGGGGCCGACCCGCCAGGAATGTTGGAAAATACTACATCCGAGATGTTAGGTTCCCTTAGGTTAGGATATATAACGTTATAGACGTATATAATGTCCCCACGGCAAAGTACGGGCCGACACGACCGGAATTTTGTAAAACATTACCAGCGAGGGTCTAGATGGGTTAGGTTAGGTTATATTACGATATAGACGTATATAATGTGCCCACCGAGAAGTAGGGGCCGACCCGCCAGGAATGTTGGGAAATACTACATCCGAGATGTTAGGTTCCCTTAGGTTAGGATATATAACGTTATAGACGTATATAATGTCCCCACCGAGAAGTACGGGCCCACACGACCGGAATTTTGTAAAACATTACCAGCGAGGGTCTAGATGGGTTAGGTTAGGTTATATTACGATATGGACGTATATAATGTGCCCACCGAGAAGTAGGGGACGACCCGACAGGAATGTTGGAAAATACTACATCCGAGATGTTAGGTTCCCTTAGGTTAGGATATATAACGTTATAGACGTATATAATGTCCCCACCGAGAAGTACGGGCAGACACGACCGGGAGTCTGTAAAGCATTACCAACGAGGGTCTAGATGGGTTAGGTTAGGTCATATTGCGATATAGACGTATATAATGTGCCCACCGAGAAGTAGGGGCCGACCCGCCAGTAATGTTGGAAAATACTACATCCGAGATGTTAGGTTCCCTTAGGTTAGGATATATAACGTTATAGACGTATATAATGTCCCCACCGAGAAGTACGGGCAGACACGACCGGGAGTCTGTAAAGCATTACCAACGAGGGTCTAGATGGGTTAGGTTAGGTCATATTGCGATATAGACGTATATAATGTGCCCACCGAGAAGTAGGGGCCGACCCGCCAGGAATGTTGGAAAATACTTCATCCGAGAAGTTAGGTTCCCTTGGGTTAGGATATATAACGTTATAGACGTATATAATGTCCCCACCGAGAAGTACGGGTCGACACGACCGGGATTTTGTAAAACATTACCAGCGACGGTCTAGATGGGTTAGGTTGGGTTATATTACGATATAGACGTATATAATGTGCCCACCGAGAAGTGGGGGCCGACCCGACAGGAATGTTGGAAAATACTACATCCGACATTTTAGGTTCCCTTAGGTTAGGATATACAAAAGTATTAGACGTATATAATGTCCCCACCGAGAAGTACGGGCAGACACGACCGGGATTCTGTAAAGCATTACCAGCGAGTGTCTAGATGGGTTAGGTTAGGTCATATTGCGATATAGACGTATATAATGTGCCCACCGAGAAGTAGGGGCCGACCCGCCAGGAATGTTGGAAAATACTACATCCGAGATGTTAGGTTCCCTTAGGTTAGGATATATAACGTTATAGCCGTATATAATGTCCCCACCGAGACGTACGAGAAGACATGAACGGGATTCTGTGAAACATTACCAGCGAGGGTCTATGTGGGTTAGGTTAGGTTATATTACGTTATAGACGTATATAAAGTTCCCACCGAGAAGTAGGGGCCGACCCGCCAGGAATGTTGTGAAATACTACATCCGAGATGTTAGGTTCCCTTGGGTTAGGATATATAACGTTATAGACGTATATAATGTCCCCACCGAGAAGTACGGGCAGACACGACCGGGATTCTGTAAAGCATTACCAGCGAGGGTCTAGATGGGTTAGGTTAGGTCATATTGCGATATAGACGTATATAATGTGCCCACCGAGAAGTAGGGGCCGACCCGCCAGGATTGTTGGAAAATACTACATCCGATATGTTAGGTTCCCTTAGGCTAGGATATATAACGTTATAGACGTATATAATGTTCCCACTGAGAAGTAGGGGCCGACCCGCCAGAAATGTTGGAAAATACTACATCCGAGATGTTATGTTCCCTTAATTTAGGATATAAAACGATATAGACATATATAATGTCCCCACGGCAAAGTACGGGCCGACACGACCGGAATTTTGTAAAACATTACCAGCGAGGGTCTAGATGGGTTAGGTTAGGTTATATTACGATATGGACGTATATAATGTGCCCACCGAGAAGTAGGGGCCGACCCGACAGGAATGTTGGAAAATACTATATCCCAGATGTTAGGTTCCCTTATTTTAGGATATATAACGTTATAGACGTATATAATGTGCCCACCGAGAAGTACGGGCAGACACGACCGGGAGTCTGTAAAGCATTACCAACGAGGGCCTAGATGGGTCAGGTTAGGTCATATTGCGATATAGACGTATATAATGTGCCCACCGAGAAGTAGGGTCCGGCCCGCCAGGAATGTTGGAAAATACTACATCCGAGATGTTAGGTTCCCTTGGGTTAGGATATATAACGTTATAGACGTAAATAATGTCCCCACCGAGAAGTACGGGCCGACACGACCGGGATTTTGTAAAACATTACCAGCGAGGGTCTAGGTGGGTTAGGTTAGGTTATATTACGATATAGACGTATATAATGTGCCCACCGAGAAGTAGGGGCCGACCCGCCAGGAATGTTGGAAAATACTACATCCGAGATGTTAGGTTCCCTTAGGTTAGGATATATAACGTTATAGACGTATATAATGTCTCCACCGAGAAGTACGGGTCGGCACGACCGGGATTTTGTAAAACATTACCAGCGACGGTCTAGATGGGTTAGGTTAGGTTATATTACGATATAGACGTATATAATGTGCCCACCGAGAAGTTGGGGCCGACCCGCCAGCAATGTTGGAAAATACTACATCCTAGATGTTAGGTTCCCTTAGGTTAGGATATATAAAGTGATAGACGTATATAATGTACATACCGAGACGTACGGGAAGACATGAACGGGATTCTGTGAAACATTACCAGCGAGAGTCTAGGTGGGTTAGGTTAGGTTATATTACGTTATAGACGTATATAATGTTCCCACTGAGAAGTAGCGGCCGACCCGCCAGAAATGTTGGAAAATACTACATCCGAGATGTTAGGTTCCCTTAATTTAGGATATAAAACGATATAGACATATATAATGTCCCCACGGCAAAGTACGGGCCGACACGACCGGAATTTTGTAAAACATTACCAGCGAGGGTCTAGATGGGTTAGGTTAGGTTATATTACGATATGGACGTATATAATGTGCCCACCGAGAGGTAGGGGCCGACCCGACAGGAATGTTGGAAAATACTATATCCCAGATATTAGGTTCCCTTAGGTTAGGATATATAACGTTATAGACGTATATAATGTTCCCACCGAGAAGTACGGGCAGACACGACCGGGAGTCTGTAAAGCATTACCAACGAGGGTCTAGATGGGTTAGGTTAGGTCATATTGCGATATAGACGTATATAATGTGCCCACCGAGAAGTAGGGTCCGGCCCGCCAGGAATGTTGGAAAATACTACATCCGAGATGTTAGGTTCCCTTGGGTTAGGATATATTACGTTATAGACGTAAATAATGTCCCCACCGAGAAGTACGGGCCGACACGACCGCGATTTTGTAAAACATTACCAGCGAGGGTCTAGGTGGGTTAGGTTAGGTTATATTACGATATAGACGTATATAATGTGCCCACCGAGAAGTAGGGGCCGACCCGCCAGGAATGTTGGAAAATACTACATCCGAGATGTTAGGTTCCCTTAGGTTAGGATATATAACGTTATAGACGTATATAATGTTCCCACCGAGAAGTACGGGTCGGCACGACCGGGATTTTGTAAAACATTACCAGCGACGGTCTAGATGGGTTAGGTTAGGTTATGTTACGATATAGACGTATATAATGTGCCCACCGAGAAGTTGGGGCCGACCCGCCAGGAATGTTGGGAAATACTACATCCCAGATGTTAGGTTTCCTTAGGTTAGGATATATAAATTTATAGACGTATATAATGTACACACCGAGACGTACGGGAAGCCATGAACGGGATTCTGTGAAACATTACCAGCGAGGGTCTAGGTGGGTTAGGTTAGGTTATATAACGATATAGACGTATATAATGTGCCCACCAAGAAGTAGGGGCCGACCCGCCAGGAATGTTGGAAAATACTACATCCGAGAAGTTAGGTTCCCTTAGCTTAGGATATATAACGTTATAGACGTATATAATATTCCCACCGAGAAGTACGGGCCGACACGACCGGGATTTTGTAAAACATTACCAGTGAGGGTCTAGATGGGTTAGGTTATGTTATATTACGATATAGACGTATATAATGTGCCCACCGAGAAGTAGGGGCCGACCCGCCAGGAATGTTGGAAAATACTACATCCGAGATGTTAGGTTCCCTTAGGTTAGGATATATAACGTTATAGACGTATATAATGTCCCCACGGCAAAGTACGGGCCGACACGACCGGAATTTTGTAAAACATTACCAGCGAGGGTCTAGATGGGTTAGGTTAGGTTATATTACGATATAGACGAATATAATGTGCCCACCGAGAAGTAGGGGCCGACCCGCCAGGAATGTTGGGAAATACTACATCCGAGATGTTAGGTTCCCTTAGGTTAGGATATATAACGTTATAGACGTATATAATGTCCCCACCGAGAAGTACGGGCCCACACGACCGGAATTTTGTAAAACATTACCAGCGAGGGTCTAGATGGGTTAGGTTAGGTTATATTACGATATGGACGTATATAATGTGCCCACCGAGAAGTAGGGGACGACCCGACAGGAATGTTGGAAAATACTACATCCGAGATGTTAGGTTCCCTTAGGTTAGGATATATAACGTTATAGACGTATATAATGTCCCCACCGAGAAGTACGGGCAGACACGACCGGGAGTCTGTAAAGCATTACCAACGAGGGTCTAGATGGGTTAGGTTAGGTCATATTGCGATATAGACGTATATAATGTGCCCACCGAGAAGTAGGGGCCGACCCGCCAGTAATGTTGGAAAATACTACATCCGAGATGTTAGGTTCCCTTAGGTTAGGATATATAACGTTATAGACGTATATAATGTCCCCACCGAGAAGTACGGGCAGACACGACCGGGAGTCTGTAAAGCATTACCAACGAGGGTCTAGATGGGTTAGGTTAGGTCATATTGCGATATAGACGTATATAATGTGCCCACCGAGAAGTAGGGGCCGACCCGCCAGGAATGTTGGAAAATACTTCATCCGAGAAGTTAGGTTCCCTTGGGTTAGGATATATAACGTTATAGACGTATATAATGTCCCCACCGAGAAGTACGGGTCGACACGACCGGGATTTTGTAAAACATTACCAGCGACGGTCTAGATGGGTTAGGTTGGGTTATATTACGATATAGACGTATATAATGTGCCCACCGAGAAGTGGGGGCCGACCCGACAGGAATGTTGGAAAATACTACATCCGACATTTTAGGTTCCCTTAGGTTAGGATATACAAAAGTATTAGACGTATATAATGTCCCCACCGAGAAGTACGGGCAGACACGACCGGGATTCTGTAAAGCATTACCAGCGAGTGTCTAGATGGGTTAGGTTAGGTCATATTGCGATATAGACGTATATAATGTGCCCACCGAGAAGCAGGGGCCGACCCGCCAGGAATGTTGGAAAATACTACATCCGAGATGTTAGGTGCCCTTAGGTTAGGATATATAACGTTATAGCCGTATATAATGTCCCCACCGAGACGTACGAGAAGACATGAACGGGATTCTGTGAAACATTACCAGCGAGGGTCTATGTGGGTTAGGTTAGGTTATATTACGTTATAGACGTATATAAAGTTCCCACCGAGAAGTAGGGGCCGACCCGCCAGGAATGTTGTGAAATACTACATCCGAGATGTTAGGTTCCCTTGGGTTAGGATATATAACGTTATAGACGTATATAATGTCCCCACCGAGAAGTACGGGCAGACACGACCGGGATTCTGTAAAGCATTACCAGCGAGGGTCTAGATGGGTTAGGTTAGGTCATATTGCGATATAGACGTATATAATGTGCCCACCGAGAAGTAGGGGCCGACCCGCCAGGATTGTTGGAAAATACTACATCCGATATGTTAGGTTCCCTTAGGCTAGGATATATAACGTTATAGACGTATATAATGTTCCCACTGAGAAGTAGGGGCCGACCCGCCAGAAATGTTGGAAAATACTACATCCGAGATGTTATGTTCCCTTAATTTAGGATATAAAACGATATAGACATATATAATGTCCCCACGGCAAAGTACGGGCCGACACGACCGGAATTTTGTAAAACATTACCAGCGAGGGTCTAGATGGGTTAGGTTAGGTTATATTACGATATGGACGTATATAATGTGCCCACCGAGAAGTAGGGGCCGACCCGACAGGAATGTTGGAAAATACTATATCCCAGATGTTAGGTTCCCTTATTTTAGGATATATAACGTTATAGACGTATATAATGTGCCCACCGAGAAGTACGGGCAGACACGACCGGGAGTCTGTAAAGCATTACCAACGAGGGCCTAGATGGGTTAGGTTAGGTCATATTGCGATATAGACGTATATAATGTGCCCACCGAGAAGTAGGGTCCGGCCCGCCAGGAATGTTGGAAAATACTACATCCGAGATGTTAGGTTCCCTTGGGTTAGGATATATAACGTTATAGACGTAAATAATGTCCCCACCGAGAAGTACGGGCCGACACGACCGGGATTTTGTAAAACATTACCAGCGAGGGTCTAGGTGGGTTAGGTTAGGTTATATTACGATATAGACGTATATAATGTGCCCACCGAGAAGTAGGGGCCGACCCGCCAGGAATGTTGGGAAATACTACATCCGAGATGTTAGGTTCCCTTAGGTTAGGATATATAACGTTATAGACGTATATAATGTCCCCACCGAGAAGTACGGGCCCACACGACCGGAATTTTGTAAAACATTACCAGCGAGGGTCTAGATGGGTTAGGTTAGGTTATATTACGATATGGACGTATATAATGTGCCCACCGAGAAGTAGGGGACGACCCGACAGGAATGTTGGAAAATACTACATCCGAGATGTTAGGTTCCCTTAGGTTAGGATATATAACGTTATAGACGTATATAATGTCCCCACCGAGAAGTACGGGCAGACACGACCGGGAGTCTGTAAAGCATTACCAACGAGGGTCTAGATGGGTTAGGTTAGGTCATATTGCGATATAGACGTATATAATGTGCCCACCGAGAAGTAGGGGCCGACCCGCCAGTAATGTTGGAAAATACTACATCCGAGATGTTAGGTTCCCTTAGGTTAGGATATATAACGTTATAGACGTATATAATGTCCCCACCGAGAAGTACGGGCAGACACGACCGGGAGTCTGTAAAGCATTACCAACGAGGGTCTAGATGGGTTAGGTTAGGTCATATTGCGATATAGACGTATATAATGTGCCCACCGAGAAGTAGGGGCCGACCCGCCAGGAATGTTGGAAAATACTTCATCCGAGAAGTTAGGTTCCCTTGGGTTAGGATATATAACGTTATAGACGTATATAATGTCCCCACCGAGAAGTACGGGTCGACACGACCGGGATTTTGTAAAACATTACCAGCGACGGTCTAGATGGGTTAGGTTGGGTTATATTACGATATAGACGTATATAATGTGCCCACCGAGAAGTGGGGGCCGACCCGACAGGAATGTTGGAAAATACTACATCCGACATTTTAGGTTCCCTTAGGTTAGGATATACAAAAGTATTAGACGTATATAATGTCCCCACCGAGAAGTACGGGCAGACACGACCGGGATTCTGTAAAGCATTACCAGCGAGTGTCTAGATGGGTTAGGTTAGGTCATATTGCGATATAGACGTATATAATGTGCCCACCGAGAAGTAGGGGCCGACCCGCCAGGAATGTTGGAAAATACTACATCCGAGATGTTAGGTTCCCTTAGGTTAGGATATATAACGTTATAGCCGTATATAATGTCCCCACCGAGACGTACGAGAAGACATGAACGGGATTCTGTGAAACATTACCAGCGAGGGTCTATGTGGGTTAGGTTAGGTTATATTACGTTATAGACGTATATAAAGTTCCCACCGAGAAGTAGGGGCCGACCCGCAAGGAATGTTGTGAAATACTACATCCGAGATGTTAGGTTCCCTTGGGTTAGGATATATAACGTTATAGACGTATATAATGTCCCCACCGAGAAGTACGGGCAGACACGACCGGGATTCTGTAAAGCATTACCAGCGAGGGTCTAGATGGGTTAGGTTAGGTCATATTGCGATATAGACGTATATAATGTGCCCACCGAGAAGTAGGGGCCGACCCGCCAGGATTGTTGGAAAATACTACATCCGAGATGTTAGGTTCCCTTAGGCTAGGATATATAACGTTATAGACGTATATAATGTTCCCACTGAGAAGTAGGGGCCGACCCGCCAGAAATGTTGGAAAATACTACATCCGAGATGTTATGTTCCCTTAATTTAGGATATAAAACGATATAGACATATATAATGTCCCCACGGCAAAGTACGGGCCGACACGACCGGAATTTTGTAAAACATTACCAGCGAGGGTCTAGATGGGTTAGGTTAGGTTATATTACGATATGGACGTATATAATGTGCCCACCGAGAAGTAGGGGCCGACCCGACAGGAATGTTGGAAAATACTATATCCCAGATGTTAGGTTCCCTTATTTTAGGATATATAACGTTATAGACGTATATAATGTGCCCACCGAGAAGTACGGGCAGACACGACCGGGAGTCTGTAAAGCATTACCAACGAGGGCCTAGATGGGTCAGGTTAGGTCATATTGCGATATAGACGTATATAATGTGCCCACCGAGAAGTAGGGTCCGGCCCGCCAGGAATGTTGGAAAATACTACATCCGAGATGTTAGGTTCCCTTGGGTTAGGATATATAACGTTATAGACGTAAATAATGTCCCCACCGAGAAGTACGGGCCGACACGACCGGGATTTTGTAAAACATTACCAGCGAGGGTCTAGGTGGGTTAGGTTAGGTTATATTACGATATAGACGTATATAATGTGCCCACCGAGAAGTAGGGGCCGACCCGCCAGGAATGTTGGAAAATACTACATCCGAGATGTTAGGTTCCCTTAGGTTAGGATATATAACGTTATAGACGTATATAATGTCTCCACCGAGAAGTACGGGTCGGCACGACCGGGATTTTGTAAAACATTACCAGCGACGGTCTAGATGGGTTAGGTTAGGTTATATTACGATATAGACGTATATAATGTGCCCACCGAGAAGTTGGGGCCGACCCGCCAGCAATATTGGAAAATACTACATCCTAGATGTTAGGTTCCCTTAGGTTAGGATATATAAAGTGATAGACGTATATAATGTACATACCGAGACGTACGGGAAGACATGAACGGGATTCTGTGAAACATTACCAGCGAGAGTCTAGGTGGGTTAGGTTAGGTTATATTACGTTATAGACGTATATAATGTTCCCACTGAGAAGTAGCGGCCGACCCGCCAGAAATGTTGGAAAATACTACATCCGAGATGTTAGGTTCCCTTAATTTAGGATATAAAACGATATAGACATATATAATGTCCCCACGGCAAAGTACGGGCCGACACGACCGGAATTTTGTAAAACATTACCAGCGAGGGTCTAGATGGGTTAGGTTAGGTTATATTACGATATGGACGTATATAATGTGCCCACCGAGAGGTAGGGGCCGACCCGACAGGAATGTTGGAAAATACTATATCCCAGATATTAGGTTCCCTTAGGTTAGGATATATAACGTTATAGACGTATATAATGTTCCCACCGAGAAGTACGGGCAGACACGACCGGGAGTCTGTAAAGCATTACCAACGAGGGTCTAGATGGGTTAGGTTAGGTCATATTGCGATATAGACGTATATAATGTGCCCACCGAGAAGTAGGGTCCGGCCCGCCAGGAATGTTGGAAAATACTACATCCGAGATGTTAGGTTCCCTTGGGTTAGGATATATTACGTTATAGACGTAAATAATGTCCCCACCGAGAAGTACGGGCCGACACGACCGGGATTTTGTAAAACATTACCAGCGAGGGTCTAGGTGGGTTAGGTTAGGTTATATTACGATATAGACGTATATAATGTGCCCACCGAGAAGTAGGGGCCGACCCGCCAGGAATGTTGGAAAATACTACATCCGAGATGTTAGGTTCCCTTAGGTTAGGATATATAACGTTATAGACGTATATAATGTTCCCACCGAGAAGTACGGGTCGGCACGACCGGGATTTTGTAAAACATTACCAGCGACGGTCTAGATGGGTTAGGTTAGGTTATATTACGATATAGACGTATATAATGTGCCCACCGAGAAGTTGGGGCCGACCCGCCAGGATTGTTGGATAATACTACACCCTAGATGTCATGTTCCCTTAGGTTTGAATATATAAAGTTATAGACGTATATAGTGTTCCCACCGAGAAGTACGGGCAGACACGACCGGGAGTCTGTAAAACATTACCAGCGAGGGTCTAGGTGGGTTAGGTTAGGTTATATTACGATATAGACGTATATAATGTGCCCACCGAGAAGTAGGGGCCGACCCGCCAGGAATGTTGGAAAATACTACATCCGAGATGTTAGGTTCCCTTAGGTTAGGATATACAACGTTATAGACGTATATAATGTCCCCACCGAGAAGTACGGGCAGACACGACCGGGAGTCTGTAAAGCATTACCAACGAGGGTCTAGATGGGTTAGGTTAGGTCATATTGCGATATAGACGTATATAATGTGCCCACCGAGAAGTAGGGGCCGACCCGCCAGGAATGTTGGAAAATACTTCATCCGAGAAGTTAGGTTCCCTTGGGTTAGGATATATAACGTTATAGACGTATATAATGTCCCCACCGAGAAGTACGGGTCGACACGACCGGGATTTTGTAAAACATTACCAGCGACGGTCTAGATGGGTTAGGTTGGGTTATATTACGATATAGACGTATATAATGTGCCCACCGAGAAGTAGGGGCCGACCCGACAGGAATGTTGGAAAATACTACATCCGACATTTTAGGTTCCCTTAGGTTAGGATATACAAAAGTATTAGACGTATATAATGTCCCCACCGAGAAGTACGGGCAGACACGACCGGGATTCTGTAAAGCATTACCAGCGAGTGTCTAGATGGGTTAGGTTACGTCATATTGCGATATAGACGTATATAATGTGCCCACCGAGAAGTAGGGGCCGACCCGCCAGGAATGTTGGAAAATACTACATCCGAGATGTTAGGTTCCCTTAGGTTAGGATATATAACGTTATAGCCGTATATAATGTCCCCACCGAGACGTACGAGAAGACATGAACGGGATTCTGTGAAACATTACCAGCGAGGGTCTAGGTGGGTTAGGTTAGGTTATATTACGTTATAGACGTACATAAAGTTCCCACCGAGAAGTAGGGGCCGACCCGCCAGGAATGTTGTGAAATACTACATCCGAGATGTTAGGTTCCCTTGGGTTAGGATATATAACGTTATAGACGTATATAATGTCCCCACCGAGAAGTACGGGCAGACACGACCGGGATTCTGTAAAGCATTACCAGCGAGGGTCTAGATGGGTTAGGTTAGGTCATATTGCGATATAGACGTATATAATGTGCCCACCGAGAAGTAGGGGCCGACCCGCCAGGATTGTTGGAAAATACTACATCCGAGATGTTAGGTTCCCTTAGGCTAGGATATATAACGTTATAGACGTATATAATGTTCCCACTGAGAAGTAGGGGCCGACCCGCCAGAAATGTTGGAAAATACTACATCCGAGATGTTATGTTCCCTTAATTTAGGATATAAAACGATATAGACATATATAATGTCCCCACGGCAAAGTACGGGCCGACACGACCGGAATTTTGTGAAACATTACCAGCGAGGGTCTAGATGGGTTAGGTTAGGTTATATTACGATATGGACGTATATAATGTGCCCACCGAGAAGTAGGGGCCGACCCGACAGGAATGTTGGAAAATACTACATCCGAGATGTTAGGTTCCCTTAGGTTAGGATATATAACGTTATAGACGTATATAATGTTCCCACCGAGAAGTACGGGTCGGCACGACCGGGATTTTGTAAAACATTACCAGCGACGGCCTAGATGGGTTAGGTTAGGTTATATTACGATATAGACGTATATAATGTGCCCACCGAGAAGTTGGGGCCGACCCGCCAGGATTGTTGGATAATACTACACCCTAGATGTCATGTTCCCTTAGGTTTGGATATATAAAGTTATAGACGTATATAATGTCCCCACGGCAAAGTACGGGCCGACACTACCGGAATTTTGTAAAATATTACCAGCGAGGGTCTAGATGGGTTAGGTTAGGTTATATTACGATGTGGACGTATATAATGTGCCCACCGAGAAGTAGGGGCCGACACGCCAGGAATGTTGGAAAATACTACATCCGAGAAGTTAGGTTCCCTTAGCTTAGGATATATAACGTTATAGACGTATATAATGTTCCCACCGAGAAGTACGGGCCGACACGACCGGGATTTTGTAAAACATTACCAGTGAGGGTCTAGATGGGTTAGGTTATGTTATATTACGATATAGACGTATATAATGTGCCCACCGAGAAGTAGGGGCCGACCCGCCAGGAATGTTGGAAAATACTACATCCGAGATGTTAGGTTCCCTTAGGTTAGGATATATAACGTTATAGACGTATATAATGTCCCCACGGCAAAGTACGGGCCGACACGACCGGAATTTTGTAAAACATTACCAGCGAGGGTCTAGATGGGTTAGGTTAGGTTATATTACGATATAGACGTATATAATGTGCCCACCGAGAAGTAGGGGCCGACCCGCCAGGAATGTTCCGAAATACTACATCCGAGATGTTAGGTTCCCTTAGGTTAGGATATATAACGTTATAGACGTATATAATGTCCCCACCGAGAAGTACGGGCAGACACGACCGGGATTCTGTAAAGCATTACCAGCGAGGGTCTAGATGGGTTAGGTTAGGTCATATTGCGATATAGACGTATATAATGTGCCCACCGAGAAGTAGGGGCCGACCCGCCAGGATTGTTGGAAAATACTACATCCGAGATGTTAGGTTCCCTTAGGCTAGGATATATAACGTTATAGACGTATATAATGTTCCCACTGAGAAGTAGGGGCCGACCCGCCAGAAATGTTGGAAAATACTACATCCGAGATGTTATGTTCCCTTAATTTAGGATATAAAACGATATAGACATATATAATGTCCCCACGGCAAAGTACGGGCCGACACGACCGGAATTTTGTGAAACATTACCAGCGAGGGTCTAGATGGGTTAGGTTAGGTTATATTACGATATGGACGTATATAATGTGCCCACCGAGAAGTAGGGGCCGACCCGACAGGAATGTTGGAAAATACTACATCCGAGATGTTAGGTTCCCTTAGGTTAGGATATATAACGTTATAGACGTATATAATGTTCCCACCGAGAAGTACGGGTCGGCACGACCGGGATTTTGTAAAACATTACCAGCGACGGCCTAGATGGGTTAGGTTAGGTTATATTACGATATAGACGTATATAATGTGCCCACCGAGAAGTTGGGGCCGACCCGCCAGGATTGTTGGATAATACTACACCCTAGATGTCATGTTCCCTTAGGTTTGGATATATAAAGTTATAGACGTATATAATGTCCCCACGGCAAAGTACGGGCCGACACTACCGGAATTTTGTAAAATATTACCAGCGAGGGTCTAGATGGGTTAGGTTAGGTTATATTACGATGTGGACGTATATAATGTGCCCACCGAGAAGTAGGGGCCGACACGCCAGGAATGTTGGAAAATACTACATCCGAGAAGTTAGGTTCCCTTAGCTTAGGATATATAACGTTATAGACGTATATAATGTTCCCACCGAGAAGTACGGGCCGACACGACCGGGATTTTGTAAAACATTACCAGTGAGGGTCTAGATGGGTTAGGTTATGTTATATTACGATATAGACGTATATAATGTGCCCACCGAGAAGTAGGGGCCGACCCGCCAGGAATGTTGGAAAATACTACATCCGAGATGTTAGGTTCCCTTAGGTTAGGATATATAACGTTATAGACGTATATAATGTCCCCACGGCAAAGTACGGGCCGACACGACCGGAATTTTGTAAAACATTACCAGCGAGGGTCTAGATGGGTTAGGTTAGGTTATATTACGATATAGACGTATATAATGTGCCCACCGAGAAGTAGGGGCCGACCCGCCAGGAATGTTCCGAAATACTACATCCGAGATGTTAGGTTCCCTTAGGTTAGGATATATAACGTTATAGACGTATATAATGTCCCCACCGAGAAGTACGGGCAGACACGACCGGGATTCTGTAAAGCATTACCAGCGAGGGTCTAGATGGGTTAGGTTAGGTCATATTGCGATATAGACGTATATAATGTGCCCACCGAGAAGTAGGGGCCGACCCGCCAGGATTGTTGGAAAATACTACATCCGAGATGTTAGGTTCCCTTAGGCTAGGATATATAACGTTATAGACGTATATAATGTTCCCACTGAGAAGTAGGGGCCGACCCGCCAGAAATGTTGGAAAATACTACATCCGAGATGTTATGTTCCCTTAATTTAGGATATAAAACGATATAGACATATATAATGTCCCCACGGCAAAGTACGGGCCGACACGACCGGAATTTTGTGAAACATTACCAGCGAGGGTCTAGATGGGTTAGGTTAGGTTATATTACGATATGGACGTATATAATGTGCCCACCGAGAAGTAGGGGCCGACCCGACAGGAATGTTGGAAAATACTACATCCGAGATGTTAGGTTCCCTTAGGTTAGGATATATAACGTTATAGACGTATATAATGTTCCCACCGAGAAGTACGGGTCGGCACGACCGGGATTTTGTAAAACATTACCAGCGACGGCCTAGATGGGTTAGGTTAGGTTATATTACGATATAGACGTATATAATGTGCCCACCGAGAAGTTGGGGCCGACCCGCCAGGATTGTTGGATAATACTACACCCTAGATGTCATGTTCCCTTAGGTTTGGATATATAAAGTTATAGACGTATATAATGTCCCCACGGCAAAGTACGGGCCGACACTACCGGAATTTTGTAAAATATTACCAGCGAGGGTCTAGATGGGTTAGGTTAGGTTATATTACGATGTGGACGTATATAATGTGCCCACCGAGAAGTAGGGGCCGACACGCCAGGAATGTTGGAAAATACTACATCCGAGAAGTTAGGTTCCCTTAGCTTAGGATATATAACGTTATAGACGTATATAATGTTCCCACCGAGAAGTACGGGCCGACACGACCGGGATTTTGTAAAACATTACCAGTGAGGGTCTAGATGGGTTAGGTTATGTTATATTACGATATAGACGTATATAATGTGCCCACCGAGAAGTAGGGGCCGACCCGCCAGGAATGTTGGAAAATACTACATCCGAGATGTTAGGTTCCCTTGGGTTAGGATATATAACGTTATAGACGTATATAATGTCCCCACGGCAAAGTACGGGCCGACACGACCGGAATTTTGTAAAACATTACCAGCGAGGGTCTAGATGGGTTAGGTTAGGTTATATTACGATATAGACGTATATAATGTGCCCACCGAGAAGTAGGGGCCGACCCGCCAGGAATGTTCCGAAATACTACATCCGAGATGTTAGGTTCCCTTAGGTTAGGATATATAACGTTATAGACGTATATAATGTCCCCACCGAGAAGTACGGGCAGACACGACCGGGATTCTGTAAAGCATTACCAGCGAGGGTCTAGATGGGTTAGGTTGGGTCATATTGCGATATAGACGTATATAATGTGCCCACCGAGAAGTAGGGGCCGACCCGCCAGGATTGTTGGAAAATACTACATCCGAGGTGTTAGGTTCCCTTAGGTTAGGATATATAACGTTATAGACGTATATAATGTCCCCACCGAGAAGTAGGGGCCGACCCGCCAGGAATGTTGGGAAATACTACATCCGAGATGTTAGGTTCCCTTGGGTTAGGATATATAACGTTATAGACGTATATAATGTTCCCACTGAGAAGTAGGGGCCGACCCGCCAGAAATGTTGGAAAATACTACATCCGAGATGTTATGTTCCCTTAATTTAGGATATAAAACGATATAGACATATATAATGTCCCCACGGCAAAGTACGGGCCGACACGACCGGAATTTTGTGAAACATTACCAGCGAGGGTCTAGATGGGTTAGGTTAGGTTATATTACGATATGGACGTATATAATGTGCCCACCGAGAAGTAGGGGCCGACCCGACAGGAATGTTGGAAAATACTATATCCCAGATGTTAGGTTCCCTTAGGTTAGGATATATAACGTTATAGACGTATATAATGTTCCCACCGAGAAGTACGGGCAGACACTACCGAGATTTTGTAAAACATTACCAGCGAGGGTCTAGATGGGTTAGGTTAGGTCATATTGCGATATAGACGTATATAATGTGCCCACCGAGAAGTAGGGGCCGACCCGCCAGGAATGTTGGAAAATACTACATCCGAGGTGTTAGGTGCCCTCAGGTTAGGATATATAATGTTATAGACGTATATAATGTCCCCACGGCAAAGTACGGGCCGACACGACCGGGATTTTGTAAAACATTACCAGCGAGGGTCTAGATGGGTTAGGTTAGGCTATATTACGATATAGACGTATATAATGTGCCCACCGAGAAGTAGGGGCCGACCCGACAGGAATGTTGGAAAATACTACATCCGAGATGTTATGTGCCCTTAGGTTAGGATATATAACGTTATAGACGTATATAATGTCCCCACCGAGAAGTACGGGCAGACACGACCGGGATTCTGTAAAGCATTACCAGCGAGGGTCTAGATGGGTTAGGTTGGGTCATATTGCGATATAGACGTATATAATGTGCCCACCGAGAAGTAGGGGCCGACCCGCCAGGAATGTTGGAAAATACTACATCCGAGATGTTAGGTTCCCTTAGGTTAGGATATATAACGTTATAGACGTATATAATGTCCCCACGGCAAAGTACGGGCCGACACGACCGGAATTTTGTAAAACATTACCAGCGAGGGTCTAGATGGGTTAGGTTAGGTTATATTACGATATAGACGTATATAATGTGCCCACCGAGAAGTAGGGGCCGACCCGCCAGGAATGTTCCGAAATACTACATCCGAGATGTTAGGTTCCCTTAGGTTAGGATATATAACGTTATAGACGTATATAATGTCCCCACCGAGAAGTACGGGCAGACACGACCGGGATTCTGTAAAGCATTACCAGCGAGGGTCTAGATGGGTTAGGTTAGGTCATATTGCGATATAGACGTATATAATGTGCCCACCGAGAAGTAGGGGCCGACCCGCCAGGATTGTTGGAAAATACTACATCCGAGATGTTAGGTTCCCTTAGGCTAGGATATATAACGTTATAGACGTATATAATGTTCCCACTGAGAAGTAGGGGCCGACCCGCCAGAAATGTTGGAAAATACTACATCCGAGATGTTATGTTCCCTTAATTTAGGATATTAAACGATATAGACATATATAATGTCCCCACGGCAAAGTACGGGCCGACACGACCGGAATTTTGTGAAACATTACCAGCGAGGGTCTAGATGGGTTAGGTTAGGTTATATTACGATATGGACGTATATAATGTGCCCACCGAGAAGTAGGGGCCGACCCGACAGGAATGTTGGAAAATACTACATCCGAGATGTTAGGTTCCCTTAGGTTAGGATATATAACGTTATAGACGTATATAATGTTCCCACCGAGAAGTACGGGTCGGCACGACCGGGATTTTGTAAAACATTACCAGCGACGGCCTAGATGGGTTAGGTTAGGTTATATTACGATATAGACGTATATAATGTGCCCACCGAGAAGTTGGGGCCGACCCGCCAGGATTGTTGGATAATACTACACCCTAGATGTCATGTTCCCTTAGGTTTGGATATATAAAGTTATAGACGTATATAATGTCCCCACGGCAAAGTACGGGCCGACACTACCGGAATTTTGTAAAATATTACCAGCGAGGGTCTAGATGGGTTAGGTTAGGTTATATTACGATGTGGACGTATATAATGTGCCCACCGAGAAGTAGGGGCCGACACGCCAGGAATGTTGGAAAATACTACATCCGAGAAGTTAGGTTCCCTTAGCTTAGGATATATAACGTTATAGACGTATATAATGTTCCCACCGAGAAGTACGGGCCGACACGACCGGGATTTTGTAAAACATTACCAGTGAGGGTCTAGATGGGTTAGGTTATGTTATATTACGATATAGACGTATATAATGTGCCCACCGAGAAGTAGGGGCCGACCCGCCAGGAATGTTGGAAAATACTACATCCGAGATGTTAGGTTCCCTTGGGTTAGGATATATAACGTTATAGACGTATATAATGTCCCCACGGCAAAGTACGGGCCGACACGACCGGAATTTTGTAAAACATTACCAGCGAGGGTCTAGATGGGTTAGGTTAGGTTATATTACGATATAGACGTATATAATGTGCCCACCGAGAAGTAGGGGCCGACCCGCCAGGAATGTTCCGAAATACTACATCCGAGATGTTAGGTTCCCTTAGGTTAGGATATATAACGTTATAGACGTATATAATGTCCCCACCGAGAAGTACGGGCAGACACGACCGGGATTCTGTAAAGCATTACCAGCGAGGGTCTAGATGGGTTAGGTTGGGTCATATTGCGATATAGACGTATATAATGTGCCCACCGAGAAGTAGGGGCCGACCCGCCAGGATTGTTGGAAAATACTACATCCGAGGTGTTAGGTTCCCTTAGGTTAGGATATATAACGTTATAGACGTATATAATGTCCCCACGGCAAAGTACGGGCCGACACGACCGGAATTTTGTAAAACATTACCAGCGAGGGTCTAGATGGGTTAGGTTAGGTTATATTACGATATAGACGTATATAATGTGCCCACCGAGAAGTAGGGGCCGACCCGCCAGGAATGTTCCGAAATACTACATCCGAGATGTTAGGTTCCCTTAGGTTAGGATATATAACGTTATAGACGTATATAATGTCCCCACCGAGAAGTACGGGCAGACACGACCGGGATTCTGTAAAGCATTACCAGCGAGGGTCTAGATGGGTTAGGTTAGGTCATATTGCGATATAGACGTATATAATGTGCCCACCGAGAAGTAGGGGCCGACCCGCCAGGATTGTTGGAAAATACTACATCCGAGATGTTAGGTTCCCTTAGGCTAGGATATATAACGTTATAGACGTATATAATGTTCCCACTGAGAAGTAGGGGCCGACCCGCCAGAAATGTTGGAAAATACTACATCCGAGATGTTATGTTCCCTTAATTTAGGATATAAAACGATATAGACATATATAATGTCCCCACGGCAAAGTACGGGCCGACACGACCGGAATTTTGTGAAACATTACCAGCGAGGGTCTAGATGGGTTAGGTTAGGTTATATTACGATATGGACGTATATAATGTGCCCACCGAGAAGTAGGGGCCGACCCGACAGGAATGTTGGAAAATACTACATCCGAGATGTTAGGTTCCCTTAGGTTAGGATATATAACGTTATAGACGTATATAATGTTCCCACCGAGAAGTACGGGTCGGCACGACCGGGATTTTGTAAAACATTACCAGCGACGGCCTAGATGGGTTAGGTTAGGTTATATTACGATATAGACGTATATAATGTGCCCACCGAGAAGTTGGGGCCGACCCGCCAGGATTGTTGGATAATACTACACCCTAGATGTCATGTTCCCTTAGGTTTGGATATATAAAGTTATAGACGTATATAATGTCCCCACGGCAAAGTACGGGCCGACACTACCGGAATTTTGTAAAATATTACCAGCGAGGGTCTAGATGGGTTAGGTTAGGTTATATTACGATGTGGACGTATATAATGTGCCCACCGAGAAGTAGGGGCCGACACGCCAGGAATGTTGGAAAATACTACATCCGAGAAGTTAGGTTCCCTTAGCTTAGGATATATAACGTTATAGACGTATATAATGTTCCCACCGAGAAGTACGGGCCGACACGACCGGGATTTTGTAAAACATTACCAGTGAGGGTCTAGATGGGTTAGGTTATGTTATATTACGATATAGACGTATATAATGTGCCCACCGAGAAGTAGGGGCCGACCCGCCAGGAATGTTGGAAAATACTACATCCGAGATGTTAGGTTCCCTTAGGTTAGGATATATAACGTTATAGACGTATATAATGTCCCCACGGCAAAGTACGGGCCGACACGACCGGAATTTTGTAAAACATTACCAGCGAGGGTCTAGATGGGTTAGGTTAGGTTATATTACGATATAGACGTATATAATGTGCCCACCGAGAAGTAGGGGCCGACCCGCCAGGAATGTTCCGAAATACTACATCCGAGATGTTAGGTTCCCTTAGGTTAGGATATATAACGTTATAGACGTATATAATGTCCCCACCGAGAAGTACGGGCAGACACGACCGGGATTCTGTAAAGCATTACCAGCGAGGGTCTAGATGGGTTAGGTTAGGTCATATTGCGATATAGACGTATATAATGTGCCCACCGAGAAGTAGGGGCCGACCCGCCAGGATTGTTGGAAAATACTACATCCGAGATGTTAGGTTCCCTTAGGCTAGGATATATAACGTTATAGACGTATATAATGTTCCCACTGAGAAGTAGGGGCCGACCCGCCAGAAATGTTGGAAAATACTACATCCGAGATGTTATGTTCCCTTAATTTAGGATATAAAACGATATAGACATATATAATGTCCCCACGGCAAAGTACGGGCCGACACGACCGGAATTTTGTGAAACATTACCAGCGAGGGTCTAGATGGGTTAGGTTAGGTTATATTACGATATGGACGTATATAATGTGCCCACCGAGAAGTAGGGGCCGACCCGACAGGAATGTTGGAAAATACTACATCCGAGATGTTAGGTTCCCTTAGGTTAGGATATATAACGTTATAGACGTATATAATGTTCCCACCGAGAAGTACGGGTCGGCACGACCGGGATTTTGTAAAACATTACCAGCGACGGCCTAGATGGGTTAGGTTAGGTTATATTACGATATAGACGTATATAATGTGCCCACCGAGAAGTTGGGGCCGACCCGCCAGGATTGTTGGATAATACTACACCCTAGATGTCATGTTCCCTTAGGTTTGGATATATAAAGTTATAGACGTATATAATGTCCCCACGGCAAAGTACGGGCCGACACTACCGGAATTTTGTAAAATATTACCAGCGAGGGTCTAGATGGGTTAGGTTAGGTTATATTACGATGTGGACGTATATAATGTGCCCACCGAGAAGTAGGGGCCGACACGCCAGGAATGTTGGAAAATACTACATCCGAGAAGTTAGGTTCCCTTAGCTTAGGATATATAACGTTATAGACGTATATAATGTTCCCACCGAGAAGTACGGGCCGACACGACCGGGATTTTGTAAAACATTACCAGTGAGGGTCTAGATGGGTTAGGTTATGTTATATTACGATATAGACGTATATAATGTGCCCACCGAGAAGTAGGGGCCGACCCGCCAGGAATGTTGGAAAATACTACATCCGAGATGTTAGGTTCCCTTGGGTTAGGATATATAACGTTATAGACGTATATAATGTCCCCACGGCAAAGTACGGGCCGACACGACCGGAATTTTGTAAAACATTACCAGCGAGGGTCTAGATGGGTTAGGTTAGGTTATATTACGATATAGACGTATATAATGTGCCCACCGAGAAGTAGGGGCCGACCCGCCAGGAATGTTCCGAAATACTACATCCGAGATGTTAGGTTCCCTTAGGTTAGGATATATAACGTTATAGACGTATATAATGTTCCCACTGAGAAGTAGGGGCCGACCCGCCAGAAATGTTGGAAAATACTACATCCGAGATGTTATGTTCCCTTAATTTAGGATATAAAACGATATAGACATATATAATGTCCCCACGGCAAAGTACGGGCCGACACGACCGGAATTTTGTGAAACATTACCAGCGAGGGTCTAGATGGGTTAGGTTAGGTTATATTACGATATGGACGTATATAATGTGCCCACCGAGAAGTAGGGGCCGACCCGACAGGAATGTTGGAAAATACTATATCCCAGATGTTAGGTTCCCTTAGGTTAGGATATATAACGTTATAGACGTATATAATGTTCCCACCGAGAAGTACGGGCAGACACTACCGAGATTTTGTAAAACATTACCAGCGAGGGTCTAGATGGGTTAGGTTAGGTCATATTGCGATATAGACGTATATAATGTGCCCACCGAGAAGTAGGGGCCGACCCGCCAGGAATGTTGGAAAATACTACATCCGAGGTGTTAGGTGCCCTCAGGTTAGGATATATAATGTTATAGACGTATATAATGTCCCCACGGCAAAGTACGGGCCGACACGACCGGGATTTTGTAAAACATTACCAGCGAGGGTCTAGATGGGTTAGGTTAGGCTATATTACGATATAGACGTATATAATGTGCCCACCGAGAAGTAGGGGCCGACCCGACAGGAATGTTGGAAAATACTACATCCGAGATGTTATGTGCCCTTAGGTTAGGATATATAACGTTATAGACGTATATAATGTCCCCACCGAGAAGTACGGGCAGACACGACCGGGATTCTGTAAAGCATTACCAGCGAGGGTCTAGATGGGTTAGGTTGGGTCATATTGCGATATAGACGTATATAATGTGCCCACCGAGAAGTAGGGGCCGACCCGCCAGGAATGTTGGAAAATACTACATCCGAGATGTTAGGTTCCCTTAGGTTAGGATATATAACGTTATAGACGTATATAATGTCCCCACGGCAAAGTACGGGCCGACACGACCGGAATTTTGTAAAACATTACCAGCGAGGGTCTAGATGGGTTAGGTTAGGTTATATTACGATATAGACGTATATAATGTGCCCACCGAGAAGTAGGGGCCGACCCGCCAGGAATGTTCCGAAATACTACATCCGAGATGTTAGGTTCCCTTAGGTTAGGATATATAACGTTATAGACGTATATAATGTCCCCACCGAGAAGTACGGGCAGACACGACCGGGATTCTGTAAAGCATTACCAGCGAGGGTCTAGATGGGTTAGGTTAGGTCATATTGCGATATAAACGTATATAATGTGCCCACCGAGAAGTAGGGGCCGACCCGCCAGGATTGTTGGAAAATACTACATCCGAGATGTTAGGTTCCCTTAGGCTAGGATATATAACGTTATAGACGTATATAATGTTCCCACTGAGAAGTAGGGGCCGACCCGCCAGAAATGTTGGAAAATACTACATCCGAGATGTTATGTTCCCTTAATTTAGGATATAAAACGATATAGACATATATAATGTCCCCACGGCAAAGTACGGGCCGACACGACCGGAATTTTGTGAAACATTACCAGCGAGGGTCTAGATGGGTTAGGTTAGGTTATATTACGATATGGACGTATATAATGTGCCCACCGAGAAGTAGGGGCCGACCCGACAGGAATGTTGGAAAATACTACATCCGAGATGTTAGGTTCCCTTAGGTTAGGATATATAACGTTATAGACGTATATAATGTTCCCACCGAGAAGTACGGGTCGGCACGACCGGGATTTTGTAAAACATTACCAGCGACGGCCTAGATGGGTTAGGTTAGGTTATATTACGATATAGACGTATATAATGTGCCCACCGAGAAGTTGGGGCCGACCCGCCAGGATTGTTGGATAATACTACACCCTAGATGTCATGTTCCCTTAGGTTTGGATATATAAAGTTATAGACGTATATAATGTCCCCACGGCAAAGTACGGGCCGACACTACCGGAATTTTGTAAAATATTACCAGCGAGGGTCTAGATGGGTTAGGTTAGGTTATATTACGATGTGGACGTATATAATGTGCCCACCGAGAAGTAGGGGCCGACACGCCAGGAATGTTGGAAAATACTACATCCGAGAAGTTAGGTTCCCTTAGCTTAGGATATATAACGTTATAGACGTATATAATGTTCCCACCGAGAAGTACGGGCCGACACGACCGGGATTTTGTAAAACATTACCAGTGAGGGTCTAGATGGGTTAGGTTATGTTATATTACGATATAGACGTATATAATGTGCCCACCGAGAAGTAGGGGCCGACCCGCCAGGAATGTTGGAAAATACTACATCCGAGATGTTAGGTTCCCTTGGGTTAGGATATATAACGTTATAGACGTATATAATGTCCCCACGGCAAAGTACGGGCCGACACGACCGGAATTTTGTAAAACATTACCAGCGAGGGTCTAGATGGGTTAGGTTAGGTTATATTACGATATAGACGTATATAATGTGCCCACCGAGAAGTAGGGGCCGACCCGCCAGGAATGTTCCGAAATACTACATCCGAGATGTTAGGTTCCCTTAGGTTAGGATATATAACGTTATAGACGTATATAATGTCCCCACCGAGAAGTACGGGCAGACACGACCGGGATTCTGTAAAGCATTACCAGCGAGGGTCTAGATGGGTTAGGTTGGGTCATATTGCGATATAGACGTATATAATGTGCCCACCGAGAAGTAGGGGCCGACCCGCCAGGATTGTTGGAAAATACTACATCCGAGGTGTTAGGTTCCCTTAGGTTAGGATATATAACGTTATAGACGTATATAATGTCCCCACCGAGAAGTAGGGGCCGACCCGCCAGGAATGTTGGGAAATACTACATCCGAGATGTTAGGTTCCCTTGGGTTAGGATATATAACGTTATAGACGTATATAATGTTCCCACTGAGAAGTAGGGGCCGACCCGCCAGAAATGTTGGAAAATACTACATCCGAGATGTTATGTTCCCTTAATTTAGGATATAAAACGATATAGACATATATAATGTCCCCACGGCAAAGTACGGGCCGACACGACCGGAATTTTGTGAAACATTACCAGCGAGGGTCTAGATGGGTTAGGTTAGGTTATATTACGATATGGACGTATATAATGTGCCCACCGAGAAGTAGGGGCCGACCCGACAGGAATGTTGGAAAATACTATATCCCAGATGTTAGGTTCCCTTAGGTTAGGATATATAACGTTATAGACGTATATAATGTTCCCACCGAGAAGTACGGGCAGACACTACCGAGATTTTGTAAAACATTACCAGCGAGGGTCTAGATGGGTTAGGTTAGGTCATATTGCGATATAGACGTATATAATGTGCCCACCGAGAAGTAGGGGCCGACCCGCCAGGAATGTTGGAAAATACTACATCCGAGGTGTTAGGTGCCCTCAGGTTAGGATATATAATGTTATAGACGTATATAATGTCCCCACGGCAAAGTACGGGCCGACACGACCGGGATTTTGTAAAACATTACCAGCGAGGGTCTAGATGGGTTAGGTTAGGCTATATTACGATATAGACGTATATAATGTGCCCACCGAGAAGTAGGGGCCGACCCGACAGGAATGTTGGAAAATACTACATCCGAGATGTTATGTGCCCTTAGGTTAGGATATATAACGTTATAGACGTATATAATGTCCCCACCGAGAAGTACGGGCAGACACGACCGGGATTCAGTAAAGCATTACCAGCGAGGGTCTAGATGGGTTAGGTTGGGTCATATTGCGATATAGACGTATATAATGTGCCCACCGAGAAGTAGGGGCCGACCCGCCAGCAATGTTGGAAAATACTACATCCGAGATGTTAGGTTCCCTTAGGTTAGGATATATAAATTGATAGACGTATATAATGTACATACCGAGACGTACGGGAAGACATGAACGGGATTCTGTGAAACATTACCAGCGATAGTCTAGGTGGGTTAGGTTAGGTTATATTACGTTATAGACGTATATAATGTTCCCACTGAGAAGTAGCGGCCGACCCGCCAGAAATGTTGGAAAATACTACATCCGAGATGTTAGGTTCCCTTAATTTAGGATATAAAACGATATAGACATATATAATGTCCCCACGGCAAAGTACGGGCCGACACGACCGGAATTTTGTAAAACATTACCAGCGAGGGTCTAGATGGGTTAGGTTAGGTTATATTACGATATGGACGTATATAATGTGCCCACCGAGAAGTAGGGGACGACCCGACAGGAATGTTGGAAAATACTACATCCGAGATGTTAGGTTCCCTTAGGTTAGGATATATAACGTTATAGACGTATATAATGTCCCCACCGAGAAGTACGGGCAGACACGACCGGGAGTCTGTAAAGCATTACCAACGAGGGTCTAGATGGGTTAGGTTAGGTCATATTGCGATATAGACGTATATAATGTGCCCACCGAGAAGTAGGGGCCGACCCGACAGGAATGTTGGAAAATACTACATCCGACATTTTAGGTTCCCTTAGGTTAGGATATACAAAAGTATTAGACGTATATAATGTCCCCACCGAGAAGTACGGGCAGACACGACCGGGATTCTGTAAAGCATTACCAGCGAGGGTCTAGATGGGTTAGGTTAGGTCATATTGCGATATAGACGTATATAATGTGCCCACCGAGAAGTAGGGGCCGACCCGCCAGGATTGTTGGAAAATACTACATCCGAGATGTTAGGTTCCCTTAGGCTAGGATATATAACGTTATAGACGTATATAATGTTCCCACTGAGAAGTAGGGGCCGACCCGCCAGAAATGTTGGAAAATACTACATCCGAGATGTTATGTTCCCTTAATTTAGGATATAAAACGATATAGACATATATAATGTCCCCACGGCAAAGTACGGGCCGACACGACCGGAATTTTGTAAAACATTACCAGCGAGGGTCTAGATGGGTTAGGTTAGGTTATATTACGATATGGACGTATATAATGTGCCCACCGAGAAGTAGGGGCCGACCCGACAGGAATGCTGGAAAATACTACATCCGAGATGTTAGGTTCCCTTGGGTTAGGATATATAACGCTATAGACGTAAATAATGTCCCCACCGAGAAGTACGGGCCGACACGACCGGGATTTTGTAAAACATTACCAGCGAGGGTCTAGGTGGGTTAGGTTAGGTTATATTACGATATAGACGTATATAATGTGCCCACCGAGAAGTAGGGGCCGACCCGCCAGGATTGTTGGAAAATACTACATCCGAGATGTTAGGTTCCCTTAGGCTAGGATATATAACGTTATAGACGTATATAATGTTCCCACTGAGAAGTAGGGGCCGACCCGCCAGAAATGTTGGAAAATACTACATCCGAGATGTTATGTTCCCTTAATTTAGGATATAAAACGATATAGACATATATAATGTCCCCACGGCAAAGTACGGGCCGACACGACCGGAATTTTGTAAAACATTACCAGCGAGGGTCTAGATGGGTTAGGTTAGGTTATATTACGATATGGACGTATATAATGTGCCCACCGAGAAGTAGGGGCCGACCCGACAGGAATGCTGGAAAATACTACATCCGAGATGTTAGGTTCCCTTGGGTTAGGATATATAACGCTATAGACGTAAATAATGTCCCCACCGAGAAGTACGGGCCGACACGACCGGGATTTTGTAAAACATTACCAGCGAGGGTCTAGGTGGGTTAGGTTAGGTTATATTACGATATAGACGTATATAATGTGCCCACCGAGAAGTAGGGGCCGACCCGCCAGGAATGTTGGAAAATACTACATCCGAGATGTTAGGTTCCCTTAGGTTAGGATATATAACGTTATAGACGTATATAATGGTCCCACCGAGAAGTACGGGTCGGCACGACCGGGATTTTGTAAAACATTACCAGCGACGGTCTAGATGGGTTAGGTTAGGTTATATTACGATATAGACGTATATAATGTGCCCACCGAGAAGTTGGGGCCGACCCGCCAGGATTGTTGGATAATACTACACCCTAGATGTCATGTTCCCTTAGGTTTGGATATATAAAGTTATAGACGTATATAACGTCCCCACGGCAAAGTACGGGCCGACACTACCAGAATTTTGTAAAATATTACCAGCGAGGGTCTAGATGGGTTAGGTTAGGTTATATTACGATATGGACGTATATAATGTGCCCACCGAGAAGTAGGGGCCGACACGCCAGGAATGTTGGAAAATACTACATCCGAGAAGTTAGGTTCCCTTAGCTTAGGATATATAACGTTATAGACGTATATAATGTTCCCACCGAGAAGTACGGGCCGACACGACCGGGATTTTGTAAAACATTACCAGTGAGGGTCTAGATGGGTTAGGTTATGTTATATTACGATATAGACATATATAATGTGCCCACCAAGAAGTAGGGGCCGACCCGCCAGGAATGTTGGAAAATACTACATCCGAGATGTTAGGTTCCCTTAGGTTAGGATATATAACGTTATAGACGTATATAATGTCCCCACGGCAAATTACGGGCCGACACGACCGGAATTTTGTAAAACATTACCAGCGAGGGTCTAGATGGGTTAGGTTAGGTTATATTACGATATAGACGTATATAATGTGCCCACCGAGAAGTAGGGGCCGACCCGCCAGGAATGTTCCGAAATACTACATCCGAGATGTTAGGTTCCCTTAGGTTAGGATATATAACGTTATAGACGTATATAATGTCCCCACCGAGAAGTACGGGCCCACACGACCGGAATTTTGTAAAGCATTACCAGCGAGGGTCTAGATGGGTTAGGTTAGGTTATACTACGTTATGGACGTATATAATGTGCCCACCGAGAAGTAGGGACTGGCCCGCCAGGAATGTTGGAAAATACTACATCCGAGGTGTTAGGTTCCCTTAGGTTAGGATATATAACGTTATAGACGTATATAATGTCCCCACCGAGAAGTAGGGGCCGACCCGCCAGGAATGTTGGGAAATACTACGTCCGAGATGTTAGGTTGCCTTGGGTTAGGATATATAACGTTATAGACGTATATAATGTCCCCACCGAGAAGTACGGGTTGACACGACCGGGATTTTATAAAACATTACCAGCGACGGTCAAGATGGGTTAGGTTGGGTTATATTACGATATAGACGTATATAATGTGCCCACCGAGAAGTAGGGGCCGACCCGCCAGCAATGTTGGAAAATACTACATCCGAGATGTTAGGTTCCCTTAGGTTAGGATATATAAATTGATAGACGTATATAATGTACATACCGAGACGTACGGGAAGACATGAACGGGATTCTGTGAAACATTACCAGCGAGAGTCTAGGTGGGTTAGGTTAGGTTATATTACGTTATAGACGTATATAATGTTCCCACTGAGAAGTAGCGGCCGACCCGCCAGAAATGTTGGAAAATACTACATCCGAGATGTTAGGTTCCCTTAGGTTAGGATATACAACGTTATAGACGTATATAATGTCCCCACCGAGAAGTACGGGCAGATACGACCGGGAGTCTGTAAAGCATTACCAACGATGGTCTAGATGGGTTAGGTTAGGTCATATTGCGATATAGACGTATATAATGTGCCCACCGAGAAGTAGGGGCCGACCCGCCAGGAATGTTGGAAAATACTTCATCCGAGAAGTTAGGTTCCCTTGGGTTAGGATATATAACGTTATAGACGTATATAATGTCCCCACCGAGAAGTACGGGTCGACACGACCGGGATTTTGTAAAACATTACCAGCGACGGTCTAGATGGGTTAGGTTGGGTTATATTACGATATAGACGTATATAATGTGCCCACCGAGAAGTAGGGGCCGACCCGACAGGAATGTTGGAAAATACTACATCCGACATTTTAGGTTCCCTTAGGTTAGGATATACAAAAGTATTAGACGTATATAATGTCCCCACCGAGAAGTACGGGCAGACACGACCGGGATTCTGTAAAGCATTACCAGCGAGTGTCTAGATGGGTTAGGTTAGGTCATATTGCGATATAGACGTATATAATGTGCCCACCGAGAAGTAGGGGCCGACCCGCCAGGAATGTTGGAAAATACTACATCCGAGATGTTAGGTTCCCTTAGGTTAGGATATATAACGTTATAGCCGTATATAATGTCCCCACCGAGAAGTACGAGAAGACATGAACGGGATTCTGTGAAACATTACCAGCGAGGGTCTAGGTGGGTTAGGTTAGGTTATATTACGTTATAGACGTATATAAAGTTCCCACCGAGAAGTAGGGGCCGACCCGCCAGGAATGTTGTGAAATACTACATCCGAGATGTTAGGTTCCCTTGGGTTAGGATATATAACGTTATAGACGTATATAATGTCCCCACCGAGAAGTACGGGCAGACACGACCGGGATTCTGTAAAGCATTACCAGCGAGGGTCTAGATGGGTTAGGTTAGGTCATATTGCGATATAGACGTATATAATGTGCCCACCGAGAAGTAGGGGCCGACCCGCCAGGATTGTTGGAAAATACTACATCCGAGATGTTAGGTTCCCTTAGGCTAGGATATATAACGTTATAGACGTATATAATGTTCCCACTGAGAAGTAGGGGCCGACCCGCCAGAAATGTTGGAAAATACTACATCCGAGATGTTATGTTCCCTTAATTTAGGATATAAAACGATATAGACATATATAATGTCTCCACGGCAAAGTACGGGCCGACACGCCCGGAATTTTGTGAAACATTACCAGCGAGGGTCTAGATGGGTTAGGTTAGGTTATATTACGATATGGACGTATATAATGTGCCCACCGAGAAGTAGGGGCCGACCCGACAGGAATGTTGGAAAATACTATATCCCAGATGTTAGGTTCCCTTAGGTTAGGATATATAACGTTATAGACGTATATAATGTTCCCACCGAGAAGTACGGGCAGACACGACCGGGAGTCTGTAAAGCATTACCAACGAGGGTCTAGATGGGTTAGGTTAGGTCATATTGCGATATAGACGTATATAATGTGCCCACCGAGAAGTAGGGGCCGACCCGCCAGGAATGTTGGAAAATACTACATCCGAGAAGTTAGGTTCCCTTGGGTTAGGATATATAACGTTATAGACGTATATAATGTCCCCACCGAGAAGTACGGGTCGACACGACCGGGATTTTGTAAAACATTACCAGCGACGGTCTAGATGGGTTAGGTTAGGTTATATTGCGATATAGACGTATATAATGTGCCCACCGAGAAGTAGGGGCCGACCCGCCAGGAATGTTGGAAAATACTACAACCGAGATGTTAGGTTCCCTTAGGTTAGGATATATAACGTTATAGACGTATATAATGTCCCCACCGAGAAGTACGGGCAGACACTACCGAGATTTTGTAAAACATTACCAGCGAGGGTCTAGATGGGTTAGGTTAGGTCATATTGCGATATAGACGTATATAATGTGCCCACCGAGAAGTAGGGACCGACCCGCCAGGAATGTTGGAAAATACTACATCCGAGGTGTTAGGTGCCCTCAGGTTAGGATATATAATGTTATAGACGTATATAATGTCCCCACGGCAAAGTACGGGCCGACACGACCGGGATTTTGTAAAACATTACCAGCGAGGGTCTAGATGGGTTAGGTTAGGCTATATTACGATATAGACGTATATAATGTGCCCACCGAGAAGTAGGGGCCGACCCGACAGGAATGTTGGAAAATACTACATCCGAGATGTTAGGTGCCCTTAGGTTAGGATATATAACGTTATAGACGTATATAATGTCCCCACCGAGAAGTACGGGCAGACACGACCGGGATTCTGTAAAGCATTACCAGCGAGGGTCTAGATTGGTTAGGTTGGGTCATATTGCGATATAGACGTATATAATGTGCCCACCGAGAAGTAGGGGCCGACCCGCCAGGATTGTTGGAAAATACTACATCCGAGATGTTAGGTTCCCTTAGGCTAGGATATATAACGTTATAGACGTATATAATGTCCCCACCGAGAAGTACGGGTCGTCACGACCGGGATTTTGTAAAACATTACCAGCGACGGTCTAGATGGGTTAGGTTAGGTTATATTGCGATATAGACGTATATAATGTGCCCACCGAGAAGTAGGGGCCGACCCGCCAGGAATGTTGGAAAATACTACATCCGAGATGTTAGGTTCCCTTGGGTAAGGATATATAACGTTATAGACGTATATAATGTCCCCACCGAGAAGTACGGGTTGACACGACCGGGATTTTATAAAACATTACCAGCGACGGTCTAGATGGGTTAGGTTGGGTTATATTACGATATAGACGTATATAATGTGCCCACCGTGAAGTAGGGGCCGACCCGCCAGCAATGTTGGAAAATACTACATCCGAGATGTTAGGTTCCCTTAGGTTAGGATATATAAAATGATAGACGTATATAATGTACATACCGAGACGTACGGGAAGACATGAACGGGATTCTGTGAAACATTACCAGCGAGAGTCTAGGTGGGTTAGGTTAGGTTATATTACGTTATAGACGTATATAATGTTCCCACTGAGAAGTAGCGGCCGACCCGCCAGAAATGTTGGAAAATACTACATCCGAGATGTTAGGTTCCCTTAATTTAGTATATAAAACGATATAGACATATATAATGTCCCCACGGCAAAGTACGGGCCGACACGACCGGAATTTTGTAAAACATTACCAGCGAGGGTCTAGATGGGTTAGGTTAGGTTATATTACGATATGGACGTATATAATGTGCCCACCGAGAAGTAGGGGACGACCCGACAGGAATGTTGGAAAATACTACATCCGAGATGTTAGGTTCCCTTAGGTTAGGATATATAACGTTATAGACGTATATAATGTCCCCACCGAGAAGTACGGGCAGACACGACCGGGAGTCTGTAAAGCATTACCAACGAGGGTCTAGATGGGT
This sequence comes from Xylocopa violacea, assembly GCA_963969225.1. Lineage (NCBI taxonomy): Eukaryota > Metazoa > Arthropoda > Insecta > Hymenoptera > Apidae > Xylocopa > Xylocopa violacea. Next base: position 622,222 of record CAXAJV010000738.1, on the reverse strand, counting down.
TAGGTTAGGTCATATTGCGATATAGACGTATATAATGTGCCCACCGAGAAGTAGGGGCCGACCCGACAGGAATGTTGGAAAATACTACATCCGACATTTTAGGTTCCCTTAGGTTAGGATATACAAAAGTATTAGACGTATGTAATGTCCCCACCGAGAAGTACGGGCAGACACGACCGGGATTCTGTAAAGCATTACCAGCGAGGGTCTAGATGGGTTAGGTTAGGTCATATTGCGATATAGACGTATATAATGTGCCCACCGAGAAGTAGGGGCCGACCCGCCAGGAATGTTGGAAAATACTACATCCGAGACGTTAGGTTCCCTTAGGTTAGGATATATAACGTTATAGCCGTATATAATGTCCCCACCGAGACGTGCGGGAAGACATGAACGGGATTCTGTGAAACATTACCAGCGAGGGTCTAGGTGGGTTAGGTTAGGTTATATTACGTTATAGACGTATATAAAGTTCCCACCGAGAAGTAGGGTCCGACCCGCCAGGAATGTTGTGAAATACTACATCCGAGATGTTAGGTTCCCTTGGGTTAGGATATATAACGTTATAGACGTATATAATGTCCCCACCGAGAAGTACGGGCAGACAGGACCGGGATTCTGTAAAGCATTACCAGCGAGGGTCTAGATGGGTTAGGTTAGGTCATATTGCGATATAGACGTATATAATGTGCCCACCGAGAAGTAGGGGCCGACCCGCCAGGAATGTTGGAAAATACTACATCCGAGATGTTAGGTTCCCTTAGGTTAGGATATATAACGTTATAGACGTATATAATGTCCCCACCGAGAAGTACGGGTTGACACGACCGGGATTTTGTAAAACATTACCAGCGACGGTCTAGATGGGTTAGGTTGGGTTATATTACGATATAGACGTATATAATGTGCCCACCGAGAAGTAGGGGCCGACCCGCCCGGAATGTTGGAAAATACTACATCCGAGATGTTAGGTTCCCTTAGGTTAGGATATATAAATTTATAGACGTATATAATGTACATACCGAGACGTACGGGAAGACATGAACGGGATTCCGTGAAACATTACCAGCGAGAGTCTAGGTGGGTTAGGTTAGGTTATATTACGTTATAGACGTATATAATGTTCCCATCGAGAAGTAGGGGCCGACCCGCCAGAAATGTTGGAAAATACTACATCCGAGATGTTAGGTTCCCTTAATTTAGGATATAAAACGATATGGACATATATAATGTCCCCACGGCAAAGTACGGGCCGACACGACCGGAATTTTGTAAAACATTACCAGCGAGGGTCTAGATGGGTTAGGTTAGGTTATATTACGATATGGACGTATATAATGTGCCCACCGAGAAGTAGGGGCCGACCCGACAGGAATGTTGGAAAATACTACATCCCAGATGTTAGGTTCCCTTAGGTTAGGATATACAACGTTATAGACGTATATAATGTTCCCACCGAAGAGTACGGGCAGACACGACCGGGAGTCTGTAAAGCATTACCAACGAGGGTCTAGATGGGTTAGGTTAGGTCATATTGCGATATAGACGTATATAATGTGCCCACCGAGAAGTAGGGGCCGACCCGCCAGGAATGTTGGAAAATACTACATCCGAGAAGTTAGGTTCCCTTGGGTTAGGATATATAACGTTATAGACGTATATAATGTCCCCACGGCAAAGTACGGGCCGACACCACCGGGATTTTGTAAAACATTACCAGCGAGGGTCTAGATGGGTTAGGTTAGGTTATATTACGATATAGACGTATATAATGTGCCCACCGAGAAGTAGGGGCCGACCCGCCAGCAATGTTGGGAAATACTACATCCGAGATGTTAGGTTCCCTTAGGTTAGGATATATAACGTTATAGACGTATATAATGTCCCCACCGAGAAGTACGGGCCCACACGACCGGAATTTTGTAAAGCATTACCAGCGAGGGTCTTGATGGGTTAGTTTAGGTTATATTACGATATGGACGTATATAATGTGCCCACCGAGAAGTAGGGGCTGGCCCGCCAGGAATGTTGGAAAATACTACATCCGAGATGTTAGGTTCCCTTAGGTTAGGATATATAACGTTATAGAAGTATATAATGTCCCCAACCAGAAGTACGGGCCGACACGACCGGGATTTTGTAAAACATTACCAGCGACGGTCTAGAAGGGTTAGGTTAGGTTATATTGCGATATAGACGTATATAATGTGCCCACCGAGAAGTAGGGGCCGACCCGCCAGGATTGTTGGAAAATACTACATCCGAGACGTTAGGTTCCCTTAGGTTAGGATATATAACGTTATAGACGTATATAATGTCCCCACTGAGACGTACGGGAAGACATGAACGGGATTCTGTGAAACATTACCAGCGAGAGTCTAGGTGGGTTAGGTTAGGTTATATTACGTTATAGACGTATATAATGTTCCCACTGAGAAGTAGGGGCCGACCCGCCAGAAATGTTGGAAAATACTATATCCGAGATGTTAGGTTCCCTTAATTTAGGATATAAAACGATATAGACATATATAATGTCCCCACGGCAAAGTACGGGCCGACACGACCGGAATTTTGTAAAACATTACCAGCGAGGATCTAGAAGGGTTAGGTTAGGTTATATTACGATATGGACGTATATAATGTGCCCACCGAGAAGTAGGGGCCGACCCGCCAGGAATGTTGGAAAATACTACATCCGACATTTTAGGTTCTCTTAGGTTAGGATATACAAAAGTATTAGACGTATATAATGTCCCCACCGAGAAGTACGGGCAGACACGACCGGGATTCTGTAAAGCATTACCAGCGAGGGTCTAGATGGGTTAGGTTGGGTTATATTACGATATAGACGTATATAATGTGCCCACCGAGAAGTAGGGGCCGACCCGCCCGGAATGTTGGAAAATACTACATCCGAGAAGTTAGGTTCCCTTGGGTTAGCATATATAACGTTATAGACGTATATAATGTCCCCACCGAGAAGTACGGGTTGACACGACCGGGATTTTATAAAACATTACCAGCGACGGTCTAGATGGGTTAGGTTGGGTTATATTAAGATATAGACGTATATAATGTGCCCACCGAGAAGTAGGGGCCGACCCCCCAGGAATGTTGGAAAATACTACATCCGAGATGTTAGGTGCCCTTAGGTTAGGATATATAACGTTATAGACGTATATAATGTCCCCACCGAGAAGTACGGGCAGACACGACCGGGATTCTGTAAAGCATTACCAGCGAGGGTCTAGATGGGTTAGGTTGGGTCATATTGCGATATAGACGTAAATAATGTGCCCACCGAGAAGTAGGGGCCGACCCGCCAGGATTGTTGGAAAATACTACATCCGAGATGTTAGGTTCCCTTAGGCTAGGATATATAACGTTATAGACGTATATAATGTCCCCACCGAGAAGTACGGGTCGACACGACCGGGATTTTGTAAAACATTACCAGCGGCGGTCTAGATGGGTTAGGTTAGGTTGTATTACGATATGGACGTATATAATGTGCCCACCGAGATGTAGGGGCCGACCCGCCAGGAATGTTGGAAAATACTACATCCGAGAAGTTAGGTTCCCTTGGGTTAGGATATATAACGTTATAGACTTATATAATGTCCCCACCGAGAAGTACGGGTCGACACGACCGGGATTTTGTAAAACATTACCAGCGACGGTCTAGATGGGTTAGGTTAGGTTATATTGCGATATAGACGTATATAATGTGCCCACCGAGAAGTAGGGGCCGACCCGCCAGGAATGTTGGAAAATACTACAACCGAGATGTTAGGTTCCCTTAGGTTAGGATATATAACGTTATAGACGTATATAATGTCCCCACCGAGAAGTACGGGTCGACACGACCGGGATTCTGTGAAACATTACCAGCGAGAGTCTAGGTGGGTTAGGTTAGGTTATATTACGTTATAGACGTATATAATGTTCCCACTGAGAAGTAGGGGCCGACCCGCCAGAAATGTTGGAAAATACTACATCCGAGATGTTAGGTTCCCTTAATTTAGGATATAAAACGATATAGACATATATAATGTCCCCACGGCAAAGTACGGGCCGACACGACCGGAATTTTGTAAAACATTACCAGCGAGGATCTAGAAGGGTTAGGTTAGGTTATATTACGATATGGACGTATATAATGTGCCCACCGAGAAGTAGGGGCCGACCCGCCAGGAATGTTGGAAAATACTACATCCGACATTTTAGGTTCCCTTAGGTTAGGATATACAAAAGTATTAGACGTATATAATGTCCCCACCGAGAAGTACGGGCAGACACGACCGGGATTCTGTAAAGCATTACCAGCGAGGGTCTAGATGGGTTAGGTTGGGTTATATTACGATATAGACGTATATAATGTGCCCACCGAGAAGTAGGGGCCGACCCGCCCGGAATGTTGGAAAATACTACATCCGAGAAGTTAGGTTCCCTTGGGTTAGCATATATAACGTTATAGACGTATATAATGTCCCCACCGAGAAGTACGGGTTGACACGACCGGGATTTTATAAAACATTACCAGCGACGGTCTAGATGGGTTAGGTTGGGTTATATTAAGATATAGACGTATATAATGTGCCCACCGAGAAGTAGGGGCCGACCCGCCAGGAATGTTGGAAAATACTACATCCGAGATGTTAGGTTCCCTTAGGTTAGGATATATAAATTGATAGACGTATATAATGTACATACCGAGACGTACGGGAAGACATGAACGGGATTCTGTGAAACATTACCAGCGAGAGTCTAGGTGGGTTAGGTTAGGTTATATTACGTTATAGACGTATATAATGTTCCCACTGAGAAGTAGCGGCCGACCCGCCAGAAATGTTGGAAAATACTACATCCGAGATGTTAGGTTCCCTTAATTTAGGATATATAACGTTATAGACGTATATAATGTCCCCACCGAGAAGTACGGGCAGACACGACCGGGAGTCTGTAAAGCATTACCAACGAGGGTCTAGATGGGTTAGGTTAGGTCATATTGCGATATAGACGTATATAATGTGCCCACCGAGAAGTAGGGGCCGACCCGCCAGGAATGTTGGAAAATACTTCATCCGAGAAGTTAGGTTCCCTTGGGTTAGGATATATAACGTTATAGACGTATATAATGTCCCCACCGAGAAGTACGGGTCGACACGACCGGGATTTTGTAAAACATTACCAGCGACGGTCTAGATGGGTTAGGTTGGGTTATATTACGATATAGACGTATATAATGTGCCCACCGAGAAGTAGGGGCCGACCCGACAGGAATGTTGGAAAATACTACATCCGACATTTTAGGTTCCCTTAGGTTAGGATATACGAAAGTATTAGACGTATATAATGTCCCCACCGAGAAGTACGGGCAGACACGACCGGGATTCTGTAAAGCATTACCAGCGAGGGTCTAGATGGGTTAGGTTGGGTCATATTGCGATATAGACGTATATAATGTGCCCACCGAGAAGTAGGGGCCGACCCGCCAGGATTGTTGGAAAATACTACATCCGAGATGTTAGGTTCCCTTAGGCTAGGATATATAACGTTATAGACGTATATAATGTCCCCACCGAGAAGTACGGGTCGACACGACCGGGATTTTGTAAAACATTACCAGCGGCGGTCTAGATGGGTTAGGTTAGGTTGTATTACGATATGGACGTATATAATGTGCCCACCGAGATGTAGGGGCCGACCCGCCAGGAATGTTGGAAAATACTACATCCGAGAAGTTAGGTTCCCTTGGGTTAGGATATATAACGTTATAGACTTATATAATGTCCCCACCGAGAAGTACGGGTCGACACGACCGGGATTTTGTAAAACATTACCAGCGACGGTCTAGATGGGTTAGGTTAGGTTATATTGCGATATAGACGTATATAATGTGCCCACCGAGAAGTAGGGGCCGACCCGCCAGGAATGTTGGAAAATACTACAACCGAGATGTTAGGTTCCCTTAGGTTAGGATATATAACGTTATAGACGTATATAATGTCCCCACCGAGAAGTACGGGTCGACACGACCGGGATTCTGTGAAACATTACCAGCGAGAGTCTAGGTGGGTTAGGTTAGGTTATATTACGTTATAGACGTATATAATGTTCCCACTGAGAAGTAGGGGCCGACACGCCAGAAATGTTGGAAAATACTACATCCGAGATGTTAGGTTCCCTTAATTTAGGATATAAAACGATATAGACATATATAATGTCCCCACGGCAAAGTACGGGCCGACACGACCGGAATTTTGTAAAACATTACCAGCGAGGATCTAGAAGGGTTAGGTTAGGTTATATTACGATATGGACGTATATAATGTGCCCACCGAGAAGTAGGGGCCGACCCGCCAGGAATGTTGGAAAATACTACATCCGACATTTTAGGTTCCCTTAGGTTAGGATATACAAAAGTATTAGACGTATATAATGTCCCCACCGAGAAGTACGGGCAGACACGACCGGGATTCTGTAAAGCATTACCAGCGAGGGTCTAGATGGGTTAGGTTGGGTTATATTACGATATAGACGTATATAATGTGCCCACCGAGAAGTAGGGGCCGACCCGCCCGGAATGTTGGAAAATACTACATCCGAGAAGTTAGGTTCCCTTGGGTTAGCATATATAACGTTATAGACGTATATAATGTCCCCACCGAGAAGTACGGGTTGACACGACCGGGATTTTATAAAACATTACCAGCGACGGTCTAGATGGGTTAGGTTGGGTTATATTAAGATATAGACGTATATAATGTGCCCACCGAGAAGTAGGGGCCGACCCGCCAGGAATGTTGGAAAATACTACATCCGAGATGTTAGGTTCCCTTAGGTTAGGATATATAAATTGATAGACGTATATAATGTACATACCGAGACGTACGGGAAGACATGAACGGGATTCTGTGAAACATTACCAGCGAGAGTCTAGGTGGGTTAGGTTAGGTTATATTACGTTATAGACGTATATAATGTTCCCACTGAGAAGTAGGGGCCGACCCGCCAGAAATGTTGGAAAATACTATATCCGAGATGTTAGGTTCCCTTAATTTAGGATATAAAACGATATAGACATATATAATGTCCCCACGGCAAAGTACGGGCCGACACGACCGGAATTTTGTAAAACATTACCAGCGAGGATCTAGAAGGGTTAGGTTAGGTTATATTACGATATGGACGTATATAATGTGCCCACCGAGAAGTAGGGGCCGACCCGCCAGGAATGTTGGAAAATACTACATCCGACATTTTAGGTTCCCTTAGGTTAGGATATACAAAAGTATTAGACGTATATAATGTCCCCACCGAGAAGTACGGGCAGACACGACCGGGATTCTGTAAAGCATTACCAGCGAGGGTCTAGATGGGTTAGGTTGGGTTATATTACGATATAGACGTATATAATGTGCCCACCGAGAAGTAGGGGCCGACCCGCCCGGAATGTTGGAAAATACTACATCCGAGAAGTTAGGTTCCCTTGGGTTAGCATATATAACGTTATAGACGTATATAATGTCCCCACCGAGAAGTACGGGTTGACACGACCGGGATTTTATAAAACATTACCAGCGACGGTCTAGATGGGTTAGGTTGGGTTATATTAAGATATAGACGTATATAATGTGCCCACCGAGAAGTAGGGGCCGACCCCCCAGGAATGTTGGAAAATACTACATCCGAGATGTTAGGTGCCCTTAGGTTAGGATATATAACGTTATAGACGTATATAATGTCCCCACCGAGAAGTACGGGCAGACACGACCGGGATTCTGTAAAGCATTACCAGCGAGGGTCTAGATGGGTTAGGTTGGGTCATATTGCGATATAGACGTAAATAATGTGCCCACCGAGAAGTAGGGGCCGACCCGCCAGGATTGTTGGAAAATACTACATCCGAGATGTTAGGTTCCCTTAGGCTAGGATATATAACGTTATAGACGTATATAATGTCCCCACCGAGAAGTACGGGTCGACACGACCGGGATTTTGTAAAACATTACCAGCGGCGGTCTAGATGGGTTAGGTTAGGTTGTATTACGATATGGACGTATATAATGTGCCCACCGAGATGTAGGGGCCGACCCGCCAGGAATGTTGGAAAATACTACATCCGAGAAGTTAGGTTCCCTTGGGTTAGGATATATAACGTTATAGACTTATATAATGTCCCCACCGAGAAGTACGGGTCGACACGACCGGGATTTTGTAAAACATTACCAGCGACGGTCTAGATGGGTTAGGTTAGGTTATATTGCGATATAGACGTATATAATGTGCCCACCGAGAAGTAGGGGCCGACCCGCCAGGAATGTTGGAAAATACTACAACCGAGATGTTAGGTTCCCTTAGGTTAGGATATATAACGTTATAGACGTATATAATGTCCCCACCGAGAAGTACGGGTCGACACGACCGGGATTCTGTGAAACATTACCAGCGAGAGTCTAGGTGGGTTAGGTTAGGTTATATTACGTTATAGACGTATATAATGTTCCCACTGAGAAGTAGGGGCCGACCCGCCAGAAATGTTGGAAAATACTACATCCGAGATGTTAGGTTCCCTTAATTTAGGATATAAAACGATATAGACATATATAATGTCCCCACGGCAAAGTACGGGCCGACACGACCGGAATTTTGTAAAACATTACCAGCGAGGATCTAGAAGGGTTAGGTTAGGTTATATTACGATATGGACGTATATAATGTGCCCACCGAGAAGTAGGGGCCGACCCGCCAGGAATGTTGGAAAATACTACATCCGACATTTTAGGTTCCCTTAGGTTAGGATATACAAAAGTATTAGACGTATATAATGTCCCCACCGAGAAGTACGGGCAGACACGACCGGGATTCTGTAAAGCATTACCAGCGAGGGTCTAGATGGGTTAGGTTGGGTTATATTACGATATAGACGTATATAATGTGCCCACCGAGAAGTAGGGGCCGACCCGCCCGGAATGTTGGAAAATACTACATCCGAGAAGTTAGGTTCCCTTGGGTTAGCATATATAACGTTATAGACGTATATAATGTCCCCACCGAGAAGTACGGGTTGACACGACCGGGATTTTATAAAACATTACCAGCGACGGTCTAGATGGGTTAGGTTGGGTTATATTAAGATATAGACGTATATAATGTGCCCACCGAGAAGTAGGGGCCGACCCGCCAGGAATGTTGGAAAATACTACATCCGAGATGTTAGGTTCCCTTAGGTTAGGATATATAAATTGATAGACGTATATAATGTACATACCGAGACGTACGGGAAGACATGAACGGGATTCAGTGAAACATTACCAGCGAGAGTCTAGGTGGGTTAGGTTAGGTTATATTACGTTATAGACGTATATAATGTTCCCACTGAGAAGTAGCGGCCGACCCGCCAGAAATGTTGGAAAATACTACATCCGAGATGTTAGGTTCCCTTAATTTAGGATATATAACGTTATAGACGTATATAATGTCCCCACCGAGAAGTACGGGCAGACACGACCGGGAGTCTGTAAAGCATTACCAACGAGGGTCTAGATGGGTTAGGTTAGGTCATATTGCGATATAGACGTATATAATGTGCCCACCGAGAAGTAGGGGCCGACCCGCCAGGAATGTTGGAAAATACTTCATCCGAGAAGTTAGGTTCCCTTGGGTTAGGATATATAACGTTATAGACGTATATAATGTCCCCACCGAGAAGTACGGGTCGACACGACCGGGATTTTGTAAAACATTACCAGCGACGGTCTAGATGGGTTAGGTTGGGTTATATTACGATATAGACGTATATAATGTGCCCACCGAGAAGTAGGGGCCGACCCGACAGGAATGTTGGAAAATACTACATCCGACATTTTAGGTTCCCTTAGGTTAGGATATACGAAAGTATTAGACGTATATAATGTCCCCACCGAGAAGTACGGGCAGACACGACCGGGATTCTGTAAAGCATTACCAGCGAGGGTCTAGATGGGTTAGGTTGGGTCATATTGCGATATAGACGTATATAATGTGCCCACCGAGAAGTAGGGGCCGACCCGCCAGGATTGTTGGAAAATACTACATCCGAGATGTTAGGTTCCCTTAGGCTAGGATATATAACGTTATAGACGTATATAATGTCCCCACCGAGAAGTACGGGTCGACACGACCGGGATTTTGTAAAACATTACCAGCGGCGGTCTAGATGGGTTAGGTTAGGTTGTATTACGATATGGACGTATATAATGTGCCCACCGAGATGTAGGGGCCGACCCGCCAGGAATGTTGGAAAATACTACATCCGAGAAGTTAGGTTCCCTTGGGTTAGGATATATAACGTTATAGACTTATATAATGTCCCCACCGAGAAGTACGGGTCGACACGACCGGGATTTTGTAAAACATTACCAGCGACGGTCTAGATGGGTTAGGTTAGGTTATATTGCGATATAGACGTATATAATGTGCCCACCGAGAAGTAGGGGCCGACCCGCCAGGAATGTTGGAAAATACTACAACCGAGATGTTAGGTTCCCTTAGGTTAGGATATATAACGTTATAGACGTATATAATGTCCCCACCGAGAAGTACGGGTCGACACGACCGGGATTCTGTGAAACATTACCAGCGAGAGTCTAGGTGGGTTAGGTTAGGTTATATTACGTTATAGACGTATATAATGTTCCCACTGAGAAGTAGGGGCCGACACGCCAGAAATGTTGGAAAATACTACATCCGAGATGTTAGGTTCCCTTAATTTAGGATATAAAACGATATAGACATATATAATGTCCCCACGGCAAAGTACGGGCCGACACGACCGGAATTTTGTAAAACATTACCAGCGAGGATCTAGAAGGGTTAGGTTAGGTTATATTACGATATGGACGTATATAATGTGCCCACCGAGAAGTAGGGGCCGACCCGCCAGGAATGTTGGAAAATAATACATCCGACATTTTAGGTTCCCTTAGGTTAGGATATACAAAAGTATTAGCCGTATATAATGTCCCCACCGAGAAGTACGGGCAGACACGACCGGGATTCTGTAAAGCATTACCAGCGAGGGTCTAGATGGGTTAGGTTGGGTTATATTACGATATAGACGTATATAATGTGCCCACCGAGAAGTAGGGGCCGACCCGCCCGGAATGTTGGAAAATACTACATCCGAGAAGTTAGGTTCCCTTGGGTTAGCATATATAACGTTATAGACGTATATAATGTCCCCACCGAGAAGTACGGGTTGACACGACCGGGATTTTATAAAACATTACCAGCGACGGTCTAGATGGGTTAGGTTGGGTTATATTAAGATATAGACGTATATAATGTGCCCACCGAGAAGTAGGGGCCGACCCGCCAGGAATGTTGGAAAATACTACATCCGAGATGTTAGGTTCCCTTAGGTTAGGATATATAAATTGATAGACGTATATAATGTACATACCGAGACGTACGGGAAGACATGAACGGGATTCTGTGAAACATTACCAGCGAGAGTGTAGGTGGGTTAGGTTAGGTTATATTACGTTATAGACGTATATAATGTTCCCACTGAGATGTAGCGGCCGACCCGCCAGAAATGTTGGAAAATACTACATCCGAGATGTTAGGTTCCCTTAATTTAGGATATATAACGTTATAGACGTATATAATGTTCCCACCGAGAAGTACGGGCAGACACGACCGGGAGTCTGTAAAGCATTACCAACGAGGGTCTAGATGGGTTAGGTTAGGTCATATTGCGATATAGACGTATATAATGTGCCCACCGAGAAGTAGGGGCCGACCCGCCCGGAATGTTGGAAAATACTACATCCGAGAAGTTAGGTTCTCTTGGGTTAGGATATATAACGTTATAGACGTATATAATGTCCCCACCGAGAAGTACGGGTCGACACGACCGGGATTTTGTAAAACATTACCAGCGACGGTCTAGATGGGTTAGGTTAGGTTATATTGCGATATAGACGTATATAATGTGCCCACCGAGAAGTAGGGGCCGACCCGCCAGGAATGTTGGAAAATACTACAACCGAGATGTTAGGTTCCCTTAGGTTAGGATATATAACGTTATAGACGTATATAATGTCCCCACCGAGAAGTACGGGCAGACACTACCGAGATTTTGTAAAACATTACCAGCGAGGGTCTAGATGGGTTAGGTTAGGTCATATTGCGATATAGACGTATATAATGTGCCCACCGAGAAGTAGGGGCCGACCCGCCAGGAATGTTGGAAAATACTACATCCGAGGTGTTAGGTGCCCTCAGGTTAGGATATATAATGTTATAGACGTATATAATGTCCCCACGGCAAAGTACGGGCCGACACCACCGGGATTTTGTAAAACATTACCAGCGAGGGTCTAGATGGGTTAGGTTAGGTTATATTACGATATAGACGTATATAATGTGCCCACCGAGAAGTAGGGGCCGACCCGCCAGCAATGTTGGGAAATACTACATCCGAGATGTTAGGTGCCCTTAGGTTAGGATATATAACGTTATAGACGTATATAATGTCCCCACCGAGAAGTACGGGCAGACACGACCGGGATTCTGTAAAGCATTACCAGCGAGGGTCTAGATGGGTTAGGTTGGGTCATATTGCGATATAGACGTATATAATGTGCCCACCGAGAAGTAGGGGCCGACCCGCCAGGATTGTTGGAAAATACTACATCCGAGATGTTAGGTTCCCTTAGGCTAGGATATATAACGTTATAGACGTATATAATGTCCCCACCGAGAAGTACGGGTCGACACGACCGGGATTTTGTAAAACATTACCAGCGACGGTCTAGATGGGTTAGGTTAGGTTATATTGCGATATAGACGTATATAATGTGCCCACCGAGAAGTAGGGGCCGACCCGCCAGGAATGTTGGAAAATACTACATCCGAGATGTCAGGTTCCCTTGGGTTAGGATATATAACGTTATAGACGTATATAATGTCCCCACCGAGAAGTACGGGTTGACACGACCTGGATTTTGTAAAACATTACCAGCGACGGTCTAGATGGGTTAGGTTGGGTTATATTACGATATAGACGTATATAATGTGCCCACCGAGAAGTAGGGGCCGACCCGCCCGGAATGTTGGAAAATACTACATCCGAGATGTTAGGTACCCTTAGGTTAGGATATATAAATTTATAGACGTATATAATGTACATACCGAGACGTACGGGAAGACATGAACGGGATTCTGTGAAACATTACCAGCGAGAGTCTAGGTGGGTTAGGTTAGGTTATATTACGTTATAGACGTATATAATGTTCCCATCGAGAAGTAGGGGCCGACCCGCCAGAAATGTTGGAAAATACTACATCCGAGATGTTAGGTTCCCTTAATTTAGGATATAAAACGATATAGACATATATAATGTCCCCACGGCAAAGTACGGGCCGACACCACCGGAATTTTGTAAAACATTACCAGCGAGGGTCTAGATGGGTTAGGTTAGGTTATATTACGATATGGACGTATATAATGTGCCCACCGAGATGTAGGGGCCGACCCGCCAGGAATGTTGGAAAATACTACATCCGAGATGTTAGGTTCCCTTAGGTTAGGATATATAACGTTATAGACGTATATAATGTCCCCACGGCAAAGTACGGGCCGACACGACCGGAATTTTGTAAAACATTACCAGCGAGGGTCTAGATGGGTTAGGTTAGGTTATATTACGATATAGACGTATATAATGTGCCCACCGAGAAGTTGGGGCCGACCCGCCAGGATTGTTGGATAATACTACACCCTAGATGTCAGGTTCCCTTAGGTTTGGATATATAAAGTTATAGACGTATATAATGTCCCCACGGCAAAGTACGGGCCGACACGACCGGAATTTTCTAAAACATTACCAGCGAGGGTCTAGATGGGTTAGGTTAGGTTATATTACGATATGGACGTATATAATGTGCCCACCGAGAAGTAGGGGCCGACACGCCGGGAATGTTGGAAAATACTACATCCGAGAAGTTAGGTTCCCTTAGGTTAGGATATATAACGTTATAGGCGTGTATAATGTTCCCACCGAGAAGTACGGGCCGACACGACCGGGATTTTGTAAAACATTACCAGCGAGGGTCTAGATGGGTTAGGTTAGGTTATATTACGATATAGACGTATATAATGTGCCCACCGAGAAGTAGGGGCCGACCCGCCAGGAATGTTGGGAAATACTACATCCGAGATGTTAGGTTCCCTTAGGTTAGGATATATAACGTTATAGACGTATGTAATGTCCCCACCGAGAAGTACGGGCCCACACGACCGGAATTTTGTAAAGCATTACCAGCGAGGGTCTAGATGGGTTAGGTTAGGTTATATTATGTTATGGACGTATATAATGTGCCCACCGAGAAGTAGGGGCTGGCCCGCCAGGAATGTTGGAAAATACTACATCCGAGATGTTAGGTTCCCTTAGGTTAGGATATATAACGTTATAGTCGTATATAATGTCCCCACCGAGAAGTACGGGCAGACACGACCGGGATTTTGTAAAACATTACCAGCGAGGGTCTAGATGGGTTAGGTTAGGTTATACTGCGATATAGACGTATATAATGTGCCCACCGAGAAGTAGGGGCCGACCCGACAGGAATGTTGGAAAATACTACATCCGACATGTTAGGTTCCCTTAGGTTAGGATATATAACGTTATAGACGTATATAATGTCCCCACCGAGAAGTACGGGCAGACACGACCGGGATTCTGTAAAGCATTACCAGCGAGGGTCTACATGGGTTAGGTTAGGTTATATTACGATATAGACGTATATAATGTGCCCACCGAGAAGTAGGGGCCGACCCGCCAGGAATGTTGGGAAATACTACATCCGAGATGTTAGGTTCCCTTAGGTTAGGATATACAACGTTATAGACGTATATAATGTCCCCACCGAGAAGTACGGGCCCACACGACCGGAATTTTGTAAAGCATTACCAGCGAGGGTCTAGATGGGTTAGGTTAGGTTATATTACGTTATGGACGTATATAATGTGCCCACCGAGAAGTAGGGGCTGGCCCGCCAGGAATGTTGGAAAATACTACATCCGAGATGTTAGGTTCCCTTAGGTTAGGATATATAACGTTATAGACGTATATAATGTCCCCACCGAGAAGTACGGGCAGACACGACCGGGATTTTGTAAAACATTACCAGCGAGGGTCTAGATGGGTTAGGTTAGGTTATACTGCGATATAGACGTATATAATGTGCCCACCGAGAAGTAGGGGCCGACCCGACAGGAATGTTGGAAAATACTACATCCGACATGTTAGGTTCCCTTAGGTTAGGATACATAACGTTATAGACGTATATAATGTCCCCACCGAGAAGTACGGGTCGACACGACCGGGATTTTGTAAAACATTACCAGCGACGGTCTAGATGGGTTAGGTTAGGTTATATTGCGATATAGACGTATATAATGTGCCCACCGAGAAGTAGGGGCCGACCCGCCAGGAATGTTGGAAAATACTACATCCGAGATGTCAGGTTCCCTTGGGTTAGGATATATAACGTTATAGACGTATATAATGTCCCCACCGAGAAGTACGGGTTGACACGACCTGGATTTTGTAAAACATTACCAGCGACGGTCTAGATGGGTTAGGTTGGGTTATATTACGATATAGACGTATATAATGTGCCCACCGAGAAGTAGGGGCCGACCCGCCCGGAATGTTGGAAAATACTACATCCGAGATGTTAGGTTCCCTTAGGTTAGGATATATAAATTTATAGACGTATATAATGTACATACCGAGACATACGGGAAGACATGAACGGGATTCTGTGAAACATTACCAGCGAGAGTCTAGGTGGGTTAGGTTAGGTTATATTACGTTATAGACGTATATAATGTTCCCATCGAGAAGTAGGGGCCGACCCGCCAGAAATGTTGGAAAATACTACATCCGAGATGTTAGGTTCCCTTAATTTAGGATATAAAACGATATAGACATATATAATGTCCCCACGGCAATGTACGGGCCGACACCACCGGAATTTTGTAAAACATTACCAGCGAGGGTCTAGATGGGTTAGGTTAGGTTATATTACGATATGGACGTATATAATGTGCCCACCGAGATGTAGGGGCCGACCCGCCAGGAATGTTGGAAAATACTTCATCCGAGAAGTTAGGTTCCCTTGGGTTAGGATATATAACGTTATAGACGTATATAATGTCCCCACCGAGAAGTACGGGTCGACACGACCGGGATTTTGTAAAACATTACCAGCGACGGTCTAGATGGGTTAGGTTGGGTTATATTACGATATAGACGTATATAATGTGCCCACCGAGAAGTAGGGGCCGACCCGACAGGAATGTTGGAAAATACTACATCCGACATTTTAGGTTCCCTTAGGTTAGGATATACGAAAGTATTAGACGTATATAATGTCCCCACCGAGAAGTACGGGCAGACACGACCGGGATTCTGTAAAGCATTACCAGCGAGGGTCTAGATGGGTTAGGTTAGGTCATATTGCGATATAGACGTATATAATGTGCCCACCGAGAAGTAGGGGCCGACCCGCCAGGAATGTTGGAAAATACTACATCCGAGATGTTAGGTTCCCTTAGGTTAGGATATATAACGTTATAGCCGTATATAATGTCCCCACCGAGAAGTACGGGTCGACACGACCGGGATTTTGTAAAACATTACCAGCGACGGTCTAGATGGGTTAGGTTAGGTTATATTGCGATATAGACGTATATAATGTGCCCACCGAGAAGTAGGGGCCGACCCGCCAGGAATGTTGGAAAATACTACAACCGAGATGTTAGGTTCCCTTAGGTTAGGATATATAACGTTATAGACGTATATAATGTCCCCACCGAGAAGTACGGGCAGACACTACCGAGATTTTGTAAAACATTACCAGCGAGGGTCTAGATGGGTTAGGTTAGGTCATATTGCGATATAGACGTATATAATGTGCCCACCGAGAAGTAGGGGCCGACCCGCCAGGAATGTTGGAAAATACTACATCCGAGGTGTTAGGTGCCCTCAGGTTAGGATATATAATGTTATAGACGTATATAATGTCCCCACGGCAAAGTACGGGCCGACACCACCGGGATTTTGTAAAACATTACCAGCGAGGGTCTAGATGGGTTAGGTTAGGTTATATTACGATATAGACGTATATAATGTGCCCACCGAGAAGTAGGGGCCGACCCGCCAGCAATGTTGGGAAATACTACATCCGAGATGTTAGGTGCCCTTAGGTTAGGATATATAACGTTATAGACGTATATAATGTCCCCACCGAGAAGTACGGGCAGACACGACCGGGATTCTGTAAAGCATTACCAGCGAGGGTCTAGATGGGTTAGGTTGGGTCATATTGCGATATAGACGTATATAATGTGCCCACCGAGAAGTAGGGGCCGACCCGCCAGGATTGTTGGAAAATACTACATCCGAGATGTTAGGTTCCCTTAGGCTAGGATATATAACGTTATAGACGTATATAATGTCCCCACCGAGAAGTACGGGTCGACACGACCGGGATTTTGTAAAACATTACCAGCGACGGTCTAGATGGGTTAGGTTAGGTTATATTGCGATATAGACGTATATAATGTGCCCACCGAGAAGTAGGGGCCGACCCGCCAGGAATGTTGGAAAATACTACATCCGAGATGTCAGGTTCCCTTGGGTTAGGATATATAACGTTATAGACGTATATAATGTCCCCACCGAGAAGTACGGGTTGACACGACCTGGATTTTGTAAAACATTACCAGCGACGGTCTAGATGGGTTAGGTTGGGTTATATTACGATATAGACGTATATAATGTGCCCACCGAGAAGTAGGGGCCGACCCGCCCGGAATGTTGGAAAATACTACATCCGAGATGTTAGGTACCCTTAGGTTAGGATATATAAATTTATAGACGTATATAATGTACATACCGAGACGTACGGGAAGACATGAACGGGATTCTGTGAAACATTACCAGCGAGAGTCTAGGTGGGTTAGGTTAGGTTATATTACGTTATAGACGTATATAATGTTCCCATCGAGAAGTAGGGGCCGACCCGCCAGAAATGTTGGAAAATACTACATCCGAGATGTTAGGTTCCCTTAATTTAGGATATAAAACGATATAGACATATATAATGTCCCCACGGCAAAGTACGGGCCGACACCACCGGAATTTTGTAAAACATTACCAGCGAGGGTCTAGATGGGTTAGGTTAGGTTATATTACGATATGGACGTATATAATGTGCCCACCGAGATGTAGGGGCCGACCCGCCAGGAATGTTGGAAAATACTACATCCGAGATGTTAGGTTCCCTTAGGTTAGGATATATAACGTTATAGACGTATATAATGTCCCCACGGCAAAGTACGGGCCGACACGACCGGAATTTTGTAAAACATTACCAGCGAGGGTCTAGATGGGTTAGGTTAGGTTATATTACGATATAGACGTATATAATGTGCCCACCGAGAAGTTGGGGCCGACCCGCCAGGATTGTTGGATAATACTACACCCTAGATGTCAGGTTCCCTTAGGTTTGGATATATAAAGTTATAGACGTATATAATGTCCCCACGGCAAAGTACGGGCCGACACGACCGGAATTTTCTAAAACATTACCAGCGAGGGTCTAGATGGGTTAGGTTAGGTTATATTACGATATGGACGTATATAATGTGCCCACCGAGAAGTAGGGGCCGACACGCCGGGAATGTTGGAAAATACTACATCCGAGAAGTTAGGTTCCCTTAGGTTAGGATATATAACGTTATAGGCGTGTATAATGTTCCCACCGAGAAGTACGGGCCGACACGACCGGGATTTTGTAAAACATTACCAGCGAGGGTCTAGATGGGTTAGGTTAGGTTATATTACGATATAGACGTATATAATGTGCCCACCGAGAAGTAGGGGCCGACCCGCCAGGAATGTTGGGAAATACTACATCCGAGATGTTAGGTTCCCTTAGGTTAGGATATATAACGTTATAGACGTATGTAATGTCCCCACCGAGAAGTACGGGCCCACACGACCGGAATTTTGTAAAGCATTACCAGCGAGGGTCTAGATGGGTTAGGTTAGGTTATATTATGTTATGGACGTATATAATGTGCCCACCGAGAAGTAGGGGCTGGCCCGCCAGGAATGTTGGAAAATACTACATCCGAGATGTTAGGTTCCCTTAGGTTAGGATATATAACGTTATAGTCGTATATAATGTCCCCACCGAGAAGTACGGGCAGACACGACCGGGATTTTGTAAAACATTACCAGCGAGGGTCTAGATGGGTTAGGTTAGGTTATACTGCGATATAGACGTATATAATGTGCCCACCGAGAAGTAGGGGCCGACCCGACAGGAATGTTGGAAAATACTACATCCGACATGTTAGGTTCCCTTAGGTTAGGATATATAACGTTATAGACGTATATAATGTCCCCACCGAGAAGTACGGGCAGACACGACCGGGATTCTGTAAAGCATTACCAGCGAGGGTCTACATGGGTTAGGTTAGGTTATATTACGATATAGACGTATATAATGTGCCCACCGAGAAGTAGGGGCCGACCCGCCAGGAATGTTGGGAAATACTACATCCGAGATGTTAGGTTCCCTTAGGTTAGGATATACAACGTTATAGACGTATATAATGTCCCCACCGAGAAGTACGGGCCCACACGACCGGAATTTTGTAAAGCATTACCAGCGAGGGTCTAGATGGGTTAGGTTAGGTTATATTACGTTATGGACGTATATAATGTGCCCACCGAGAAGTAGGGGCTGGCCCGCCAGGAATGTTGGAAAATACTACATCCGAGATGTTAGGTTCCCTTAGGTTAGGATATATAACGTTATAGACGTATATAATGTCCCCACCGAGAAGTACGGGCAGACACGACCGGGATTTTGTAAAACATTACCAGCGAGGGTCTAGATGGGTTAGGTTAGGTTATACTGCGATATAGACGTATATAATGTGCCCACCGAGAAGTAGGGGCCGACCCGACAGGAATGTTGGAAAATACTACATCCGACATGTTAGGTTCCCTTAGGTTAGGATACATAACGTTATAGACGTATATAATGTCCCCACCGAGAAGTACGGGTCGACACGACCGGGATTTTGTAAAACATTACCAGCGACGGTCTAGATGGGTTAGGTTAGGTTATATTGCGATATAGACGTATATAATGTGCCCACCGAGAAGTAGGGGCCGACCCGCCAGGAATGTTGGAAAATACTACATCCGAGATGTCAGGTTCCCTTGGGTTAGGATATATAACGTTATAGACGTATATAATGTCCCCACCGAGAAGTACGGGTTGACACGACCTGGATTTTGTAAAACATTACCAGCGACGGTCTAGATGGGTTAGGTTGGGTTATATTACGATATAGACGTATATAATGTGCCCACCGAGAAGTAGGGGCCGACCCGCCCGGAATGTTGGAAAATACTACATCCGAGATGTTAGGTTCCCTTAGGTTAGGATATATAAATTTATAGACGTATATAATGTACATACCGAGACATACGGGAAGACATGAACGGGATTCTGTGAAACATTACCAGCGAGAGTCTAGGTGGGTTAGGTTAGGTTATATTACGTTATAGACGTATATAATGTTCCCATCGAGAAGTAGGGGCCGACCCGCCAGAAATGTTGGAAAATACTACATCCGAGATGTTAGGTTCCCTTAATTTAGGATATAAAACGATATAGACATATATAATGTCCCCACGGCAATGTACGGGCCGACACCACCGGAATTTTGTAAAACATTACCAGCGAGGGTCTAGATGGGTTAGGTTAGGTTATATTACGATATGGACGTATATAATGTGCCCACCGAGATGTAGGGGCCGACCCGCCAGGAATGTTGGAAAATACTACATCCGAGATGTTAGGTTCCCTTAGGTTAGGATATATAACGTTATAGACGTATATAATGTCCCCACGGCAAAGTACGGGCCGACACGACCGGAATTTTGTAAAACATTACCAGCGAGGGTCTAGATGGGTTAGGTTAGGTTATATTACGATATAGACGTATATAATGTGCCCACCGAGAAGTTGGGGCCGACCCGCCAGGATTGTTGGATAATACTACACCCTAGATGTCAGGTTCCCTTAGGTTTGGATATATAAAGTTATAGACGTATATAATGTCCCCACGGCAAAGTACGGGCCGACACGACCGGAATTTTCTAAAACATTACCAGCGAGGGTCTAGATGGGTTAGGTTAGGTTATATTACGATATGGACGTATATAATGTGCCCACCGAGAAGTAGGGGCCGACACGCCGGGAATGTTGGAAAATACTACATCCGAGAAGTTAGGTTCCCTTAGGTTAGGATATATAACGTTATAGGCGTGTATAATGTTCCCACCGAGAAGTACGGGCCGACACGACCGGGATTTTGTAAAACATTACCAGCGAGGGTCTAGATGGGTTAGGTTAGGTTATATTACGATATAGACGTATATAATGTGCCCACCGAGAAGTAGGGGCCGACCCGCCAGAAATGTTGGAAAATACTACATCCGAGATGTTAGGTTCCCTTAATTTAGGATATATAACGTTATAGACGTATATAATGTCCCCACCGAGAAGTACGGGCAGACACGACCGGGAGTCTGTAAAGCATTACCAGCGAGGGTCTAGATGGGTTAGGTTAGGTTATATTATGTTATGGACGTATATAATGTGCCCACCGAGAAGTAGGGGCTGGCCCGCCA
This sequence comes from Xylocopa violacea, assembly GCA_963969225.1. NCBI lineage: Eukaryota > Metazoa > Arthropoda > Insecta > Hymenoptera > Apidae > Xylocopa > Xylocopa violacea. The sequence continues at coordinate 600,444 of CAXAJV010000738.1, read as the reverse complement.
GGAATGTTGGAAAATACTACATCCGAGATGTTAGGTTCCCTTAGGTTAGGATATATAACGTTATAGTCGTATATAATGTCCCCACCGAGAAGTACGGGCAGACACGACCGGGATTTTGTAAAACATTACCAGCGAGGGTCTAGATGGGTTAGGTTAGGTTATACTGCGATATAGACGTATATAATGTGCCCACCGAGAAGTAGGGGCCGACCCGACAGGAATGTTGGAAAATACTACATCCGACATGTTAGGTTCCCTTAGGTTAGGATATATAACGTTATAGACGTATATAATGTCCCCACCGAGAAGTACGGGCAGACACGACCGGGATTCTGTAAAGCATTACCAGCGAGGGTCTACATGGGTTAGGTTAGGTTATATTACGATATAGACGTATATAATGTGCCCACCGAGAAGTAGGGGCCGACCCGCCAGGAATGTTGGGAAATACTACATCCGAGATGTTAGGTTCCCTTAGGTTAGGATATACAACGTTATAGACGTATATAATGTCCCCACCGAGAAGTACGGGCCCACACGACCGGAATTTTGTAAAGCATTACCAGCGAGGGTCTAGATGGGTTAGGTTAGGTTATATTACGTTATGGACGTATATAATGTGCCCACCGAGAAGTAGGGGCTGGCCCGCCAGGAATGTTGGAAAATACTACATCCGAGATGTTAGGTTCCCTTAGGTTAGGATATATAACGTTATAGACGTATATAATGTCCCCACCGAGAAGTACGGGCAGACACGACCGGGATTTTGTAAAACATTACCAGCGAGGGTCTAGATGGGTTAGGTTAGGTTATACTGCGATATAGACGTATATAATGTGCCCACCGAGAAGTAGGGGCCGACCCGACAGGAATGTTGGAAAATACTACATCCGACATGTTAGGTTCCCTTAGGTTAGGATACATAACGTTATAGACGTATATAATGTCCCCACCGAGAAGTACGGGTCGACACGACCGGGATTTTGTAAAACATTACCAGCGACGGTCTAGATGGGTTAGGTTAGGTTATATTGCGATATAGACGTATATAATGTGCCCACCGAGAAGTAGGGGCCGACCCGCCAGGAATGTTGGAAAATACTACATCCGAGATGTCAGGTTCCCTTGGGTTAGGATATATAACGTTATAGACGTATATAATGTCCCCACCGAGAAGTACGGGTTGACACGACCTGGATTTTGTAAAACATTACCAGCGACGGTCTAGATGGGTTAGGTTGGGTTATATTACGATATAGACGTATATAATGTGCCCACCGAGAAGTAGGGGCCGACCCGACAGGAATGTTGGAAAATACTACATCCGACATTTTAGGTTCCCTTAGGTTAGGATATACGAAAGTATTAGACGTATATAATGTCCCCACCGAGAAGTACGGGCAGACACGACCGGGATTCTGTAAAGCATTACCAGCGAGGGTCTAGATGGGTTAGGTTAGGTCATATTGCGATATAGACGTATATAATGTGCCCACCGAGAAGTAGGGGCCGACCCGCCAGGAATGTTGGAAAATACTACATCCGAGATGTTAGGTTCCCTTAGGTTAGGATATATAACGTTATAGCCGTATATAATGTCCCCACCGAGAAGTACGGGTCGACACGACCGGGATTTTGTAAAACATTACCAGCGACGGTCTAGATGGGTTAGGTTAGGTTATATTACGATATGGACGTATATAATGTGCCCACCGAGAAGTAGGGGCCGACCCGACAGGAATGTTGGAAAATACTACATCCCAGATGTTAGGTTCCCTTAGGTTAGGATATACAACGTTATAGACGTATATAATGTTCCCACCGTGAAGTACGGGCAGACACGACCGGGAGTCTGTAAAGCATTACCAACGAGGGTCTAGATGGGTTAGGTTAGGTCATATTGCGATATAGACGTATATAATGTGCCCACCGAGAAGTAGGGGCCGACCCGCCCGGAATGTTGGAAAATACTACATCCGAGAAGTTAGGTTCCCTTGGGTTAGGATATATAACGTTATAGACGTATATAATGTCCCCACCGAGAAGTACGGGTCGACACGACCGGGATTTTGTAAAACATTACCAGCGACGGCCTAGATGGGTTAGGTTAGGTTATATTGCGATATAGACGTATATAATGTGCCCACCGAGAAGTAGGGGCCGACCCGCCAGGAATGTTGGAAAATACTACATCCGAGGTGTTAGGTGCCCTCAGGTTAGGATATATAATGTTATAGACGTATATAATGTCCCCACGGCAAAGTACGGGCCGACACCACCGGGATTTTGTAAAACATTACCAGCGAGGGTCTAGATGGGTTAGGTTAGGTTATATTACGATATAGACGTATATAATGTGCCCACCGAGAAGTAGGGGCCGACCCGCCAGCAATGTTGGGAAAGACTACATCCGAGATGTTAGGTGCCCTTAGGTTAGGATATATAACGTTATAGACGTATATAATGTCCCCACCGAGAAGTACGGGCAGACACGACCGGGATTCTGTAAAGCATTACCAGCGAGGGTCTAGATGGGTTAGGTTGGGTCATATTGCGATATAGACGTATATAATGTGCCCACCGAGAAGTAGGGGCCGACCCGCCAGGATTGTTGGAAAATACTACATCCGAGATGTTAGGTTCCCTTAGGCTAGGATATACAACGTTATAGACGTATATAATGTCCCCACCGAGAAGTACGGGCCCACACGACCGGAATTTTGTAAAGCATTACCAGCGAGGGTCTAGATGGGTTAGGTTAGGTTATATTACGTTATGGACGTATATAATGTGCCCACCGAGAAGTAGGGGCTGGCCCGCCAGGAATGTTGGAAAATACTACATCCGAGATGTTAGGTTCCCTTAGGTTAGGATATATAACGTTATAGACGTATATAATGTCCCCACCGAGAAGTACGGGCAGACACGACCGGGATTTTGTAAAACATTACCAGCGAGGGTCTAGATGGGTTAGGTTAGGTTATACTGCGATATAGACGTATATAATGTGCCCACCGAGAAGTAGGGGCCGACCCGACAGGAATGTTGGAAAATACTACATCCGACATGTTAGGTTCCCTTAGGTTAGGATACATAACGTTATAGACGTATATAATGTCCCCACCGAGAAGTACGGGTCGACACGACCGGGATTTTGTAAAACATTACCAGCGACGGTCTAGATGGGTTAGGTTAGGTTATATTGCGATATAGACGTATATAATGTGCCCACCGAGAAGTAGGGGCCGACCCGCCAGGAATGTTGGAAAATACTACATCCGAGATGTCAGGTTCCCTTGGGTTAGGATATATAACGTTATAGACGTATATAATGTCCCCACCGAGAAGTACGGGTTGACACGACCTGGATTTTGTAAAACATTACCAGCGACGGTCTAGATGGGTTAGGTTGGGTTATATTACGATATAGACGTATATAATGTGCCCACCGAGAAGTAGGGGCCGACCCGCCCGGAATGTTGGAAAATACTACATCCGAGATGTTAGGTTCCCTTAGGTTAGGATATATAAATTTATAGACGTATATAATGTACATACCGAGACATACGGGAAGACATGAACGGGATTCTGTGAAACATTACCAGCGAGAGTCTAGGTGGGTTAGGTTAGGTTATATTACGTTATAGACGTATATAATGTTCCCATCGAGAAGTAGGGGCCGACCCGCCAGAAATGTTGGAAAATACTACATCCGAGATGTTAGGTTCCCTTAATTTAGGATATAAAACGATATAGACATATATAATGTCCCCACGGCAATGTACGGGCCGACACCACCGGAATTTTGTAAAACATTACCAGCGAGGGTCTAGATGGGTTAGGTTAGGTTATATTACGATATGGACGTATATAATGTGCCCACCGAGATGTAGGGGCCGACCCGCCAGGAATGTTGGAAAATACTACATCCGAGATGTTAGGTTCCCTTAGGTTAGGATATATAACGTTATAGACGTATATAATGTCCCCACGGCAAAGTACGGGCCGACACGACCGGAATTTTGTAAAACATTACCAGCGAGGGTCTAGATGGCTTAGGTTAGGTTATATTACGATATAGACGTATATAATGTGCCCACCGATAAGTTGGGGCCGACCCGCCAGGATTGTTGGATAATACTACACCCTAGATGTCAGGTTCCCTTAGGTTTGGATATATAAAGTTATAGACGTATATAATGTCCCCACGGCAAAGTACGGGCCGACACGACCGGAATTTTCTAAAACATTACCAGCGAGGGTCTAGATGGGTTAGGTTAGGTTATATTACGATATGGACGTATATAATGTGCCCACCGAGAAGTAGGGGCCGACACGCCGGGAATGTTGGAAAATACTACATCCGAGAAGTTAGGTTCCCTTAGGTTAGGATATATAACGTTATAGGCGTGTATAATGTTCCCACCGAGAAGTACGGGCCGACACGACCGGGATTTTGTAAAACATTACCAGCGAGGGTCTAGATGGGTTAGGTTAGGTTATATTACGATATAGACGTATATAATGTGCCCACCGAGAAGTAGGGGCCGACCCGCCAGAAATGTTGGAAAATACTACATCCGAGATGTTAGGTTCCCTTAATTTAGGATATATAACGTTATAGACGTATATAATGTCCCCACCGAGAAGTACGGGCAGACACGACCGGGAGTCTGTAAAGCATTACCAACGAGGGTCTAGATGGGTTAGGTTAGGTCATATTGCGATATAGACGTATATAATGTGCCCACCGAGAAGTAGGGGCCGACCCGCCAGGAATGTTGGAAAATACTTCATCCGAGAAGTTAGGTTCCCTTGGGTTAGGATATATAACGTTATAGACGTATATAATGTCCCCACCGAGAAGTACGGGTCGACACGACCGGGATTTTGTAAAACATTACCAGCGACGGTCTAGATGGGTTAGGTTGGGTTATATTACGATATAGACGTATATAATGTGCCCACCGAGAAGTAGGGGCCGACCCGACAGGAATGTTGGAAAATACTACATCCGACATTTTAGGTTCCCTTAGGTTAGGATATACGAAAGTATTAGACGTATATAATGTCCCCACCGAGAAGTACGGGCAGACACGACCGGGATTCTGTAAAGCATTACCAGCGAGGGTCTAGATGGGTTAGGTTAGGTCATATTGCGATATAGACGTATATAATGTGCCCACCGAGAAGTAGGGGCCGACCCGCCAGGAATGTTGGAAAATACTACATCCGAGATGTTAGGTTCCCTTAGGTTAGGATATATAACGTTATAGCCGTATATAATGTCCCCACCGAGAAGTACGGGTCGACACGACCGGGATTTTGTAAAACATTACCAGCGACGGTCTAGATGGGTTAGGTTAGGTTATATTACGATATGGACGTATATAATGTGCCCACCGAGAAGTAGGGGCCGACCCGACAGGAATGTTGGAAAATACTACATCCCAGATGTTAGGTTCCCTTAGGTTAGGATATACAACGTTATAGACGTATATAATGTTCCCACCGTGAAGTACGGGCAGACACGACCGGGAGTCTGTATAGCATTACCAACGAGGGTCTAGATGGGTTAGGTTAGGTCATATTGCGATATAGACGTATATAATGTGCCCACCGAGAAGTAGGGGCCGACCCGCCCGGAATGTTGGAAAATACTACATCCGAGAAGTTAGGTTCCCTTGGGTTAGGATATATAACGTTATAGACGTATATAATGTCCCCACCGAGAAGTACGGGTCGACACGACCGGGATTTTGTAAAACATTACCAGCGACGGCCTAGATGGGTTAGGTTAGGTTATATTGCGATATAGACGTATATAATGTGCCCACCGAGAAGTAGGGGCCGACCCGCCAGGAATGTTGGAAAATACTACATCCGAGGTGTTAGGTGCCCTCAGGTTAGGATATATAATGTTATAGACGTATATAATGTCCCCACGGCAAAGTACGGGCCGACACCACCGGGATTTTGTAAAACATTACCAGCGAGGGTCTAGATGGGTTAGGTTAGGTTATATTACGATATAGACGTATATAATGTGCCCACCGAGAAGTAGGGGCCGACCCGCCAGCAATGTTGGGAAAGACTACATCCGAGATGTTAGGTGCCCTTAGGTTAGGATATATAACGTTATAGACGTATATAATGTCCCCACCGAGAAGTACGGGCAGACACGACCGGGATTCTGTAAAGCATTACCAGCGAGGGTCTAGATGGGTTAGGTTGGGTCATATTGCGATATAGACGTATATAATGTGCCCACCGAGAAGTAGGGGCCGACCCGCCAGGATTGTTGGAAAATACTACATCCGAGATGTTAGGTTCCCTTAGGCTAGGATATATAACGTTATAGACGTATATAATGTCCCCACCGAGAAGTACGGGTCGACACGACCGGGATTTTGTAAAACATTACCAGCGACGGTCTAGATGGGTTAGGTTAGGTTATATTGCGATATAGACGTATATAATGTGCCCACCGAGAAGTAGGGGCCGACCCGCCAGGAATGTTGGAAAATACTACATCCGAGATGTCAGGTTCCCTTGGGTTAGGATATATAACGTTATAGACGTATATAATGTCCCCACCGAGAAGTACGGGCAGACACGACCGGGATTTTGTAAAACATTACCAGCGAGGGTCTAGATGGGTTAGGTTAGGTTATACTGCGATATAGACGTATATAATGTGCCCACCGAGAAGTAGGGGCCGACCCGACAGGAATGTTGGAAAATACTACATCCGACATGTTAGGTTCCCTTAGGTTAGGATACATAACGTTATAGACGTATATAATGTCCCCACCGAGAAGTACGGGTCGACACGACCGGGATTTTGTAAAACATTACCAGCGACGGTCTAGATGGGTTAGGTTAGGTTATATTGCGATATAGACGTATATAATGTGCCCACCGAGAAGTAGGGGCCGACCCGCCAGGAATGTTGGAAAATACTACATCCGAGATGTCAGGTTCCCTTGGGTTAGGATATATAACGTTATAGACGTATATAATGTCCCCACCGAGAAGTACGGGTTGACACGACCTGGATTTTGTAAAACATTACCAGCGACGGTCTAGATGGGTTAGGTTGGGTTATATTACGATATAGACGTATATAATGTGCCCACCGAGAAGTAGGGGCCGACCCGCCCGGAATGTTGGAAAATACTACATCCGAGATGTTAGGTTCCCTTAGGTTAGGATATATAAATTTATAGACGTATATAATGTACATACCGAGACGTACGGGAAGACATGAACGGGATTCTGTGAAACATTACCAGCGAGAGTCTAGGTGGGTTAGGATAGGTTATATTACGTTATAGACGTATATAATGTTCCCATCGAGAAGTAGGGGCCGACCCGCCAGGAATGTTGGAAAATACTACATCCGAGGTGTTAGGTGCCCTCAGGTTAGGATATATAAATTTATAGACGTATATAATGTACATACCGAGACGTACGGGAAGACATGAACGGGATTCTGTGAAACATTACCAGCGAGAGTCTAGGTGGGTTAGGTTAGGTTATATTACGTTATAGACGTATATAATGTTCCCATCGAGAAGTAGGGGCCGACCCGCCAGAAATGTTGGAAAATACTACATCCGAGATGTTAGGTTCCCTTAATTTAGGATATAAAACGATATAGACATATATAATGTCCCCACGGCAAAGTACGGGCCGACACCACCGGAATTTTGTAAAACATTACCAGCGAGGGTCTAGATGGGTTAGGTTAGGTTATATTACGATATGGACGTATATAATGTGCCCACCGAGATGTAGGGGCCGACCCGCCAGGAATGTTGGAAAATACTACATCCGAGATGTTAGGTTCCCTTAGGTTAGGATATATAACGTTATAGACGTATATAATGTCCCCACGGCAAAGTACGGGCCGACACGACCGGAATTTTGTAAAACATTACCAGCGAGGGTCTAGATGGGTTAGGTTAGGTTATATTACGATATAGACGTATATAATGTGCCCACCGAGAAGTTGGGGCCGACCCGCCAGGATTGTTGGATAATACTACACCCTAGATGTCAGGTTCCCTTAGGTTTGGATATATAAAGTTATAGACGTATATAATGTCCCCACGGCAAAGTACGGGCCGACACGACCGGAATTTTCTAAAACATTACCAGCGAGGGTCTAGATGGGTTAGGTTAGGTTATATTACGATATGGACGTATATAATGTGCCCACCGAGAAGTAGGGGCCGACACGCCGGGAATGTTGGAAAATACTACATCCGAGAAGTTAGGTTCCCTTAGGTTAGGATATATAACGTTATAGGCGTGTATAATGTTCCCACCGAGAAGTACGGGCCGACACGACCGGGATTTTGTAAAACATTACCAGCGAGGGTCTAGATGGGTTAGGTTAGGTTATATTACGATATAGACGTATATAATGTGCCCACCGAGAAGTAGGGGCCGACCCGCCAGGAATGTTGGGAAATACTACATCCGAGATGTTAGGTTCCCTTAGGTTAGGATATATAACGTTATAGACGTATGTAATGTCCCCACCGAGAAGTACGGGCCCACACGACCGGAATTTTGTAAAGCATTACCAGCGAGGGTCTAGATGGGTTAGGTTAGGTTATATTATGTTATGGACGTATATAATGTGCCCACCGAGAAGTAGGGGCTGGCCCGCCAGGAATGTTGGAAAATACTACATCCGAGATGTTAGGTTCCCTTAGGTTAGGATATATAACGTTATAGACGTATATAATGTCCCCACCGAGAAGTACGGGCAGACACGACCGGGATTTTGTAAAACATTACCAGCGAGGGTCTAGATGGGTTAGGTTAGGTTATACTGCGATATAGACGTATATAATGTGCCCACCGAGAAGTAGGGGCCGACCCGACAGGAATGTTGGAAAATACTACATCCGACATGTTAGGTTCCCTTAGGTTAGGATATATAACGTTATAGACGTATATAATGTCCCCACCGAGAAGTACGGGCAGACACGACCGGGATTCTGTAAAGCATTACCAGCGAGGGTCTACATGGGTTAGGTTAGGTTATATTACGATATAGACGTATATAATGTGCCCACCGAGAAGTAGGGGCCGACCCGCCAGGAATGTTGGGAAATACTACATCCGAGATGTTAGGTTCCCTTAGGTTAGGATATACAACGTTATAGACGTATATAATGTCCCCACCGAGAAGTACGGGCCCACACGACCGGAATTTTGTAAAGCATTACCAGCGAGGGTCTAGATGGGTTAGGTTAGGTTATATTACGTTATGGACGTATATAATGTGCCCACCGAGAAGTAGGGGCTGGCCCGCCAGGAATGTTGGAAAATACTACATCCGAGATGTTAGGTTCCCTTAGGTTAGGATATATAACGTTATAGACGTATATAATGTCCCCACCGAGAAGTACGGGCAGACACGACCGGGATTTTGTAAAACATTACCAGCGAGGGTCTAGATGGGTTAGGTTAGGTTATACTGCGATATAGACGTATATAATGTGCCCACCGAGAAGTAGGGGCCGACCCGACAGGAATGTTGGAAAATACTACATCCGACATGTTAGGTTCCCTTAGGTTAGGATACATAACGTTATAGACGTATATAATGTCCCCACCGAGAAGTACGGGTCGACACGACCGGGATTTTGTAAAACATTACCAGCGACGGTCTAGATGGGTTAGGTTAGGTTATATTGCGATATAGACGTATATAATGTGCCCACCGAGAAGTAGGGGCCGACCCGCCAGGAATGTTGGAAAATACTACATCCGAGATGTCAGGTTCCCTTGGGTTAGGATATATAACGTTATAGACGTATATAATGTCCCCACCGAGAAGTACGGGTTGACACGACCTGGATTTTGTAAAACATTACCAGCGACGGTCTAGATGGGTTAGGTTGGGTTATATTACGATATAGACGTATATAATGTGCCCACCGAGAAGTAGGGGCCGACCCGCCCGGAATGTTGGAAAATACTACATCCGAGATGTTAGGTTCCCTTAGGTTAGGATATATAAATTTATAGACGTATATAATGTACATACCGAGACGTACGGGAAGACATGAACGGGATTCTGTGAAACATTACCAGCGAGAGTCTAGGTGGGTTAGGATAGGTTATATTACGTTATAGACGTATATAATGTTCCCATCGAGAAGTAGGGGCCGACCCGCCAGAAATGTTGGAAAATACTACATCCGAGATGTTAGGTTCCCTTAATTTAGGATATAAAACGATATAGACATATATAATGTCCCCACGGCAATGTACGGGCCGACACCACCGGAATTTTGTAAAACATTACCAGCGAGGGTCTAGATGGGTTAGGTTAGGTTATATTACGATATGGACGTATATAATGTGCCCACCGAGATGTAGGGGCCGACCCGCCAGGAATGTTGGAAAATACTACATCCGAGATGTTAGGTTCCCTTAGGTTAGGATATATAACGTTATAGACGTATATAATGTCCCCACGGCAAAGTACGGGCCGACACGACCGGAATTTTGTAAAACATTACCAGCGAGGGTCTAGATGGGTTAGGTTAGGTTATATTACGATATAGACGTATATAATGTGCCCACCGAGAAGTTTGGCCGACCCGCCAGGATTGTTGGATAATACTACACCCTAGATGTCAGGTTCCCTTAGGTTTGGATATATAAAGTTATAGACGTATATAATGTCCCCACGGCAAAGTACGGGCCGACACGACCGGAATTTTCTAAAACATTACCAGCGAGGGTCTAGATGGGTTAGGTTAGGTTATATTACGATATGGACGTATATAATGTGCCCACCGAGAAGTAGGGGCCGACACGCCGGGAATGTTGGAAAATACTACATCCGAGAAATTAGGTTCCCTTAGGTTAGGATATATAACGTTATAGGCGTGTATAATGTTCCCACCGAGAAGTACGGGCCGACACGACCGGGATTTTGTAAAACATTACCAGCGAGGGTCTAGATGGGTTAGGTTAGGTTATATTACGATATAGACGTATATAATGTGCCCACCGAGAAGTAGGGGCCGACCCGCCAGGAATGTTGGGAAATACTACATCCGAGATGTTAGGTTTCCTTAGGTTAGGATATATAACGTTATAGACGTATATAATGTCCCCACCGAGAAGTACGGGCCCACACGACCGGAATTTTGTAAAGCATTACCAGCGAGGGTCTAGATGGGTTAGGTTAGGTTATATTACGTTATGGACGTATATAATGTGCCCACCGAGAAGTAGGGGCTGGCCCGCCAGGAATGTTGGAAAATACTACATCCGAGATGTTAGGTTCCCTTAGGTTAGGATATATAACGTTATAGACGTATATAATGTCCCCACCGAGAAGTACGGGCAGACACGACCGGGATTTTGTAAAACATTACCAGCGAGGGTCTAGATGGGTTAGGTTAGGTTATACTGCGATATAGACGTATATAATGTGCCCACCGAGAAGTAGGGGCCGACCCGACAGGAATGTTGGAAAATACTACATCCGACATGTTAGGTTCCCTTAGGTTAGGATATATAACGTTATAGACGTATATAATGTCCCCACCGAGAAGTACGGGCAGACACGACCGGGATTCTGTAAAGCATTACCAGCGAGGGTCTAGATGGGTTAGGTTAGGTTATATTACGATATAGACGTATATAATGTGCCCACCGAGAAGTAGGGGAAGACCCGCCAGGAATGTTGGGAAATACTACATCCGAGATGTTAGGTTCCCTTAGGTTAGGATATACAACGTTATAGACGTATATAATGTCCCCACCGAGAAGTACGGGCCCACACGACCGGAATTTTGTAAAGCATTACCAGCGAGGGTCTAGATGGGTTAGGTTAGGTTATATTACGTTATGGACGTATATAATCTGCCCACCGAGAAGTAGGGGCTGGCCCGCCAGGAATGTTGGAAAATACTACATCCGAGATGTTAGGTTCCCTTAGGTTAGGATATATAACGTTATAGACGTATATAATGTCCCCACCGAGAAGTACGGGCAGACACGACCGGGATTTTGTAAAACATTACCAGCGAGGGTCTAGATGGGTTAGGTTCGGTTATACTGCGATATAGACGTATATAATGTGCCCACCGAGAAGTAGGGGCCGACCCGACAGGAATGTTGGAAAATACTACATCCGACATTTTAGGTTCCCTTAGGTTAGGATATACAAAAGTATTAGACGTATATAATGTCCCCACCGAGAAGTACGGGCAGACACGACCGGGATTCTGTAAAGCATTACCAGCGAGGGTCTAGATGGGTTAGGTAGGGTTATATTACGATATAGACGTATATAATGTGCCCACCGAGAAGTAGGGGCCGACCCGCCCGGAATGTTGGAAAATACTACATCCGAGAAGTTAGGTTCCCTTGGGTTAGCATATATAACGTTATAGACGTATATAATGTCCCCACCGAGAAGTACGGGTTGGCACGACCGGGATTTTATAAAACATTACCAGCGACGGTCTAGATGGGTTAGGTTGGGTTATATTACGATATAGACGTATATAATGTGCCCACCGAGAAGTAGGGGCCGACCCGCCAGGAATGTTGGAAAATACTACATCCGAGATGTTAGGTTCCCTTAGGTTAGGATATATAAATTGATAGACGTATATAATGTACATACCGAGACGTACGGGAAGACATGAACGGGATTCTGTGAAACATTACCAGCGAGAGTCTAGGTGGGTTAGGTTAGGTTATATTACGTTATAGACGTATATAATGTTCCCACTGAGAACTAGCGGCCGACCCGCCAGAAATGTTGGAAAATACTACATCCGAGATGTTAGGTTCCCTTAATTTAGGATATATAACGTTATAGACGTATATAATGTCCCCACCGAGAAGTACGGGCAGACACGACCGGGAGTCTGTAAAGCATTACCAACGAGGGTCTAGATGGGTTAGGTTAGGTCATATTGCGATATAGACGTATATAATGTGCCCACCGAGAAGTAGGGGCCGACCCGCCAGGAATGTTGGAAAATACTACATCCGAGAAGTTAGGTTCCCTTGGGTTAGGATATATAACGTTATAGACGTATATAATGTCCCCACCGAGAAGTACGGGTCGACACGACCGGGATTTTGTAAAACATTACCAGCGACGGTCTAGATGGGTTAGGTTAGGTTATATTGCGATATAGACGTATATAATGTGCCCACCGAGAAGTAGGGGCCGACCCGCCAGGAATGTTGGAAAATACTACATCCGAGACGTTAGGTTCCCTTGGGTTAGGATATATAACGTTATAGACGTATATAATGTCCCCACCGAGAAGTACGGGTTGACACGACCGGGATTTTGTAAAACATTACCAGCGACGGTCTAGATGGGTTAGGTTGGGTTATATTACGATATAGACGTTTATAATGTGCCCACCGAGAAGTAGGGGCCGACCCGCCCGGAATGTTGGAAAATACTACATCCGAGATGTTAGGTTCCCTTAGGTTAGGATATATAAATTTATAGACGTATATAATGTACATACCGAGACGTACGGGAAGACATGAACGGGATTCTGTGAAACATTACCAGCGAGAGTCTAGGTGGGTTAGGTTAGGTTATATTACGTTATAGACGTATATAATGTTCCCATCGAGTAGTAGGGGCCGACCCGCCAGAAATGTTGGAAAATACTACATCCGAGATGTTAGGTTCCCTTAATTTAGGATATAAAACGATATAGACATATATAATGTCCCCACGGCAAAGTACGGGCCGACACGACCGGAATTTTGTAAAACATTACCAGCGAGGGTCTAGATGGGTTAGGTTAGGTTATATTACGATATGGACGTATATAATGTGCCCACCGAGAAGTAGGGGCCGACCCGACAGGAATGTTGGAAAATACTACATCCGAGAAGTTAGGTTCCCTTGGGTTAGGATATATAACGTTATAGACGTATATAATGTCCCCACCGAGAAGTACGGGTCGACACGACCGGGATTTTGTAAAACATTACCAGCGACGGTCTAGATGGGTTAGGTTAGGTTATATTGCGATATAGACGTATATAATGTGCCCACCGAGAAGTAGGGGCCGACCCGCCAGGAATGTTGGAAAATACTACATCCGAGACGTTAGGTTCCCTTGGGTTAGGATATATAACGTTATAGACGTATATAATGTCCCCACCGAGAAGTACGGGTTGACACGACCGGGATTTTGTAAAACATTACCAGCGACGGTCTAGATGGGTTAGGTTGGGTTATATTACGATATAGACGTATATAATGTGCCCACCGAGAAGTAGGGGCCGACCCGCCCGGAATGTTGGAAAATACTACATCCGAGATGTTAGGTTCCCTTAGGTTAGGATATATAAATTTATAGACGTATATAATGTACATACCGAGACGTACGGGAAGACATGAACGGGATTCCGTGAAACATTACCAGCGAGAGTCTAGGTGGGTTAGGTTAGGTTATATTACGTTATAGACGTATATAATGTTCCCATCGAGAAGTAGGGGCCGACCCGCCAGAAATGTTGGAAAATACTACATCCGAGATGTTAGGTTCCCTTAATTTAGGATATAAAACGATATAGACATATATAATGTCCCCACGGCAAAGTACGGGCCGACACGACCGGAATTTTGTAAAACATTACCAGCGAGGGTCTAGAAGGGTTAGGTTAGGTTATATTACGATATGGACGTATATAATGTGCCCCCCGAGAAGTAGGGGCCGACCCGCCAGGAATGTTGGAAAATACTACATCCGAGATGTTAGGTTCCCTTGGGTTAGGATATATAACGTTATAGACGTATATAATGTCCCCACCGAGAAGTACGGGTTGACACGACCGGGATTTTGTAAAACATTACCAGCGACGGTCTAGATGGGTTAGGTTGGGTTATATTACGATATAGACGTATATAATGTGCCCACCGAGAAGTAGGGGCCGACCCGCCCGGAATGTTGGAAAATACTACATCCGAGATGTTAGGTTCCCTTAGGTTAGGATATATAAATTTATAGACGTATATAATGTACATACCGAGACGTACGGGAAGACATGGACGGGATTCTGTGAAACATTACCAGCGAGAGTCTAGGTGGGTTAGGTTAGGTTATATTACGTTATAGACGTATATAATGTTCCCACTGAGAAGTAGCGGCCGACCCGCCAGAAATGTTGGAAAATACTACATCCGAGATGTTAGGTTCCCTTAATTTAGGATATATAACGTTATAGACGTATATAATGTCCCCACCGAGAAGTACGGGCAGACACGACCGGGAGTCTGTAAAGCATTACCAACGAGGGTCTAGATGGGTTAGGTTAGGTCATATTGCGATATAGACGTATATAATGTGCCCACCGAGAAGTAGGGGCCGACCCGCCAGGAATGTTGGAAAATACTACATCCGAGAAGTTAGGTTCCCTTGGGTTAGGATATATAACGTTATAGACGTATATAATGTCCCCACCGAGAAGTACGGGTCGACACGACCGGTATTTTGTAAAACATTACCAGCGACGGTCTAGATGGGTTAGGTTAGGTTATATTGCGATATAGACGTATATAATGTGCCCACCGAGAAGTAGGGGCCGACCCGCCAGGAATGTTGGAAAATACTACATCCGAGATGTTAGGTTCCCTTGGGTGAGGATATATAACATTATAGACGTATATAATGTACATACCGAGACGTACGGGAAGACATGAACGGGATTCTGTGAAACATTACCAGCGAGAGTCTAGGTGGGTTAGGTTAGGTTATATTACGTTATAGACGTATATAATGTTCCCACTGAGAACTAGCGGCCGACCCGCCAGAAATGTTGGAAAATACTACATCCGAGATGTTAGGTTCCCTTAATTTAGGATATATAACGTTATAGACGTATATAATATCCCCACCGAGAAGTACGGGCAGACACGACCGGGAGTCTGTAAAGCATTACCAACGAGGGTCTAGATGGGTTAGGTTAGGTCATATTGCGGTATAGACGTATATAATGTGCCCACCGAGAAATAGGGGCCGACCCGCCAGGAATGTTGGAAAATACTTCATCCGAGAAGTTAGGTTCCCTTGGGTTAGGATATATAACGTTATAGACGTATATAATGTCCCCACCGAGAAGTACGGGCAGACACGACCGGGATTCTGTAAAGCATTACCAGCGAGGGTCTAGATGGGTTAGGTTGGGTTATATTACGATATAGACGTATATAATGTGCCCACCGAGAAGTAGGGGCCGACCCGCCAGGAATATTGGAAAATACTACATCCGAGAAGTTAGGTTCCCTTGGGTTAGGATATATAACGTTATAGACGTATATAATGTCCGCACCGAGACGTACGGGTCGACACGACCGGGATTTTGTAAAACATTACCAGCGAGGGTCTAGATGGGTTAGGTTAGGTTATATTGCGATATAGACGTATATAATGTGCCCACCGAGAAGTACGGGCCGACCCGCCAGGAATGTTGGAAAATACTACATCCGAGATGTTAGGTTCCCTTGGGTTAGGATATATAACGTTATAGACGTATATAATGTCCCCACGGAGAAGTACGGGTTGACACGACCGGGATTTTGTAAAACATTACCAGCGACGGTCTAGATGGGTTAGGTTGGGTTATGTTACGATATAGACGTATATAATGTGCCCACCGAGAAGTAGGGGCCGACCCGCCCGGAATGTTGGAAAATACTACATCCGAGAAGTTAGGATCCCTTGGGTTAGCATATATAACGTTATAGACGTATATAATGTCCCCACCGAGAAGTACGGGTTGACACGACCGGGATTTTATAAAACATTACCAGCGACGGTCTAGATGGGTTAGGTTGGGTTATATTACGATATAGACGTATATAATGTGCCCACCGAGAAGTACGGGCAGACACGACCGGGATTTTGTAAAACATTACCAGCGAGGGTCTAGATGGGTTAGGTTAGGTTATACTGCGATATAGACGTATATAATGTGCCCACCGAGAAGTAGGGGCCGACCCGACAGGAATGTTGGAAAATACTACATCCGACATGTTAGGTTCCCTTAGGTTAGGATATATAACGTTATAGACGTATATAATGTCCCCACCGAGAAGTACGGGCAGACACGACCGGGATTCTGTAAAGCATTACCAGCGAGGGTCTAGATGGGTTAGGTTAGGTTATATTACGATATAGACGTATATAATGTGCCCACCGAGAAGTAGGGGCCGACCCGCCAGGAATGTTGGGAAATACTACATCCGAGATGTTAGGTTCCCTTAGGTTAGGATATATAACGTTATAGACGTATATAATGTCCCCACCGAGAAGTACGGGCAGACACGACCGGGATTTTGTAAAACATTACCAGCGACGGTCTAGATGGGTTAGGTTGGGTTATATTACGATATAGACGTATATAATGTGCCACCGAGAAGTAGGGGCCGACCCGCCCGGAATGTTGGAAAATACTACATCCGAGATGTTAGGTTCCCTTAGGTTAGGATATATAAATTGATAGACGTATATAATGTACATACCGAGACGTACGGGAAGACATGAACGGGATTCTGTGAAACATTACCAGCGAGAGTCTAGGTGGGTTAGGTTAGGTTATATTACGTTATAGACGTATATAATGTTCCCACTGAGAACTAGCGGCCGACCCGCCAGAAATGTTGGAAAATACTACATCCGAGATGTTAGGTTCCCTTAATTTAGGATATATAACGTTATAGACGTATATAATGTCCCCACCGAGAAGTACGGGCAGACACGACCGGGAGTCTGTAAAGCATTACCAACGGGGGTCTAGATGGGTTAGGTTAGGTCATATTGCGATATAGACGTATATAATGTGCCCACCGAGAAGTAGGGGCCGACCCGCCAGGAATGTTGGAAAATACTTCATCCGAGAAGTTAGGTTCCCTTGGGTTAGGATATATAACGTTATAGACGTATATAATGTCCCCACCGAGAAGTACGGGTCGACACGACCAGGATTTTGTAAAACATTACCAGCGACGGTCTAGATGGGTTAGGTTGGGTTATATTACGATATAGACGTATATAATGTGCCCACCGAGAAGTAGGGGCCGACCCGACAGGAATGTTGGAAAATACTATATCCGACATTTTAGGTTCCCTTAGGTTAGGATATACAAAAGTATTAGACGTATATAATGTCCCCACCGAGAAGTACGGGCAGACACGACCGGGATTCTGTAAAGCATTACCAGCGAGGGTCTAGATGGGTTAGGTTGGGTTATATTACGATATAGACGTATATAATGTGCCCACCGAGAAGTAGGGGCCGACCCGCCCGGAATGTTGGAAAATACTACATCCGAGAAGTTAGGTTCCCTTGGGTTAGCATATATAACGTTATAGACGTATATAATGTCCCCACCGAGAAGTACGGGTTGACACGACCGGGATTTTGTAAAACATTACCAGCGACGGTCTAGATGGGTTAGGTTGGGTTATATTACGATATAGACGTATATAATGTGCCCACCGAGAAGTAGGGGCCGACCCGACAGGAATGTTGGAAAATACTACATCCCAGATGTTAGGTTCCCTTAGGTTAGGATATACAACGTTATAGACGTATATAATGTTCCCACCGAGAAGTACGGGCAGACACGACCGGGAGTCTGTAAAGCATTACCAACGAGGGTCTAGATGGGTTAGGTTAGGTCATATTGCGATATAGACGTATATAATGTGCCCACCGAGAAGTAGGGGCCGACCCGCCAGGAATGTTGGAAAATACTTCATCCGAGAAGTTAGGTTCCCTTGGGTTAGGATATATAACGTTATAGACGTATATAATGTCCCCACAGAGAAGTACGGGTCGACACGACCAGGATTTTGTAAAACATTACCAGCGACGGTCTAGATGGGTTAGGTTGGGTTATATTACGATATAGACGTATATAATGTGCCCACCGAGAAGTAGGGGCCGACCCGACAGGAATGTTGGAAAATACTACATCCGAGATGTTAGGTTCCCTTGGGTTAGGATATATAACGTTATAGACGTATATAATGTCCCCACCGAGAAGTACGGGTTGACACGACCGGGATTTTGTAAAACATTACCAGCGACGGTCTAGATGGGTTAGGTTGGGTTATATTACGATATAGACGTATATAATGTGCCCACCGAGAAGTAGGGGCCGACCCGCCCGGAATGTTGGAAAATACTACATCCGAGATGTTAGGTTCCCTTAGGTTAGGATATATAAATTTATAGACGTATATAATGTACATACCGAGACGTACGGGAAGACATGGACGGGATTCTGTGAAACATTACCAGCGAGAGTCTAGGTGGGTTAGGTTAGGTTATATTACGTTATAGACGTATATAATGTTCCCACTGAGAAGTAGCGGCCGACCCGCCAGAAATGTTGGAAAATACTACATCCGAGATGTTAGGTTCCCTTAATTTAGGATATATAACGTTATAGACGTATATAATGTCCCCACCGAGAAGTACGGGCAGACACGACCGGGAGTCTGTAAAGCATTACCAACGAGGGTCTAGATGGGTTAGGTTAGGTCATATTGCGATATAGACGTATATAATGTGCCCACCGAGAAGTAGGGGCCGACCCGCCAGGAATGTTGGAAAATACTACATCCGAGAAGTTAGGTTCCCTTGGGTTAGGATATATAACGTTATAGACGTATATAGTGTCCCCACCGAGAAGTACGGGTCGACACGACCGGTATTTTGTAAAACATTACCAGCGACGGTCTAGATGGGTTAGGTTAGGTTATATTGCGATATAGACGTATATAATGTGCCCACCGAGAAGTAGGGGCCGACCCGCCAGGAATGTTGGAAAATACTACATCCGAGATGTTAGGTTCCCTTGGGTTAGGATATATAACGTTATAGACGTATATAATGTACATACCGAGACGTACGGGAAGACATGAACGGGATTCTGTGAAACATTACCAGCGAGAGTCTAGGTGGGTTAGGTTAGGTTATATTACGTTATAGACGTATATAATGTTCCCACTGAGAACTAGCGGCCGACCCGCCAGAAATGTTGGAAAATACTACATCCGAGATGTTAGGTTCCCTTAATTTAGGATATATAACGTTATAGACGTATATAATATCCCCACCGAGAAGTACGGGCAGACACGACCGGGAGTCTGTAAAGCATTACCAACGAGGGTCTAGATGGGTTAGGTTAGGTCATATTGCGGTATAGACGTATATAATGTGCCCACCGAGAAATAGGGGCCGACCCGCCAGGAATGTTGGAAAATACTTCATCCGAGAAGTTAGGTTCCCTTGGGTTAGGATATATAACGTTATAGACGTATATAATGTCCCCACCGAGAAGTACGGGCAGACACGACCGGGATTCTGTAAAGCATTACCAGCGAGGGTCTAGATGGGTTAGGTTGGGTTATATTACGATATAGACGTATATAATGTGCCCACCGAGAAGTAGGGGCCGACCCGCCAGGAATATTGGAAAATACTACATCCGAGAAGTTAGGTTCCCTTGGGTTAGGATATATAACGTTATAGACGTATATAATGTCCGCACCGAGACGTACGGGTCGACACGACCGGGATTTTGTAAAACATTACCAGCGAGGGTCTAGATGGGTTAGGTTAGGTTATATTGCGATATAGACGTATATAATGTGCCCACCGAGAAGTACGGGCCGACCCGCCAGGAATGTTGGAAAATACTACATCCGAGATGTTAGGTTCCCTTGGGTTAGGATATATAACGTTATAGACGTATATAATGTCCCCACGGAGAAGTACGGGTTGACACGACCGGGATTTTGTAAAACATTACCAGCGACGGTCTAGATGGGTTAGGTTGGGTTATATTACGATATAGACGTATATAATGTGCCCACCGAGAAGTAGGGGCCGACCCGCCCGGAATGTTGGAAAATACAACATCCGAGATGTTAGGTTCCCTTAGGTTAGGATATATAAATTTATAGACGTATATAATGTACATACCGAGACGTACGGGAAGACATGGACGGGATTCTGTGAAACATTACCAGCGAGAGTCTAGGTGGGTTAGGTTAGGTTATATTACGTTATAGACGTATATAATGTTCCCACTGAGAAGTAGGGGCCGACCCGCCAGAAATGTTGGAAAATACTACATCCGAGATGTTAGGTTCCCTTAATTTAGGATATATAACGTTATAGACGTATATAATGTCCCCACCGAGAAGTACGGGCAGACACGACCGGGAGTCTGTACAGCATTACCAACGAGGGTCTAGATGGGTTAGGTTAGGTCATATTGCGATATAGACGTATATAATGTGCCCACCGAGAAATAGGGGCCGACCCGCCAGGAATGTTGGAAAATACTTCATCCGAGAAGTTAGGTTCCCTTGGGTTAGGATATATAACGTTATAGACGTATATAATGTCCCCACCGAGAAGTACGGGCAGACACGACCGGGATTCTGTAAAGCATTACCAGCGAGGGTCTAGATGGGTTAGGTTGGGTTATATTACGATATAGACGTATATAATGTGCCCACCGAGAAGTAGGGGCCGACCCGCCAGGAATGTTGGAAAATACTACATCCGAGAAGTTAGGTTCCCTTGGGTTAGGATATATAACGTTATAGACGTATATAATGTCCCCACCGAGAAGTACGGGTCGACACGACCGGGATTTTGTAAAACATTACCAGCGACGGTCTAGATGGGTTAGGTTAGGTTATATTACGATATAGACGTATATAATGTGCCCACCGAGAAGTAGGGGCCGACCCGCCAGGAATGTTGGAAAATACTACATCCGAGATGTTAGGTTCCCTTGGGTTAGGATATATAACGTTATAGACGTATATAATGTCCCCACGGAGAAGTACGGGTTGACACGACCGGGATTTTGTAAAACATTACCAGCGACGGTCTAGATGGGTTAGGTTGGGTTATATCACGATATAGACGTATATAATGTGCCCATCGAGAAGTAGGGGCCGACCCGCCCGGAATGTTGGAAAATACTACATCCGAGATGTTAGGTTCCCTTAGGTTAGGATATATAACGTTATAGCCGTATATAATGTCCCCACCGAGACGTACGGGAAGACATGAACGGGATTCTGTGAAACATTACCAGCGAGGGTCTAGGTGGGTTAGGTTAGGTTATATTACGTTATAGACGTATATAATGTTCCCATCGAGAAGTAGGGGCCGACCCGCCAGAAATGTTGGAAAATACTACATCCGAGATGTTAGGTTCCCTTAGGTTAGGATATATAACGTTATAGACGTATATAATGTTCCCACCGAGATGTACGGGCAGACACGACCGGGAGTCTGTAAAGCATTACCAACGAGGGTCTAGATGGGTTAGGTTAGGTCATATTGCGATATAGACGTATATAATGTGCCCACCGAGAAGTAGGGGCCGACCCGCCAGGAATGTTGGAAAATACTACATCCGAGAAGTTAGGTTCCCTTGGGTTAGGATATTTAACGTTATAGACGTATATAATGTCCCCACCGAGAAGTACGGGTCGACACGACCGGGATTTTGTAAAACATTACCAGCGACGGTCTAGATGGGTTAGGTTAGGTTATATTGCGATATAGACGTATATAATGTGCCCACCGAGAAGTAGGGGCCGACCCGCCAGGAATGTTGGAAAATACTACATCCGAGATGTTAGGTTCCCTTAATTTAGGATATAAAACGATATAGACATATATAATGTCCCCACGGCAAAGTACGGGCCGACACGACCGGAATTTTGTAAAACATTACCAGCGAGGGTCTAGAAGGGTTAGGTTAGGTTATATTACGATATGGACGTATATAATGTGCCCACCGAGAAGTAGGGGCCGACCCGCCAGGAATGTTGGAAAATACTACATCCGAGATGTTAGGTTCCCTTGGGCTAGGATATATAACGTTATAGACGTATATAATGTCCCCACCGAGAAGTACGGGTTGACAAGACCGGGATTTTGTAAAACATTACCAGCGACGGTCTAGATGGGTTAGGTTGGGTTATATTACGATATAGACGTATATAATGTGCCCACCGAGAAGTAGGGGCCGACCCGCCCGGAATGTTGGAAAATACTACATCCGAGATGTTAGGTTCCCTTAGGTTAGGATATATAAATTTATAGACGTATATAATGTACATACCGAGACGTACGGGAAGACATGGACGGGATTCTGTGAAACATTACCAGCGAGAGTCTAGGTGGGTTAGGTTGGGTTATATTACGATATAGACGTATATAATGTGCCCACCGAGAAGTAGGGGCCGACCCGCCAGGAATGTTGTGAAATACTACATCCGAGATGTTAGGTTCCCTTGGGTTAGGATATATAACGATATAGACGTATATAATGTCCCCACCGAGAAGTACGGGCAGACACGACCGGGATTCTGTAAAGCATTACCAGCGAGGGTCTAGATGGGTTAGGTTAGGTCATATTGCGATATAGACGTATATAATGTGCCCACCGAGAAGTAGGGGCCGACCCGCCAGGATTGTTGGAAAATACTACATCCGAGATGTTAGGTTCCCTTAGGTTAGGATATATAACGATATAGAGGTATATAATGTCCCCACCGAGAAGGACGGGCCGACACGACCGGGATTTTGTAAAACATTACCAGCGAGGGTCTAGATGGGTTAGGTTAGGTTATATTGAGATATAGACGTATATAATGTGCCCACCGAGAAGTAGGGGCCGACCCGCCAGGAATGTTGGAAAATACTACATCCGAGATGTTAGGTTCCCTTAATTTAGGATATAAAACGATATAGACATATATAATGTCCCCACGGCAAAGTACGGGCCGACACGACCGGAATTTTGTAAAACATTACCAGCGAGGGTCTAGATGGGTTAGGCTAAGTTATATTACGATATGGACGTATATAATGTGCCCACCGAGAAGTAGGGGCCGACCCGACAGGAATGTTGGAAAATACTACATCCCAGATGTTAGGTTCCCTTAGGTTAGGATATACAACGTTATAGACGTATATAATGTTCCCACCGAGAAGTACGGGCAGACACGACCGGGAGTCTGTAAAGCATTACCAACGAGGGTCTAGATGGGTTAGTTTAGGTCATATTGCGATATAGACGTATATAATGTGCCCACCGAGAAGTAGGGGCCGACCCGCCAGGAATGTTGGAAAATACTACATCCGAGAAGTTAGGTTCCCTTGGGTTAGGATATATAACGTTATAGACGTATATAATGTCCCCACAGAGAAGTACGGGTCGACACGACCGGGATTTTGTAAAACATTACCAGCGACGGTCTAGATGGGTTAGGTTAGATTATATTACGATATAGACGTATATAATGTGCCCACCGAGAAGTAGGGGCCGACCCGCCAGGAATGTTGGAAAATACTACATCCGAGATGTTAGGTTCCCTTGGGTTAGGATATATAACGTTATAGACGTATATAATGTCCCCACCGAGAAGTACGGGTTGACACGACCGGGATTTTGTAAAACATTACCAGCGACGGTCTAGATGGGTTAGGTTGGGTTATATTACGATATAGACGTATATAATGTGCCCACCGAGAAGTAGGGGCCGACCCGCCCGGAATGTTGGAAAATACTACATCCGAGATGTTAGGTTCCCTTGGGTTAGGATATATAACGATATAGACGTATATAATGTTCCCACCGAGAAGTACGGGCAGACACGACCGGGAGTCTGTAAAGCATTACCAACGAGGGTCTAGATGGGTTAGGTTAGGTCATATTGCGATATAGACGTATATAATGTGCCCACCGAGAAGTAGGGGCCGACCCGCCAGGAATGTTGGAAAATACTACATCCGAGAAGTTAGGTTCCCTTGGGTTAGGATATTTAACGTTATAGACGTATATAATGTCCCCACCGAGAAGTACGGGTCGACACGACCGGGATTTTGTAAAACATTACCAGCGACGGTCTAGATGGGTTAGGTTAGGTTATATTGCGATATAGACGTATATAATGTGCCCACCGAGAAGTAGGGGCCGACCCGCCAGGAATGTTGGAAAATACTACATCCGAGATGTTAGGTTCCCTTAATTTAGGATATAAAACGATATAGACATATATAATGTCCCCACGGCAAAGTACGGGCCGACACGACCGGAATTTTGTAAAACATTACCAGCGAGGGTCTAGAAGGGTTAGGTTAGGTTATATTACGATATGGACGTATATAATGTGCCCACCGAGAAGTAGGGGCCGACCCGCCAGGAATGTTGGAAAATACTACATCCGAGATGTTAGGTTCCCTTGGGTTAGGATATATAACGTTATAGACGTATATAATGTCCCCACCGAGAAGTACGGGTTGACACGACCGGGATTTTGTAAAACATTACCAACGAGGGTCTAGATGGGTTAGGTTAGGTCATATTGCGATATAGACGTATATAATGTGCCCACCGAGAAGTAGGGGCCGACCCGCCAGGAATGTTGGAAAATACTACATCCGAGAAGTTAGGTTCCCTTGGGTTAGGATATTTAACGTTATAGACGTATATAATGTCCCCACCGAGAAGTACGGGTCGACACGACCGGGATTTTGTAAAACATTACCAGCGACGGTCTAGATGGGTTAGGTTAGGTTATATTGCGATATAGACGTATATAATGTGCCCACCGAGAAGTAGGGGCCGACCCGCCAGGAATGTTGGAAAATACTACATCCGAGATGTTAGGTTCCCTTAATTTAGGATATAAAACGATATAGACATATATAATGTCCCCACGGCAAAGTACGGGCCGACACGACCGGAATTTTGTAAAACATTACCAGCGAGGGTCTAGAAGGGTTAGGTTAGGTTATATTACGATATGGACGTATATAATGTGCCCACCGAGAAGTAGGGGCCGACCCGCCAGGAATGTTGGAAAATACTACATCCGAGATGTTAGGTTCCCTTGGGTTAGGATATATAACGTTATAGACGTATATAATGTCCCCACCGAGAAGTACGGGTTGACACGACCGGGATTTTGTAAAACATTACCAGCGACGGTCTAGATGGGTTAGGTTGGGTTATATTACGATATAGACGTATATAATGTGCCCACCGAGAAGTAGGGGCCGACCCGCCCGGAATGTTGGAAAATACTACATCCGAGATGTTAGGTTCCCTTAGGTTAGGATATATAAATTTATAGACGTATATAATGTACATACCGAGACGTACGGGAAGACATGGACGGGATTCTGTGAAACATTACCAGCGAGAGTCTAGGTGGGTTAGGTTGGGTTATATTACGATATAGACGTATATAATGTGCCCACCGAGAAGTAGGGGCCGACCCGCCAGGAATGTTGTGAAATACTACATCCGAGATGTTAGGTTCCCTTGGGTTAGGATATATAACGATATAGACGTATATAATGTTCCCACCGAGAAGTACGGGCAGACACGACCGGGAGTCTGTAAAGCATTACCAACGAGGGTCTAGATGGGTTAGGTTAGGTCATATTGCGATATAGACGTATATAATGTGCCCACCGAGAAGTAGGGGCCGACCCGCCAGGAATGTTGGAAAATACTACATCCGAGAAGTTAGGTTCCCTTGGGTTAGGATATATAACGTTATAGACGTATATAATGTCCCCACCGAGAAGTACGGGTCGACACGACCGGGATTTTGTAAAACATTACCAGCGACGGTCTAGATGGGTTAGGTTAGGTTATATTGCGATATAGACGTATATAATGTGCCCACCAAGAAGTAGGGGCCGACCCGCCAGGAATGTTGGAAAATACTACATCCGAGATGTTAGGTTCCCTTGGGTTAGGATATATAACGTTATAGACGTATATAATGTCCCCACCGAGAAGTACGGGTTTACACGACCGGGATTTTGTAAAACATTACCAGCGACGGTCTAGATGGGTTAGGTTGGGTTATATTACGATATAGACGTATATAATGTGCCCACCGAGAAGTAGGGGCCGACCCGCCCGGAATGTTGGAAAATACTACATCCGAGATGTTAGGTTCCCTTAGGTTAGGATATATAAATTTATAGACGTATATAATGTACATACCGAGACGTACGGGAAGACATGAACGGGATTCTGTGAAACATTACCAGCGAGAGTCTAGGTGGGTTAGGTTAGGTTATATTACGTTATAGACGTATATAATGTTCCCATCGAGAAGTAGGGGCCGACCCGCCAGAAATGTTGGAAAATACTACATCCGAGATGTTAGGTTCCCTTAGGTTAGGATATATAACGTTATAGACGTATATAATGTTCCCACCGAGATGTACGGGCAGACACGACCGGGAGTCTGTAAAGCATTACCAACGAGGGTCTAGATGGGTTAGGTTAGGTCATATTGCGATATAGACGTATATAATGTGCCCACCGAGAAGTAGGGGCCGACCCGCCAGGAATGTTGGAAAATACTACATCCGAGAAGTTAGGTTCCCTTGGGTTAGGATATATAACGTTATAGACGTATATAATGTCCCCACCGAGAAGTACGGGTTGACACGACCGGGATTTTGTAAAACATTACCAGCGACGGTCTAGATGTGTTAGGTTGGGTTATATTACGATATAGACGTATATAATGTGCCCACCGAGAAGTAGGGGCCGACCCGCCCGGAATGTTGGAAAATACTACATCCGAGATGTTATGTTCCCTTAGGTTAGGATATATAAATTTATAGACGTATATAATGTACATACCGAGACGTACGGGAAGACATGAACGGGATTCTGTGAAACATTACCAGCGAGAGTCTAGGTGGGTTAGGTTGGGTTATATTACGATATAGACGTATATAATGTGCCCACCGAGAAGTAGGGGCCGAACCGCCCGGAATGTTGGAAAATACTACATCCGAGATGTTAGGTTCCCTTAGGTTAGGATATATAAATTTATAGACGTATATAATGTACATACCGAGACGTACGGGAAGACATGAACGGGATTCTGTGAAACATTACCAGCGAGAGTCTAGGTGGGTTAGGTTAGGTTATATTACGTTATAGACGTATATAATGTTCCCATCGAAAAGTAGGGGCCGACCCGCCAGAAATGTTGGAAAATACTACATCCGAGATGTTAGGTTCCCATAATTTAGGATATAAAACGATATAGACATATATAATGTCCCCACGGCAAAGTACGGGCCGACACGACCGGAATTTTGTAAAACATTACCAGCGAGGGTCTAGATGGGTTAGGTTAGGTTATATTACGATATGGACGTATATAATGTGCCCACCGAGAAGTAGGGGCCGACCCGCCAGGAATGTTGGAAAATACTACATCCGAGAAGTTAGGTTCCCTTGGGTTAGGATATATAACGTTATAGACGTATATAATGTCCCCACCGAGAAGTACGGGTCGACACGACCGGGATTTTGTAAAACATTACCAGCGACGGTCTAGATGGGTTAGGTTAGGTTATATTGCGATATAGACGTATATAATGTGCCCACCAAGAAGTAGGGGCCGACCCGCCAGGAATGTTGTGAAATACTACATCCGAGATGTTAGGTTCCCTTGGGTTAGGATATATAACGATATAGACGTATATAATGTTCCCACCGAGAAGTACGGGCAGACACGACCGGGAGTCTGTAAAGCATTACCAACGAGGGTCTAGATGGGTTAGGTTAGGTCATATTGCGATATAGACGTATATAATGTGCCCACCGAGAAGTAGGGGCCGACCCGCCAGGAATGTTGGAAAATACTACATCCGAGAAGTTAGGTTCCCTTGGGTTAGGATATATAACGTTATAGACGTATATAATGTCCCCACCGAGAAGTACGGGTCGACACGACCGGGATTTTGTAAAACATTACCAGCGACGGTCTAGATGGGTTAGGTTAGGTTATATTGCGATATAGACGTATATAATGTGCCCACCAAGAAGTAGGGGCCGACCCGCCAGGAATGTTGGAAAATACTACATCCGAGATGTTAGGTTCCCTTGGGTTAGGATATATAACGTTATAGACGTATATAATGTCCCCACCGAGAAGTACGGGTTTACACGACCGGGATTTTGTAAAACATTACCAGCGACGGTCTAGATGGGTTAGGTTGGGTTATATTACGATATAGACGTATATAATGTGCCCACCGAGAAGTAGGGGCCGACCCGCCCGGAATGTTGGAAAATACTACATCCGAGATGTTAGGTTCCCTTAGGTTAGGATATATAAATTTATAGACGTATATAATGTACATACCGAGACGTACGGGAAGACATGAACGGGATTCTGTGAAACATTACCAGCGAGAGTCTAGGTGGGTTAGGTTAGGTTATATTACGTTATAGACGTATATAATGTTCCCATCGAGAAGTAGGGGCCGACCCGCCAGAAATGTTGGAAAATACTACATCCGAGATGTTAGGTTCCCTTAGGTTAGGATATATAACGTTATAGACGTATATAATGTTCCCACCGAGATGTACGGGCAGACACGACCGGGAGTCTGTAAAGCATTACCAACGAGGGTCTAGATGGGTTAGGTTAGGTCATATTGCGATATAGACGTATATAATGTGCCCACCGAGAAGTAGGGGCCGACCCGCCAGGAATGTTGGAAAATACTACATCCGAGAAGTTAGGTTCCCTTGGGTTAGGATATATAACGTTATAGACGTATATAATGTCCCCACCGAGAAGTACGGGTTGACACGACCGGGATTTTGTAAAACATTACCAGCGACGGTCTAGATGTGTTAGGTTGGGTTATATTACGATATAGACGTATATAATGTGCCCACCGAGAAGTAGGGGCCGACCCGCCCGGAATGTTGGAAAATACTACATCCGAGATGTTATGTTCCCTTAGGTTAGGATATATAAATTTATAGACGTATATAATGTACATACCGAGACGTACGGGAAGACATGAACGGGATTCTGTGAAACATTACCAGCGAGAGTCTAGGTGGGTTAGGTTGGGTTATATTACGATATAGACGTATATAATGTGCCCACCGAGAAGTAGGGGCCGAACCGCCCGGAATGTTGGAAAATACTACATCCGAGATGTTAGGTTCCCTTAGGTTAGGATATATAAATTTATAGACGTATATAATGTACATACCGAGACGTACGGGAAGACATGAACGGGATTCTGTGAAACATTACCAGCGAGAGTCTAGGTGGGTTAGGTTAGGTTATATTACGTTATAGACGTATATAATGTTCCCATCGAAAAGTAGGGGCCGACCCGCCAGAAATGTTGGAAAATACTACATCCGAGATGTTAGGTTCCCATAATTTAGGATATAAAACGATATAGACATATATAATGTCCCCACGGCAAAGTACGGGCCGACACGACCGGAATTTTGTAAAACATTACCAGCGAGGGTCTAGATGGGTTAGGTTAGGTTATATTACGATATGGACGTATATAATGTGCCCACCGAGAAGTAGGGGCCGACCCGCCAGGAATGTTGGAAAATACTACATCCGAGAAGTTAGGTTCCCTTGGGTTAGGATATATAACGTTATAGACGTATATAATGTCCCCACCGAGAAGTACGGGTCGACACGACCGGGATTTTGTAAAACATTACCAGCGACGGTCTAGATGGGTTAGGTTAGGTTATATTGCGATATAGACGTATATAATGTGCCCACCAAGAAGTAGGGGCCGACCCGCCAGGAATGTTGTGAAATACTACATCCGAGATGTTAGGTTCCCTTGGGTTAGGATATATAACGATATAGACGTATATAATGTTCCCACCGAGAAGTACGGGCAGACACGACCGGGAGTCTGTAAAGCATTACCAACGAGGGTCTAGATGGGTTAGGTTAGGTCATATTGCGATATAGACGTATATAATGTGCCCACCGAGAAGTAGGGGCCGACCCGCCAGGAATGTTGGAAAATACTACATCCGAGAAGTTAGGTTCCCTTGGGTTAGGATATATAACGTTATAGACGTATATAATGTCCCCACCGAGAAGTACGGGTCGACACGACCGGGATTTTGTAAAACATTACCAGCGACGGTCTAGATGGGTTAGGTTAGGTTATATTGCGATATAGACGTATATAATGTGCCCACCAAGAAGTAGGGGCCGACCCGCCAGGAATGTTGGAAAATACTACATCCGAGATGTTAGGTTCCCTTGGGTTAGGATATATAACGTTATAGACGTATATAATGTCCCCACCGAGAAGTACGGGTTTACACGACCGGGATTTTGTAAAACATTACCAGCGACGGTCTAGATGGGTTAGGTTGGGTTATATTACGATATAGACGTATATAATGTGCCCACCGAGAAGTAGGGGCCGACCCGCCCGGAATGTTGGAAAATACTACATCCGAGATGTTAGGTTCCCTTAGGTTAGGATATATAAATTTATAGACGTATATAATGTACATACCGAGACGTACGGGAAGACATGAACGGGATTCTGTGAAACATTACCAGCGAGAGTCTAGGTGGGTTAGGTTAGGTTATATTACGTTATAGACGTATATAATGTTCCCATCGAGAAGTAGGGGCCGACCCGCCAGAAATGTTGGAAAATACTACATCCGAGATGTTAGGTTCCCTTAGGTTAGGATATATAACGTTATAGACGTATATAATGTTCCCACCGAGATGTACGGGCAGACACGACCGGGAGTCTGTAAAGCATTACCAACGAGGGTCTAGATGGGTTAGGTTAGGTCATATTGCGATATAGACGTATATAATGTGCCCACCGAGAAGTAGGGGCCGACCCGCCAGGAATGTTGGAAAATACTACATCCGAGAAGTTAGGTTCCCTTGGGTTAGGATATATAACGTTATAGACGTATATAATGTCCCCACCGAGAAGTACGGGTTGACACGACCGGGATTTTGTAAAACATTACCAGCGACGGTCTAGATGTGTTAGGTTGGGTTATATTACGATATAGACGTATATAATGTGCCCACCGAGAAGTAGGGGCCGACCCGCCCGGAATGTTGGAAAATACTACATCCGAGATGTTATGTTCCCTTAGGTTAGGATATATAAATTTATAGACGTATATAATGTACATACCGAGACGTACGGGAAGACATGAACGGGATTCTGTGAAACATTACCAGCGAGAGTCTAGGTGGGTTAGGTTGGGTTATATTACGATATAGACGTATATAATGTGCCCACCGAGAAGTAGGGGCCGAACCGCCCGGAATGTTGGAAAATACTACATCCGAGATGTTAGGTTCCCTTAGGTTAGGATATATAAATTTATAGACGTATATAATGTACATACCGAGACGTACGGGAAGACATGAACGGGATTCTGTGAAACATTACCAGCGAGAGTCTAGGTGGGTTAGGTTAGGTTATATTACGTTATAGACGTATATAATGTTCCCATCGAAAAGTAGGGGCCGACCCGCCAGAAATGTTGGAAAATACTACATCCGAGATGTTAGGTTCCCATAATTTAGGATATAAAACGATATAGACATATATAATGTCCCCACGGCAAAGTACGGGCCGACACGACCGGAATTTTGTAAAACATTACCAGCGAGGGTCTAGATGGGTTAGGTTAGGTTATATTACGATATGGACGTATATAATGTGCCCACCGAGAAGTAGGGGCCGACCCGCCAGGAATGTTGGAAAATACTACATCCGAGAAGTTAGGTTCCCTTGGGTTAGGATATATAACGTTATAGACGTATATAATGTCCCCACCGAGAAGTACGGGTCGACACGACCGGGATTTTGTAAAACATTACCAGCGACGGTCTAGATGGGTTGGGTTAGGTTATATTGCGATATAGACGTATATAATGTGCCCACCAAGAAGTAGGGGCCGATCCGCCAGGAATGTTGGAAAATACTACATCCGAGATGTTAGGTTCCCTTGGGTTAGGATATATAACGTTATAGACGTATATAATGTCCCCACCGAGAAGTACGGGTTGACACGACCGGGATTTTGTAAAACATTACCAGCGACGGTCTAGATGGGTTAGGTTGGGTTATATTACGATATAGACGTATATAATGTGCCCACCGAGAAGTAGGGGCCGACCCGCCCGGAATGTTGGAAAATACTACATCCGAGATGTTAGGTTCCCTTAGGCTAGGATATATAAATTTATAGACGTATATAATGTACCCACCGAGAAGTGCGGGCAGACACGACCGGGATTCTGTAAAGCATTACCAGCGAGGGTCTAGATGGGTTAGGTTAGGTCATATTGCGATATAGACGTATATAATGTCCCCACCGAGAAGTAGGGGCCGACCCGCCAGGATTGTTGGAAAATACTACATCCGAGATGTTAGGTTCCCTTAGGCTAGGATATATAACGTTATAGACGTATATAATGTCCCCACCGAGAAGTACGGGCCCACACGACCGGAATTTTGTAAAGCATTACCAGCGAGGGTCTTGATGGGTTAGGTTAGGTTATATTACGATATGGACGTATATAATGTGCCCACCGAGAAGTAGGGGCTGGCCCGCCAGGAATGTTGGAAAATACTACATCCGAGATGTTAGGTTCCCTTAGGTTAGGATATATAACGTTATAGAAGTATATAATGTCCCCAACGAGAAGTACGGGCCGACACGACCGGGATTTTGTAAAACATTACCAGCGACGGTCTAGATGGGTTAGGTTAGGTTATATTGCGATATAGACGTATATAATGTGCCCACCGAGAAGTACGGGCAGACACGACCGGGATTCTGTAAAGCATTACCAGCGAGGGTCTAGATGGGTTAGGTTAGGTCATATTGCGATATAGACGTATATAATGTGCCCACCGAGAAGTAGGGGCCGACCCGCCAGGATTGTTGGAAAATACTACATCCGAGATGTTAGGTTCCCTTAGGCTAGGATATATAACGTTATAGACGTATATAATGCCCCCACCGAGACGTACGGGAAGACATGAACGGGATTCTGTGAAACATTACCAGCGAGGGTCTAGGTGGGTTAGGTTAGGTTATATTACGTTATAGACGTATATAATGTTCCCACTGAGAAGTAGGGGCCGACCCGCCAGAAATGTTGGAAAATACGACATCCGAGATGTTAGGTTCCCTTAATTTAGGATATAAAACGATATAGACATATATAATGTCCCCACGGCAAAGTACGGGCCGACACGACCGGAATTTTGTAAAACATTACCAGCGGGGGTCTAGAAGGGTTAGGTTAGGTTATATTACGATATGGACGTATATAATGTGCCCACCGAGAAGTAGGGGCCGACCCGCCAGGAATGTTGGAAAATACTACATCCGAGAAGTTAGGTTCCCTTGGGTTAGGATATATAACGTTATAGACGTATATAATGTCCCCACCGAGAAGTACGGGTCGACACGACCGGAATTTTGTAAAACATTACCAGCGAGGTTCTAGATGGGTTAGGTTAGGTTATATTGCGATATAGACGTATATAATGTGCCCACCGAGAAGTAGGGGCCGACCCGCCAGGAATGTTGGAAAATACTACATCCGAGATGTTAGGTTCCCTTGGGTTAGGATATATAACGTTATGGACGTATATAATGTCCCCACCGAGAAGTACGGGCAGACACGACCGGGATTTTGTAAAACATTACCAGCGAGGGTCTAGATGGGTTAGGTTGGGTTATATTACGATATAGACGTATATAATGTGCCCACCGAGAAGTAGGGGCCGACCCGCCCGGAATGTTGGAAAATACTACATCCGAGATGTTAGGTTCCCTTAGGTTAGGATATATACATTTATAGACGTATATAATGTACATACCGAGACGTACGGGAAGACATGAACGGGATTCTGTGAAACATTACCAGCGAGAGTCTAGGTGGGTTAGGTTAGGTTATATTACGTTATAGACGTATATAATGTTCCCATCGAGAAGTAGGGGCCGACCCGCCAGAAATGTTGGAAAATACTACAGCCGAGATGTTAGGTTCCCTTAATTTAGGATATAAAACGATATAGACGTATATAATGTCCCCACCGAGAAGTACGGGCAGACACGACCGGGAGTCTGTAAAGCATTACCAACGAGGGTCTAGATGGGTTAGGTTAGGTTATATTGCGATATAGACGTATATAATGTGCCCACCGAGAAGTAGGGACCGACCCGCCAGGAATGTTGGAAAATACTACAAACGTGATGTTAGGTTCCCTTAGGTTAGGATATATAACGTTATAGACGTAAATAATGTCCCCACCGAGAAGTACGGGCAGACACGACCGGGATTTTGTAAAACATTACCAGCGAGGGTCTAGATGGGTTAGGTTAGGTCATATTGCGATATAGACGTATATAATGTGCCCACCGAGAAGTAGGGGCGGACCCGCCAGGAATGTTGGAAAATACTACAACCGAGATGTTAGGTTCCCTTAGGTTAGGATATATAACGTTATAGACGTATATAATGTCCCCACCGAGAAGTACGGGCAGACACGACCGGGATTTTGTAAAACATTACCAGCGAGGGTCTAGATGGGTTAGGCTAGGTCATATTGCGATATAGACGTATATAATGTGCCCACCGAGAAGTAGGGGCCGACCCGCCAGGAATGTTGGAAAATACTACATCCGAGATGTTAGGTTCCCTTAGGTTAGGATATATAACGTTATAGACGTATATAATGTCCCCACCGAGAAGTACGGGCAGACACGACCGGGATTTTGTAAAACATTACCAGCGAGTGTCTATATGGGTTAGGTTAGGTTATATTGCGATATAGACGTATATAATGTGCCCACCGAGAAGTAGGGGCCGACCCGCCAGGAATGTTAGAAAATACTACATCCGAGATGTTAGGTTCCCTTAGGTTAGGATATATAACGTTATAGACGTATATAATGTCCCCACCGAGAAGTACGGGCAGACACGACCGGGATTTTGTAAAACATTACCAGCGAGGGTCTAGATGGGTTAGGTTAGGTTATATTACGATATAGACTTATATAATGTGCCCACCGAGAAGTAGGGTCCGACCCGCCAGGAATGTTGGAAAATACTACATCCGAGATGTTAGGTTCCCTTAGGTTAGGATATATAAGTTTATAGACGTATATAATGTACGCACCGAGACGTACGGGAAGACATGAACGGGATTCTGTGAAACATTACCAGCGAGGGTCTAGGTGGGTTAGTTTAGGTTATATTACGATATGGACGTATATAATGTGCCCACCGAGAAGTAGGGGCCGGCCCGCCAGGAATGTTGGAAAATACTACATCCGAGATGTTAGGTTCCCTTGAGTTAGGATATATAACGTTATAGACGTAAATAATGTCCCTACCGAGAAGTACGGGCAGACACGACCGGGATTTTGTAAAACATTACCAGCGAGGGTCTAGATGGGTTAGGTTAGGTCATATTGCGATATAGACGTATATAATGTGCCCACCGAGAAGTAGGGGCGGACCCGCCAGGAATGTTGGAAAATACTACAACCGAGATGTTAGGTTCCCTTAGGTTAGGATATATAACGTTATAGACGTATATAATGTCCCCACCGAGAAGTACGGGCAGACACGACCGGGATTTTGTAAAACATTACCAGCGAGGGTCTAGATGGGTTAGGCTAGGTCATATTGCGATATAGACGTATATAATGTGCCCACCGAGAAGTAGGGGCCGAACCGCCAGGAATGTTGGAAAATATTACATCCGAGATGTTAGGTTCCCTTAGGTTAGGATATATAAGTTTATAGACGTATACAATGTACGCACCGAGACGTACGGGAAGACATGAACGGGATTCTGTAAAACATTCCCAGCTAGGGGCTAGATGTGTTAGGTTAGGTTATATTACGATATAGACGTATATAATGTGCCCACCGAGAAGTAGGGGCCGACCCGCCAGGAATGTTGGAAAATACTACATCCGAGATGTTAGGTTCCCTTAATTTAGGATATTAAACGATATAGACGTATATAACGTCCCCACGGCAAAGTACGGGCCGACACGACCGGAATTTTGTAAAACATTACCAGCGAGGGTCTAGATGGGTTAGGTTAGGTTATATTACGATATGGACGTATATAATGTGCCCACCGAGAAGTAGGGGCCGACTCGACAGGAATGTTGGAAAATACTACATCCGAGATGTTAGGTTCCCTTAGGTTAGGATATATAACGTTATAGACGTATATAATGTCCCCACCGAGAAGTACGGGCAGACACGACCGGGATTTTGTAAAACATTACCAGCGAGGGTCTAGATGGGTTAGGCTAGGTCATATTGCGATATAGACGTATATAATGTGCCCACCGAGAAGTAGGGGCCGACCCGCCAGGAATGTTGGAAAATACTACATCCGAGATGTTAGGTTCCCTTAGGTTAGGATATATAACGTTATAGACGTATATAATGTCCCCACCGAGAAGTACGGGCAGACACGACCGGGATTTTGTAAAACATTACCAGCGAGTGTCTATATGGGTTAGGTTAGGTTATATTGCGATATAGACGTATATAATGTGCCCACCGAGAAGTAGGGGCCGACCCGCCAGGAATGTTAGAAAATACTACATCCGAGATGTTAGGTTCCCTTAGGTTAGGATATATAACGTTATAGACGTATATAATGTCCCCAACGAGAAGTACGGGCCGACACGACCGGGATTTTGTAAAACATTACCAGCGACGGTCTAGATGGGTTAGGTTAGGTTATATTGCGATATAGACGTATATAATGTGCCCACCGAGAAGTACGGGCAGACACGACCGGGATTCTGTAAAGCATTACCAGCGAGGGTCTAGATGGGTTAGGTTAGGTCATATTGCGATATAGACGTATATAATGTTCCCACTGAGAAGTAGGGGCCGACCCGCCAGAAATGTTGGAAAATACGACATCCGAGATGTTAGGTTCCCTTAATTTAGGATATAAAACGATATAGACATATATAATGTCCCCACGGCAAAGTACGGGCCGACACGACCGGAATTTTGTAAAACATTACCAGCGGGGGTCTAGAAGGGTTAGGTTAGGTTATATTACGATATGGACGTATATAATGTGCCCACCGAGAAGTAGGGGCCGACCCGCCAGGAATGTTGGAAAATACTACATCCGAGAAGTTAGGTTCCCTTGGGTTAGGATATATAACGTTATAGACGTATATAATGTCCCCACCGAGAAGTACGGGTCGACACGACCGGAATTTTGTAAAACATTACCAGCGAGGTTCTAGATGGGTTAGGTTAGGTTATATTGCGATATAGACGTATATAATGTGCCCACCGAGAAGTAGGGGCCGACCCGCCAGGAATGTTGGAAAATACTACAAACGTGATGTTAGGTTCCCTTAGGTTAGGATATATAACGTTATAGACGTAAATAATGTCCCCACCGAGAAGTACGGGCAGACACGACCGGGATTTTGTAAAACATTACCAGCGAGGGTCTAGATGGGTTAGGTTAGGTCATATTGCGATATAGACGTATATAATGTGCCCACCGAGAAGTAGGGGCGGACCCGCCAGGAATGTTGGAAAATACTACAACCGAGATGTTAGGTTCCCTTAGGTTAGGATATATAACGTTATAGACGTATATAATGTCCCCACCGAGAAGTACGGGCAGACACGACCGGGATTTTGTAAAACATTACCAGCGAGGGTCTAGATGGGTTAGGCTAGGTCATATTGCGATATAGACGTATATAATGTGCCCACCGAGAAGTAGGGGCCGACCCGCCAGGAATGTTGGAAAATACTACATCCGAGATGTTAGGTTCCCTTAGGTTAGGATATATAACGTTATAGACGTATATAATGTCCCCACCGAGAAGTACGGGCAGACACGACCGGGATTTTGTAAAACATTACCAGCGAGTGTCTATATGGGTTAGGTTAGGTTATATTGCGATATAGACGTATATAATGTGCCCACCGAGAAGTAGGGGCCGACCCGCCAGGAATGTTAGAAAATACTACATCCGAGATGTTAGGTTCCCTTAGGTTAGGATATATAACGTTATAGACGTATATAATGTCCCCACCGAGAAGTACGGGCAGACACGACCGGGATTTTGTAAAACATTACCAGCGAGGGTCTAGATGGGTTAGGTTAGGTTATATTACGATATAGACTTATATAATGTGCCCACCGAGAAGTAGGGTCCGACCCGCCAGGAATGTTGGAAAATACTACATCCGAGATGTTAGGTTCCCTTAGGTTAGGATATATAAGTTTATAGACGTATATAATGTACGCACCGAGACGTACGGGAAGACATGAACGGGATTCTGTGAAACATTACCAGCGAGGGTCTAGGTGGGTTAGTTTAGGTTATATTACGATATGGACGTATATAATGTGCCCACCGAGAAGTAGGGGCCGGCCCGCCAGGAATGTTGGAAAATACTACATCCGAGATGTTAGGTTCCCTTGAGTTAGGATATATAACGTTATAGACGTAAATAATGTCCCTACCGAGAAGTACGGGCAGACACGACCGGGATTTTGTAAAACATTACCAGCGAGGGTCTAGATGGGTTAGGTTAGGTCATATTGCGATATAGACGTATATAATGTGCCCACCGAGAAGTAGGGGCGGACCCGCCAGGAATGTTGGAAAATACTACAACCGAGATGTTAGGTTCCCTTAGGTTAGGATATATAACGTTATAGACGTATATAATGTCCCCACCGAGAAGTACGGGCAGACACGACCGGGATTTTGTAAAACATTACCAGCGAGGGTCTAGATGGGTTAGGCTAGGTCATATTGCGATATAGACGTATATAATGTGCCCACCGAGAAGTAGGGGCCGAACCGCCAGGAATGTTGGAAAATATTACATCCGAGATGTTAGGTTCCCTTAGGTTAGGATATATAAGTTTATAGACGTATACAATGTACGCACCGAGACGTACGGGAAGACATGAACGGGATTCTGTAAAACATTCCCAGCTAGGGGCTAGATGTGTTAGGTTAGGTTATATTACGATATAGACGTATATAATGTGCCCACCGAGAAGTAGGGGCCGACCCGCCAGGAATGTTGGAAAATACTACATCCGAGATGTTAGGTTCCCTTAATTTAGGATATTAAACGATATAGACGTATATAACGTCCCCACGGCAAAGTACGGGCCGACACGACCGGAATTTTGTAAAACATTACCAGCGAGGGTCTAGATGGGTTAGGTTAGGTTATATTACGATATGGACGTATATAATGTGCCCACCGAGAAGTAGGGGCCGACTCGACAGGAATGTTGGAAAATACTACATCCGAGATGTTAGGTTCCCTTAGGTTAGGATATATAACGTTATAGACGTATATAATGTCCCCACCGAGAAGTACGGGCAGACACGACCGGGATTTTGTAAAACATTACCAGCGAGGGTCTAGATGGGTTAGGCTAGGTCATATTGCGATATAGACGTATATAATGTGCCCACCGAGAAGTAGGGGCCGACCCGCCAGGAATGTTGGAAAATACTACATCCGAGATGTTAGGTTCCCTTAGGTTAGGATATATAACGTTATAGACGTATATAATGTCCCCACCGAGAAGTACGGGCAGACACGACCGGGATTTTGTAAAACATTACCAGCGAGTGTCTATATGGGTTAGGTTAGGTTATATTGCGATATAGACGTATATAATGTGCCCACCGAGAAGTAGGGGCCGACCCGCCAGGAATGTTAGAAAATACTACATCCGAGATGTTAGGTTCCCTTAGGTTAGGATATATAACGTTATAGACGTATATAATGTCCCCACCGAGAAGTACGGGCAGACACGACCGGGATTTTGTAAAACATTACCAGCGAGGGTCTAGATGGGTTAGGTTAGGTTATATTACGATATAGACTTATATAATGTGCCCACCGAGAAGTAGGGTCCGACCCGCCAGGAATGTTGGAAAATACTACATCCGAGATGTTAGGTTCCCTTAGGTTAGGATATATAAGTTTATAGACGTATATAATGTACGCACCGAGACGTACGGGAAGACATGAACGGGATTCTGTGAAACATTACCAGCGAGGGTCTAGGTGGGTTAGTTTAGGTTATATTACGATATGGACGTATATAATGTGCCCACCGAGAAGTAGGGGCCGGCCCGCCAGGAATGTTGGAAAATACTACATCCGAGATGTTAGGTTCCCTTGAGTTAGGATATATAACGTTATAGACGTAAATAATGTCCCTACCGAGAAGTACGGGCAGACACGACCGGGATTTTGTAAAACATTACCAGCGAGGGTCTAGATGGGTTAGGTTAGGTCATATTGCGATATAGACGTATATAATGTGCCCACCGAGAAGTAGGGGCGGACCCGCCAGGAATGTTGGAAAATACTACAACCGAGATGTTAGGTTCCCTTAGGTTAGGATATATAACGTTATAGACGTATATAATGTCCCCACCGAGAAGTACGGGCAGACACGACCGGGATTTTGTAAAACATTACCAGCGAGGGTCTAGATGGGTTAGGCTAGGTCATATTGCGATATAGACGTATATAATGTGCCCACCGAGAAGTAGGGGCCGAACCGCCAGGAATGTTGGAAAATATTACATCCGAGATGTTAGGTTCCCTTAGGTTAGGATATATAAGTTTATAGACGTATACAATGTACGCACCGAGACGTACGGGAAGACATGAACGGGATTCTGTAAAACATTCCCAGCTAGGGGCTAGATGTGTTAGGTTAGGTTATATTACGATATAGACGTATATAATGTGCCCACCGAGAAGTAGGGGCCGACCCGCCAGGAATGTTGGAAAATACTACATCCGAGATGTTAGGTTCCCTTAATTTAGGATATTAAACGATATAGACGTATATAACGTCCCCACGGCAAAGTACGGGCCGACACGACCGGAATTTTGTAAAACATTACCAGCGAGGGTCTAGATGGGTTAGGTTAGGTTATATTACGATATGGACGTATATAATGTGCCCACCGAGAAGTAGGGGCCGACTCGACAGGAATGTTGGAAAATACTACATCCGAGATGTTAGGTTCCCTTAGGTTAGGATATATAACGTTATAGACGTATATAATGTCCCCACCGAGAAGTACGGGCAGACACGACCGGGAGTCTGTAAAGCATTACCAACGAGGGTCTAGATGGGTTAGGTTAGGTCATATTGCGATATAGACGTATATAATGTGCCCACCGAGAAGTAGGGGCCGACCCGCCAGGAATGTTGGGAAATACTACATCCGAGAAGTTAGGTTCCCTTGGGTTAGGATATATAACGTTATAGACGTATATAATGTCCCCACCGAGAAGTACGGGTCGACACGACCGGGATTTTGTAAAACATTACCAGCGACGGTCTAGATGGGTTAGGTTAGGTTATATTGCGATATAGACGTATATAATGTGCCCACCGAGAAGTAGGGGCCGACCCGCCAGGAATGTTGGAAAATACTACAACCGAGATGTTAGGTTCCCTTAGGTTAGGATATATAACGTTATAGACGTATATAATGTCCCCACCGAGAAGTACGGGCAGACACGACCGGGATTTTGTAAAACATTACCAGCGAGGGTCTAGATGGGTTAGGTTAGGTCATATTGCGATATAGACGTATATAATGTGCCCACCGAGAAGTAGGGGCCGACCCGCCAGGAATGTTGGAAAACACTACATCCGAGATGTTAGGTTCCCTTAGGTTAGGATACATAACGTTATAGACGTATATAATGTCCCCACCGAGAAGTACGGGCAGACACGACCGGGATTTTGTAAAACATTACCAGCGAGGGTCTAGATGGGTTAGGTTAGGTTATAATACGATATAGACGTATATAAAGTGCCCACCGAGAAGTAGGGGCCGACCCGCCAGGAATGTTGGAAAATACTACATCCGAGATGTTAGGTTCCCTTAGGTTAGGATATATAACGTTACAGACGTATATAATGTCCCCACCGAGAAGTACGGGCCGACACGACCGGGATTCTGTGAAACATTGCCAGCGAGTGTCTAGGTGGGTTAGGTTAGGTTATATTACGATATGGACGTATATAATGTGCCCACCGAGAAGTAGGGGCCGGCCCGCCAGGAATGTTGGAAAATACTACATCCGAGATGTTAGGTTCCCTTGGGTTAGGATATATAACGTTATAGACGTAAATAATGTCCCCACCGAGAAGTACGGGCCGACACGACCGGGATTTTGTAAAACATAACCAGCGAGGGTCTAGGTGGGTTAGGTTAGGTTATATTACGATATAGAAGTATATAATGTGCCCACCGAGAAGTAGGGGCCGACCCGCCAGGAATGTTGGAAAATACTACATCCGAGATGTTAGGTTCCCTTAGGTTAGGATATATAACGTTATAGACGTATATAATATCCCCACCGAGAAGTACGGGTCGACACGACCGGGATTTTGTAAAACATTACCAGCGACGGTCTAGATGGGTTAGGTTAGGTTATATTACGATATAGACGTATATAAAGTGCCCACCGAGAAGTAGGGGCCGACCCGCCAGGAATGTTGGAAAATACTACATCCGACATGTTAGGTTCCCTCAGGTTAGGATATATAATGTTATAGACGTATATAATGTCCCCACCGAGAAGTACGGGAAGACACGACCGGGATTTTGTAAAACATTACCAGCGAGTGTCTAGATGGGTTAGGTTAGGTTATATTGCGATATAGACGTATATAATGTGCCCACCGAGAAGTAGGGGCCGACCCGCCAGGAATGTTAGAAAATACTACATCCGAGATGTTAGGTTCCCTTAGGTTAGGATATATAACGTTATAGACGTATATAATGTCCCCACCGAGAAGTACGGGCAGACACGACCGGGATTTTGTAAAACATTACCAGCGAGGGTCTAGATGGGTTAGGTTGGGTTATATTACGATATAGACGTATATAATGTGCCCACCGAGAAGTAGGGGCCGACCCGCCCGGAATGTTGGAAAATACTACATCCGAGATGTTAGGTTCCCTTAGGTTAGGATATATACATTTATAGACGTATATAATGTACATACCGAGACGTACGGGAAGACATGAACGGGATTCTGTGAAACATTACCAGCGAGAGTCTAGGTGGGTTAGGTTAGGTTATATTACGTTATAGACGTATATAATGTTCCCATCGAGAAGTAGGGGCCGACCCGCCAGAAATGTTGGAAAATACTACAGCCGAGATGTTAGGTTCCCTTAATTTAGGATATAAAACGATATAGACGTATATAATGTCCCCACCGAGAAGTACGGGCAGACACGACCGGGAGTCTGTAAAGCATTACCAACGAGGGTCTAGATGGGTTAGGTTAGGTTATATTGCGATATAGACGTATATAATGTGCCCACCGAGAAGTAGGGACCGACCCGCCAGGAATGTTGGAAAATACTACAAACGTGATGTTAGGGTCCCTTAGGTTAGGATATATAACGTTATAGACGTAAATAATGTCCCCACCGAGAAGTACGGGCAGACACGACCGGGATTTTGTAAAACATTACCAGCGAGGGTCTAGATGGGTTAGGTTAGGTCATATTGCGATATAGACGTATATAATGTGCCCACCGAGAAGTAGGGGCGGACCCGCCAGGAATGTTGGAAAATACTACAACCGAGATGTTAGGTTCCCTTAGG
Organism: Xylocopa violacea; assembly: GCA_963969225.1. Classification (NCBI taxonomy): domain Eukaryota; kingdom Metazoa; phylum Arthropoda; class Insecta; order Hymenoptera; family Apidae; genus Xylocopa; species Xylocopa violacea. The sequence continues at coordinate 555,805 of CAXAJV010000738.1, read as the reverse complement.
TTAGGATATATAACGTTATAGGCGTATATAATGTCCCCACCGAGAAGTACGGGCAGACACGACCGGGATTTTGTAAAACATTACCAGCGAGGGTCTAGATGGGTTAGGCTAGGTCATATTGCGATATAGACGTATATAATGTGCCCACCGAGAAGTAGGGGCCGACCCGCCAGGAATGTTGGAAAATACTACATCCGAGATGTTAGGTTCCCTTAGGTTAGGATATATAACGTTATAGACGTATACAATGTACGCACCGAGACGTACGGGAAGACATGAACGGGATTCTGTAAAACATTCCCAGCTAGGGGCTAGATGTGTTAGGTTAGGTTATATTACGATATAGACGTATATAATGTGCCCACCGAGAAGTAGGGGCCGACCCGCCAGGAATGTTGGAAAATACTACATCCGAGATGTTAGGTTCCCTTAATTTAGGATATTAAACGATATAGACGTATATAACGTCCCCACGGCAAAGTACGGGCCGACACGACCGGAATTTTGTAAAACATTACCAGCGAGGGTCTAGATGGGTTAGGTTAGGTTATATTACGATATGGACGTATATAATGTGCCCACCGAGAAGTAGGGGCCGACTCGACAGGAATGTTGGAAAATACTACATCCGAGATGTTAGGTTCCCTTAGGTTAGGATATATAACGTTATAGACGTATATAATGTCCCCACCGAGAAGTACGGGCAGACACGACCGGGAGTCTGTAAAGCATTACCAACGAGGGTCTAGATGGGTTAGGTTAGGTCATATTGCGATATAGACGTATATAATGTGCCCACCGAGAAGTAGGGGCCGACCCGCCAGGAATGTTGGGAAATACTACATCCGAGAAGTTAGGTTCCCTTGGGTTAGGATATATAACGTTATAGACGTATATAATGTCCCCACCGAGAAGTACGGGTCGACACGACCGGGATTTTGTAAAACATTACCAGCGACGGTCTAGATGGGTTAGGTTAGGTTATATTGCGATATAGACGTATATAATGTGCCCACCGAGAAGTAGGGGCCGACCCGCCAGGAATGTTGGAAAATACTACAACCGAGATGTTAGGTTCCCTTAGGTTAGGATATATAACGTTATAGACGTATATAATGTCCCCACCGAGAAGTACGGGCAGACACGACCGGGATTTTGTAAAACATTACCAGCGAGGGTCTAGATGGGTTAGGTTAGGTCATATTGCGATATAGACGTATATAATGTGCCCACCGAGAAGTAGGGGCCGACCCGCCAGGAATGTTGGAAAACACTACATCCGAGATGTTAGGTTCCCTTAGGTTAGGATACATAACGTTATAGACGTATATAATGTCCCCACCGAGAAGTACGGGCAGACACGACCGGGATTTTGTAAAACATTACCAGCGAGGGTCTAGATGGGTTAGGTTAGGTTATAATACGATATAGACGTATATAAAGTGCCCACCGAGAAGTAGGGGCCGACCCGCCAGGAATGTTGGAAAATACTACATCCGAGATGTTAGGTTCCCTTAGGTTAGGATATATAACGTTACAGACGTATATAATGTCCCCACCGAGAAGTACGGGCCGACACGACCGGGATTCTGTGAAACATTGCCAGCGAGTGTCTAGGTGGGTTAGGTTAGGTTATATTACGATATGGACGTATATAATGTGCCCACCGAGAAGTAGGGGCCGGCCCGCCAGGAATGTTGGAAAATACTACATCCGAGATGTTAGGTTCCCTTGGGTTAGGATATATAACGTTATAGACGTAAATAATGTCCCCACCGAGAAGTACGGGCCGACACGACCGGGATTTTGTAAAACATAACCAGCGAGGGTCTAGGTGGGTTAGGTTAGGTTATATTACGATATAGAAGTATATAATGTGCCCACCGAGAAGTAGGGGCCGACCCGCCAGGAATGTTGGAAAATACTACATCCGAGATGTTAGGTTCCCTTAGGTTAGGATATATAACGTTATAGACGTATATAATATCCCCACCGAGAAGTACGGGTCGACACGACCGGGATTTTGTAAAACATTACCAGCGACGGTCTAGATGGGTTAGGTTAGGTTATATTACGATATAGACGTATATAAAGTGCCCACCGAGAAGTAGGGGCCGACCCGCCAGGAATGTTGGAAAATACTACATCCGACATGTTAGGTTCCCTCAGGTTAGGATATATAATGTTATAGACGTATATAATGTCCCCACCGAGAAGTACGGGAAGACACGACCGGGATTTTGTAAAACATTACCAGCGAGTGTCTAGATGGGTTAGGTTAGGTTATATTGCGATATAGACGTATATAATGTGCCCACCGAGAAGTAGGGGCCGACCCGCCAGGAATGTTAGAAAATACTACATCCGAGATGTTAGGTTCCCTTAGGTTAGGATATATAACGTTATAGACGTATATAATGTCCCCACCGAGAAGTACGGGCAGACACGACCGGGATTTTGTAAAACATTACCAGCGAGGGTCTAGATGGGTTAGGTTGGGTTATATTACGATATAGACGTATATAATGTGCCCACCGAGAAGTAGGGGCCGACCCGCCCGGAATGTTGGAAAATACTACATCCGAGATGTTAGGTTCCCTTAGGTTAGGATATATACATTTATAGACGTATATAATGTACATACCGAGACGTACGGGAAGACATGAACGGGATTCTGTGAAACATTACCAGCGAGAGTCTAGGTGGGTTAGGTTAGGTTATATTACGTTATAGACGTATATAATGTTCCCATCGAGAAGTAGGGGCCGACCCGCCAGAAATGTTGGAAAATACTACAGCCGAGATGTTAGGTTCCCTTAATTTAGGATATAAAACGATATAGACGTATATAATGTCCCCACCGAGAAGTACGGGCAGACACGACCGGGAGTCTGTAAAGCATTACCAACGAGGGTCTAGATGGGTTAGGTTAGGTTATATTGCGATATAGACGTATATAATGTGCCCACCGAGAAGTAGGGACCGACCCGCCAGGAATGTTGGAAAATACTACAAACGTGATGTTAGGGTCCCTTAGGTTAGGATATATAACGTTATAGACGTAAATAATGTCCCCACCGAGAAGTACGGGCAGACACGACCGGGATTTTGTAAAACATTACCAGCGAGGGTCTAGATGGGTTAGGTTAGGTCATATTGCGATATAGACGTATATAATGTGCCCACCGAGAAGTAGGGGCGGACCCGCCAGGAATGTTGGAAAATACTACAACCGAGATGTTAGGTTCCCTTAGGTTAGGATATATAACGTTATAGGCGTATATAATGTCCCCACCGAGAAGTACGGGCAGACACGACCGGGATTTTGTAAAACATTACCAGCGAGGGTCTAGATGGGTTAGGCTAGGTCATATTGCGATATAGACGTATATAATGTGCCCACCGAGAAGTAGGGGCCGACCCGCCAGGAATGTTGGAAAATACTACATCCGAGATGTTAGGTTCCCTTAGGTTAGGATATATAACGTTATAGACGTATATAATGTCCCCACCGAGAAGTACGGGCAGACACGACCGGGATTTTGTAAAACATTACCAGCGAGTGTCTATATGGGTTAGGTTAGGTTATATTGCGATATAGACGTATATAATGTGCCCACCGAGAAGTAGGGGCCGACCCGCCAGGAATGTTAGAAAATACTACATCCGAGATGTTAGGTTCCCTTAGGTTAGGATATATAACGTTATAGACGTATATAATGTCCCCACCGAGAAGTACGGGCAGACACGACCGGGATTTTGTAAAACATTACCAGCGAGGGTCTAGATGGGTTAGGTTAGGTTATATTACGATATAGACTTATATAATGTGCCCACCGAGAAGTAGGGGCCGACCCGCCAGGAATGTTGGAAAATACTACATCCAAGATGTTAGGTTCCCTTAGGTTAGGATATATAAGTTTATAGACGTATATAATGTACGCACCGAGACGTACGGGAAGACATGAACGGGATTCTGTGAAACATTACCAGCGAGGGTCTAGGTGGGTTAGTTTAGGTTATATTACGATATGGACGTATATAATGTGCCCACCGAGAAGTAGGGGCCGGCCCGCCAGGAATGTTGGAAAATACTACATCCGAGATGTTAGGTTCCCTTGAGTTAGGATATATAACGTTATAGACGTAAATAATGTCCCTACCGTGAAGTACGGGCAGACACGACCGGGATTTTGTAAAACATTACCAGCGAGGGTCTAGATGGGTTAGGTTAGGTCATATTGCGATATAGACGTATATAATGTGCCCACCGAGAAGTAGGGGCCGACCCGCCAGGAATGTTGGGAAATACTACATCCGAGAAGTTAGGTTCCCTTGGGTTAGGATATATAACGTTATAGACGTATATAATGTCCCCACCGAGAAGTACGGGTCGACACGACCGGGATTTTGTAAAACATTACCAGCGACGGTCTAGATGGGTTAGGTTAGGTTATATTGCGATATAGACGTATATAATGTGCCCACCGAGAAGTAGGGGCCGACCCGCCAGGAATGTTGGAAAATACTACAACCGAGATGTTAGGTTCCCTTAGGTTAGGATATATAACGTTATAGACGTATATAATGTCCCCACCGAGAAGTACGGGCAGACACGACCGGGATTTTGTAAAACATTACCAGCGAGGGTCTAGATGGGTTAGGTTAGGTCATATTGCGATATAGACGTATATAATGTGCCCACCGAGAAGTAGGGGCCGACCCGCCAGGAATGTTGGAAAACACTACATCCGAGATGTTAGGTTCCCTTAGGTTAGGATACATAACGTTATAGACGTATATAATGTCCCCACCGAGAAGTACGGGCAGACACGACCGGGATTTTGTAAAACATTACCAGCGAGGGTCTAGATGGGTTAGGTTAGGTTATAATACGATATAGACGTATATAAAGTGCCCACCGAGAAGTAGGGGCCGACCCGCCAGGAATGTTGGAAAATACTACATCCGAGATGTTAGGTTCCCTTGGGTTAGGATATATAACGTTATAGACGTAAATAATGTCCCCACCGAGAAGTACGGGCCGACACGACCGGGATTTTGTAAAACATAACCAGCGAGGGTCTAGGTGGGTTAGGTTAGGTTATATTACGATATAGAAGTATATAATGTGCCCACCGAGAAGTAGGGGCCGACCCGCCAGGAATGTTGGAAAATACTACATCCGAGATGTTAGGTTCCCTTAGGTTAGGATATATAACGTTATAGACGTATATAATATCCCCACCGAGAAGTACGGGTCGACACGACCGGGATTTTGTAAAACATTACCAGCGACGGTCTAGATGGGTTAGGTTAGGTTATATTACGATATAGACGTATATAAAGTGCCCACCGAGAAGTAGGGGCCGACCCGCCAGGAATGTTGGAAAATACTACATCCGACATGTTAGGTTCCCTCAGGTTAGGATATATAATGTTATAGACGTATATAATGTCCCCACCGAGAAGTACGGGCAGACACGACCGGGATTTTGTAAAACATTACCAGCGAGTGTCTAGATGGGTTAGGTTAGGTTATATTGCGATATAGACGTATATAATGTGCCCACCGAGAAGTAGGGGCCGACCCGCCAGGAATGTTAGAAAATACTACATCCGAGATGTTAGGTTCCCTTAGGTTAGGATATATAACGTTATAGACGTATATAATGTCCCCACCGAGAAGTACGGGCAGACACGACCGGGATTTTGTAAAACATTACCAGCGAGGGTCTAGATGGGTTAGGTTGGGTTATATTACGATATAGACGTATATAATGTGCCCACCGAGAAGTAGGGGCCGACCCGCCCGGAATGTTGGAAAATACTACATCCGAGATGTTAGGTTCCCTTAGGTTAGGATATATACATTTATAGACGTATATAATGTACATACCGAGACGTACGGGAAGACATGAACGGGATTCTGTGAAACATTACCAGCGAGAGTCTAGGTGGGTTAGGTTAGGTTATATTACGTTATAGACGTATATAATGTTCCCATCGAGAAGTAGGGGCCGACCCGCCAGAAATGTTGGAAAATACTACAGCCGAGATGTTAGGTTCCCTTAATTTAGGATATAAAACGATATAGACGTATATAATGTCCCCACCGAGAAGTACGGGCAGACACGACCGGGAGTCTGTAAAGCATTACCAACGAGGGTCTAGATGGGTTAGGTTAGGTTATATTGCGATATAGACGTATATAATGTGCCCACCGAGAAGTAGGGACCGACCCGCCAGGAATGTTGGAAAATACTACAAACGTGATGTTAGGGTCCCTTAGGTTAGGATATATAACGTTATAGACGTAAATAATGTCCCCACCGAGAAGTACGGGCAGACACGACCGGGATTTTGTAAAACATTACCAGCGAGGGTCTAGATGGGTTAGGTTAGGTCATATTGCGATATAGACGTATATAATGTGCCCACCGAGAAGTAGGGGCGGACCCGCCAGGAATGTTGGAAAATACTACAACCGAGATGTTAGGTTCCCTTAGGTTAGGATATATAACGTTATAGGCGTATATAATGTCCCCACCGAGAAGTACGGGCAGACACGACCGGGATTTTGTAAAACATTACCAGCGAGGGTCTAGATGGGTTAGGCTAGGTCATATTGCGATATAGACGTATATAATGTGCCCACCGAGAAGTAGGGGCCGACCCGCCAGGAATGTTGGAAAATACTACATCCGAGATGTTAGGTTCCCTTAGGTTAGGATATATAACGTTATAGACGTATATAATGTCCCCACCGAGAAGTACGGGCAGACACGACCGGGATTTTGTAAAACATTACCAGCGAGTGTCTATATGGGTTAGGTTAGGTTATATTGCGATATAGACGTATATAATGTGCCCACCGAGAAGTAGGGGCCGACCCGCCAGGAATGTTAGAAAATACTACATCCGAGATGTTAGGTTCCCTTAGGTTAGGATATATAACGTTATAGACGTATATAATGTCCCCACCGAGAAGTACGGGCAGACACGACCGGGATTTTGTAAAACATTACCAGCGAGGGTCTAGATGGGTTAGGTTAGGTTATATTACGATATAGACTTATATAATGTGCCCACCGAGAAGTAGGGGCCGACCCGCCAGGAATGTTGGAAAATACTACATCCAAGATGTTAGGTTCCCTTAGGTTAGGATATATAAGTTTATAGACGTATATAATGTACGCACCGAGACGTACGGGAAGACATGAACGGGATTCTGTGAAACATTACCAGCGAGGGTCTAGGTGGGTTAGGTTAGGTTATATTACGATATGGACGTATATAATGTGCCCACCGAGAAGTAGGGGCCGGCCCGCCAGGAATGTTGGAAAATACTACATCCGAGATGTTAGGTTCCCTTAGGTTAGGATATATAACGTTACAGACGTATATAATGTCCCCACCGAGAAGTACGGGCCGACACGACCGGGATTCTGTGAAACATTACCAGCGAGTGTCTAGGTGGGTTAGGTTAGGTTATATTACGATATGGACGTATATAATGTGCCCACCGAGAAGTAGGTGCCGGCCCGCCAGGAATGTTGGAAAATACTACATCCGAGATGTTAGGTTCCCTTGGGTTAGGATATATAACGTTATAGACGTAAATAATGTCCCCACCGAGAAGTACGGGCCGACACGACCGGGATTTTGTAAAACATTACCAGCGAGGGTCTAGGTGGGTTAGGTTAGGTTATATTACGATATAGAAGTATATAATGTGCCCACCGAGAAGTAGGGGCCGACCCGCCAGGAATGTTGGAAAATACTACATCCGAGATGTTAGGTTCCCTTAGGTTAGGATATATAACGTTATAGACGTATATAATGTCCCCACCGAGAAGTACGGGTCGACACGACCGGGATTTTGTAGAACATTACCAGCGACGGTCTAGATGGGTTAGGTTAGGTTATATTACGATATAGACATATATAATGTGCCCACCGAGAAGTAGGGGCCGACCCGCCAGGAATGTTGGAAAATACTACTTCCGAGATGTTAGGTGCCCTCAGGTTAGGATATATAATGTTATAGACGTATATAATGTCCCCACGGCAAAGTACGGGCCGACACGACCGGGATTTTGTTAAACATTACCAGCGAGGGTCTAGATGGGTTAGGTTAGGTTATATTACGATATAGACGTATATAATGTGCCCACCGAGAAGTAGGGGCCGACCCGCCAGCAATGTTGGAAAATACTACATCCGAGATGTTAGGTTCCCTTAGGTTAGGATATATAACGTTATAGACGTATATAATGTCCCCACCGAGAAGTACGGGCAGACACGACCGGGATTTTGTAAAACATTACCAGCGAGGGTCTAGATGGGTTAGGTTAGGTTATATTACGATATAGACTTATATAATGTGCCCACCGAGAAGTAGGGGCCGACCCGCCAGGAATGTTGGAAAATACTACATCCGAGATGTTAGGTTCCCTTAGGTTAGGATATATAAGTTTATAGACGTATATAATGTACGCACCGAGACGTACGGGAAGACATGAACGGGATTCTGTGAAACATTACCAGCGAGGGTCTAGGTGGGTTAGTTTAGGTTATATTACGATATGGACGTATATAATGTGCCCACCGAGAAGTAGGGGCCGGCCCGCCAGGAATGTTGGAAAATACTACATCCGGGATGTTAGGTTCCCTTGAGTTAGGATATATAACGTTATAGACGTAAATAATGTCCGTACCGAGAAGTACGGGCAGACACGACCGGGATTTTGTAAAACATTACCAGCGAGGGTCTAGATGGGTTAGGTTAGGTCATATTGCGATATAGACGTATATAATGTGCCCACCGAGAAGTAGGGGCGGACCCGCCAGGAATGTTGGAAAATACTACAACCGAGATGTTAGGTTCCCTTAGGTTAGGATATATAACGTTATAGACGTATATAATGTCCCCACCGAGAAGTACGGGCAGACACGACCGGGATTTTGTAAAACATTACCAGCGAGGGTCTAGATGGGTTAGGCTAGGTCATATTGCGATATAGACGTATATAATGTGCCCACCGAGAAGTAGGGGCCGAACCGCCAGGAATGTTGGAAAATACTACATCCGAGATGTTAGGTTCCCTTAGGTTAGGATATATAAGTTTATAGACGTATACAATGTACGCACCGAGACGTACGGGAAGACATGAACGGGATTCTGTAAAACATTCCCAGCTAGGGGCTAGATGTGTTAGGTTAGGTTATATTACTATATAGACGTATATAATGTGCCCACCGAGAAGTAGGGGCCGACCCGCCAGGAATGTTGGAAAATACTACATCCGAGATGTTAGGTTCCCTTAGGTTAGGATATATAACGTTACAGACGTATATAATGTCCCCACCGAGAAGTACGGGCCGACACGACCGGGATTCTGTGAAACATTGCCAGCGAGTGTCTAGGTGGGTTAGGTTAGGTTATATTACGATATGGACGTATATAATGTGCCCACCGAGAAGTAGGGGCCGGCCCGCTAGGAATGTTGGAAAATACTACATCCGAGATGTTAGGTTCCCTTAGGTTAGGATATATAAGTTTATAGACGTATATAATGTACGCACCGAGACGTACGGGAAGACATGAACGGGATTCTGTGAAACATTACCAGCGAGGGTCTAGGTGGGTTAGGTTAGGTTATATTACGATATGGACGTATATAATGTGCCCACCGAGAAGTAGGGGCCGGCCCGCCAGGAATGTTGGAAAATACTACATCCGAGATGTTAGGTTCCCTTAGGTTAGGATATATAACGTTACAGACGTATATAATGTCCCCACCGAGAAGTACGGGCCGACACGACCGGGATTCTGTGAAACATTACCAGCGAGTGTCTAGGTGGGTTAGGTTAGGTTATATTACGATATGGACGTATATAATGTGCCCACCGAGAAGTAGGTGCCGGCCCGCCAGGAATGTTGGAAAATACTACATCCGAGATGTTAGGTTCCCTTGGGTTAGGATATATAACGTTATAGACGTAAATAATGTCCCCACCGAGAAGTACGGGCCGACACGACCGGGATTTTGTAAAACATTACCAGCGAGGGTCTAGGTGGGTTAGGTTAGGTTATATTACGATATAGAAGTATATAATGTGCCCACCGAGAAGTAGGGGCCGACCCGCCAGGAATGTTGGAAAATACTACATCCGAGATGTTAGGTTCCCTTAGGTTAGGATATATAACGTTATAGACGTATATAATGTCCCCACCGAGAAGTACGGGTCGACACGACCGGGATTTTGTAGAACATTACCAGCGACGGTCTAGATGGGTTAGGTTAGGTTATATTACGATATAGACATATATAATGTGCCCACCGAGAAGTAGGGGCCGACCCGCCAGGAATGTTGGAAAATACTACTTCCGAGATGTTAGGTGCCCTCAGGTTAGGATATATAATGTTATAGACGTATATAATGTCCCCACGGCAAAGTACGGGCCGACACGACCGGGATTTTGTTAAACATTACCAGCGAGGGTCTAGATGGGTTAGGTTAGGTTATATTACGATATAGACGTATATAATGTGCCCACCGAGAAGTAGGGGCCGACCCGCCAGCAATGTTGGAAAATACTACATCCGAGATGTTAGGTTCCCTTAGGTTAGGATATATAACGTTATAGACGTATATAATGTCCCCACCGAGAAGTACGGGCAGACACGACCGGGATTTTGTAAAACATTACCAGCGAGGGTCTAGATGGGTTAGGTTAGGTTATATTACGATATGGACGTATATAATGTGCCCACCGAGAAGTAGGGGCCGGCCCGCCAGGAATGTTGGAAAATACTACATCCGAGATGTTAGGTTCCCTTAGGTTAGGATATATAACGTTACAGACGTATATAATGTCCCCACCGAGAAGTACGGGCCGACACGACCGGGATTCTGTGAAACATTACCAGCGAGTGTCTAGGTGGGTTAGGTTAGGTTATATTACGATATGGACGTATATAATGTGCCCACCGAGAAGTAGGTGCCGGCCCGCCAGGAATGTTGGAAAATACTACATCCGAGATGTTAGGTTCCCTTGGGTTAGGATATATAACGTTATAGACGTAAATAATGTCCCCACCGAGAAGTACGGGCCGACACGACCGGGATTTTGTAAAACATTACCAGCGAGGGTCTAGGTGGGTTAGGTTAGGTTATATTACGATATAGAAGTATATAATGTGCCCACCGAGAAGTAGGGGCCGACCCGCCAGGAATGTTGGAAAATACTACATCCGACATGTTAGGTTCCCTCAGGTTAGGATATATAATGTTATAGACGTATATAATGTCCCCACCGAGAAGTACGGGCAGACACGACCGGGATTTTGTAAAACATTACCAGCGAGTGTCTAGATGGGTTAGGTTAGGTTATATTGCGATATAGACGTATATAATGTGCCCACCGAGAAGTAGGGGCCGACCCGCCAGGAATGTTGGAAAATACTACATCCGAGATGTTAGGTTCCCTTAGGTTAGGATATATAAGTTTATAGACGTATATAATGTACGCACCGAGACGTACGGGAAGACATGAACGGGATTCTGTGAAACATTACCAGCGAGGGTCTAGGTGGGTTAGGTTAGGTTATATTACGATATGGACGTATATAATGTGCCCACCGAGAAGTAGGGGCCGGCCCGCCAGGAATGTTGGAAAATACTACATCCGAGATGTTAGGTTCCCTTAGGTTAGGATATATAACGTTACAGACGTATATAATGTCCCCACCGAGAAGTACGGGCCGACACGACCGGGATTCTGTGAAACATTACCAGCGAGTGTCTAGGTGGGTTAGGTTAGGTTATATTACGATATGGACGTATATAATGTGCCCACCGAGAAGTAGGTGCCGGCCCGCCAGGAATGTTGGAAAATACTACATCCGAGATGTTAGGTTCCCTTGGGTTAGGATATATAACGTTATAGACGTAAATAATGTCCCCACCGAGAAGTACGGGCCGACACGACCGGGATTTTGTAAAACATTACCAGCGAGGGTCTAGGTGGGTTAGGTTAGGTTATATTACGATATAGAAGTATATAATGTGCCCACCGAGAAGTAGGGGCCGACCCGCCAGGAATGTTGGAAAATACTACATCCGAGATGTTAGGTTCCCTTAGGTTAGGATATATAACGTTATAGACGTATATAATGTCCCCACCGAGAAGTACGGGTCGACACGACCGGGATTTTGTAGAACATTACCAGCGACGGTCTAGATGGGTTAGGTTAGGTTATATTACGATATAGACATATATAATGTGCCCACCGAGAAGTAGGGGCCGACCCGCCAGGAATGTTGGAAAATACTACTTCCGAGATGTTAGGTGCCCTCAGGTTAGGATATATAATGTTATAGACGTATATAATGTCCCCACGGCAAAGTACGGGCCGACACGACCGGGATTTTGTTAAACATTACCAGCGAGGGTCTAGATGGGTTAGGTTAGGTTATATTACGATATAGACGTATATAATGTGCCCACCGAGAAGTAGGGGCCGACCCGCCAGCAATGTTGGAAAATACTACATCCGAGATGTTAGGTTCCCTTAGGTTAGGATATATAACGTTATAGACGTATATAATGTCCCCACCGAGAAGTACGGGCAGACACGACCGGGATTTTGTAAAACATTACCAGCGAGGGTCTAGATGGGTTAGGTTAGGTTATATTACGATATAGACTTATATAATGTGCCCACCGAGAAGTAGGGGCCGACCCGCCAGGAATGTTGGAAAATACTACATCCGAGATGTTAGGTTCCCTTAGGTTAGGATATATAAGTTTATAGACGTATATAATGTACGCACCGAGACGTACGGGAAGACATGAACGGGATTCTGTGAAACATTACCAGCGAGGGTCTAGGTGGGTTAGTTTAGGTTATATTACGATATGGACGTATATAATGTGCCCACCGAGAAGTAGGGGCCGGCCCGCCAGGAATGTTGGAAAATACTACATCCGGGATGTTAGGTTCCCTTGAGTTAGGATATATAACGTTATAGACGTAAATAATGTCCGTACCGAGAAGTACGGGCAGACACGACCGGGATTTTGTAAAACATTACCAGCGAGGGTCTAGATGGGTTAGGTTAGGTTATATTACGATATGGACGTATATAATGTGCCCACCGAGAAGTAGGTGCCGGCCCGCCAGGAATGTTGGAAAATACTACATCCGAGATGTTAGGTTCCCTTGGGTTAGGATATATAACGTTATAGACGTAAATAATGTCCCCACCGAGAAGTACGGGCCGACACGACCGGGATTTTGTAAAACATTACCAGCGAGGGTCTAGGTGGGTTAGGTTAGGTTATATTACGATATAGAAGTATATAATGTGCCCACCGAGAAGTAGGGGCCGACCCGCCAGGAATGTTGGAAAATACTACATCCGAGATGTTAGGTTCCCTTAGGTTAGGATATATAACGTTATAGACGTATATAATGTCCCCACCGAGAAGTACGGGTCGACACGACCGGGATTTTGTAGAACATTACCAGCGACGGTCTAGATGGGTTAGGTTAGGTTATATTACGATATAGACATATATAATGTGCCCACCGAGAAGTAGGGGCCGACCCGCCAGGAATGTTGGAAAATACTACTTCCGAGATGTTAGGTGCCCTCAGGTTAGGATATATAATGTTATAGACGTATATAATGTCCCCACGGCAAAGTACGGGCCGACACGACCGGGATTTTGTTAAACATTACCAGCGAGGGTCTAGATGGGTTAGGTTAGGTTATATTACGATATAGACGTATATAATGTGCCCACCGAGAAGTAGGGGCCGACCCGCCAGCAATGTTGGAAAATACTACATCCGAGATGTTAGGTTCCCTTAGGTTAGGATATATAACGTTATAGACGTATATAATGTCCCCACCGAGAAGTACGGGCAGACACGACCGGGATTTTGTAAAACATTACCAGCGAGGGTCTAGATGGGTTAGGTTAGGTTATATTACGATATGGACGTATATAATGTGCCCACCGAGAAGTAGGGGCCGGCCCGCCAGGAATGTTGGAAAATACTACATCCGAGATGTTAGGTTCCCTTAGGTTAGGATATATAACGTTACAGACGTATATAATGTCCCCACCGAGAAGTACGGGCCGACACGACCGGGATTCTGTGAAACATTACCAGCGAGTGTCTAGGTGGGTTAGGTTAGGTTATATTACGATATGGACGTATATAATGTGCCCACCGAGAAGTAGGTGCCGGCCCGCCAGGAATGTTGGAAAATACTACATCCGAGATGTTAGGTTCCCTTGGGTTAGGATATATAACGTTATAGACGTAAATAATGTCCCCACCGAGAAGTACGGGCCGACACGACCGGGATTTTGTAAAACATTACCAGCGAGGGTCTAGGTGGGTTAGGTTAGGTTATATTACGATATAGAAGTATATAATGTGCCCACCGAGAAGTAGGGGCCGACCCGCCAGGAATGTTGGAAAATACTACATCCGACATGTTAGGTTCCCTCAGGTTAGGATATATAATGTTATAGACGTATATAATGTCCCCACCGAGAAGTACGGGCAGACACGACCGGGATTTTGTAAAACATTACCAGCGAGTGTCTAGATGGGTTAGGTTAGGTTATATTGCGATATAGACGTATATAATGTGCCCACCGAGAAGTAGGGGCCGACCCGCCAGGAATGTTAGAAAATACTACATCCGAGATGTTAGGTTCCCTTAGGTTAGGATATATAACGTTATAGACGTATATAATGTCCCCACCGAGAAGTACGGGCAGACACGACCGGGATTTTGTAAAACATTACCAGCGAGGGTCTAGATGGGTTAGGTTAGGTTATATTACGATATAGACGTATATAATGTGCCCACCGAGAAGTAGGGGCCGACCCGCCAGGAATGTTGGAAAATACTACATCCGAGATGTTAGGTTCCCTTAGGTTAGGATATATAAGTTTATAGACGTATATAATGTACGCACCGAGACGTACGGGAAGACATGAACGGGATTCTGTGAAACATTACCAGCGAGGGTCTAGGTGGGTTAGGTTAGGTTATATTACGATATGGACGTATATAATGTGCCCACCGAGAAGTAGGGGCCGGCCCGCCAGGAATGTTGGAAAATACTACATCCGAGATGTTAGGTTCCCTTAGGTTAGGATATATAACGTTACAGACGTATATAATGTCCCCACCGAGAAGTACGGGCCGACACGACCGGGATTCTGTGAAACATTACCAGCGAGTGTCTAGGTGGGTTAGGTTAGGTTATATTACGATATGGACGTATATAATGTGCCCACCGAGAAGTAGGTGCCGGCCCGCCAGGAATGTTGGAAAATACTACATCCGAGATGTTAGGTTCCCTTGGGTTAGGATATATAACGTTATAGACGTAAATAATGTCCCCACCGAGAAGTACGGGCCGACACGACCGGGATTTTGTAAAACATTACCAGCGAGGGTCTAGGTGGGTTAGGTTAGGTTATATTACGATATAGAAGTATATAATGTGCCCACCGAGAAGTAGGGGCCGACCCGCCAGGAATGTTGGAAAATACTACATCCGAGATGTTAGGTTCCCTTAGGTTAGGATATATAACGTTATAGACGTATATAATGTCCCCACCGAGAAGTACGGGTCGACACGACCGGGATTTTGTAAAACATTACCAGCGACGGTCTAGATGGGTTAGGTTAGGTTATATTACGATATAGACTTATATAATGTGCCCACCGAGAAGTAGGGGCCGACCCGCCAGGAATGTTGGAAAATACTACATCCGAGATGTTAGGTTCCCTTAGGTTAGGATATATAAGTTTATAGACGTATATAATGTACGCACCGAGACGTACGGGAAGACATGAACGGGATTCTGTGAAACATTACCAGCGAGGGTCTAGGTGGGTTAGTTTAGGTTATATTACGATATGGACGTATATAATGTGCCCACCGAGAAGTAGGGGCCGGCCCGCCAGGAATGTTGGAAAATACTACATCCGGGATGTTAGGTTCCCTTGAGTTAGGATATATAACGTTATAGACGTAAATAATGTCCGTACCGAGAAGTACGGGCAGACACGACCGGGATTTTGTAAAACATTACCAGCGAGGGTCTAGATGGGTTAGGTTAGGTCATATTGCGATATAGACGTATATAATGTGCCCACCGAGAAGTAGGGGCGGACCCGCCAGGAATGTTGGAAAATACTACAACCGAGATGTTAGGTTCCCTTAGGTTAGGATATATAACGTTATAGACGTATATAATGTCCCCACCGAGAAGTACGGGCAGACACGACCGGGATTTTGTAAAACATTACCAGCGAGGGTCTAGATGGGTTAGGCTAGGTCATATTGCGATATAGACGTATATAATGTGCCCACCGAGAAGTAGGGGCCGAACCGCCAGGAATGTTGGAAAATACTACATCCGAGATGTTAGGTTCCCTTAGGTTAGGATATATAAGTTTATAGACGTATACAATGTACGCACCGAGACGTACGGGAAGACATGAACGGGATTCTGTAAAACATTCCCAGCTAGGGGCTAGATGTGTTAGGTTAGGTTATATTACTATATAGACGTATATAATGTGCCCACCGAGAAGTAGGGGCCGACCCGCCAGGAATGTTGGAAAAAACTACATCCGAGATGTTAGGTTCCCTTAGGTTAGGATATATAACGTTACAGACGTATATAATGTCCCCACCGAGAAGTACGGGCCGACACGACCGGGATTCTGTGAAACATTGCCAGCGAGTGTCTAGGTGGGTTAGGTTAGGTTATATTACGATATGGACGTATATAATGTGCCCACCGAGAAGTAGGGGCCGGCCCGCTAGGAATGTTGGAAAATACTACATCCGAGATGTTAGGTTCCCTTGGGTTAGGATATATAACGTTATAGACGTAAATAATGTCCCCACCGAGAAGTACGGGCCGACACGACCGGGATTTTGTAAAACATTACCAGCGAGGGTCTAGGTGGGTTAGGTTAGGTTATATTACGATATAGAAGTATATAATGTGCCCACCGAGAAGTAGGGGCCGACCCGCCAGGAATGTTGGAAAATACTACATCCGACATGTTAGGTTCCCTCAGGTTAGGATATATAATGTTATAGACGTATATAATGTCCCCACCGAGAAGTACGGGCAGACACGACCGGGATTTTGTAAAACATTACCAGCGAGTGTCTAGATGGGTTAGGTTAGGTTATATTGCGATATAGACGTATATAATGTGCCCACCGAGAAGTAGGGGCCGACCCGCCAGGAATGTTAGAAAATACTACATCCGAGATGTTAGGTTCCCTTAGGTTAGGATATATAACGTTATAGACGTATATAATGTCCCCACCGAGAAGTAGGGGCAGACACGACCGGGATTTTGTAAAACATTACCAGCGAGGGTCTAGATGGGTTAGGTTAGGTTATATTACGATATAGACGTATATAAAGTGCCCACCGAGAAGTAGGGGCCGACCCGCCAGGAATGTTGGAAAATACTACATCCGACATGTTAGGTTCCCTCAGGTTAGGATATATAATGTTATAGACGTATATAATGTCCCCACCGAGAAGTACGGGCAGACACGACCGGGATTTTGTAAAACATTACCAGCGAGTGTCTAGATGGGTTAGGTTAGGTTATATTGCGATATAGACGTATATAATGTGCCCACCGAGAAGTAGGGGCCGACCCGCCAGGAATGTTAGAAAATACTACATCCGAGATGTTAGGTTCCCTTAGGTTAGGATATATAACGTTATAGACGTATATAATGTCCCCACCGAGAAGTAAGGGCAGACACGACCGGGATTTTGTAAAACATTACCAGCGAGGGTCTAGATGGGTTAGGTTAGGTTATATTACGATATAGACGTATATAATGTGCCCACCGAGAAGTAGGGGCCGACCCGCCAGCAATGTTGGAAAATACTACATCCGAGATGTTAGGTTCCCTTAGGTTAGGATATATAACGTTATAGACGTATATAATGTCCCCACCGAGAAGTAGGGGCAGACACGACCGGGATTTTGTAAAACATTACCAGCGAGGGTCTAGATGGGTTAGGTTAGGTTATATTACGATATGGACGTATATAATGTGCCCACCGAGAAGTAGGGGCCGGCCCGCCAGGAATGTTGGAAAATACTACATCCGAGATGTTAGGTTCCCTTAGGTTAGGATATATAACGTTACAGACGTATATAATGTCCCCACCGAGAAGTACGGGCCGACACGACCGGGATTCTGTGAAACATTACCAGCGAGTGTCTAGGTGGGTTAGGTTAGGTTATATTACGATATGGACGTATATAATGTGCCCACCGAGAAGTAGGTGCCGGCCCGCCAGGAATGTTGGAAAATACTACATCCGAGATGTTAGGTTCCCTTGGGTTAGGATATATAACGTTATAGACGTAAATAATGTCCCCACCGAGAAGTACGGGCCGACACGACCGGGATTTTGTAAAACATTACCAGCGAGGGTCTAGGTGGGTTAGGTTAGGTTATATTACGATATAGAAGTATATAATGTGCCCACCGAGAAGTAGGGGCCGACCCGCCAGGAATGTTGGAAAATACTACATCCGACATGTTAGGTTCCCTCAGGTTAGGATATATAATGTTATAGACGTATATAATGTCCCCACCGAGAAGTACGGGCAGACACGACCGGGATTTTGTAAAACATTACCAGCGTGTGTCTAGATGGGTTAGGTTAGGTTATATTGCGATATAGACGTATATAATGTGCCCACCGAGAAGTAGGGGCCGACCCGCCAGGAATGTTAGAAAATACTACATCCGAGATGTTAGGTTCCCTTAGGTTAGGATATATAACGTTATAGACGTATATAATGTCCCCACCGAGAAGTACGGGCAGACACGACCGGGATTTTGTAAAACATTACCAGCGAGTGTCTAGATGGGTTAGGTTAGGTTATATTGCGATATAGACGTATATAATGTGCCCACCGAGAAGTAGGGGCCGACCCGCCAGGAATGTTAGAAAATACTACATCCGAGATGTTAGGTTCCCTTAGGTTAGGATATATAACGTTATAGACGTATATAATGTCCCCACCGAGAAGTAGGGGCAGACACGACCGGGATTTTGTAAAACATTACCAGCGAGGGTCTAGATGGGTTAGGTTAGGTTATATTACGATATAGACGTATATAAAGTGCCCACCGAGAAGTAGGGGCCGACCCGCCAGGAATGTTGGAAAATACTACATCCGACATGTTAGGTTCCCTCAGGTTAGGATATATAATGTTATAGACGTATATAATGTCCCCACCGAGAAGTACGGGCAGACACGACCGGGATTTTGTAAAACATTACCAGCGAGTGTCTAGATGGGTTAGGTTAGGTTATATTGCGATATAGACGTATATAATGTGCCCACCGAGAAGTAGGGGCCGACCCGCCAGGAATGTTAGAAAATACTACATCCGAGATGTTAGGTTCCCTTAGGTTAGGATATATAACGTTATAGACGTATATAATGTCCCCACCGAGAAGTAGGGGCAGACACGACCGGGATTTTGTAAAACATTACCAGCGAGGGTCTAGATGGGTTAGGTTAGGTTATATTACGATATAGACGTATATAATGTGCCCACCGAGAAGTAGGGGCCGACCCGCCAGCAATGTTGGAAAATACTACATCCGAGATGTTAGGTTCCCTTAGGTTAGGATATATAACGTTATAGACGTATATAATGTCCCCACCGAGAAGTAGGGGCAGACACGACCGGGATTTTGTAAAACATTACCAGCGAGGGTCTAGATGGGTTAGGTTAGGTTATATTACGATATGGACGTATATAATGTGCCCACCGAGAAGTAGGGGCCGGCCCGCCAGGAATGTTGGAAAATACTACATCCGAGATGTTAGGTTCCCTTAGGTTAGGATATATAACGTTACAGACGTATATAATGTCCCCACCGAGAAGTACGGGCCGACACGACCGGGATTCTGTGAAACATTACCAGCGAGTGTCTAGGTGGGTTAGGTTAGGTTATATTACGATATGGACGTATATAATGTGCCCACCGAGAAGTAGGTGCCGGCCCGCCAGGAATGTTGGAAAATACTACATCCGAGATGTTAGGTTCCCTTGGGTTAGGATATATAACGTTATAGACGTAAATAATGTCCCCACCGAGAAGTACGGGCCGACACGACCGGGATTTTGTAAAACATTACCAGCGAGGGTCTAGGTGGGTTAGGTTAGGTTATATTACGATATAGAAGTATATAATGTGCCCACCGAGAAGTAGGGGCCGACCCGCCAGGAATGTTGGAAAATACTACATCCGACATGTTAGGTTCCCTCAGGTTAGGATATATAATGTTATAGACGTATATAATGTCCCCACCGAGAAGTACGGGCAGACACGACCGGGATTTTGTAAAACATTACCAGCGAGTGTCTAGATGGGTTAGGTTAGGTTATATTGCGATATAGACGTATATAATGTGCCCACCGAGAAGTAGGGGCCGACCCGCCAGGAATGTTAGAAAATACTACATCCGAGATGTTAGGTTCCCTTAGGTTAGGATATATAACGTTATAGACGTATATAATGTCCCCACCGAGAAGTACGGGCAGACACGACCGGGATTTTGTAAAACATTACCAGCGAGGGTCTAGATGGGTTAGGTTAGGTTATACTACGATATAGACGTATATAATGTGCCCACCGAGAAGTAGGGGCCGACCCGCCAGGAATGTTGGAAAATACTACATCCGAGATGTTAGGTTCCCTTAGGTTAGGATATATAAGTTTATAGACGTATATAATGTACGCACCGAGACGTACGGGAAGACATGAACGGGATTCTGTGAAACATTACCAGCGAGGGTCTAGGTGGGTTAGGTTAGGTTATATTACGATATGGACGTATATAATGTGCCCACCGAGAAGTAGGGGCCGGCCCGCCAGGAATGTTGGAAAATACTACATCCGAGATGTTAGGTTCCCTTAGGTTAGGATATATAACGTTACAGACGTATATAATGTCCCCACCGAGAAGTACGGGCCGACACGACCGGGATTCTGTGAAACATTACCAGCGAGTGTCTAGGTGGGTTAGGTTAGGTTATATTACGATATGGACGTATATAATGTGCCCACCGAGAAGTAGGTGCCGGCCCGCCAGGAATGTTGGAAAATACTACATCCGAGATGTTAGGTTCCCTTGGGTTAGGATATATAACGTTATAGACGTAAATAATGTCCCCACCGAGAAGTACGGGCCGACACGACCGGGATTTTGTAAAACATTACCAGCGAGGGTCTAGGTGGGTTAGGTTAGGTTATATTACGATATAGAAGTATATAATGTGCCCACCGAGAAGTAGGGGCCGACCCGCCAGGAATGTTGGAAAATACTACATCCGAGATGTTAGGTTCCCTTAGGTTAGGATATATAACGTTATAGACGTATATAATGTCCCCACCGAGAAGTACGGGTCGACACGACCGGGATTTTGTAGAACATTACCAGCGACGGTCTAGATGGGTTAGGTTAGGTTATATTACGATATAGACATATATAATGTGCCCACCGAGAAGTAGGGGCCGACCCGCCAGGAATGTTGGAAAATACTACTTCCGAGATGTTAGGTGCCCTCAGGTTAGGATATATAATGTTATAGACGTATATAATGTCCCCACGGCAAAGTACGGGCCGACACGACCGGGATTTTGTTAAAAATTACCAGCGAGGGTCTAGATGGGTTAGGTTAGGTTATATTACGATATAGACGTATATAATGTGCCCACCGAGAAGTAGGGGCCGACCCGCCAGCAATGTTGGAAAATACTACATCCGAGATGTTAGGTTCCCTTAGGTTAGGATATATAACGTTATAGACGTATATAATGTCCCCACCGAGAAGTACGGGCAGACACGACCGGGATTTTGTAAAACATTACCAGCGAGGGTCTAGATGGGTTAGGCTAGGTCATATTGCGATATAGACGTATATAATGTGCCCACCGAGAAGTAGGGGCCGAACCGCCAGGAATGTTGGAAAATACTACATCCGAGATGTTAGGTTCCCTTAGGTTAGGATATATAAGTTTATAGACGTATACAATGTACGCACCGAGACGTACGGGAAGACATGAACGGGATTCTGTAAAACATTCCCAGCTAGGGGCTAGATGTGTTAGGTTAGGTTATATTACTATATAGACGTATATAATGTGCCCACCGAGAAGTAGGGGCCGACCCGCCAGGAATGTTGGAAAATACTACATCCGAGATGTTAGGTTCCCTTAATTTAGGATATTAAACGATATAGACGTATATAACGTCCCCACGGCAAAGTACGGGCCGACACGACCGGAATTTTGTAAAACATTACCAGCGAGGGTCTAGATGGGTTAGGTTAGGTTATATTACGATATGGACGTATATAATGTGCCCACCGAGAAGTAGGGGCCGACTCGACTGGAATGTTGGAAAATACTACATCCGAGATGTTAGGTTCCCTTAGGTTAGGATATATAACGTTATAGACGTATATAATGTCCCCACCGAGAAGTACGGGCAGACACGACCGGGAGTCTGTAAAGCATTACCAACGAGGGTCTAGATGGGTTAGGTTAGGTCATATTGCGATATAGACGTATATAATGTGCCCACCGAGAAGTAGGGGCCGACCCGCCAGGAATGTTGGAAAATACTACATCCGAGAAGTTAGGTTCCCTTGGGTTAGGATATATAACGTTATAGACGTATATAATGTCCCCACCGAGAAGTACGGATCGACACGACCGGGATTTTGTAAAACATTACCAGCGACGGTCTAGATGATTTAGGTTAGGTTATATTGCGATATAGACGTATATAATGTGCCCACCGAGAAGTAGGGGCCGAACCGCCAGGAATGTTGGAAAATACTACATCCGAGATGTTAGGTTCCCTTAGGTTAGGATATATAAGTTTATAGACGTATACAATGTACGCACCGAGACGTACGGGAAGACATGAACGGGATTCTGTAAAACATTCCCAGCTAGGGGCTAGATGTGTTAGGTTAGGTTATATTACTATATAGACGTATATAATGTGCCCACCGAGAAGTAGGGGCCGACCCGCCAGGAATGTTGGAAAATACTACATCCGAGATGTTAGGTTCCCTTAATTTAGGATATTAAACGATATAGACGTATATAACGTCCCCACGGCAAAGTACGGGCCGACACGACCGGAATTTTGTAAAACATTACCAGCGAGGGTCTAGATGGGTTAGGTTAGGTTATATTACGATATGGACGTATATAATGTGCCCACCGAGAAGTAGGGGCCGACTCGACAGGAATGTTGGAAAATACTACATCCGAGATGTTAGGTTCCCTTAGGTTAGGATATATAACGTTATAGACGTATATAATGTCCCCACCGAGAAGTACGGGCAGACACGACCGGGAGTCTGTAAAGCATTACCAACGAGGGTCTAGATGGGTTAGGTTAGGTCATATTGCGATATAGACGTATATAATGTGCCCACCGAGAAGTAGGGGCCGACCCGCCAGGAATGTTGGAAAATACTACATCCGAGAAGTTAGGTTCCCTTGGGTTAGGATATATAACGTTATAGACGTATATAATGTCCCCACCGAGAAGTACGGGTCGACACGACCGGGATTTTGTAAAACATTACCAGCGACGGTCTAGATGATTTAGGTTAGGTTATATTGCGATATAGACGTATATAATGTGCCCACCGAGAAGTAGGGGCCGACCCGCCAGGAATGTTGGAAAATACTACAACCGAGATGTTAGGTTCCCTTAGGTTAGGATATATAACGTTATAGACGTATATAATGTCCCCACCGAGAAGTACGGGCAGACACGACCGGGATTTTGTAAAACATTACCAGCGAGGGTCTAGATGGGTTAGGTTAGGTCATATTGCGATATAGACGTATATAATGTGCCCACCGAGAAGTAGGGGCCGACCCGCCAGGAATGTTGGAAAACACTACATCCGAGATGTTAGGTTCCCTTAGGTTAGGATACATAACGTTATAGACGTATATAATGTCCCCACCGAGAAGTACGGGCAGACACGACCGGGATTTTGTAAAACATTACCAGCGAGGGTCTAGATGGGTTAGGTTAGGTTATATTACGATATAGACGTATATAAAGTGCCCACCGAGAAGTAGGGGCCGACCCGCCAGGAATGTTGGAAAATACTACATCCGAGATGTTAGGTTCCCTTAGGTTAGGATATATAACGTTACAGACGTATATAATGTCCCCACCGAGAAGTACGGGCCGACACGACCGGGATTCTGTGAAACATTGCCAGCGAGTGTCTAGGTGGGTTAGGTTAGGTTATATTACGATATGGACGTATATAATGTGCCCACCGAGAAGTAGGGGCCGGCCCGCCAGGAATGTCGGAAAATACTACATCCGAGATGTTAGGTTCCCTTGGGTTAGGATATATAACGTTATAGACGTAAATAATGTCCCCACCGAGAAGTACGGGCCGACACGACCGGGATTTTGTAAAACATTACCAGCGAGGGTCTAGGTGGGTTAGGTTAGGTTATATTACGATATAGAAGTATATAATGTGCCCACCGAGAAGTAGGGGCCGACCCGCCAGGAATGTTGGAAAATACTACATCCGAGATGTTAGGTTCCCTTAGGTTAGGATATATAACGTTATAGACGTATATAATATCCCCACCGAGAAGTACGGGTCGACACGACCGGGATTTTGTAAAACATTACCAGCGACGGTCTAGATGGGTTAGGTTAGGTTATATTACGATATAGACGTATATAAAGTGCCCACCGAGAAGTAGGGGCCGACCCGCCAGGAATGTTGGAAAATACTACATCCGACATGTTAGGTTCCCTCAGGTTAGGATATATAATGTTATAGACGTATATAATGTCCCCACCGAGAAGTACGGGCAGACACGACCGGGATTTTGTAAAACATTACCAGCGAGTGTCTAGATGGGTTAGGTTAGGTTATATTGCGATATAGACTTATATAATGTGCCCACCGAGAAGTAGGGGCCGACCCGCCAGGAATGTTGGAAAATACTACATCCGAGATGTTAGGTTCCCTTAGGTTAGGATATATAAGTTTATAGACGTATATAATGTACGCACCGAGACGTACGGGAAGACATGAACGGGATTCTGTGAAACATTACCAGCGAGGGTCTAGGTGGGTTAGTTTAGGTTATATTACGATATGGACGTATATAATGTGCCCACCGAGAAGTAGGGGCCGGCCCGCCAGGAATGTTGGAAAATACTACATCCGAGATGTTAGGTTCCCTTGAGTTAGGATATATAACGTTATAGACGTAAATAATGTCCCTACCGAGAAGTACGGGCAGACACGACCGGGATTTTGTAAAACATTACCAGCGAGGGTCTAGATGGGTTAGGTTAGGTCATATTGCGATATAGACGTATATAATGTGCCCACCGAGAAGTAGGGGCGGACCCGCCAGGAATGTTGGAAAATACTACAACCGAGATGTTAGGTTCCCTTAGGTTAGGATATATAACGTTATAGACGTATATAATGTCCCCACCGAGAAGTACGGGCAGACACGACCGGGATTTTGTAAAACATTACCAGCGAGGGTCTAGATGGGTTAGGCTAGGTCATATTGCGATATAGACGTATATAATGTGCCCACCGAGAAGTAGGGGCCGAACCGCCAGGAATGTTGGAAAATACTACATCCGAGATGTTAGGTTCCCTTAGGTTAGGATATATAAGTTTATAGACGTATACAATGTACGCACCGAGACGTACGGGAAGACATGAACGGGATTCTGTAAAACATTCCCAGCTAGGGGCTAGATGTGTTAGGTTAGGTTATATTACTATATAGACGTATATAATGTGCCCACCGAGAAGTAGGGGCCGACCCGCCAGGAATGTTGGAAAATACTACATCCGAGATGTTAGGTTCCCTTAATTTAGGATATTAAACGATATAGACGTATATAACGTCCCCACGGCAAAGTACGGGCCGACACGACCGGAATTTTGTAAAACATTACCAGCGAGGGTCTAGATGGGTTAGGTTAGGTTATATTACGATATGGACGTATATAATGTGCCCACCGAGAAGTAGGGGCCGACTCGACAGGAATGTTGGAAAATACTACATCCGAGATGTTAGGTTCCCTTAGGTTAGGATATATAACGTTATAGACGTATATAATGTCCCCACCGAGAAGTACGGGCAGACACGACCGGGATTTTGTAAAACATTACCAGCGAGGGTCTAGATGGGTTAGGTTAGGTTATATTACGATATAGACTTATATAATGTGCCCACCGAGAAGTAGGGGCCGACCCGCCAGGAATGTTGGAAAATACTACATCCGAGATGTTAGGTTCCCTTGAGTTAGGATATATAACGTTATAGACGTAAATAATGTCCCCACCGAGAAGTACGGGCCGACACGACCGGGATTTTGTAAAACATTACCAGCGAGAGTCTAGGTGGGTTAGGTTAGGTTATATTACGTTATAGACGTATATAATGTTCCCATCGAGAAGTAGGGGCCGACCCGCCAGAAATGTTGGAAAATACTACAGCCGAGATGTTAGGTTCCCTTAATTTAGGATATAAAACGATATAGACGTATATAATGTCCCCACCGAGAAGTACGGGCAGACACGACCGGGAGCCTGTAAAGCATTACCAACGAGGGTCTAGATGGGTTAGGTTAGGTTATATTGCGATATAGACGTATATAATGTGCCCACCGAGAAGTAGGGACCGACCCGCCAGGAATGTTGGAAAATACTACAAACGTGATGTTAGGTTCCCTTAGGTTAGGATATATAACGTTATAGACGTATATAATGTCCCCACCGAGAAGTACGGGCAGACACGACCGGGATTTTGTAAAACATTACTAGCGAGGGTCTAGGTGGGTTAGGTTAGGTTATATTACGATATAGACGTATATAATGTGCCCACCGAGAAGTAGGGGCCGACCCGCCAGGAATGTTGGAAAATACTACATCCGAGATGTTAGGTTCCCTTAGGTTAGGATATATAAGTTTATAGACGTATATAATGTACGCACCGAGACGTACGGGAAGACATGAACGGGATTCTGTGAAACATTACCAGCGAGGGTCTAGGTGGGTTAGTTTAGGTTATATTACGATATGGACGCATATAATGTGCCCACCGAGAAGTAGGGGCCGGCCCGCCAGGAATGTTGGAAAATACTACATCCGAGATGTTAGGTTCCCTTGAGTTAGGATATATAACGTTATAGACGTAAATAATGTCCCCACCGAGAAGTACGGGCAGACACGACCGGGATTTTGTAAAACATTACAAGCGAGGGTCTAGATGGGTTAGGTTAGGTCATATTGCGATATAGACGTATATAATGTGCCCACCGAGAAGTAGGGGCGGACCCGCCAGGAATGTTGGAAAATACTACAACCGAGATGTTAGGTTCCCTTAGGTTAGGATATATAACGTTATAGACGTATATAATGTCCCCACCGAGAAGTACGGGCAGACACGACCGGGATTTTGTAAAACATTACCAGCGAGGGTCTAGATGGGTTAGGCTAGGTCATATTGCGATATAGACGTATATAATGTGCCCACCGAGAAGTAGGGGCCGACCCGCCAGGAATGTTGGAAAATACTACATCCGAGATGTTAGGTTCCCTTAGGTTAGGATATATAACGTTATAGACGTATATAATGTCCCCACCGAGAAGTACGGGCAGACACGACCGGGATTTTGTAAAACATTACCAGCGAGTGTCTATATGGGTTAGGTTAGGTAATATTGCGATATAGACGTATATAATGTGCCCACCGAGAAGTAGGGGCCGACCCGCCAGGAATGTTAGAAAATACTACATCCGAGATGTTAGGTTCCCTTAGGTTAGGATATATAACGTTATAGACGTATATAATGTCCCCACCGAGAAGTACGGGCAGACACGACCGGGATTTTGTAAAACATTACCAGCGAGGGTCTAGATGGGTTAGGTTAGGTTATATTACGATATAGACTTATATAATGTGCCCACCGAGAAGTAGGGGCCGACCCGCCAGGAATGTTGGAAAATACTACATCCGAGATGTTAGGTTCCCTTAGGTTAGGGTATATAAGTTTATAGACGTATATAATGTACGCACCGAGACGTACGGGAAGACATGAACGGGATTCTGTGAAACATTACCAGCGAGGGTCTAGGTGGGTTAGTTTAGGTTATATTACGATATGGACGTATATAATGTGCCCACCGAGAAGTAGGGGCCGGCCCGCCAGGAATGTTGGAAAATACTACATCCGAGATGTTAGGTTCCCTTGAGTTAGGATATATAACGTTATAGACGTAAATAATGTTCCTACCGAGAAGTACGGGCAGACACGACCGGGATTTTGTAAAACATTACCAGCGAGGGTCTAGATGGGTTAGGTTAGGTCATATTGCGATATAGACGTATATAATGTGCCCACCGAGAAGTAGGGGCGGACCCGCCAGGAATGTTGGAAAATACTACAACCGAGATGTTAGGTTCCCTTAGGTTAGGATATATAACGTTATAGACGTATATAATGTCCCCACCGAGAAGTACGGGCAGACACGACCGGGATTTTGTAAAACATTACCAGCGAGGGTCTAGATGGGTTAGGCTAGGTCATATTGCGATATAGACGTATATAATGTGCCCACCGAGAAGTAGGGGCCGAACCGCCAGGAATGTTGGAAAATACTACATCCGAGATGTTAGGTTCCCTTAGGTTAGGATATATAAGTTTATAGACGTATACAATGTACGCACCGAGACGTACGGGAAGACATGAACGGGATTCTGTAAAACATTCCCAGCTAGGGGCTAGATGTGTTAGGTTAGGTTATATTACTATATAGACGTATATAATGTGCCCACCGAGAAGTAGGGGCCGACCCGCCAGGAATGTTGGAAAATACTACATCCGAGATGTTAGGTTCCCTTAATTTAGGATATTAAACGATATAGACGTATATAACGTCCCCACGGCAAAGTACGGGCCGACACGACCGGAATTTTGTAAAACATTACCAGCGAGGGTCTAGATGGGTTAGGTTAGGTTATATTACGATATGGACGTATATAATGTGCCCACCGAGAAGTAGGGGCCGACTCGACAGGAATGTTGGAAAATACTACATCCGAGATGTTAGGTTCCCTTAGGTTAGGATATATAACGTTATAGACGTATATAATGTCCCCACCGAGAAGTACGGGCAGACACGACCGGGAGTCTGTAAAGCATTACCAACGAGGGTCTAGATGGGTTAGGTTAGGTCATATTGCGATATAGACGTATATAATGTGCCCACCGAGAAGTAGGGGCCGACCCGACAGGAATGTTGGAAAATACTACATCCGAGAAGTTAGGTTCCCTTGGGTTAGGATATATAACGTTATAGACGTATATAATGTCCCCACCGAGAAGTACGGGTCGACACGACCGGGATTTTGTAAAACATTACCAGCGACGGTCTAGATGGGTTAGGTTAGGTTATATTGCGATATAGACGTATATAATGTGCCCACCGAGAAGTAGGGGCCGACCCGCCAGGAATGTTGGAAAATACTACAACCGAGATGTTAGGTTCCCTTAGGTTAGGATATATAACGTTATAGACGTATATAATGTCCCCACCGAGAAGTACGGGCAGACACGACCGGGATTTTGTAAAACATTACCAGCGAGGGTCTAGATGGGTTAGGTTAGGTCATATTGCGATATAGACGTATATAATGTGCCCACCGAGAAGTAGGGGCCGACCCGCCAGGAATGTTGGAAAACACTACATCCGAGATGTTAGGTTCCCTTAGGTTAGGATATATAAGTTTATAGACGTATATAATGTACGCACCGAGACGTACGGGAAGACATGAACGGGATTCTGTGAAACATTACCAGCGAGGGTCTAGGTGGGTTAGGTTAGGTTATATTACGATATGGACGTATATAATGTGCCCACCGAGAAGTAGGGGCCGGCCCGCCAGGAATGTTGGAAAATACTACATCCGAGATGTTAGGTTCCCTTAGGTTAGGATATATAACGTTACAGACGTATATAATGTCCCCACCGAGAAGTACGGGCCGACACGACCGGGATTCTGTGAAACATTGCCAGCGAGTGTCTAGGTGGGTTAGGTTAGGTTATATTACGATATGGACGTATATAATGTGCCCACCGAGAAGTAGGGGCCGGCCCGCCAGGAATGTTGGAAAATACTACATCCGAGATGTTAGGTTCCCTTGGGTTAGGATATATAACGTTATAGACGTAAATAATGTCCCCACCGAGAAGTACGGGCCGACACGACCGGGATTTTGTAAAACATTACCAGCGAGGGTCTAGGTGGGTTAGGTTAGGTTATATTACGATATAGAAGTATATAATGTGCCCACCGAGAAGTAGGGGCGACCCGCCAGGAATGTTGGAAAATACTACATCCGAGATGTTAGGTTCCCTTAGGTTAGGATATATAACGTTATAGACGTATATAATATCCCCACCGAGAAGTACGGGTCGACACGACCGGGATTTTGTAAAACATTACCAGCGACGGTCTAGATGGGTTAGGTTAGGTTATATTACGATATAGACGTATATAAAGTGCCCACCGAGAAGTAGGGGCCGACCCGCCAGGAATGTTGGAAAATACTACATCCGACATGTTAGGTTCCCTCAGGTTAGGATATATAATGTTATAGACGTATATAATGTCCCCACCGAGAAGTACGGGCAGACACGACCGGGATTTTCTAAAACATTACCAGCGAGTGTCTAGATGGGTTAGGTTAGGTTATATTGCGATATAGACGTATATAATGTGCCCACCGAGAAGTAGGGGCCGACCCGCCAGGAATGTTAGAAAATACTACATCCGAGATGTTAGGTTCCCTTAGGTTAGGATATATAACGTTATAGACGTATATAATGTCCCCACCGAGAAGTACGGGCAGACACGACCGGAATTT
This sequence comes from Xylocopa violacea, assembly GCA_963969225.1. Lineage (NCBI taxonomy): Eukaryota > Metazoa > Arthropoda > Insecta > Hymenoptera > Apidae > Xylocopa > Xylocopa violacea. The sequence continues at coordinate 524,704 of CAXAJV010000738.1, read as the reverse complement.
TGTAAAACATTACCAGCGAGGGTCTAGATGGGTTAGGTTAGGTTATATTACGATATGGACGTATATAATGTGCCCACCGAGAAGTAGGGGCCGGCCGGCCAGGAATGTTGGAAAATACTACATCCGAGATGTTAGGTTCCCTTGGGTTAGGATATATAACGTTATAGACGTAAATAATGTCCCCACCGAGAAGTACTGGTCGACACGACCGGGATTTTGTAAAACATTACCAGCGACGGTCTAGATGGGTTAGGTTAGGTTATATTACGATATAGACGTATATAATGTGCCCACCGAGAAGTAGGGGCCGACCCGCCAGGAATGTTGGAAAATACTACATCCGAGATGTTAGGTGCCCTCAGGTTAGGATATATAATGTTATAGACGTATATAATGTCCCCACGGCAAAGTACGGGCCGACACGACCGGGATTTTGTTAAACATTACCAGCGAGGGTCTAGATGGGTTAGGTTAGGTTATATTACGATATAGACGTATATAATGTGCCCACCGAGAAGTAGGGGCCGACCCGCCAGGAATGTTGGAAAATACTACAACCGAGATGTTAGGTTCCCTTAGGTTAGGATATATAACGTTATAGACGTATATAATGTCCCCACCGAGAAGTACGGGCAGACACGACCGGGATTTTGTAAAACATTACCAGCGAGGGTCTAGATGGGTTAGGCTAGGTCATATTGCGATATAGACGTATATAATGTGCCCACCGAGAAGTAGGGGCCGACCCGCCAGGAATGTTGGAAAATACTACATCCGAGATGTTAGGTTCCCTTAGGTTAGGATATATAACGTTATAGACGTATATAATGTCCCCACCGAGAAGTACGGGCAGACACGACCGGGATTTTGTAAAACATTACCAGCGAGTGTCTATATGGGTTAGGTTAGGTTATATTGCGATATAGACGTATATAATGTGCCCACCGAGAAGTAGGGGCCGACCCGCCAGGAATGTTAGAAAATACTACATCCGAGATGTTAGGTTCCCTTAGGTTAGGATATATAACGTTATAGACGTATATAATGTCCCCACCGAGAAGTACGGGCAGACACGACCGGGATTTTGTAAAACATTACCAGCGAGGGTCTAGATGGGTTAGGTTAGGTTATATTACGATATAGACTTATATAATGTGCCCACCGAGAAGTAGGGGCCGACCCGCCAGGAATGTTGGAAAATACTACATCCGAGATGTTAGGTTCCCTTAGGTTAGGATATATAAGTTTATAGACGTATATAATGTACGCACCGAGACGTACGGGAAGACATGAACGGGATTCTGTGAAACATTACCAGCGAGGGTCTAGGTGGGTTAGTTTAGGTTATATTACGATATGGACGTATATAATGTGCCCACCGAGAAGTAGGGGCCGGCCCGCCAGGAATGTTGGAAAATACTACATCCGAGATGTTAGGTTCCCTTGAGTTAGGATATATAACGTTATAGACGTAAATAATGTTCCTACCGAGAAGTACGGGCAGACACGACCGGGATTTTGTAAAACATTACCAGCGAGGGTCTAGATGGGTTAGGTTAGGTCATATTGCGATATAGACGTATATAATGTGCCCACCGAGAAGTAGGGGCGGACCCGCCAGGAATGTTGGAAAATACTACAACCGAGATGTTAGGTTCCCTTAGGTTAGGATATATAACGTTATAGACGTATATAATGTCCCCACCGAGAAGTACGGGCAGACACGACCGGGATTTTGTAAAACATTACCAGCGAGGGTCTAGATGGGTTAGGCTAGGTCATATTGCGATATAGACGTATATAATGTGCCCACCGAGAAGTAGGGGCCGAACCGCCAGGAATGTTGGAAAATACTACATCCGAGATGTTAGGTTCCCTTAGGTTAGGATATATAAGTTTATAGACGTATACAATGTACGCACCGAGACGTACGGGAAGACATGAACGGGATTCTGTAAAACATTCCCAGCTAGGGGCTAGATGTGTTAGGTTAGGTTATATTACTATATAGACGTATATAATGTGCCCACCGAGAAGTAGGGGCCGACCCGCCAGGAATGTTGGAAAATACTACATCCGAGATGTTAGGTTCCCTTAATTTAGGATATTAAACGATATAGACGTATATAACGTCCCCACGGCAAAGTACGGGCCGACACGACCGGAATTTTGTAAAACATTACCAGCGAGGGTCTAGATGGGTTAGGTTAGGTTATATTACGATATGGACGTATATAATGTGCCCACCGAGAAGTAGGGGCCGACTCGACAGGAATGTTGGAAAATACTACATCCGAGATGTTAGGTTCCCTTAGGTTAGGATATATAACGTTATAGACGTATATAATGTCCCCACCGAGAAGTACGGGCAGACACGACCGGGAGTCTGTAAAGCATTACCAACGAGGGTCTAGATGGGTTAGGTTAGGTCATATTGCGATATAGACGTATATAATGTGCCCACCGAGAAGTAGGGGCCGACCCGCCAGGAATGTTGGAAAATACTACATCCGAGAAGTTAGGTTCCCTTGGGTTAGGATATATAACGTTATAGACGTATATAATGTCCCCACCGAGAAGTACGGGTCGACACGACCGGGATTTTGTAAAACATTACCAGCGACGGTCTAGATGGGTTAGGTTAGGTTATATTGCGATATAGACGTATATAATGTGCCCACCGAGAAGTAGGGGCCGACCCGCCAGGAATGTTGGAAAATACTACAACCGAGATGTTAGGTTCCCTTAGGTTAGGATATATAACGTTATAGACGTATATAATGTCCCCACCGAGAAGTACGGGCAGACACGACCGGGATTTTGTAAAACATTACCAGCGAGGGTCTAGATGGGTTAGGTTAGGTCATATTGCGATATAGACGTATATAATGTGCCCACCGAGAAGTAGGGGCCGACCCGCCAGGAATGTTGGAAAACACTACATCCGAGATGTTAGGTTCCCTTAGGTTAGGATATATAAGTTTATAGACGTATATAATGTACGCACCGAGACGTACGGGAAGACATGAACGGGATTCTGTGAAACATTACCAGCGAGGGTCTAGGTGGGTTAGGTTAGGTTATATTACGATATGGACGTATATAATGTGCCCACCGAGAAGTAGGGGCCGGCCCGCCAGGAATGTTGGAAAATACTACATCCGAGATGTTAGGTTCCCTTGAGTTAGGATATATAACGTTATAGACGTAAATAATGTCCCTACCGAGAAGTACGGGCAGACACGACCGGGATTTTGTAAAACATTACCAGCGAGGGTCTAGATGGGTTAGGTTAGGTCATATTGCGATATAGACGTATATAATGTGCCCACCGAGAAGTAGGGGCGGACCCGCCAGGAATGTTGGAAAATACTACAACCGAGATGTTAGGTTCCCTTAGGTTAGGATATATAACGTTATAGACGTATATAATGTCCCCACCGAGAAGTACGGGCAGACACGACCGGGATTTTGTAAAACATTACCAGCGAGGGTCTAGATGGGTTAGGCTAGGTCATATTGCGATATAGACGTATATAATGTGCCCACCGAGAAGTAGGGGCCGAACCGCCAGGAATGTTGGAAAATACTACATCCGAGATGTTAGGTTCCCTTAGGTTAGGATATATAAGTTTATAGACGTATACAATGTACGCACCGAGACGTACGGGAAGACATGAACGGGATTCTGTAAAACATTCCCAGCTAGGGGCTAGATGTGTTAGGTTAGGTTATATTACTATATAGACGTATATAATGTGCCCACCGAGAAGTAGGGGCCGACCCGCCAGGAATGTTGGAAAATACTACATCCGAGATGTTAGGTTCCCTTAATTTAGGATATTAAACGATATAGACGTATATAACGTCCCCACGGCAAAGTACGGGCCGACACGACCGGAATTTTGTAAAACATTACCAGCGAGGGTCTAGATGGGTTAGGTTAGGTTATATTACGATATGGACGTATATAATGTGCCCACCGAGAAGTAGGGGCCGACTCGACAGGAATGTTGGAAAATACTACATCCGAGATGTTAGGTTCCCTTAGGTTAGGATATATAACGTTATAGACGTATATAATGTCCCCACCGAGAAGTACGGGCAGACACGACCGGGATTTTGTAAAACATTACCAGCGAGGGTCTAGATGGGTTAGGTTAGGTTATATTACGATATAGACTTATATAATGTGCCCACCGAGAAGTAGGGGCCGACCCGCCAGGAATGTTGGAAAATACTACATCCGAGATGTTAGGTTCCCTTGAGTTAGGATATATAACGTTATAGACGTAAATAATGTCCCCACCGAGAAGTACGGGCCGACACGACCGGGATTTTGTAAAACATTACCAGCGAGAGTCTAGGTGGGTTAGGTTAGGTTATATTACGTTATAGACGTATATAATGTTCCCATCGAGAAGTAGGGGCCGACCCGCCAGAAATGTTGGAAAATACTACAGCCGAGATGTTAGGTTCCCTTAATTTAGGATATAAAACGATATAGACGTATATAATGTCCCCACCGAGAAGTACGGGCAGACACGACCGGGAGCCTGTAAAGCATTACCAACGAGGGTCTAGATGGGTTAGGTTAGGTTATATTGCGATATAGACGTATATAATGTGCCCACCGAGAAGTAGGGACCGACCCGCCAGGAATGTTGGAAAATACTACAAACGTGATGTTAGGTTCCCTTAGGTTAGGATATATAACGTTATAGACGTATATAATGTCCCCACCGAGAAGTACGGGCAGACACGACCGGGATTTTGTAAAACATTACTAGCGAGGGTCTAGGTGGGTTAGGTTAGGTTATATTACGATATAGACGTATATAATGTGCCCACCGAGAAGTAGGGGCCGACCCGCCAGGAATGTTGGAAAATACTACATCCGAGATGTTAGGTTCCCTTAGGTTAGGATATATAAGTTTATAGACGTATATAATGTACGCACCGAGACGTACGGGAAGACATGAACGGGATTCTGTGAAACATTACCAGCGAGGGTCTAGGTGGGTTAGTTTAGGTTATATTACGATATGGACGCATATAATGTGCCCACCGAGAAGTAGGGGCCGGCCCGCCAGGAATGTTGGAAAATACTACATCCGAGATGTTAGGTTCCCTTGAGTTAGGATATATAACGTTATAGACGTAAATAATGTCCCCACCGAGAAGTACGGGCAGACACGACCGGGATTTTGTAAAACATTACCAGCGAGGGTCTAGATGGGTTAGGTTAGGTCATATTGCGATATAGACGTATATAATGTGCCCACCGAGAAGTAGGGGCGGACCCGCCAGGAATGTTGGAAAATACTACAACCGAGATGTTAGGTTCCCTTAGGTTAGGATATATAACGTTATAGACGTATATAATGTCCCCACCGAGAAGTACGGGCAGACACGACCGGGATTTTGTAAAACATTACCAGCGAGGGTCTAGATGGGTTAGGCTAGGTCATATTGCGATATAGACGTATATAATGTGCCCACCGAGAAGTAGGGGCCGACCCGCCAGGAATGTTGGAAAATACTACATCCGAGATGTTAGGTTCCCTTAGGTTAGGATATATAACGTTATAGACGTATATAATGTCCCCACCGAGAAGTACGGGCAGACACGACCGGGATTTTGTAAAACATTACCAGCGAGTGTCTATATGGGTTAGGTTAGGTAATATTGCGATATAGACGTATATAATGTGCCCACCGAGAAGTAGGGGCCGACCCGCCAGGAATGTTAGAAAATACTACATCCGAGATGTTAGGTTCCCTTAGGTTAGGATATATAACGTTATAGACGTATATAATGTCCCCACCGAGAAGTACGGGCAGACACGACCGGGATTTTGTAAAACATTACCAGCGAGGGTCTAGATGGGTTAGGTTAGGTTATATTACGATATAGACTTATATAATGTGCCCACCGAGAAGTAGGGGCCGACCCGCCAGGAATGTTGGAAAATACTACATCCGAGATGTTAGGTTCCCTTAGGTTAGGATATATAAGTTTATAGACGTATATAATGTACGCACCGAGACGTACGGGAAGACATGAACGGGATTCTGTGAAACATTACCAGCGAGGGTCTAGGTGGGTTAGTTTAGGTTATATTACGATATGGACGTATATAATGTGCCCACCGAGAAGTAGGGGCCGGCCCGCCAGGAATGTTGGAAAATACTACATCCGAGATGTTAGGTTCCCTTGAGTTAGGATATATAACGTTATAGACGTAAATAATGTTCCTACCGAGAAGTACGGGCAGACACGACCGGGATTTTGTAAAACATTACCAGCGAGGGTCTAGATGGGTTAGGTTAGGTCATATTGCGATATAGACGTATATAATGTGCCCACCGAGAAGTAGGGGCGGACCCGCCAGGAATGTTGGAAAATACTACAACCGAGATGTTAGGTTCCCTTAGGTTAGGATATATAACGTTATAGACGTATATAATGTCCCCACCGAGAAGTACGGGCAGACACGACCGGGATTTTGTAAAACATTACCAGCGAGGGTCTAGATGGGTTAGGCTAGGTCATATTGCGATATAGACGTATATAATGTGCCCACCGAGAAGTAGGGGCCGAACCGCCAGGAATGTTGGAAAATACTACATCCGAGATGTTAGGTTCCCTTAGGTTAGGATATATAAGTTTATAGACGTATACAATGTACGCACCGAGACGTACGGGAAGACATGAACGGGATTCTGTAAAACATTCCCAGCTAGGGGCTAGATGTGTTAGGTTAGGTTATATTACTATATAGACGTATATAATGTGCCCACCGAGAAGTAGGGGCCGACCCGCCAGGAATGTTGGAAAATACTACATCCGAGATGTTAGGTTCCCTTAATTTAGGATATTAAACGATATAGACGTATATAACGTCCCCACGGCAAAGTACGGGCCGACACGACCGGAATTTTGTAAAACATTACCAGCGAGGGTCTAGATGGGTTAGGTTAGGTTATATTACGATATGGACGTATATAATGTGCCCACCGAGAAGTAGGGGCCGACTCGACAGGAATGTTGGAAAATACTACATCCGAGATGTTAGGTTCCCTTAGGTTAGGATATATAACGTTATAGACGTATATAATGTCCCCACCGAGAAGTACGGGCAGACACGACCGGGAGTCTGTAAAGCATTACCAACGAGGGTCTAGATGGGTTAGGTTAGGTCATATTGCGATATAGACGTATATAATGTGCCCACCGAGAAGTAGGGGCCGACCCGACAGGAATGTTGGAAAATACTACATCCGAGAAGTTAGGTTCCCTTGGGTTAGGATATATAACGTTATAGACGTATATAATGTCCCCACCGAGAAGTACGGGTCGACACGACCGGGATTTTGTAAAACATTACCAGCGACGGTCTAGATGGGTTAGGTTAGGTTATATTGCGATATAGACGTATATAATGTGCCCACCGAGAAGTAGGGGCCGACCCGCCAGGAATGTTGGAAAATACTACAACCGAGATGTTAGGTTCCCTTAGGTTAGGATATATAACGTTATAGACGTATATAATGTCCCCACCGAGAAGTACGGGCAGACACGACCGGGATTTTGTAAAACATTACCAGCGAGGGTCTAGATGGGTTAGGTTAGGTCATATTGCGATATAGACGTATATAATGTGCCCACCGAGAAGTAGGGGCCGACCCGCCAGGAATGTTGGAAAACACTACATCCGAGATGTTAGGTTCCCTTAGGTTAGGATATATAAGTTTATAGACGTATATAATGTACGCACCGAGACGTACGGGAAGACATGAACGGGATTCTGTGAAACATTACCAGCGAGGGTCTAGGTGGGTTAGGTTAGGTTATATTACGATATGGACGTATATAATGTGCCCACCGAGAAGTAGGGGCCGGCCCGCCAGGAATGTTGGAAAATACTACATCCGAGATGTTAGGTTCCCTTAGGTTAGGATATATAACGTTACAGACGTATATAATGTCCCCACCGAGAAGTACGGGCCGACACGACCGGGATTCTGTGAAACATTGCCAGCGAGTGTCTAGGTGGGTTAGGTTAGGTTATATTACGATATGGACGTATATAATGTGCCCACCGAGAAGTAGGGGCCGGCCCGCCAGGAATGTTGGAAAATACTACATCCGAGATGTTAGGTTCCCTTGGGTTAGGATATATAACGTTATAGACGTAAATAATGTCCCCACCGAGAAGTACGGGCCGACACGACCGGGATTTTGTAAAACATTACCAGCGAGGGTCTAGGTGGGTTAGGTTAGGTTATATTACGATATAGAAGTATATAATGTGCCCACCGAGAAGTAGGGGCGACCCGCCAGGAATGTTGGAAAATACTACATCCGAGATGTTAGGTTCCCTTAGGTTAGGATATATAACGTTATAGACGTATATAATATCCCCACCGAGAAGTACGGGTCGACACGACCGGGATTTTGTAAAACATTACCAGCGACGGTCTAGATGGGTTAGGTTAGGTTATATTACGATATAGACGTATATAAAGTGCCCACCGAGAAGTAGGGGCCGACCCGCCAGGAATGTTGGAAAATACTACATCCGACATGTTAGGTTCCCTCAGGTTAGGATATATAATGTTATAGACGTATATAATGTCCCCACCGAGAAGTACGGGCAGACACGACCGGGATTTTCTAAAACATTACCAGCGAGTGTCTAGATGGGTTAGGTTAGGTTATATTGCGATATAGACGTATATAATGTGCCCACCGAGAAGTAGGGGCCGACCCGCCAGGAATGTTAGAAAATACTACATCCGAGATGTTAGGTTCCCTTAGGTTAGGATATATAACGTTATAGACGTATATAATGTCCCCACCGAGAAGTACGGGCAGACACGACCGGAATTTTGTAAAACATTACCAGCGAGGGTCTAGATGGGTTAGGTTAGGTTATATTACGATATGGACGTATATAATGTGCCCACCGAGAAGTAGGGGCCGGCCGGCCAGGAATGTTGGAAAATACTACATCCGAGATGTTAGGTTCCCTTGGGTTAGGATATATAACGTTATAGACGTAAATAATGTCCCCACCGAGAAGTACTGGTCGACACGACCGGGATTTTGTAAAACATTACCAGCGACGGTCTAGATGGGTTAGGTTAGGTTATATTACGATATAGACGTATATAATGTGCCCACCGAGAAGTAGGGGCCGACCCGCCAGGAATGTTGGAAAATACTACATCCGAGATGTTAGGTGCCCTCAGGTTAGGATATATAATGTTATAGACGTATATAATGTCCCCACGGCAAAGTACGGGCCGACACGACCGGGATTTTGTTAAACATTACCAGCGAGGGTCTAGATGGGTTAGGTTAGGTTATATTACGATATAGACGTATATAATGTGCCCACCGAGAAGTAGGGGCCGACCCGCCAGGAATGTTGGAAAATACTACAACCGAGATGTTAGGTTCCCTTAGGTTAGGATATATAACGTTATAGACGTATATAATGTCCCCACCGAGAAGTACGGGCAGACACGACCGGGATTTTGTAAAACATTACCAGCGAGGGTCTAGATGGGTTAGGCTAGGTCATATTGCGATATAGACGTATATAATGTGCCCACCGAGAAGTAGGGGCCGACCCGCCAGGAATGTTGGAAAATACTACATCCGAGATGTTAGGTTCCCTTAGGTTAGGATATATAACGTTATAGACGTATATAATGTCCCCACCGAGAAGTACGGGCAGACACGACCGGGATTTTGTAAAACATTACCAGCGAGTGTCTATATGGGTTAGGTTAGGTTATATTGCGATATAGACGTATATAATGTGCCCACCGAGAAGTAGGGGCCGACCCGCCAGGAATGTTAGAAAATACTACATCCGAGATGTTAGGTTCCCTTAGGTTAGGATATATAACGTTATAGACGTATATAATGTCCCCACCGAGAAGTACGGGCAGACACGACCGGGATTTTGTAAAACATTACCAGCGAGGGTCTAGATGGGTTAGGTTAGGTTATATTACGATATAGACTTATATAATGTGCCCACCGAGAAGTAGGGGCCGACCCGCCAGGAATGTTGGAAAATACTACATCCGAGATGTTAGGTTCCCTTAGGTTAGGATATATAAGTTTATAGACGTATATAATGTACGCACCGAGACGTACGGGAAGACATGAACGGGATTCTGTGAAACATTACCAGCGAGGGTCTAGGTGGGTTAGTTTAGGTTATATTACGATATGGACGTATATAATGTGCCCACCGAGAAGTAGGGGCCGGCCCGCCAGGAATGTTGGAAAATACTACATCCGAGATGTTAGGTTCCCTTGAGTTAGGATATATAACGTTATAGACGTAAATAATGTTCCTACCGAGAAGTACGGGCAGACACGACCGGGATTTTGTAAAACATTACCAGCGAGGGTCTAGATGGGTTAGGTTAGGTCATATTGCGATATAGACGTATATAATGTGCCCACCGAGAAGTAGGGGCGGACCCGCCAGGAATGTTGGAAAATACTACAACCGAGATGTTAGGTTCCCTTAGGTTAGGATATATAACGTTATAGACGTATATAATGTCCCCACCGAGAAGTACGGGCAGACACGACCGGGATTTTGTAAAACATTACCAGCGAGGGTCTAGATGGGTTAGGCTAGGTCATATTGCGATATAGACGTATATAATGTGCCCACCGAGAAGTAGGGGCCGAACCGCCAGGAATGTTGGAAAATACTACATCCGAGATGTTAGGTTCCCTTAGGTTAGGATATATAAGTTTATAGACGTATACAATGTACGCACCGAGACGTACGGGAAGACATGAACGGGATTCTGTAAAACATTCCCAGCTAGGGGCTAGATGTGTTAGGTTAGGTTATATTACTATATAGACGTATATAATGTGCCCACCGAGAAGTAGGGGCCGACCCGCCAGGAATGTTGGAAAATACTACATCCGAGATGTTAGGTTCCCTTAATTTAGGATATTAAACGATATAGACGTATATAACGTCCCCACGGCAAAGTACGGGCCGACACGACCGGAATTTTGTAAAACATTACCAGCGAGGGTCTAGATGGGTTAGGTTAGGTTATATTACGATATGGACGTATATAATGTGCCCACCGAGAAGTAGGGGCCGACTCGACAGGAATGTTGGAAAATACTACATCCGAGATGTTAGGTTCCCTTAGGTTAGGATATATAACGTTATAGACGTATATAATGTCCCCACCGAGAAGTACGGGCAGACACGACCGGGAGTCTGTAAAGCATTACCAACGAGGGTCTAGATGGGTTAGGTTAGGTCATATTGCGATATAGACGTATATAATGTGCCCACCGAGAAGTAGGGGCCGACCCGCCAGGAATGTTGGAAAATACTACATCCGAGAAGTTAGGTTCCCTTGGGTTAGGATATATAACGTTATAGACGTATATAATGTCCCCACCGAGAAGTACGGGTCGACACGACCGGGATTTTGTAAAACATTACCAGCGACGGTCTAGATGGGTTAGGTTAGGTTATATTGCGATATAGACGTATATAATGTGCCCACCGAGAAGTAGGGGCCGACCCGCCAGGAATGTTGGAAAATACTACAACCGAGATGTTAGGTTCCCTTAGGTTAGGATATATAACGTTATAGACGTATATAATGTCCCCACCGAGAAGTACGGGCAGACACGACCGGGATTTTGTAAAACATTACCAGCGAGGGTCTAGATGGGTTAGGTTAGGTCATATTGCGATATAGACGTATATAATGTGCCCACCGAGAAGTAGGGGCCGACCCGCCAGGAATGTTGGAAAACACTACATCCGAGATGTTAGGTTCCCTTAGGTTAGGATATATAAGTTTATAGACGTATATAATGTACGCACCGAGACGTACGGGAAGACATGAACGGGATTCTGTGAAACATTACCAGCGAGGGTCTAGGTGGGTTAGGTTAGGTTATATTACGATATGGACGTATATAATGTGCCCACCGAGAAGTAGGGGCCGGCCCGCCAGGAATGTTGGAAAATACTACATCCGAGATGTTAGGTTCCCTTAGGTTAGGATATATAACGTTACAGACGTATATAATGTCCCCACCGAGAAGTACGGGCCGACACGACCGGGATTCTGTGAAACATTGCCAGCGAGTGTCTAGGTGGGTTAGGTTAGGTTATATTACGATATGGACGTATATAATGTGCCCACCGAGAAGTAGGGGCCGGCCCGCCAGGAATGTTGGAAAATACTACATCCGAGATGTTAGGTTCCCTTGGGTTAGGATATATAACGTTATAGACGTAAATAATGTCCCCACCGAGAAGTACGGGCCGACACGACCGGGATTTTGTAAAACATTACCAGCGAGGGTCTAGGTGGGTTAGGTTAGGTTATATTACGATATAGAAGTATATAATGTGCCCACCGAGAAGTAGGGGCCGACCCGCCAGGAATGTTGGAAAATACTACATCCGAGATGTTAGGTTCCCTTAGGTTAGGATATATAACGTTATAGACGTATATAATATCCCCACCGAGAAGTACGGGTCGACACGACCGGGATTTTGTAAAACATTACCAGCGACGGTCTAGATGGGTTAGGTTAGGTTATATTACGATATAGACGTATATAAAGTGCCCACCGAGAAGTAGGGGCCGACCCGCCAGGAATGTTGGAAAATACTACATCCGACATGTTAGGTTCCCTCAGGTTAGGATATATAATGTTATAGACGTATATAATGTCCCCACCGAGAAGTACGGGCAGACACGACCGGGATTTTCTAAAACATTACCAGCGAGTGTCTAGATGGGTTAGGTTAGGTTATATTGCGATATAGACGTATATAATGTGCCCACCGAGAAGTAGGGGCCGACCCGCCAGGAATGTTAGAAAATACTACATCCGAGATGTTAGGTTCCCTTAGGTTAGGATATATAACGTTATAGACGTATATAATGTCCCCACCGAGAAGTACGGGCAGACACGACCGGAATTTTGTAAAACATTACCAGCGAGGGTCTAGATGGGTTAGGTTAGGTTATATTACGATATGGACGTATATAATGTGCCCACCGAGAAGTAGGGGCCGGCCGGCCAGGAATGTTGGAAAATACTACATCCGAGATGTTAGGTGCCCTCAGGTTAGGATATATAATGTTATAGACGTATATAATGTCCCCACGGCAAAGTACGGGCCGACACGACCGGGATTTTGTTAAACATTACCAGCGAGGGTCTAGATGGGTTAGGTTAGGTTATATTACGATATAGACGTATATAATGTGCCCACCGAGAAGTAGGGGCCGACCCGCCAGGAATGTTGGAAAATAATACAACCGAGATGTTAGGTTCCCTTAGGTTAGGATATATAACGTTATAGACGTATATAATGTCCCCACCGAGAAGTACGGGCAGACACGACCGGGATTTTGTAAAACATTACCAGCGAGGGTCTAGATGGGTTAGGTTAGGTCATATTGCGATATAGACGTATATAATGTGCCCACCGAGAAGTAGGGGCCGACCCGCCACGAATGTTGGAAAATACTACATCCGAGATGTTAGGTTCCCTTAGGTTAGGATATATAACGTTATAGACGTATATAATGTCCCCACCGAGAAGTACGGGCAGACACGACCGGGATTTTGTAAAACATTACCAGCGAGGGTCTAGATGGGTTAGGTTAGGTTATATTACGATATAGACGTATATAAAGTGCCCACCGAGAAGTAGGGGCCGACCCGCCAGGAATGTTGGAAAATACTACATCCGACATGTTAGGTTCCCTCAGGTTAGGATATATAATGTTATAGACGTATATAATGTCCCCACCGAGAAGTACGGGCCGACACGACCGGGATTCTGTGAAACATTACCAGCGAGTGTCTTGGTGGGATAGGTTAGGTTATATTACGATATGGACGTATATAATGTGCCCACCGAGACGTAGGTGCCGGCCCGCCAGGAATGTTGGAAAATAATACATCCGAGATGTTAGGTTCCCTTGGGTTAGGATATATAACGTTATAGACGTAAATAATGTCCCCACCGAGAAGTACGGGCCGACACGACCGGGATTTTGTAAAACATTACCAGCGAGGGTCTAGGTGGGTTAGGTTAGGTTATATTACGATATAGAAGTATATAATGTGCCCACCGAGAAGTAGGGGCCGACCCGCCAGCAATGTTGGAAAATACTACATCCGAGATGTTAGGTTCCCTTAGGTTAGGATATATAACGTTATAGACGTATATAATGTCCCCACCGAGAAGTACGGGTCGACACGACCGGGATTTTGTAAAACATTACCAGCGACGGTCTAGATGGGTTAGGTTAGGTTATATTACGATATAGACGTATATAATGTGCCCACCGAGAAGTAGGGGCCGACCCGCCAGGAATGTTGGAAAATACTACTTCCGAGATGTTAGGTGCCCTCAGGTTAGGATATATAATGTTATAGACGTATATAATGTCCCCACCGAGAAGTACGGGCAGACACGACCGGGATTTTGTAAAACATTACCAGCGAGGGTCTAGATGGGTTAGGTTAGGTTATATTACGATATAGACGTATATAATGTGCCCACCGAGAAGTAGGTGCCGACCCGCCAGGAATGTTGGAAAATACTACATCCGAGATGTTAGGTGCCCTCAGGTTAGGATATATAATGTTATAGACGTATATAATGTCCCCACGGCAAAGTACGGGCCGACACGACCGGGATTTTGTAAAACATTACCAGCGAGGGTCTAGATGGGTTAGGTTAGGTTATATTACGATATAGACGTATATAATGTGCCCACCGAGAAGTAGGGGCCGACCCGCCAGCAATGTTGGGAAATACTACATCCGAGATGTTAGGTTCCCTTAGGTTAGGATATATAACGTTATAGACGTATATAATGTCCCCACCGAGAAGTACGGGCCCACACGACCGGAATTTTGTAAAGCATTACCAGCGAGGGTCTTGATGGGTTAGGTTAGGTTATATTACGATATGGACGTATATAATGTGCCCACCGAGAAGTAGCGGCTGGCCCGCCAGGAATGTTGGAAAATACTACATCCGAGATGATAGGTTCCCTTAGGTTAGGATATATAACGTTATAGAAGTATATAATGTCCCCAACGAGAAGTACGGGCCGAAACGACCGGGATTTTGTAAAACATTACCAGCGACGGTCTAGATGGGTTAGGTTAGGTTATATTGCGATATAGACGTATATAATGTGCCCACCGAGAAGTAGGGGCCGACCCGCCAGGAATGTTGGAAAATACTACATCCGAGATGTTAGGTTCCCTTAGGTTAGGATATATAACGTTATAGACGTATATAATGTCGCCACCAAAGAAGTACGGGCAGACACGACCGGGATTTTGTAAAACATTACCAGCGAGGGTCTAGATGGGTTAGGTTAGGTTATATTACGATATAGACGTATATAATGTGCCCACCGAGAAGTAGGGGCCGACCCGCCAGGAATGTTGGAAAATACTACATCCGAGATGTTAGGTTCCCTCAGGTTAGGATATATAATGTTATAGACGTATATAATGTCCCCGCCGAGAAGTACGGGCAGACACGACCGGGATTTTGTAAAACATTACCAGCGAGTGTCTAGATTTGTTAGGTTAGGTTATATTGCGATATAGACGTATATAATGTGCCCACCGAGAAGTAGGGGCCGACCCGCCAGGAATGTTGGAAAATACTACATCCGAGATGTTAGGTTCCCTTAGGTTAGGATATATAACGTTATAGACGTATATAATGTCCCCACCGAGAAGTACGGGCAGACACGACCGGGATTCTGTAAAGCATTACCAGCGAGGGTCTAGATGGGTTAGGTTAGGTCATATTGCGATATAGACGTATATAATGTGCCCACCGAGAAGTAGGGGCCGACCCGCCAGGAATGTTGGAAAATACTACATCCGAGATGTTAGGTTCCCTTAGGTTAGGATATATAACGTTATAGACGTATATAATGTCCCCACCGAGACGTACGGGAAGACATGAACGGGATTCTGTGAAACATTACCAGCGAGGGTCTAGGTGGGTTATGTTAAGTTATATTGCGATATACACGTATATAATGTGCCCACCGAGAAGTAGGGGCGGACCCGCCAGGAATGTTGGAAAATACTACAACCGAGATGTTAGGTTCCCTTAGGTTAGGATATATAACGTTATAGACGTATATAATGTCCCCACCGAGAAGTACGGGCCGACACGACCGGGATTCTGTGAAACATTACCAGCGAGTGTCTAGGTGGGTTAGGTTAGGTTATATTACGATATGGACATATATAATGTGCCCACCGAGAAGTAGGGGCCGGCCCGCCAGGAATGTTGGAAAATACTACATCCGAGATGTTAGGTTCCCTTGGGTTAGGATATATAACGTTATAGGCGTATATAATGACCCCACCGAGAAGTACTGGTCGACACGACCGGGATTTTGTAAAACATTACCAGCGACGGTCCAGATGGGTTAGGTTAGGTTATATTACGATATAGACGTATATAATGTGCCCACCGAGAAGTAGGGGCCGACCCGCCAGGAATGTTGGAAAATACTACATCCGAGATGTTAGGTGCCCTCAGGTTAGGATATATAATGATATAGACGTATATAATGTCCCCACGGCAAAGTACGGGCCGACACGACCGGGATTTTGTAAAACATTACCAGCGAGGGTCTAGATGGGTTAGGTTAGGTTATATTACGATATAGACGTATATAATGTGCCCACCGAGAAGTAGGGGCCGACCCGCCAGCAATGTTGGGAAATACTACATCCGAGATGTTAGGTTCCCTTAGGTTAGGATATATAACGTTATAGACGTATATAATGTCCCCACCGAGAAGTACGGGCCCACACGACCGGAATTTTCTAAAGCATTACCAGCGAGGGTCTTGATGGGTTAGGTTATGTTATATTACGATATGGACGTATATAATGTGCCCACCGAGAAGTAGGGGCTGGCCCGCCAGGAATGTTGGAAAATACTACATCCGAGATGATAGGTTCCCTTAGGTTAGGATATATAACGTTATAGAAGTATATAATGTCCCCAACGAGAAGTACGGGCCGAAACGACCGGGATTTTGTAAAACATTACCAGCGACGGTCTAGATGGGTTAGGTTAGGTTATATTGCGATATAGACGTATATAATGTGCCCACCGAGAAGTAGGGGCCGACCCGACAGGAATGTTGGAAAATACTACATCCGAGATGTTAGGTTCCCTTAGGTTAGGATATATAAGTTTATAGACGTATATAATGTACGCACCGAGACGTACGGGAGGACATGAACGGGATTCTGTGAAACATTACCAGCGAGGGTCTAGGTGGGTTATGTTAGGTTATATTGCGATATAGACGTATATAATGTGCCCACCGAGAAGTAGGGGCGGACCCGCCAGGAATGTTGGAAAATACTACATCCGAGATGTTAGGTTCCCTTAGGTTAGGATATATAACGTTATAGACGTATATAATGTCCCCACCGAGACGTACGGGAAGACATGGACGGGATTCTGTGAAACATTACCAGCGAGGGTCTAGGTGGGTTATGTTAGGTTATATTGCGATATAGACGTATATAATGTGCCCAACGAGAAGTAGGGGCGGACCCGCCAGGAATGTTGGAAAATACTACAACCGAGATGTTAGGTTCCCTTAGGTTAGGATATATAACGTTATAGACGTATATAATGTCCCCACCGAGAAGTACGGGCCGACACGACCGGGATTCTGTGAAACATTACCAGCGAGTGTCTAGGTGGGTTAGGTTAGGTTATATTACGATATGGACATATATAATGTGCCCACCGAGAAGTAGGGGCCGGCCCGCCAGGAATGTTGGAAAATACTACATCCGAGATGTTAGGTTCCCTTGGGTTAGGATATATAACGTTATAGACGTATATAATGACCCCACCGAGAAGTACGGGTCGACACGACCGGGATTTTGTAAAACATTACCAGCGACGGTCCAGATGGGTTAGGTTACGTTATATTACGATATAGACGTATATAATGTGCCCACCGAGAAGTAGGGGCCGACCCGCCAGGAATGTTGGAAAATACTACATCCGAGATGTTAGGTGCCCTCAGGTTAGGATATATAATGATATAGACGTATATAATGTCCCCACGGCAAAGTACGGGCCGACAGGACCGGGATTTTGTAAAACATTACCAGCGAGGGTCTAGATGGGTTAGGTTAGGTTATATTACGATATAGACGTATATAATGTGCCCACTGAGAAGTAGGGGCCGACCCGCCAGCAATGTTGGGAAATACTACATCCGAGATGTTAGGTTCCCTTAGGTTAGGATATATAACGTTATAGACGTATATAATGTCCCCACCGAGAAGTACGGGCCCACACGACCGGAATTTTGTAAAGCATTACCAGCGAGGTTCTTGATGGGTTAGGTTAGGTTATATTACGATATGGACGTATATAATGTGCCCACCGAGAAGTAGGGGCTGGCCCGCCAGGAATGTTGGAAAATACTACATCCGAGATGATAGGTTCCCTTAGGTTAGGATATATAACGTTATAGAAGTATATAATGTCCCCAACGAGAAGTACGGGCCGAAACGACCGGGATTTTGTAAAACATTACCAGCGACGGTCTAGATGGGTTAGGTTAGGTTATATTGCGATATAGACGTATATAATGTGCCCACCGAGAAGTAGGGGCCGACCCGACAGGAATGTTGGAAAATACTACATCCGAGATGTTAGGTTCCCTTAGGTTAGGATATATAAGTTTATAGACGTATATAATGTACGCACCGAGACGTACGGGAAGACATGAACGGGATTCTGTGAAACATTACCAGCGAGGGTCTAGGTGGGTTATGTTAGGTTATATTGCGATATAGACGTATATAATGTGCCCACCGAGAAGTAGGGGCGGACCCGCCAGGAATGTTGGAAAATACTACAACCGAGATGTTAGGTTCCCTTAGGTTAGGATATATAACGTTATAGACGTATATAATGTCCCCACCGAGAAGTACGGGCCGACACGACCGGGATTCTGTGAAACATTACCAGCGAGTGTCTAGGTGGGTTAGGTTAGGTTATATTACGATATGGACATATATAATGTGCCCACTGATAAGTAGGGGCCGGCCCGCCAGGAATGTTGGAAAATACTACATCCGAGATGTTAGGTTCCCTTGGGTTAGGATATATAACGTTATAGACGTATATATTGACCCCACCGAGAAGTACGGGTCGACATGACCGGGATTCTGTAAAACATTACCAGCGAGTGTCTAGGTGGGTTAGGTTAGGTTATATTACGATATGGACATATATAATGTGCCCACTGATAAGTAGGGGCCGGCCCGCCAGGAATGTTGGAAAATACTACATCCGAGATGTTAGGTTCCCTTGGGTTAGGATATATAACGTTATAGACGTATATATTGACCCCACCGAGAAGTACGGGTCGACATGACCGGGATTTTGTAAAACATTACCAGCGAGTGTCTAGATTGGTTAGGTTAGGTTATATTGCGATATAGACGTATATAATGTGCCCACCGAGAAGTAGGGGCCGACCCGCCAGGAATGTTAGAAAATACTACATCCGAGATGTTAGGTTCCCTTAGGTTAGGATATATAACGTTATAGACGTATATAATGTCCCCACCGAGAAGTACGGGCAGACACGACCGGGATTTTATAAAACATTACCAGCGAGGGTCTAGATGGGTTAGGTTAGGTTATATTACGATATAGACGTATATAATGTGCACACCGAGAAGTAGGGGCCGACCCGCCAGGAATGTTGGAAAATACTACATCCGAGATGTTAGGTGCCCTCAGGTTAGGATATATAATGTTATAGACGTATATAATGTCCCCACGGCAAAGTACGGGCCGACACGACCGGGATTTTGTAAAACATTACCAGCGAGGGTCTAGATGGGTTAGGTTAGGTTATATTACGATATAGACGTATATAATGTGCCCACCGAGAAGTAGGGGCCGACCCGCCAGCAATGTTGGGAAATACTACATCCGAGGTGTTAGGTTCCCTTAGGTTAGGATATATAACGTTATAGACGTACATCATGTCCCCACCGAGAAGTACGGGCCGAAACGACCGGGATTTTGTAAAACATTACCAGCGACGGTCTAGATGGGTTAGGTTAGGTTATATTGCGATATATTCGTATATAATGTGCCCACCGAGAAGTAGGGGCCGACCCGACAGGAATGTTGGAAAATACTACATCCGAGATGTTAGGTTCCCTTAGGTTAGGATATATAACGTTATAGACGTATATAATGTCCCCACCGAGAAGTACGGGCCGACACGACCGGGATTCTGTGAAACATTACCACCGAGTGTCTAGGTGGGTTAGGTTAGGTTATATTACGATATGGACATATATAATGTGCCCACCGAGAAGTAGGGGCCGGCCCGCCAGGAATGTTGGAAAATACTACATCCGAGATGTTAGGTTCCCTTGGGTTAGGATATATAACGTTATAGACGTATATAATGACCCCACCGAGAAGTACGGGTCGACACGACCGGGATTTTGTAAAACATTACCAGCGACGGTCCAGATGGGTTAGGTTAGGTTATATTACGATATAGACGTATATAATGTGCCCACCGAGAAGTAGGGGCCGACCCGCCAGGAATGTTGGAAAATACTACATCCGAGATGTTAGGTGCCCTCAGGTTAGGATATATAATGATATAGACGTATATAATGTCCCCACGGCAAAGTACGGGCCGACACGACCGGGATTTTCTAAAACATTACCAGCGAGGGTCTAGATGGGTTAGGTTAGGTTATATTACGATATAGACGTATATAATGTGCCCACCGAGAAGTAGGTGCCGACCCGCCAGCAATGTTGGGAAATACTACTTCCGAGATGTTAGGTTCCCTTAGGTTAGGATATATAACGTTATAGACGTATATAATGTCCCCACCGAGAAGTACGGGCCCACACGACCGGAATTTTGTAAAGCATTACCAGCGAGGGTCTTGATGGGTTAGGTTAGGTTATATTACGATATGGACGTATATAATGTGCCCACCGAGAAGTAGGGGCTGGCCCGCCAGGAATGTTGGAAAATACTACATCCGAGATGATAGGTTCCCTTAGGTTAGGATATATAACGTTATAGTAGTATATAATGTCCCCAACGAGAAGTACGGGCCGAAACGACCGGGATTTTGTAAAACATTACCAGCGACGGTCTAGATGTGTTAGGTTAGGTTATATTGCGATATAGACGTATATAATGTGCCCACCGAGAAGTAGGGGCCGACCCGACAGGAATGTTGGAAAATACTACATCCGAGATGTTAGGTTCCCTTAGGTTACGATATATAACGTTATAGACGTATATCATGTCCCCACCGAGAAGTACGGGCCGACACGACCGGGATTCTGTGAAACATTACCACCGAGTGTCTAGGTGGGTTAGGTTAGGTTATATTACGATATGGACATATATAATGTGCCCACCGAGAAGTAGGGGCCGGCCCGCCAGGAATGTTGGAAAATACTACATCCGAGATGTTAGGTTCCCTTGGGTTAGGATATATAACGTTATAGACGTATATAATGACCCCACCGAGAAGTACGGGTCGACACGACCGGGATTTTGTAAAACATTACCAGCGACGGTCCAGATGGGTTAGGTTAGGTTATATTACGATATAGACGTATATAATGTGCCCACCGAGAAGTAGGGGCCGACCCGCCAGGAATGTTGGAAAATACTACATCCGAGATGTTAGGTGCCCTCAGGTTAGGATATATAATGATATAGACGTATATAATGTCCCCACGGCAAAGTACGGGCCGACACGACCGGGATTTTCTAAAACATTACCAGCGAGGGTCTAGATGGGTTAGGTTAGGTTATATTACGATATAGACGTATATAATGTGCCCACCGAGAAGTAGGTGCCGACCCGCCAGCAATGTTGGGAAATACTACTTCCGAGATGTTAGGTTCCCTTAGGTTAGGATATATAACGTTATAGACGTATATAATGTCCCCACCGAGAAGTACGGGCCCACACGACCGGAATTTTGTAAAGCATTACCAGCGAGGGTCTTGATGGGTTAGGTTAGGTTATATTACGATATGGACGTATATAATGTGCCCACCGAGAAGTAGGGGCTGGCCCGCCAGGAATGTTGGAAAATACTACATCCGAGATGATAGGTTCCCTTAGGTTAGGATATATAACGTTATAGAAGTATATAATGTCCCCAACGAGAAGTACGGGCCGAAACGACCGGGATTTTGTAAAACATTACCAGCGACGGTCTAGATGTGTTAGGTTAGGTTATATTGCGATATAGACGTATATAATGTGCCCACCGAGAAGTAGGGGCCGACCCGACAGGAATGTTGGAAAATACTACATCCGAGATGTTAGGTTCCCTTAGGTTACGATATATAACGTTATAGACGTATATCATGTCCCCACCGAGAAGTACGGGCCGACACGACCGGGATTCTGTGAAACATTACCACCGAGTGTCTAGGTGGGTTAGGTTAGGTTATATTACGATATGGACATATATAATGTGCCCACCGAGAAGTAGGGGCCGGCCCGCCAGGAATGTTGGAAAATACTACATCCGAGATGTTAGGTTCCCTTGGGTTAGGATATATAACGTTATAGACGTATATAATGACCCCACCGAGAAGTACGGGTCGACACGCCCGGGATTTTGTAAAACATTACCAGCGACGGTCCAGATGGGTTAGGTTAGGTTATATTACGATATAGACGTATATAATGTGCCCACCGAGAAGTAGGGGCCGACCCGCCAGGAATGTTGGAAAATACTACATCCGAGATGTTAGGTGCCCTCAGGTTAGGATATATAATGATATAGACGTATATAATGTCCCCACGGCAAAGTACGGGCCGACACGACCGGGATTTTCTAAAACATTACCAGCGAGTGTCTAGATGGGTTAGGTTAGGTTATATTACGATATAGACGTATATAATGTGCCCACCGAGAAGTAGGGGCCGACCCGCCAGCAATGTTGGGAAATACTACTTCCGAAATGTTAGGTTCCCTTAGGTTAGGATATATAACGTTATAGACGTATATAATGTCCCCACCGAGAAGTACGGGCCCACACGACCGGAATTTTGTAAAGCATTACCAGCGAGGGTCTTGATGGGTTAGGTTAGGTTATATTACGATATGGACGTATATAATGTGCCCACCGAGAATTAGGGGCTGGCCCGCCAGGAATGCTGGAAAATACTACATCCGAGATGATAGGTTCCCTTAGGTTAGGATATATAACGTTATAGAAGTATATAATGTCCCCAACGAGAAGTACGGGCCGAAACGACCGGGATTTTGTAAAACATTACCAGCGACGGTCTAGATGTGTTAGGTTAGGTTATATTGCGATATAGACGTATATAATGTGCCCACCGAGAAGTAGGGGCCGACCCGACAGAAATGTTGGAAAATACTACATCCGAGATGTTAGGTTCCCTTAGGTTACGATATATAAGTTTATAGACTTATATAATGTACGCACCGAGACGTACGGGAAGACATGAACGGGATTCTGTGAAACATTACCAGCGAGGGTCTAGGTGGGTTATGTCAGGTTATATTGCGATATAGACGTATATAATGTGCCCACCGAGAAGTAGGGGCGGACCCGCCAGGAATGTTGGAAAATACTACAACCGAGATGTTAGGTTCCCTTAGGTTAGGATATATAACGTTATAGACGTATATAATGTCCCCGCCGAGAAGTACGGGCCTACACGACCGGAATTTTGTAAAGCATTACCAGCGAGGGTCTTGATGGGTTAGGTTAGGTTATATTACGATATGGACGTATATAATGTGCCCACCGAGAAGTAGGGGCTGGCCCGCCAGGAATGTTGGAAAATACTACATCCGAGATGATAGGTTCCCTTAGGTTAGGATATATAACGTTATAGAAGTATATAATGTCCCCAACGTGGAGTTCGGGCCGAAACGACCGGGATTTTGTAAAACATTACCAGCGACGGTCTAGATGTGTTAGGTTAGGTTATATTGCGATATAGACGTATATAATGTGCCCACCGAGAAGTAGGGGCCGGCCCGCCAGGAATGTTGGAAAATACTACATCCGAGATGTTAGGTTCCCTCAGGTTAGGATATATAATGTTATAGACGTATATAATGTCCCCACCGAGAAGTACGGGCAGATACGACCGGGATTTTGTAAAACATTACCAGCGAGGGTCTAGATGGGTTAGGTTAGGTTATATTACGATATAGACGTATATAATGTGCCCACCGAGAAGTAGGGGCCGACCCGCCAGGAATGTTGGAAAATACTACATCCGAGATGTTAGGTTCCCTCAGGTTAGGATATATAATGTTATAGACGTATATAATGTCCCCGCCGAGAAGTACGGGCAGACACGACCGGGATTTTGTAAAACATTACCAGCGAGTGTCTAGATTTGTTAGGTTAGGTTATATTGCGATATAGACGTATATAATGTGCCCACCGAGAAGTAGGGGCCGACCCGCCAGGAATGTTGGAAAATACTACATCCGAGATGTTAGGTTCCCTTAGGTTAGGATATATAACGTTATAGACGTATATAATGTCCCCACCGAGAAGTACGGGCAGACACGACCGGGATTCTGTAAAGCATTACCAGCGAGGGTCTAGATGGGTTAGGTTAGGTCATATTGCGATATAGACGTATATAATGTGCCCACCGAGAAGTAGGGGCCGACCCGCCAGGAATGTTGGAAAATACTACATCCGAGATGTTAGGTTCCCTTAGGTTAGGATATATAACGTTATAGACGTATATAATGTCCCCACCGAGACGTACGGGAAGACATGAACGGGATTCTGTGAAACATTACCAGCGAGGGTCTAGGTGGGTTATGTTAAGTTATATTACGATATGGACATATATAATGTGCCCACCGAGAAGTAGGGGCCGGCCCGCCAGGAATGTTGGAAAATACTACATCCGAGATGTTAGGTTCCCTTGGGTTAGGATATATAACGTTATAGACGTATATAATGACCCCACCGAGAAGTACGGGTCGACACGACCGGGATTTTGTAAAACATTACCAGCGACGGTCCAGATGGGTTAGGTTACGTTATATTACGATATAGACGTATATAATGTGCCCACCGAGAAGTAGGGGCCGACCCGCCAGGAATGTTGGAAAATACTACATCCGAGATGTTAGGTGCCCTCAGGTTAGGATATATAATGATATAGACGTATATAATGTCCCCACGGCAAAGTACGGGCCGACAGGACCGGGATTTTGTAAAACATTGCCAGCGAGGGTCTAGATGGGTTAGGTTAGGTTATATTACGATATAGACGTATATAATGTGCCCACTGAGAAGTAGGGGCCGACCCGCCAGCAATGTTGGGAAATACTACATCCGAGATGTTAGGTTCCCTTAGGTTAGGATATATAACGTTATAGACGTATATAATGTCCCCACCGAGAAGTACGGGCCCACACGACCGGAATTTTGTAAAGCATTACCAGCGAGGGTCTTGATGGGTTAGGTTAGGTTATATTACGATATGGACGTATATAATGTGCCCACCGAGAAGTAGGGGCTGGCCCGCCAGGAATGTTGGAAAATACTACATCCGAGATGATAGGTTCCCTTAGGTTAGGATATATAACGTTATAGAAGTATATAATGTCCCCAACGAGAAGTACGGGCCGAAACGACCGGGATTTTGTAAAACATTACCAGCGACGGTCTAGATGGGTTAGGTTAGGTTATATTGCGATATAGACGTATATAATGTGCCCACCGAGAAGTAGGGGCCGACCCGACAGGAATGTTGGAAAATACTACATCCGAGATGTTAGGTTCCCTTAGGTTAGGATATATAAGTTTATAGACGTATATAATGTACGCACCGAGACGTACGGGAAGACATGAACGGGATTCTGTGAAACATTACCAGCGAGGGTCTAGGTGGGTTAGATTAGGTTATATTACGATATGGACATATATAATGTGCCCACTGATAAGTAGGGGCCGGCCCGCCAGGAATGTTGGAAAATACTACATCCGAGATGTTAGGTTCCCTTGGGTTAGGATATATAACGTTATAGACGTATATATTGACCCCACCGAGAAGTACGGGTCGACATGACCGGGATTTTGTAAAACATTACCAGCGAGTGTCTAGATTGGTTAGGTTAGGTTATATTGCGATATAGACGTATATAATGTGCCCACCGAGAAGTAGGGGCCGACCCGCCAGCAATGTTGGGAAATACTACATCCGAGATGTTAGGTTCCCTTAGGTTAGGATATATAACGTTATAGACGTATATAATGTCCCCACCGAGAAGTACGGGCCCACACGACCGGAATTTTGTAAAGCATTACCAGCGAGGGTCTTGATGGGTTAGGTTAGGTTATATTACGATATGGACGTATATAATGTGCCCACCGAGAAGTAGGGGCTGGCCCGCCAGGAATGTTGGAAAATACTACATCCGAGATGATAGGTTCCCTTAGGTTAGGATATATAACGTTATAGAAGTATATAATGTCCCCAACGAGAAGTACGGGCCGAAACGACCGGGATTTTGTAAAACATTACCAGCGACGGTCTAGATGGGTTAGGTTAGGTTATATTGCGATATAGACGTATATAATGTGCCCACCGAGAAGTAGGGGCCGACCCGACAGGAATGTTGGAAAATACTACATCCGAGATGTTAGGTTCCCTTAGGTTAGGATATATAACGTTATAGACGTATATAATGTCCCCACCGAGAAGTACGGGCCGACACGACCGGGATTCTGTGAAACATTACCACCGAGTGTCTAGGTGGGTTAGGTTAGGTTATATTACGATATGGACATATATAATGTGCCCACCGAGAAGTAGGGGCCGGCCCGCCAGGAATGTTGGAAAATACTACATCCGAGATGTTAGGTTCCCTTGGGTTAGGATATATAACGTTATAGACGTATATAATGACCCCACCGAGAAGTACGGGTCGACACGACCGGGATTTTGTAAAACATTACCAGCGACGGTCCAGATGGGTTAGGTTAGGTTATATTACGATATAGACGTATATAATGTGCCCACCGAGAAGTAGGGGCCGACCCGCCAGGAATGTTGGAAAATACTACATCCGAGATGTTAGGTGCCCTCAGGTTAGGATATATAATGATATAGACGTATATAATGTCCCCACGGCAAAGTACGGGCCGACACGACCGGGATTTTCTAAAACATTACCAGCGAGGGTCTAGATGGGTTAGGTTAGGTTATATTACGATATAGACGTATATAATGTGCCCACCGAGAAGTAGGGGCCGACGCGCCAGCAATGTTGGGAAATACTACTTCCGAGATGTTAGGTTCCCTTAGGTTAGGATATATAACGTTATAGACGTATATAATGTCCCCACCGAGAAGTACGGGCCCACACGACCGGAATTTTGTAAAGCATTACCAGCGAGGGTCTTGATGGGTTAGGTTAGGTTATATTACGATATGGACGTATATAATGTGCCCACCGAGAAGTAGGGGCTGGCCCGCCAGGAATGTTGGAAAATACTACATCCGAGATGATAGGTTCCCTTAGGTTAGGATATATAACGTTATAGAAGTATATAATGTCCCCAACGAGAAGTACGGGCCGAAACGACCGGGATTTTGTAAAACATTACCAGCGACGGTCTAGATGTGTTAGGTTAGGTTATATTGCGATATAGACGTATATAATGTGCCCACCGAGAAGTAGGGGCCGACCCGACAGGAATGTTGGAAAATACTACATCCGAGATGTTAGGTTCCCTTAGGTTACGATATATAACGTTATAGACGTATATCATGTCCCCACCGAGAAGTACGGGCCGACACGACCGGGATTCTGTGAAACATTACCACCGAGTGTCTAGGTGGGTTAGGTTAGGTTATATTACGATATGGACATATATAATGTGCCCACCGAGAAGTAGGGGCCGGCCCGCCAGGAATGTTGGAAAATACTACATCCGAGATGTTAGGTTCCCTTGGGTTAGGATATATAACGTTATAGACGTATATAATGACCCCACCGAGAAGTACGGGTCGACACGACCGGGATTTTGTAAAACATTACCAGCGACGGTCCAGATGGGTTAGGTTAGGTTATATTACGATATAGACGTATATAATGTGCCCACCGAGAAGTAGGGGCCGACCCGCCAGGAATGTTGGAAAATACTACATCCGAGATGTTAGGTGCCCTCAGGTTAGGATATATAATGATATAGACGTATATAATGTCCGCACGGCAAAGTACGGGCCGACACGACCGGGATTTTCTAAAACATTACCAGCGAGTGTCTAGATGGGTTAGGTTAGGTTATATTACGATATAGACGTATATAATGTGCCCACCGAGAAGTAGGGGCCGACCCGCCAGCAATGTTGGGAAATACTACTTCCGAGATGTTAGGTTCCCTTAGGTTAGGATATATAACGTTATAGACGTATATAATGTCCCCACCGAGAAGTACGGGCCCACACGACCGGAATTTTGTAAAGCATTACCAGCGAGGGTCTTGATGGGTTAGGTTAGGTTATATTACGATATGGACGTATATAATGTGCCCACCGAGAAGTAGGGGCTGGGCCGCCAGGAATGCTGGAAAATACTACATCCGAGATGATAGGTTCCCTTAGGTTAGGATATATAACGTTATAGAAGTATATAATGTCCCCAACGAGAAGTACGGGCCGAAACGACCGGGATTTTGTAAAACATTACCAGCGACGGTCTAGATGTGTTAGGTTAGGTTATATTGCGATATAGACGTATATAATGTGCCCACCGAGAAGTAGGGGCCGACCCGACAGGAATGTTGGAAAATACTACATCCGAGATGTTAGGTTCCCTTAGGTTACGATATATAAGTTTATAGACTTATATAATGTACGCACCGAGACGTACGGGAAGACATGAACGGGATTCTGTGAAACATTACCAGCGAGGGTCTAGGTGGGTTATGTCAGGTTATATTGCGATATAGACGTATATAATGTGCCCACCGAGAAGTAGGGGCGGACCCGCCAGGAATGTTGGAAAATACTACAACCGAGATGTTAGGTTCCCTTAGGTTAGGATATATAACGTTATAGACGTATATAATGTCCCCACCGAGAAGTACGGGCCGACACGACCGGGATTCTGTGAAACATTACCAGCGAGTGTCTAGGTGGGTTAGGTTAGGTTATATTACGATATGGACATATATAATGTGCCCACCGATAAGTAGGGGCCGGCCCGCCAGGAATGTTGGAAAATACTACATCCGAGATGTTAGGTTCCCTTGGGTTAGGATATATAAAGTTGTAGACGTGTATAATGTCCCCAACGAGAAGTACGGGCAGACACGACCGGGAGTCTGTAAAGCATTACCAACGAGGGTCTAGATGGGTTAGGTTAGGTCATATTGCGATATGGACGTATATAATGTGCCCACCGAGAAGTAGGGGCCGACCCGCCAGGAATGTTGGAAAATACTACATTCGAGAAGTTAGGTTCCCTTGGGATAGGATATATAACGTTATAGACGTATATAATGTCCCCACCGAGAAGTACGGGTCGACACGACCGGGATTTTGTAAAACATTACCAGCGACGGTCTAGGTAGGTTAGGTTAGGTTATATTGCGATATAGACGTATATAATGTGCCCACCGAGAAGTAGGGGCCGACCCGCCAGGAATGTTGGAAAATACTACAACCGAGATGTTAGGTTCCCTTAGGTTAGGATATATAACGTTATAGACGTATATAATGTCCCCACCGAGAAGTACGGGCCGACACGACCGGGATTCTGTGAAACATTACCAGCGAGTGTCTAGGTGGGTTAGGTTAGGTTATATTACGATATGGACATATATAATGTGCCCACCGATAAGTAGGGACCGGCCCGCCAGGAATGTTGGAAAATACTACATCCGAGATGTTAGGTTCCCTTGGGTTAGGATATATAACGTTATAGACGTATATAATGACCCCACCGAGAAGTACGGGCCGACACGACCGGGATTTTGTAAAACATTACCAGCGAGGGTCTAGATGGGTTAGGTTAGGTTATATTACGATATAGATGTATATAATGTGCCCACCGAGAAGTAGGGGCCGACCCGCCAGCAATGTTGGGAAATACTACATCCGAGATGTTAGGTTCCCTTAGGTTAAGATATATAACGTTATAGACGTATATAATGTCCCCACCGAGAAGTACGGGCCCACACGACCGGAATTTTGTAAAGCATTACCAGCGAGGGTCTTGATGGGTTAGGTTAGGTTATATTACGATATGGACGTATATAATGTGCCCACCGAGAAGTAGGGGCTGGCCCGCCAGGAATGTTGGAAAATACTACATCCGAGATGATAGGTTCCCTTAGGTTAGGATATATAACGTTATAGAAGTATATAATGTCCCCAACGAGAAGTTCGGGCCGAAACGACCGGGATTTTGTAAAACATTACCAGCGACGGTCTAGATGGGTTAGGTTAGGTTATATTGCGATATAGACGTATATAATGTGCCCACCGAGAAGTAGGGGCCGGCCCGCCAGGAATGTTGGAAAATACTACATCCGAGATGTTAGGTTCCCTCAGGTTAGGATATATAATGTTATAGACGTATATAATGTCCCCACCGAGAAGTACGGGCAGACACGACCGGGATTTTGTAAAACATTACCAGCGAGGGTCTAGATGGGTTAGGTTAGGTTATATTACGATATAGACGTATATAATGTGCCCACCGAGAAGTAGGGGCCGACCCGCCAGGAATGTTGGAAAATACTACATCCGAGATGTTAGGTTCCCTCAGGTTAGGATATATAATGTTATAGACGTATATAATGTCCCCGCCGAGAAGTACGGGCAGACACGACCGGGATTTTGTAAAACATTACCAGCGAGTGTCTAGATTTGTTAGGTTAGGTTATATTGCGATATAGACGTATATAATGTGCCCACCGAGAAGTAGGGGCCGACCCACCAGGAATGTTGGAAAATACTACATCCGAGATGTTAGGTTCCCTTAGGTTAGGATATATAACGTTATAGACGTATATAATGTCCCCACCGAGAAGTACGGGCAGACACGACCGGGATTCTGTAAAGCATTACCAGCGAGGGTCTAGATGGGTTAGGTTAGGTCATATCGCGATATAGACGTATATAATGTGCCCACCGAGTAGTAGGGGCCGACCCGCCAGGAATGTTGGAAAATACTACATCCGAGATGTTAGGTTCCCTTAGGTTAGGATATATAACGTTATAGACGTATATAATGTCCCCACCGAGACGTACGGGAAGACATGAACGGGATTCTGTGAAACATTACCAGCGAGGGTCTAGGTGGGTTATGTTAAGTTATATTGCGATATACACGTATATAATGTGCCCACCGAGAAGTAGGGGCGGACCCGCCAGGAATGTTGGAAAATACTACAACCGAGATGTTAGGTTCCCTTAGGTTAGGATATATAACGTTATAGACGTATATAATGTCCCCACCGAGAAGTACGGGCCGACACGACCGGGATTCTGTGAAACATTACCAGCGAGTGTCTAGGTGGGTTAGGTTAGGTTATATTACGATATGGACATATATAATGTGCCCACCGAGAAGTAGGGGCCGGCCCGCCAGGAATGTTGGAAAATACTACATCCGAGATGTTAGGTTCCCTTGGGTTAGGATATATAACGTTATAGACGTATATAATGACCCCACCGAGAAGTACGGGTCGACACGACCGGGATTTTGTAAAACATTACCAGCGACGGTCCAGATGGGTTAGGTTACGTTATATTACGATATAGACGTATATAATGTGCCCACCGAGAAGTAGGGGCCGACCCGCCAGGAATGTTGGAAAATACTACATCCGAGATGTTAGGTGCCCTCAGGTTAGGATATATAATGATATAGACGTATATAATGTCCCCACGGCAAAGTACGGGCCGACAGGACCGGGATTTTGTAAAACATTAACAGCGAGGGTCTAGATGGGTTAGGTTAGGTTATATTACGATATAGACGTATATAATGTGCCCACTGAGAAGTAGGGGCCGACCCGCCAGCAATGTTGGGAAATACTACATCCGAGATGTTAGGTTCCCTTAGGTTAGGATATATAACGTTATAGACGTATATAATGTCCCCACCGAGAAGTACGGGCCCACACGACCGGAATTTTGTAAAGCATTACCAGCGAGGGTCTTGATGGGTTAGGTTAGGTTATATTACGATATGGACGTATATAATGTGCCCACCGAGAAGTAGGGGCTGGCCCGCCAGGAATGTTGGAAAATACTACATCCGAGATGATATGTTCCCTTAGGTTAGGATATATAACGTTATAGAAGTATATAATGTCCCCAACGAGAAGTACGGGCCGAAACGACCGGGATTTTGTAAAACATTACCAGCGACGGTCTAGATGGGTTAGGTTAGGTTATATTGCGATATAGACGTATATAATGTGCCCACCGAGAAGTAGGGGCCGACCCGACAGGAATGTTGGAAAATACTACATCCGAGATGTTAGGTTCCCTTAGGTTAGGATATATAAGTTTATAGACGTATATAATGTACGCACCGAGACGTACGGGAAGACATGAACGGGATTCTGTGAAACATTACTAGCGAGGGTCTAGGTGGGTTATGTTAGGTTATATTGCGATATAGACGTATATAATGTGCCCACTGATAAGTAGGGGCCGGCCCGCCAGGAATGTTGGAAAATACTACATCCGAGATGTTAGGTTCCCTTGGGTTAGGATATATAACGTTATAGACGTATATATTGACCCCACCGAGAAGTACGGGTCGACATGACCGGGATTTTGTAAAACATTACCAGCGAGTGTCTAGATTGGTTAGGTTAGGTTATATTGCGATATAGACGTATATAATGTGCCCACCGAGAAGTAGGGGCCGACCCGCCAGCAATGTTGGGAAATACTACATCCGAGATGTTAG
The DNA here is from genome assembly GCA_963969225.1 of Xylocopa violacea. Taxonomy (NCBI): domain Eukaryota; kingdom Metazoa; phylum Arthropoda; class Insecta; order Hymenoptera; family Apidae; genus Xylocopa; species Xylocopa violacea. The sequence continues at coordinate 491,585 of CAXAJV010000738.1, read as the reverse complement.
GTTCCCTTGGGATAGGATATATAACGTTATAGACGTATATAATGTCCCCACCGAGAAGTACGGGTCGACACGACCGGGATTTTGTAAAACATTACCAGCGACGGTCTAGATAGGTTAGGTTAGGTTATATTGCGATATAGACGTATATAATGTGCCCACCGAGAAGTAGGGGCCGACCCGCCAGGAATGTTGGAAAATACTACAACCGAGATGTTAGGTTCCCTTAGGTTAGGATATATAACGTTATAGACGTATATAATGTCCCCACCGAGAAGTACGGGCCGACACGACCGGGATTCTGTGAAACATTACCAGCGAGTGTCTAGGTGGGTTAGGTTAGGTTATATTACGATATGGACATATATAATGTGCCCACCGATAAGTAGGGACCGGCCCGCCAGGAATGTTGGAAAATACTACATCCGAGATGTTAGGTTCCCTTGGGTTAGGATATATAACGTTATAGAAGTATATAATGTCCCCAACGAGAAGTACGGGCCGAAACGACCGGGATTTTGTAAAACATTACCAGCGACGGTCTAGATGGGTTAGGTTAGGTTATATTGCGATATAGACGTATATAATGTGCCCACCGAGAAGTACGGGTCGACACGACCGGGATTTTGTAAAACATTACCAGCGACGGTCCAGATGGGTTAGGTTAGGTTATATTACGATATAGACGTATATAATGTGCCCACCGAGAAGTAGGGGCCGACCCGCCAGGAATGTTGGAAAATACTACATCCGAGATGTTAGGTGCCCTCAGGTTAGGATATATAATGATATAGACGTATATAATGTCCCCACGGCAAAGTACGGGCCGACACGACCGGGATTTTCTAAAACATTACCAGCGAGTGTCTAGATGGGTTAGGTTAGGTTATATTACGATATAGACGTATATAATGTGCCCACCGAGAAGTAGGGGCCGACCCGCCAGCAATGTTGGGAAATACTACTTCCGAGATGTTAGGTTCCCTTAGGTTAGGATATATAACGTTATAGACGTATATAATGTCCCCACCGAGAAGTACGGGCCCACACGACCGGAATTTTGTAAAGCATTACCAGCGAGGGTCTTGATGGGTTAGGTTAGGTTATATTACGATATGGACGTATATAATGTGCCCACCGAGAAGTAGGGGCTGGCCCGCCAGGAATGCTGGAAAATACTACATCCGAGATGATAGGTTCCCTTAGGTTAGGATATATAACGTTATAGAAGTATATAATGTCCCCAACGAGAAGTACGGGCCGAAACGACCGGGATTTTGTAAAACATTACCAGCGACGGTCTAGATGTGTTAGGTTAGGTTATATTGCGATATAGACGTATATAATGTGCCCACCGAGAAGTAGGGGCCGACCCGACAGGAATGTTGGAAAATACTACATCCGAGATGTTAGGTTCCCTTAGGTTACGATATATAAGTTTATAGACTTATATAATGTACGCACCGAGACGTACGGGAAGACATGAACGGGATTCTGTGAAACATTACCAGCGAGGGTCTAGGTGGGTTATGTCAGGTTATATTGCGATATAGACGTATATAATGTGCCCACCGAGAAGTAGGGGCGGACCCGCCAGGAATGTTGGAAAATACTACAACCGAGATGTTAGGTTCCCTTAGGTTAGGATGTATAACGTTATAGACGTATATAATGTCCCCACCGAGAAGTACGGGCCGACACAACCAGGATTCTGTGAAACATTACCAGCGAGTGTCTAGGTGGGTTAGGTTAGGTTATATTACGATATGGACGTATATAATGTGCCCACCGAGAAGGAGTGGCCGGCCCGCCAGGAATGTTGGAAAATACTACAACCGAGATGTTAGGTTCCCTTAGGTTAGGATATATAAAGTTGTAGACGTGTATAATGTCCCCACCGAGAAGTACGGGCAGACACGACCGGGAGTCTGTAAAGCATTACCAACGAGGGTCTAGATGGGTTAGGTTAGGTCATATTGCGATATGGACGTATATAATGTGCCCACCGAGAAGTAGGGGCCGACCCGCCAGGAATGTTGGAAAATACTACATTCGAGAAGTTAGGTTCCCTTGGGATAGGATATATAACGTTATAGACGTATATAATGTCCCCACCGAGAAGTACGGGTCGACACGACCGGGATTTTGTAAAACATTACCAGCGACGGTCTAGATAGGTTAGGTTAGGTTATATTGCGATATAGACGTATATAATGTGCCCACCGAGAAGTAGGGGCCGACCCGCCAGGAATGTTGGAAAATACTACAACCGAGATGTTAGGTTCCCTTAGGTTAGGATATATAACGTTATAGACGTATATAATGTCCCCACCGAGAAGTACGGGCCGACACGACCGGGATTCTGTGAAACATTACCAGCGAGTGTCTAGGTGGGTTAGGTTAGGTTATATTACGATATGGACGTATATAATGTGCCCACCGAGAAGTAGGGGCTGGCCCGCCAGGAATGTTGGAAAATACTACATCCGAGATGATAGGTTCCCTTAGGTTAGGATATATAACGTTATAGAAGTATATAATGTCCCCAACGAGAAGTTCGGGCCGAAACGACCGGGATTTTGTAAAACATTACCAGCGACGGTCTAGATGGGTTAGGTTAGGTTATATTGCGATATAGACGTATATAATGTGCCCACCGAGAAGTAGGGGCCGGCCCGCCAGGAATGTTGGAAAATACTACATCCGAGATGTTAGGTTCCCTCAGGTTAGGATATATAATGTTATAGACGTATATAATGTCCCCACCGAGAAGTACGGGCAGACACGACCGGGATTTTGTAAACCATTACCAGCGAGTGTCTAGATTGGTTAGGTTAGGTTATATTGCGATATAGAAGTATATAATGTGCCCACCGAGAAGTAGGGGCCGACCCGCCAGGAATGTTAGAAAATACTACATCCGAGATGTTAGGTTCCCTTAGGTTAGGATATATAACGTTATAGACGTATATAATGTCCCCACCGAGAAGTACGGGCAGACACGACCGGGATTTTGTAAAACATTACCAGCGAGGGTCTAGATGGGTTAGGTTAGGTTATATTACGATATAGACGTATATAATGTGCCCACCGAGAAGTAGGGGCCGACCCGCCGGGAATGTTGGAAAATACTACATCCGAGATGTTAGGTGCCCTCAGGTTAGGATATATAATGTTATAGACGTATATAATGTCCCCACGGCAAAGTACGGGCCGACACGACCGGGATTTTGTAAAACATTACCAGCGAGGGTCTAGATGGGTTAGGTTATGTTATATTACGATATAGACGTATATAATGTGCCCACCGAGACGTAGGGGCCGACACGCCAGCAATGTTGGGAAATACTACATCCGAGGTGTTAGGTTCCCTTAGGTTAGGATATATAACGTTATAGACGTATATCATGTCCCCACCGAGAAGTACGGGCCCACACGACCGGAATTTTGTAAAGCATTACCAGCGAGGGTCTTGATGGGTTAGGTTAGGTTATATTACGATATGGACGTATATAATGTGCCCACCGAGAAGTAGGGGCTGGCCCGCCAGGAATGTTGGAAAATACTACATCCGAGATGATAGGTTCCCTTAGGTTAGGATATATAACGTTATAGAAGTATATAATGTCCCCAACGAGAAGTACGGGCAGACACGACCGGGATTTTGTAAAACATTACCAGCGAGTGTCTAGATTGGTTAGGTTAGGTTATATTGCGATATAGACGTATATAATGTGCCCACCGAGAAGTAGGGGCCGACCCGCCAGGAATGTTAGAAAATACTACATCCGAGATGTTAGGTTCCCTTAGGTTAGGATATATAACGTTATAGACGTATATAATGTCCCCACCGAGAAGTACGGGCAGACACGACCGGGATTTTGTAAAACATTACCAGCGAGGGTCTAGATGGGTTAGGTTAGGTTATATTACGATATAGACGTATATAATGTGCCCACCGAGAACTAGGGGCCGACCCGCCGGGAATGTTGGAAAATACTACATCCGAGATGTTAGGTGCCCTCAGGTTAGGATATATAATGTTATAGACGTATATAATGTCCCCACGGCAAAGTACGGGCCGACACGACCGGGATTTTGTAAAACATTACCAGCGAGGGTCTAGATGGGTTAGGTTAGGTTATATTACGATATGGACGTATATAATGTGCCCACCGACAAGTAGGTGCCGACCCGCCAGCAATGTTTGGAAATACTACATCCGAGATGTTAGGTTCCCTTAGGTTAGGATATATAACGTTATAGACGTATATAATGTCCCCACCGAGAAGTACGGGCCCACACGACTGGAATTTTGTAAAGCATTACCAGCGAGGGTCTTGATGGGTTAGGTTAGGTTATATTACGATATGGACGTATATAATGTGCCCACCGAGAAGTAGGGGCTGGCCCGCCAGGAATGTTGGAAAATACTACATCCGAGATGATAGGTTCCCTTAGGTTAGGATATATAACGTTATAGAAGTATATAATGCCCCCAACGAGAAGTACGGGCCGAAACGACCGGGATTTTGTAAAACATTACCAGCGACGGTCTAGATGGGTTAGGTTAGGTTATATTGCGATATAGACGTATATAATGTGCCCACCGAGAAGTAGGGGCCGACCCGACAGGAATGTTGGAAAATACTACATCCGAGATGTTAGGTTCCCTTAGGTTAGGATATATAACGTTATAGACGTATATAATGTCCCCACCGAGAAGTACGGGCAGACACGACCGGGAATCTGTAAAGCATTACCAGCGAGGGTCTAGATGGGTTAGGTTAGGTCATATTGCGATATAGACGTATATAATGTGCCCACCGAGAAGTAGGGGCCGACCTGCCAGGAATGTTGGAAAATACTACATCCGAGATGTTAAGTTCCCTTAGGTTAGGATATATAACGTTATAGACGTATATAATGTCCCCACCGAGACGTACGGGAAGACATGAACGGGATTCTGTGAAACATTACCAGCGAGGGTCTAGGTGGGTTATGTTAGGTTATATTGCGATATAGACGTATATAATGTGCCCACCGAGAAGTAGGGGCGGACCCGCCAGGAATGTTGGAAAATACTACAACCGAGATGTTAGGTTCCCTTAGGTTAGGATATATAACGTTGTAGACGTATATAATGTCCCCACCAAGAAGTACGGGCAGACACGACCGGGATTTTGTAAAACATTAACAGCGAGGTTCTAGGTGGGTTAGGTTAGGTTATATTACGATATGGACGTATATAATGTGCCCACCGAGAAGTAGGGGCCGACCCGCCGGGAATGTTGGAAAATACTACATCCGAGATGTTAGGTGCCCTCAGGTTAGGATATATAATGTTATAGACGTATATAATGTCCCCACGGCAAAGTACGGGCCGACACGACCGGGATTTTGTAAAACATTACCAGCGAGGGTCTAGATGGGTTAGGTTATGTTATATTACGATATAGACGTATATAATGTGCCCACCGAGACGTAGGGGCCGACACGCCAGCAATGTTGGGAACTACTACATCCGAGGTGTTAGGTTCCCTTAGGTTAGGATATATAACGTTATAGACGTATATCATGTCCCCACCGAGAAGTACGGGCCCACACGACCGGAATTTTGTAAAGCATTACCAGCGAGGGTCTTGATGGGTTAGGTTAGGTTATATTACGATATGGACGTATATAATGTGCCCACCGAGAAGTAGGGGCTGGCCCGCCAGGAATGTTGGAAAATACTACATCCGAGATGATAGGTTCCCTTAGGTTAGGATATATAACGTTATAGAAGTATATAATGTCCCCAACGAGAAGTACGGGCAGACACGACCGGGATTTTGTAAAACATTACCAGCGAGTGTCTAGATTGGTTAGGTTAGGTTATATTGCGATATAGACGTATATAATGTGCCCACCGAGAAGTAGGGGCCGACCCGCCAGGAATGTTAGAAAATACTACATCCGAGATGTTAGGTTCCCTTAGGTTAGGATATATAACGTTATAGACGTATATAATGTCCCCACCGAGAAGTACGGGCAGACACGACCGGGATTTTGTAAAACATTACCAGCGAGGGTCTAGATGGGTTAGGTTAGGTTATATTACGATATAGACGTATATAATGTGCCCACCGAGAAGTAGGGGCCGACCCGCCGGGAATGTTGGAAAATACTACATCCGAGATGTTAGGTGCCCTCAGGTTAGGATATATAATGTTATAGACGTATATAATGTCCCCACGGCAAAGTACGGGCCGACACGACCGGGATTTTGTAAAACATTACCAGCGAGGGTCTAGATGGGTTAGGTTAGGTTATATTACGATATAGACGTATATAATGTGCCCACCGAGACGTAGGGGCCGACCCGCCAGCAATGTTGGGAAATACTACATCCGAGGTGTTAGGCTCCCTTAGGTTAGGATATATAACGTTATAGACGTATATAATGTCCCCACCGAGAAGTACGGGCAGACACGACCGGGATTTTGTAAAACATTACCAGCGAGGGTCTTGATGGGTTAGGTTAGGTTATATTACGATATGGACGTATATAATGTGCCCACCGAGAAGTAGGGGCTGGCCCGCCAGGAATGTTGGAAAATACTACATCCGAGATGATAGGTTCCCTTAGGTTAGGATATATAACGTTATAGAAGTATATAATGTCCCCAACGAGAAGTACGGGCCGAAACGACCGGGATTTTGTAACATATTACCAGCGACGGTCTAGATGGGTTAGGTTAGGTTATATTGCGATATAGACGTATATAATGTGCCCACCGAGAAGTAGGGGCCGACCCGACAGGAATGTTGGAAAATACTACATCCGAGATGTTAGGTTCCCTTAGGTTAGGATATATAACGTTATAGACGTATATAATGTCCCCACCGAGAAGTACGGGCAGACACGACCGGGATTCTGTAAAGCATTACCAGCGAGGGTCTAGATGGGTTAGGTTAGGTCATATTGCGATATAGACGTATATAATGTGCCCACCGAGAAGTAGGGGCCGACCCGCCAGGAATGTTGGAAAATACTACATCCGAGATGTTAGGTTCCCTTAGGTTAGGATATATAACGTTATAGACGTATATAATGTCCCCACCGAGAAGTACGGTCCGACACGTCCGGGATTCTGTGAAACATTACCAGCGAGTGTCTAGGTGGGTTAGGTTAGGTTATATTACGATATGGACATATATAATGTGCCCACCGAGAAGTAGGGGCCGGCCCGCCAGGAATGTTGGAAGATACTACATCCGAGATGTTAGGTTCCCTTGGGTTAGGATATATAACGTTATAGACGTATATAATGACCCCACCGAGAAGTACGGGTCGACACGACCGGGATTTTGTAAAACATTACCAGCGACGGTCCAGATGGGTTAGGTTAGGTTATATTACGATATAGACGTATATAATGTGCCCACCGAGAAGTAGAGGCCGACCCGCCAGGAATGTTGGAAAATACTACATCCGAGATGTTAGGTACCCTCAGGTTAGGATATATAATGTTATAGACGTATATAATGTCCCCACGGCAAAGTACGGGCCGACACGACCGGGATTTTGTAAAACATTACCAGCGAGGGTCTAGATGGGTTAGGTTAGGTTATATTACGATATAGACGTATATAATGTGCCCACCGACAAGTAGGGGCCGACCCGCCAGCAATGTTGGGAAATACTACATCCGAGATGTTAGGTTCCCTTAGGTTAGGATATATAACGTTATAGACGTATATAATGTCCCCACCGAGAAGTACGGGCCCACACGACCGGAATTTTGTAAAGCATTACCAGCGAGGGTCTTGATGGGTTAGGTTAGGTTATATTACGATATGGACGTATATAATGTGCCCACCGAGAAGTAGGGTCTGGCCCGCCAGGAATGTTGGAAAATACTACATCCGAGATGATAGGTTCCCTTAGGTTAGGATATATAACGTTATAGAAGTATATAATGCCCCCAACGAGAAGTACGGGCCGAAACGACCGGGATTTTGTAAAACATTACCAGCGACGGTCTAGATGGGTTAGGTTAGGTTATATTGCGATATAGACGTATATAATGTGCCCACCGAGAAGTAGGGGCCGACCCGACAGGAATGTTGGAAAATACTACATCCGAGATGTTAGGTTCCCTTAGGTTAGGATATATAACGTTATAGACGTATATAATGTCCCCACCGAGAAGTACGGGCAGACACGACCGGGAATCTGTAAAGCATTACCAGCGAGGGTCTAGATGGGTTAGGTTAGGTCATATTGCGATATAGACGTATATAATGTGCCCACCGAGAAGTAGGGGCCGACCCGCCAGGAATGTTGGAAAATACTACATCCGAGATGTTAAGTTCCCTTAGGTTAGGATATATAACGTTATAGACGTATATAATGTCCCCACCGAGACGTACGGGAAGACATGAACGGGATTCTGTGAAACATTACCAGCGAGGGTCTAGGTGGGTTATGTTAGGTTATATTGCGATATAGACGTATATAATGTGCCCACCGAGAAGTAGGGGCGGACCCGCCAGGAATGTTGGAAAATACTACAACCGAGATGTTAGGTTCCCTTAGGTTAGGATATATAACGTTGTAGACGTATATAATGTCCCCACCAAGAAGTACGGGCAGACACGACCGGGATTTTGTAAAACATTAACAGCGAGGTTCTAGGTGGGTTAGGTTAGGTTATATTACGATATGGACGTATATAATGTGCCCACCGAGAAGTAGGGGCCGACCCGCCGGGAATGTTGGAAAATACTACATCCGAGATGTTAGGTGCCCTCAGGTTAGGATATATAATGTTATAGACGTATATAATGTCCCCACGGCAAAGTACGGGCCGACACGACCGGGATTTTGTAAAACATTACCAGCGAGGTTCTAGGTGGGTTAGGTTAGGTTATATTACGATATGGATGTATATAATGTGCCCACCGAGAAGTAGGGGCCGGCCCGCCAGGAATGTTGGAAAATACTACATCCGAGATGTTAGGTTCCCTTAGGTTAGGATATATAACGTTATAGACGTATATAGTGTCCCCACCGAGAAGTACGGGTCGACACGACCGGGATTTTGTAAAACATTACCAGCGACGGTCTAAATGGGTTAGGTTAGGTTATATTACGATATAGACGTATATAATGTGCCCACCGAGAAGTAGGGGCCGACCCGACAGGAATGTCGGAAAATACTACATCCGAGATGTTAGGTTCCCTTAGGTTAGGATATATAACGTTATAGACGAATATAATGTCCCCACCGAGAAGTACGGGCAGACACGACCGGGATTCTGTAAAGCATTACCAGCGAGGGTCTAGATGGGTTAGGTTAGGTCATATTGCGATATAGGCGTATATAATGTGCCCACCGAGAAGTAGGGGCCGACCCGCCAGGAATGTTGGAAAATACTACATCCGAGATGTTAGGTGCCCTCAGGTTAGGATATATAATGTTATAGACGTATATAATGTCCCCACCGAGAAGTACGGGTCGACACGACCGGGATTTTGTAAAACATTACCAGCGACGGTCTAGATGGGTTAGGTTGGGTTATATTACGATATAGACGTATATAATGTGCCCACCGAGAAGTAGGGGCCGACCCGCCAGGAATGTTGGAAAATACTAGATCCGAGATGTTAGGTTCCCTTAGGTTAGGATATATAAATTTTTAGACGTATATAATGTACGCACCGAGGCGTACGGGAAGACATGAGCGGGATTCTGTGAAACATTACCAGCGAGGGTCTAGGCGGGTTAGGTTAGGTTATATTACGTTAAAGACGTATATAATGTTCCCAGCAAGAAGTAGGGGCCAACCCGCCAGAAATGTTGGAAAATACTACATCCGAGATGTTAGGTTCCCTTAGGTTAGGATATATAACGTTATAGACGTATATAGTGTCCCCACCGAGAAGTACGGGTCGACATGACCGGGATTTTGTAAAACATTACCAGCGACGGTCTAAATGGGTTAGGTTAGGTTATATTACGATATAGACGTATATAATGTGCCCACCGAGAAGTAGGGGCCGACCCGACAGGAATGTTGGAAAATACTACATCCGAGATGTTAGGTTCCCTTAGGTTAGGATATATAACGTTATAGACGTATATAATGTCCCCACCGCGAAGTACGGGCAGACACGACCGGGATTCTATAAAGCATTACCAGCGAGGGTCTAGATGGGTTAGGTTAGGTCATATTGCAATATAGGCGTATATAATGTGCCCACCGAGAAGTAGGGGCCGACCCGCCAGGAATGTTGGAACATACTACATCCGACATGTTAGGTTCCCTTAGGTTAGGATATATAACGTTATAGACGTATATAATGTCCCCACCGAGACGTACGGGAAGACATGAACGGGATTCTGTGAAACATTACCAGCGACGGTCCAGATGGGTTAGGTTAGGTTATATTACGATATAGACGTATATAATGTGCCCACCGAGAAGTAGGGGCCGACCCGCCAGGAATGTTGGAAAATACTACATCCGAGATGTTAGGTTCCCTTAGGTTAGGATATATAACGTTATAGACGTATATAATGTCCCCACCGAGAAGTACGGGCCGACACAACCGGGATTCTGTGAAACATTACCAGCGAGTGTCTAGGTGGGTTAGGTTAGGTTATATGACGATATGGACGTATATAATGTGCCCACCGAGAAGTAGTGGCCGGCCCGCCAGGAATGTTGGAAAATACTACAACCGAGATGTTAGGTTCCCTTGGGTTAGGATATATAACGTTATAGACGTATATAATGTCCCCACCGAGAAGTACGGGTCGACACGACCGGGATTTTGTAAAACATTACCAGCGACGGTCTAGATGGGTTAGGTTAGGTTATATTGCGATATAGACGTATATAATGTGCCCACCGAGAAGTAGGGGCCGACCCGACAGGAATGATGGAAAATACTACATCCGAGATGTTAGGTTCCCTTAGGTTAGGATATATAACGTTATAGACGTATATAATATCCCCACCGAGAAGTACGGGCAGACACGACCGGGAATCTGTAAAGCATTACCAGCGAGGGTCTAGATGGGTTAGGTTAGGTCATATTGCGATATAGACGTATATAATGTGCCCACCGAGAAGTAGGGGCCGACCCGCCAGGAATGTTGGAAAATAATACATCCGAGATGTTAAGTTCCCTTAGGTTAGGATATATAACGTTATAGACGTATATAATGTCCCCACCGAGACGTACGGGAAGACATGAACGGGATTCTGTGAAACATTACCAGCGAGGGTCTAGGTGGGTTATGTTAGGTTATATTGCGATATAGACGTATATAATGTGCCCACCGAGAAGTAGGGGCGGACCCGCCAGGAATGTTGGAAAATACTACAACCGAGATGTTAGGTTCCCTTAGGTTAGGATATATAACGTTGTAGACGTATATAATGTCCCCACCAAGAAGTACGGGCAGACACGACCGGGATTTTGTAAAACATTAACAGCGAGGTTCTAGGTGGGTTAGGTTAGGTTATATTACGATATGGACGTATATAATGTGCCCACCGAGAAGTAGGGGCCGGCCCGCCAGGAATGTTGGAAAATACTACATCCGAGATGTTAGGTTCCCTTAGGTTAGGATATATAAGTTTATAGACGTATATAATGTACGCACCGAGACGTACGGGAAGACATGAACGGGATTCTGTGAAACATTAACAGCGAGGTTCTAGGTGGGTTAGGTTAGGTTATATTACGATATGGACGTATATAATGTGCCCACCGAGAAGTAGGGGCCGGCCCGCCAGGAATGTTGGAAAATACTACATCCGAGATGTTAGGTTCCCTTAGGTTAGGATATATAACGTTATAAACGTATATAATGTCCCCACCGAGAAGTACGGGCCGACACAACCGGGATTCTGTGAAACATTACCAGCGAGTGTCTAGGTGGGTTAGGTTAGGTTATATGACGATATGGACGTATATAATGTGCCCACCGAGAAGTAGTGGCCGGCCCGCCAGGAATGTTGGAAAATACTACAACCGAGATGTTAGGTTCCCTTGGGTTAGAATATATAACGTTATAGACGTATATAATGTCCCCACCGAGAAGTACGGGTCGACACGACCGGGATTTTGTAAAACATTACCAGCGACGGTCTAGATGGGTTAGGTTAGGTTATATTGCGATATAGACGTATATAATGTGCCCACGGAGAAGTAGGGGCCGACCCGCCAGGAATGTTGGAAAATACTACATCCGAGATGTTAGGTTCCCTTAGGTTAGGATATATAACGTTATAGACGTATATAATGTCCCCACCGAGAAGTACGGGCCGACACAACCGGGATTCTGTGAAACATTACCAGCGAGTGTCTAGGTGGGTTAGGTTAGGTTATATGACGATATGGACGTATATAATGTGCCCACCGAGAAGTAGTGGCCGGCCCGCCAGGAATGTTGGAAAATACTACAACCGAGATGTTAGGTTCCCTTGGGTTAGGATATATAACGTTATAGACGTATATAATGTCCCCACCGAGAAGTACGGGTCGACACGACCGGGATTTTGTAAAACATTACCAGCGACGGTCTAGATGGGTTAGGTTAGGTTATATTGCGATATAGACGTATATAATGTGCCCACGGAGAAGTAGGGGCCGACCCGCCAGGAATGTTGGAAAATACTACATGCGAGATGTTAGGTTCCCTTAGGTTAGGATATATAATGTTATAGACGTATATAATGTCCCCACCGAGAAGTACGGGCAGACACGACCGGGATTTTGTAAAACATTACCAGCGAGGGTCTAGATGGGTTAGGTTAGGTTATATTACGATATAGACGTATATAATGTGCCCACCGAGAAGTAGGGGCCGACCCGCCAGGAATGTTGGAAAATACTACATCCGAGATGTTAGGTTCCCTTGGGTTAGGATATATAACGTTATAGACGTATATAATGTCCCCACCGAGAAGTACGGGCCGACACGACCGGAATTTTGTAAAGCATTACCAGCGAGGGTCTTGATGGGTTAGGTTAGGTTATATTACGATATGGACGTATATAATGTGCCCACCGAGAAGTAGGGGCTGGCCCGCCAGGAATGTTGGAAAATACTACATCCGAGATGATAGGTTCCCTTAGGTTAGGATATATAACGTTATAGAAGTATATAATGTCCCCAACGAGAAGTACGGGCAGACACGACCGGGAGTCTGTAAAGCATTACCAGCGACGGTCTAGATGGGTTAGGTTAGGTTATATTGCGATATAGACGTATATAATGTGCCCACCGAGAAGTAGGGGCCGACCCGCCAGGAATGTTGGAAAATACTACATCCGAGATGTTAGGTTCCCTTAGGTTAGGATATATAACGTTATAGACGTATATAATGTCCCCACCGAGACGTACGGGAAGACATGAACGGGATTCTGTGAAACATTACCAGCGAGGGTCTAGGTGGGTTATGTTAGGTTATATTGCGATATAGACGTATATAATGTGCCCCCCGAGAAGTAGGGGCGGACCCGCCAGGAATGTTGGAAAATACTACAGACGAGATGTTAGGTTCCCTTAGGTTAGGATATATAACGTTGTAGACGTATATAATGTCCCCACCGAGAAGTACGGGCAGACACGACCGGGATTTTGTAAAACATTACCAGCGAGGGTCTAGATGGGTTAGGTTAGGTTATATTACGATATAGACGTATATAATGTGCCCACCGAGAAGTAGGGGCCGACCCGCCAGGAATGTTGGAAAATACTACATCCGAGATGTTAGGTTCCCTTAGGTTAGGATATATAACGTTATAGACGTATATAATGTCCCCACCGCGAAGTACGGGCAGACACGACCGGGATTTTGTAAAACATTACCAGCGAGGGTCTAGATGGGTTAGGTTAGGTTATATTACGATATAGACGTATATAATGTGCCCACCGAGAAGTAGGGGCCGACCCGCCAGGAATGTTGGAAAATACTACATCCGAGATGTTAGGTTCCCTTGGGTTAGGATATATAACGTTATAGACGTATATAATGACCCCACCGAGAAGTACGGGTCGACACGACCGGGATTCTGTGAAACATTACCAGCGAGGGTCTAGGCGGGTTAGGTTAGGTTATATTACGTTATAGACGTATATAATGTTCCCAGCAAGAAGTAGGGGCCAACCCGCCAGAAATGTTGGAAAATACTACATCCGAGATGTTAGGTTCCCTTAGGTTAGGATATATAACGTTATAGACGTATATAGTGTCCCCACCGAGAAGTACGGGTCGACACGACCGGGATTTTGTAAAACATTACCAGCGAGGGTCTAGATGGGTTAGGTTAGGTTATATTACGATATAGACGTATATAATGTGCCCACCGAGAAGTAGGGGCCGACCCGCCAGGAATGTTGGAAAATACTACATCCGAGATGTTAGGTTCCCTTGGGTTAGGATATATAACGTTATAGACGTATATAATGACCCCACCGAGAAGTACGGGTCGACACGACCGGGATTCTGTGAAACATTACCAGCGAGGGTCTAGGCGGGTTAGGTTAGGTTATATTACGTTATAGACGTATATAATGTTCCCAGCAAGAAGTAGGGGCCAACCCGCCAGAAATGTTGGAAAATACTACATCCGAGATGTTAGGTTCCCTTAGGTTAGGATATATAACGTTATAGACGTATATAGTGTCCCCACCGAGAAGTACGGGTCGACACGACCGGGATTTTGTAAAACATTACCAGCGACGGTCTAAATGGGTTAGGTTAGGTTATATTACGATATAGACGTATATAATGTGCCCACCGAGAAGTAGGGGCCGACCCGACAGGAATGTTGGAAAATACTACATCCGAGATGTTAGGTTCCCTTAGGTTAGGATATTTAATGTTATAGACGTATATAATGTCCCCACCGAGAAGTACGGGCCGACACGACCGGAATTTTGTAAAGCATTACCAGCGAGGGTCTTGATGGGTTAGGTTAGGTTATATTACGATATGGACGTATATAATGTGCCCACCGAGAAGTAGGGGCTGGCCCGCCAGGAATGATGGAAAATACTACATCCGAGATGTTAGGTTCCCTTAGGTTAGGATATATAACGTTATAGACGTATATAATATCCCCACCGAGAAGTACGGGCAGACACGACCGGGAATCTGTAAAGCATTACCAGCGAGGGTCTAGATGGGTTAGGTTAGGTCATATTGCGATATATACGTATATAATGTGCCCACCGAGAAGTAGGGGCCGACCCGCCAGGAATGTTGGAAAATACTACATCCGAGATGTTAAGTTCCCTTAGGTTAGGATATATAACGTTATAGACGTATATAATGTCCCCACCGAGACGTACGGGAAGACATGAACGGGATTCTGTGAAACATTACCAGCGAGGGTCTAGGTGGGTTATGTTAGGTTATATTGCGATATAGACGTATATAATGTGGCCACCGAGAAGTAGGGGCGGACCCGCCAGGAATGTTGGAAAATACTACAACCGAGATGTTAGGTTCCCTTAGGTTAGGATATATAACGTTGTAGACGTATATAATGTCCCCACCAAGAAGTACGGGCAGACACGACCGGGATTTTGTAAAACATTAACAGCGAGGTTCTAGGTGGGTTAGGTTAGGTTATATTACGATATGGACGTATATAATGTGCCCACCGAGAAGTAGGGGCCGGCCCGCCAGGAATGTTGGAAAATACTACATCCGAGATGTTAGGTTCCCTTAGGTTAGGATATATAAGTTTATAGACGTATATAATGTACGCACCGAGACGTACGGGAAGACATGAACGGGATTCTGTGAAACATTAACAGCGAGGTTCTAGGTGGGTTAGGTTAGGTTATATTACGATATGGACGTATATAATGTGCCCACCGAGAAGTAGGGGCCGGCCCGCCAGGAATGTTGGAAAATACTACATCCGAGATGTTAGGTTCCCTTAGGTTAGGATATATAACGTTATAGACGTATATAATGTCCCCACCGAGAAGTACGGGCCGACACAACCGGGATTCTGTGAAACATTACCAGCGAGTGTCTAGGTGGGTTAGGTTAGGTTATATGACGATATGGACGTATATAATGTGCCCACCGAGAAGTAGTGGCCGGCCCGCCAGGAATGTTGGAAAATACTACAACCGAGATGTTAGGTTCCCTTGGGTTAGAATATATAACGTTATAGACGTATATAATGTCCCCACCGAGAAGTACGGGTCGACACGACCGGGATTTTGTAAAACATTACCAGCGACGGTCTAGATGGGTTAGGTTAGGTTATATTGCGATATAGACGTATATAATGTGCCCACGGAGAAGTAGGGGCCGACCCGCCAGGAATGTTGGAAAATACTACATCCGAGATGTTAGGTTCCCTTAGGTTAGGATATATAACGTTATAGACGTATATAATGTCCCCACCGAGAAGTACGGGCCGACACAACCGGGATTCTGTGAAACATTACCAGCGAGTGTCTAGGTGGGTTAGGTTAGGTTATATGACGATATGGACGTATATAATGTGCCCACCGAGAAGTAGTGGCCGGCCCGCCAGGAATGTTGGAAAATACTACAACCGAGATGTTAGGTTCCCTTGGGTTAGGATATATAACGTTATAGACGTATATAATGTCCCCACCGAGAAGTACGGGTCGACACGACCGGGATTTTGTAAAACATTACCAGCGACGGTCTAGATGGGTTAGGTTAGGTTATATTGCGATATAGACGTATATAATGTGCCCACGGAGAAGTAGGGGCCGACCCGCCAGGAATGTTGGAAAATACTACATCCGAGATGTTAGGTTCCCTCAGGTTAGGATATATAATGTTATAGACGTATATAATGTCCCCACCGAGAAGTACGGGCAGACACGACCGGGATTTTGTAAAACATTACCAGCGAGGGTCTAGATGGGTTAGGTTAGGTTATATTACGATATAGACGTATATAATGTGCCCACCGAGAAGTAGGGGCCGACCCGCCAGGAATGTTGGAAAATACTACATCCGAGATGTTAGGTTCCCTTGGGTTAGGATATATAACGTTATAGACGTGTATAATGTCCCCACCGAGAAGTACGGGCCGACACGACCGGAATTTTGTAAAGCATTACCAGCGAGGGTCTTGATGGGTTAGGTTAGGTTATATTACGATATGGACGTATATAATGTGCCCACCGAGAAGTAGGGGCTGGCCCGCCAGGAATGTTGGAAAATACTACATCCGAGATGATAGGTTCCCTTAGGTTAGGATATATAACGTTATAGAAGTATATAATGTCCCCAACGAGAAGTACGGGCAGACACGACCGGGAGTCTGTAAAGCATTACCAGCGACGGTCTAGATGGGTTAGGTTAGGTTATATTGCGATATAGACGTATATAATGTGCCCACCGAGAAGTAGGGGCCGACCCGACAGGAATGTTGGAAAATACTACATCCGAGATGTTAGGTTCCCTTAGGTTAGGATATATAACATTATAGACGTATATAATGTCCCCACCGAGAAGTACGGGCAGACACGACCGGGAATCTGTAAAGCATTACCAGCGAGGGTCTAGATGGGTTAGGTTAGGTCATATTGCGATATAGACGTATATAATGTGCCCACCGAGAAGTAGGGGCCGACCCGCCAGGAATGTTGGAAAATACTACATCCGAGATGTTAGGTTCCCTTAGGTTAGGATATATAACGTTATAGACGTATATAATGTCCCCACCGAGACGTACGGGAAGACATGAACGGGATTCTGTGAAACATTACCAGCGAGGGTCTAGGTGGGTTATGTTAGGTTATATTGCGATATAGACGTATATAATGTGCCCCCCGAGAAGTAGGGGCGGACCCGCCAGGAATGTTGGAAAATACTACAGACGAGATGTTAGGTTCCCTTAGGTTAGGATATATAACGTTGTAGACGTATATAATGTCCCCACCGAGAAGTACGGGCAGACACGACCGGGATTTTGTAAAACATTACCAGCGAGGGTCTAGATGGGTTAGGTTAGGTTATATTACGATATAGACGTATATAATGTGCCCACCGAGAAGTAGGGGCCGACCCGCCAGGAATGTTGGAAAATACTACATCCGAGATGTTAGGTTCCCTTAGGTTAGGATATATAACGTTATAGACGTATATAATGTCCCCACCGCGAAGTACGGGCAGACACGACCGGGATTTTGTAAAACATTACCAGCGAGGGTCTAGATGGGTTAGGTTAGGTTATATTACGATATAGACGTATATAATGTGCCCACCGAGAAGTAGGGGCCGACCCGCCAGGAATGTTGGAAAATACTACATCCGAGATGTTAGGTTCCCTTGGGTTAGGATATATAACGTTATAGACGTATATAATGACCCCACCGAGAAGTACGGGTCGACACGACCGGGATTCTGTGAAACATTACCAGCGAGGGTCTAGGCGGGTTAGGTTAGGTTATATTACGTTATAGACGTATATAATGTTCCCAGCAAGAAGTAGGGGCCAACCCGCCAGAAATGTTGGAAAATACTACATCCGAGATGTTAGGTTCCCTTAGGTTAGGATATATAACGTTATAGACGTATATAGTGTCCCCACCGAGAAGTACGGGTCGACACGACCGGGATTTTGTAAAACATTACCAGCGACGGTCTAAATGGGTTAGGTTAGGTTATATTACGATATAGACGTATATAATGTGCCCACCGAGAAGTAGGGGCCGACCCGACAGGAATGTTGGAAAATACTACATCCGAGATGTTAGGTTCCCTTAGGTTAGGATATTTAATGTTATAGACGTATATAATGTCCCCACCGAGAAGTACGGGTCGACACGACCGGGATTTTGTAAAACATTACCAGCGACGTTCTAGATGGGTTAGGTTGGGTTATATTACGATATAGACGTATATAATGTGCCCACCGAGAAGTAGGGGCCGACCCGCCAGGAATGTTGGAAAATACTACATCCGAGATGTTAGGTTCCCTTAGGTTAGGATATATAAATTTTTAGACGTATATAATGTACGCACCGAGGCGTACGGGAAGACATGAGCGGGATTCTGTGAAACATTACCAGCGAGGGTCTAGGCGGGTTAGGTTAGGTTATATTACGTTATAGACGTATATAATGTTCCCAGCAAGAAGTAGGGGCCAACCCGCCAGAAATGTTGGAAAATACTACACCCGAGATGTTAGGTTCCCTTAGGTTAGGATATATAACGTTATAGACGTATATAGTGTCCCCACCGAGAAGTACGGGTCGACACGACCGGGATTTTGTAAAACATTACCAGCGACGGTCTAAATGGGTTAGGTTAGGTTATATTACGATATAGACGTATATAATGTGCCCACCGAGAAGTAGGGGCCGACCCGACAGGAATGTTGGAAAATACTACATCCGAGATGTTAGGTTCCCTTAGGTTAGGATATATAACGTTATAGACGTATATAATGTCCCCACCGAGAAGTACGGGCAGACATGACCGGGATTCTGTGAAACATTACCAGCGAGGGTCTAGATGGGTTAGGTTAGGTCATATTGCGATATAGGCGTATATAATGTGCCCACCGAGAAGTAGGGGCCGACCCGCCAGGAATGTTGGAAAATACTACATCCGAGATGTTAGGTTCCCTTGGGTTAGGATATATAACGTTATAGACGTATATAATGTCCCCACCGAGAAGTACGGGCCGACACGACCGGAATTTTGTAAAGCATTACCAGCGAGGGTCTTGATGGGTTAGGTTAGGTTATATTACGATATAGACGTATATAATGTGCCCACCGAGAAGTAGGGCCGACCCGACAGGAATGTTGGAAAATACTACATCCGAGATGATAGGTTCCCTTAGGTTAGGATATATAACGTTATAGACGTATATAATGTCCCCACCGAGAAGTACGGGCAGACACGACCGGGATTCTGTAAAGCATTACCAGCGAGGGTCTAGATGGGTTAGGTTAGGTCATATTGCGATATAGGCGTATATAATGTGCCCACCGAGAAGTAGGGGCCGACCCGCCAGGAATGTTGGAAAATACTACATCCGATATGTTAGGTTCCCTTAGGTTAGGATATATAACGTTATAGACGTATATAATGTCCCCACCGAGAAGTACGGGCCGACACGACCGGGATTCTGTGAAACATTACCAGCGAGTGTCTAGGTGGGTTAGGTTAGGTTATATTACGATATGGACATATATAATGTGCCCACCGAGAAGTAGGGGCCGGCCCGCCAGGAATGTTGGAAAATACTACATCCGAGATGTTAGGTTCCCTTGGGTTAGGATATATAACGTTATAGACGTATATAATGTCCCCACCGAGAAGTACGGGCCGACACGACCGGAATTTTGTAAAGCATTACCAGCGAGGGTCTTGATGGGTTAGGTTAGGTTATATTACGATATGGACGTATATAATGTGCCCACCGAGAAGTAGGGGCTGGCCCGCCAGGAATGTTGGAAAATACTACATCCGAGATGATAGGTTCCCTTAGGTTAGGATATATAACGTTATAGAAGTATATAATGTCCCCAACGAGAAGTACGGGCAGACACGACCGGGAGTCTGTAAAGCATTACCAGCGACGGTCTAGATGGGTTAGGTTAGGTTATATTGCGATATAGACGTATATAATGTGCCCACCGAGAAGTAGGGGCCGACCCGACAGGAATGTTGGAAAATACTACATCCGAGATGTTAGGTTCCCTTAGGTTAGGATATATAACATTATAGACGTATATAATGTCCCCACCGAGAAGTACGGGCAGACACGACCGGGAATCTGTAAAGCATTACCAGCGAGGGTCTAGATGGGTTAGGTTAGGTCATATTGCGATATAGACGTATATAATGTGCCCACCGAGAAGTAGGGGCCGACCCGCCAGGAATGTTGGAAAATACTACATCCGAGATGTTAGGTTCCCTTAGGTTAGGATATATAACGTTATAGACGTATATAATGTCCCCACCGAGACGTACGGGAAGACATGAACGGGATTCTGTGAAACATTACCAGCGAGGGTCTAGGTGGGTTATGTTAGGTTATATTGCGATATAGACGTATATAATGTGCCCACCGAGAAGTAGGGGCGGACCCGCCAGGAATGTTGGAAAATACTACAACCGAGATGTTAGGTTCCCTTAGGTTAGGATATATAACGTTGTAGACGTATATAATGTCCCCACCGAGAAGTACGGGCAGACACGACCGGGATTTTGTAAAACATTACCAGCGAGGTTCTAGATGGGTTAGGTTAGGTTATATTACGATATAGACGTATATAATGTGCCCACCGAGAAGTAGGGGCCGACCCGCCAGGAATGTTGGAAAATACTACATCCGAGATGTTAGGTTCCCTTAGGTTAGGATATATAACGTTATAGACGTATATAATGTCCCCACCGAGAAGTACGGGCAGACACGACCGGGATTCTGTAAAGCATTACCAGCGAGGGTCTAGATGGGTTAGGTTAGGTCATATTGCGATATAGGCGTATATAATGTGCCCACCGAGAAGTAGGGGCCGACCCGCCAGGAATGTTGGAAAATACTACATCCGATATGTTAGGTTCCCTTAGGTTAGGATATATAACGTTATAGACGTATATAATGTCCCCACCGAGAAGTACGGGCCGACACGACCGGGATTCTGTGAAACATTACCAGCGAGTGTCTAGGTGGGTTAGGTTAGGTTATATTACGATATGGACATATATAATGTGTCCACCGAGAAGTAGGGGCCGGCCCGCCAGGAATGTTGGAAAATACTACATCCGAGATGTTAGGTTCCCTTGGGTTAGGATATATAACGTTATAGACGTATATAATGTCCCCACCGAGAAGTACGGGCCGACACGACCGGAATTTTGTAAAGCATTACCAGCGAGGGTCTTGATGGGTTAGGTTAGGTTATATTACGATATGGACGTATATAATGTGCCCACCGAGAAGTAGGGGCTGGCCCCCCCAGGAATGTTGGAAAATACTACATCCGAGATGATAGGTTCTCTTAGGTTAGGATATATAACGTTATAGAAGTATATAATGTCCCCAACGAGAAGTACGGGCAGACACGACCGGGAGTCTGTAAAGCATTACCAGCGACGGTCTAGATGGGTTAGGTTAGGTTATATTGCGATATAGACGTATATAATGTGCCCACCGAGAAGTAGGGGCCGACCCGACAGGAATGTTGGAAAATACTACATCCGAGATGTTAGGTTCCCTTAGGTTAGGATATATAACATTATAGACGTATATAATGTCCCCACCGAGAAGTACGGGCAGACACGACCGGGAATCTGTAAAGCATTACCAGCGAGGGTCTAGATGGGTTAGGTTAGGTCATATTGCGATATAGACGTATATAATGTGCCCACCGAGAAGTAGGGGCCGACCCGCCAGGAATGTTGGAAAATACTACATCCGAGATGTTAGGTTCCCTTAGGTTAGGATATATAACGTTATAGACGTATATAATGTCCCCACCGAGACGTACGGGAAGACATGAACGGGATTCTGTGAAACATTACCAGCGAGGGTCTAGGTGGGTTATGTTAGGTTATATTGCGATATAGACGTATATAATGTGCCCACCGAGAAGTAGGGGCGGACCCGCCAGGAATGTTGGAAAATACTACAACCGAGATGTTAGGTTCCCTTAGGTTAGGATATATAACGTTGTAGACGTATATAATGTTCCCACCGAGAAGTACGGGCAGACACGACCGGGATTTTGTAAAACATTACCAGCGAGGGTCTAGATGGGTTAGGTTAGGTTATATTACGATATAGACGTATATAATGTGCCCACCGAGAAGTAGGGGCCGGCCCGCCAGGAATGTTGGAAAATACTACATCCGAGATGTTAGGTTCCCTTGGGTTAGGATATATAACGTTATAGACGTATATAATGTCCCCACCGAGAAGTACGGGCCGACACGACCGGAATTTTGTAAAGCATTACCAGCGAGGGTCTTGATGGGTTAGGTTAGGTTATATTACGATATAGACGTATATAATGTGCCCACCGAGAAGTAGGGGCCGACCCGACAGGAATGTTGGAAAATACTACATCCGAGATGATAGGTTCCCTTAGGTTAGGATATATAACGTTATAGACGTATATAATGTCCCCACCGAGAAGTACGGGCAGACACGACCGGAATTTTGTAAAGCATTACCAGCGAGGGTCTTGATGGGTTAGGTTAGGTTATATTACGATATGGACGTATATAATGTGCCCACCGAGAAGTAGGGGCTGGCCCCCCCAGGAATGTTGGAAAATACTACATCCGAGATGATAGGTTCTCTTAGGTTAGGATATATAACGTTATAGAAGTATATAATGTCCCCAACGAGAAGTACGGGCAGACACGACCGGGAGTCTGTAAAGCATTACCAGCGACGGTCTAGATGGGTTAGGTTAGGTTATATTGCGATATAGACGTATATAATGTGCCCACCGAGAAGTAGGGGCCGACCCGACAGGAATGTTGGAAAATACTACATCCGAGATGTTAGGTTCCCTTAGGTTAGGATATATAACATTATAGACGTATATAATGTCCCCACCGAGAAGTACGGGCAGACACGACCGGGAATCTGTAAAGCATTACCAGCGAGGGTCTAGATGGGTTAGGTTAGGTCATATTGCGATATAGACGTATATAATGTGCCCACCGAGAAGTAGGGGCCGACCCGCCAGGAATGTTGGAAAATACTACATCCGAGATGTTAGGTTCCCTTAGGTTAGGATATATAACGTTATAGACGTATATAATGTCCCCACCGAGACGTACGGGAAGACATGAACGGGATTCTGTGAAACATTACCAGCGAGGGTCTAGGTGGGTTATGTTAGGTTATATTGCGATATAGACGTATATAATGTGCCCACCGAGAAGTAGGGGCGGACCCGCCAGGAATGTTGGAAAATACTACAACCGAGATGTTAGGTTCCCTTAGGTTAGGATATATAACGTTGTAGACGTATATAATGTCCCCACCGAGAAGTACGGGCAGACACGACCGGGATTTTGTAAAACATTACCAGCGAGGGTCTAGATGGGTTAGGTTAGGTTATATTACGATATAGACGTATATAATGTGCCCACCGAGAAGTAGGGGCCGGCCCGCCAGGAATGTTGGAAAATACTACATCCGAGATGTTAGGTTCCCTTGGGTTAGGATATATAACGTTATAGACGTATATAATGTCCCCACCGAGAAGTACGGGCCGACACGACCGGAATTTTGTAAAGCATTACCAGCGAGGGTCTTGATGGGTTAGGTTAGGTTATATTACGATATAGACGTATATAATGTGCCCACCGAGAAGTAGGGGCCGACCCGACAGGAATGTTGGAAAATACTACATCCGAGATGATAGGTTCCCTTAGGTTAGGATATATAACGTTATAGACGTATATAATGTCCCCACCGAGAAGTACGGGCAGACACGACCGGGATTCTGTAAAGCATTACCAGCGAGGGTCTAGATGGGTTAGGTTAGGTCATATTGCGATATAGGCGTATATAATGTGCCCACCGAGAAGTAGGGGCCGACCCGCCAGGAATGTTGGAAAATACTACATCCGATATGTTAGGTTCCCTTAGGTTAGGATATATAACGTTATAGACGTATATAATGTCCCCACCGAGAAGTACGGGCCGACACGACCGGGATTCTGTGAAACATTACCAGCGAGTGTCTAGGTGGGTTAGGTTAGGTTATATTACGATATGGACATATATAATGTGTCCACCGAGAAGTAGGGGCCGGCCCGCCAGGAATGTTGGAAAATACTACATCCGAGATGTTAGGTTCCCTTGGGTTAGGATATATAACGTTATAGACGTATATAATGTCCCCACCGAGAAGTACGGGCCGACACGACCGGAATTTTGTAAAGCATTACCAGCGAGGGTCTTGATGGGTTAGGTTAGGTTATATTACGATATGGACGTATATAATGTGCCCACCGAGAAGTAGGGGCTGGCCCCCCCAGGAATGTTGGAAAATACTACATCCGAGATGATAGGTTCCCTTAGGTTAGGATATATAACGTTATAGAAGTATATAATGTCCCCAACGAGAAGTACGGGCAGACACGACCGGGAGTCTGTAAAGCATTACCAGCGACGGTCTAGATGGGTTAGGTTAGGTTATATTGCGATATAGACGTATATAATGTGCCCACCGAGAAGTAGGGGCCGACCCGACAGGAATGTTGGAAAATACTACATCCGAGATGTTAGGTTCCCTTAGGTTAGGATATATAACATTATAGACGTATATAATGTCCCCACCGAGAAGTACGGGCAGACACGACCGGGAATCTGTAAAGCATTACCAGCGAGGGTCTAGATGGGTTAGGTTAGGTCATATTGCGATATAGACGTATATAATGTGCCCACCGAGAAGTAGGGGCCGACCCGCCAGGAATGTTGGAAAATACTACATCCGAGATGTTAGGTTCCCTTAGGTTAGGATATATAACGTTATAGACGTATATAATGTCCCCACCGAGACGTACGGGAAGACATGAACGGGATTCTGTGAAACATTACCAGCGAGGGTCTAGGTGGGTTATGTTAGGTTATATTGCGATATAGACGTATATAATGTGCCCACCGAGAAGTAGGGGCGGACCCGCCAGGAATGTGGGAAAATACTACAACCGAGATGTTAGGTTCCCTTAGGTTAGGATATATAACGTTGTAGACGTATATAATGTCCCCACCGAGAAGTACGGGCAGACACGACCGGGATTTTGTAAAACATTACCAGCGAGGGTCTAGATGGGTTAGGTTAGGTTATATTACGATATAGACGTATATAATGTGCCCACCGAGAAGTAGGGGCCGACCCGCCAGGATTGTTGGAAAATACTACATCCGAGATGTTAGGTTCCCTTAGGTTAGGATATATAACGTTATAGACGTATATAATGTCCCCACCGCGAAGTACGGGCAGACACGACCGGGAATCTGTAAAGCATTACGAGCGAGGGTCTAGATGGGTTAGGTTAGGTCATATTGCGATATAGACGTATATAATGTGCCCACCGAGAAGTAGGGGCCGACCCGCCAGGAATGTTGGAAAATACTACATCCGAGATGTTAGGTTCCCTTGGGTTAGGATATATAACGTTATAGACGTATATAATGACCCCACCGAGAAGTACGGGTCGACACGACCGGGATTCTGTGAAACATTACCAGCGAGGGTCTAGGCGGGTTAGGTTAGGTTATATTACGTTATAGACGTATATAATGTTCCCAGCAAGAAGTAGGGGCCAACCCGCCAGAAATGTTGGAAAATACTACATCCGAGATGTTAGGTTCCCTTAGGTTAGTATATATAACGTTATAGACGTATATAGTGTCCCCACCGAGAAGTACGGGTCGACACGACCGGGATTTTGTAAAACATTACCAGCGACGGTCTAAATGGGTTAGGTTAGGTTATATTACGATATAGACGTATATAATGTGCCCACCGAGAAGTAGGGGCCGACCCGACAGGAATGTTGGAAAATACTATATCCGAGATGTTAGGTTCCCTTAGGTTAGGATATATAACGTTATAGACGTATATAATGTCCCCACCGAGAAGTACGGGCAGAAACGACCGGGATTCTGTAAAGCATTACCAGCGAGGGTCTAGATGGGTTAGGTTAGGTCATATTGCGATATAGACGTATATAATGTGCCCACCGAGAAGTAGGGGCCGACCCGACAGGAATGTTGGAAAATACTACATCCGAGATGTTAGGTTCCCTTAGGTTAGGATATATAACGTTATAGCAGTATATAATGTCCCCACCGAGAAGTACGGCCAGACACGACCGGGATTCTGTAAAGCATTACCAGCGAGGGTCTAGATGGGTTAGGTTAGGTCATATTGCGATATAGGCGTATATAATGTGCCCACCGAGAAGTAGGGGCCGACCCGCCAGGAATGTTGGAAAATACTACATCCGATATGTTAGGTTCCCTTAGGTTAGGATATATAACGTTATAGACGTATATAATGTCCCCACCGAGACGTACGGGAAGACATGAACGGGATTCTGTGAAACATTACCAGCGAGGGTCTAGGTGGGTTATGTTAGGTCATATTGCGATATAGACGTATATAATGTGCCCACCGAGAAGTAGGGGCGGACCCGCCAGGAATGTTGGAAAATACTACAACCGAGATGTTAGGTTCCCTTAGGTTAGGATATATAACGTTATAGACGTATATAATGTCCCCACCGAGAAGTACGGGCCGACACGACCGGGATTCTGTGAAACATTACCAGCGAGTGTCTAGGTGGGTTAGGTTAGGTTATATTACGATATGGACATATATAATGTGCCCACCGAGATGTAGGGGCCGGCCCGCCAGGAATGTTGGAAAATACTACATCCGAGATGTTAGGTTCCCTTAGGTTAGGATATATAACGTTATAGACGTATATAATGTCCCCACCGAGACGTACGGGAAGACATGAACGGGATTCTGTGAAACATTACCAGCGAGGGTCTAGGTCGGTTATGTTAGGTTATATTGCGATATAGACGTATATAATGTGCCCACCGAGAAGTAGGGGCGGACCCGCCAGGAATGTTGGAAAATACTACAACCGAGATGTTAGGTTCCCTTAGGTTAGGATATATAACGTTGTAGACGTATATAATGTCCCCACCGAGAAGTACGGGCAGACACGACCGGGATTTTGTAAAACATTACCAGCGAGGGTCTAGATGGGTTAGGTTAGGTTATATTACGATATAGACGTATATAATGTGCCCACCGAGAAGTAGGTGCCGACCCGCCAGGAATGTTGGAAAATACTACATCCGAGATGTTAGGTTCCCTTAGGTTAGGATATATAACGTTATAGACGTATATAATGTCCCCACCGCGAAGTACGGGCAGACACGACCGGGATTTTGTAAAACATTACCAGCGAGGGTCTAGATGGGTTAGGTTAGGTTATATTACGATATAGACGTATATAATGTGCCCACCGAGAAGTAGGGGCCGACCCGCCAGGAATGTTGGAAAATACTACATCCGAGATGTTAGGTTCCCTTGGGTTAGGATATATAACGTTATAGACGTATATAATGACCCCACCGAGAAGTACGGGTCGACACGACCGGGATTCTGTGAAACATTACCAGCGAGGGTCTAGGCGGGTTAGGTTAGGTTATATTACGTTATAGACGTATATAATGTTCCCAGCAAGAAGTAGGGGCCAACCCGCCAGAAATGTTGGAAAATACTACATCCGAAATGTTAGGTTCCCTTAGGTTAGGATATATAACGTTATAGACGTATATAGTGTCCCCACCGAGAAGTACGGGTCGACACGACCGGGATTTTGTAAAACATTACCAGCGACGGTCTAAATGGGTTAGGTTAGGTTATATTACGATATAGACGTATATAATGTGCCCACCGAGAAGTAGCGGCCGACCCGACAGGAATGTTGGAAAATACTACATCCGAGATGTTAGGTTCCCTTAGGTTAGGATATATAACGTTATAGACGTATATAATGTCCCCATCGAGAAGTACGGGCAGAAACGACCGGGATTCTGTAAAGCATTACCAGCGAGGGTCTAGATGGGTTAGGTTAGGTCATATTGCGATATAGACGTATATAATGTGCCCACCGAGAAGTAGGGGCCGACCCGACAGGAATGTTGGAAAATACTACATCCGAGATGTTAGGTTCCCTTAGGTTAGGATATATAACGTTATAGACGTATATAATGTCCCCACCGAGAAGTACGGCCAGACACGACCGGGAATCTGTAAAGCATTACGAGCGAGGGTCTAGATGGGTTAGGTTAGGTCATATTGCGATATAGACGTATATAATGTGCCCACCGAGAAGTACGGGCCGACCCGCCAGGAATGTTGGAAAATACTACATCCGAGATGTTAGGTTCCCTTAGGTTAGGATATATAACGTTATAGACGTATATAATGTCCCCACCGAGACGTACGGGAAGACATGAACGGGATTCTGTGAAACATTACCAGCGAGGGTCTAGGTGGGTTATGTTAGGTTATATTGCGATATAGACGTATATAATGTGCCCACCGAGAAGTAGGGGCGGACCCGCCAGGAATGTTGGAAAATACTACAACCGAGATGTTAGGTTCCCTTAGGTTAGGATATATAACGTTGTAGACGTATATAATGTCCCCACCGAGAAGTACGGGCAGACACGACCGGGATTTTGTAAAACATTACCAGCGAGGGTCTAGATGGGTTAGGTTAGGTTATATTACGATATAGACGTATATAATGTGCCCACCGAGAAGTAGGGGCCGACCCGCCAGGAATGTTGGAAAATACTATATCCGAGATGTTAGGTTCCCTTAGGTTAGGATATATAACGTTATAGACGTATATAATGTCCCCACAGCGAAGTACGGGCAGACACGACCGGGATTTTGTAAAACATTACCAGCGAGGGTCTAGATGGGTTAGGTTAGGTTATATTACGATATAGACGTATATAATGTGCCCACCGAGAAGTAGGGGCCGACCCGCCAGGAATGTTGGAAAATACTACATCCGAGATGTTAGGTGCCCTCAGGTTAGGATATATAATGTTATAGACGTATA
Source organism: Xylocopa violacea (assembly GCA_963969225.1). Classification (NCBI taxonomy): domain Eukaryota; kingdom Metazoa; phylum Arthropoda; class Insecta; order Hymenoptera; family Apidae; genus Xylocopa; species Xylocopa violacea. The sequence continues at coordinate 461,924 of CAXAJV010000738.1, read as the reverse complement.
TAATGTCCCCACGGCAAAGTACGGGCCGACACGACCGGGATTTTGTAAAACATTACCAGCGAGGGTCTAGATGGGTTAGGTTAGGTTATATTACGATATAGACGTATATAATGTGCCAACCGAGAAGTAGGGGCCGACCCGCCAGCAATGTTGGGAAATACTACATCCGAGATGTTAGGTTCCCTTAGGTTAGGATATATAACGTTATAGAAGTATATAATGTCCCCAACGAGAAGTACGGGCAGACACGACCGGGAGTCTGTAAAGCATTACCAACGAGGGTCTAGATGGGTTAGGTTAGGTCATATTGCGATATAGACGTATATAATGTGCCCACCGAGAAGTAGGGGCCGACCCGCCAGGAATGTTGGAAAATACTACATCCGAGAAGTTAGGTTTCCTTGGGTTAGGATATATAACGTTATAGACGTATATAATGTCCCCACCGAGAAGTACGGGTCGACACGACCGGGATTTTGTAAAACATTACCAGCGACGGTCTAGATGGGTTAGGTTAGGTTATATTGCGATATAGACGTATATAATGTGCCCACCGAGAAGTAGGGGCCGACCCGCCAGGAATGTTGGAAAATACTACATCCGAGATGTTAGGTTCCCTTAGGTTAGGATATATAACGTTATAGACGTATATAATGTCCCCACCGAGACGTACGGGAAGACATGAACGGGATTCTGTGAAACATTACCAGCGAGGGTCTAGGTGGGTTATGTTAGGTTATATTGCGATATAGACGTATATAATGTGCCCACCGAGAAGTAGGGGCGGACCCGCCAGGAATGTTGGAAAATACTACAACCGAGATGTTAGGTTCCCTTAGGTTAGGATATATAACGTTGTAGACGTATATAATGTCCCCACCGAGAAGTACGGGCAGACACGACCGGGATTTTGTAAAACATTACCAGCGAGGGTCTAGATGGGTTAGGTTAGGTTATATTACGATATAGACGTATATAATGTGCCCACCGAGAAGTAGGGGCCGACCCGCCAGGAATGTTGGAAAGTACTACAGCCGAGATGTTAGGTTCCCTTAGGTTAGGATATATAACGTTATAGACGTATATAATGTCCCCACCGCGAAGTACGGGCAGACACGACCGGGATTTTGTAAAACATTACCAGCGAGGGTCTAGATGGGTTAGGTTAGGTTATATTACGATATAGACGTATATAATGTGCCCACCGAGAAGTAGGGGCCGACCCGCCAGGAATGTTGGAAAATACTACATCCGAGATGTTAGGTTCCCTTGGGTTAGGATATATAACGTTATAGACGTATATAATGACCCCACCGAGAAGTACGGGTCGACACGACCGGGATTCTGTGAAACATTACCAGCGAGGGTCTAGGCGGGTTAGGTTAGGTTATATTACGTTATAGACGTATATAATGTTCCCAGCAAGAAGTAGGGGCCAACCCGCCAGAAATGTTGGAAAATACTACATCCGAGATGTTAGGTTCCCTTAGGTTAGGATATATAACGTTATAGACGTATATAGTGTCCCCACCGAGAAGTACGGGTCGACACGACCGGGATTTTGTAAAACATTACCAGCGACGGTCTAAATGGGTTAGGTTAGGTTATATTACGATATAGACGTATATAATGTGCCCACCGAGAAGTAGGGGCCGACCCGACAGGAATGTTGGAAAATACTACATCCGAGATGTTAGGTTCCCTTAGGTTAGGATATATAACGTTATAGACGTATATAATGTCCCCACCGAGAAGTACGGGCAGAAACGACCGGGATTCTGTAGAGCATTACCAGCGAGGGTCTAGATGGGTTAGGTTAGGTCATATTGCGATATAGACGTATATAATGTGCCCACCGAGAAGTAGGGGCCGACCCGACAGGAATGTTGGAAAATACTACATCCGAGATGTTAGGTTCCCTTAGGTTAGGATATATAACGTTATAGACGTATATAATGTCCCCACCGAGAAGTACGGCCAGACACGACCGGGATTCTGTAAAGCATTACCAGCGAGGGTCTAGATGGGTTAGGTTAGGTCATATTGCGATATAGGCGTATATAATGTGCCCACCGAGAAGTAGGGGCCGACCCGCCAGGAATGTTGGAAAATACTACATCCGATATGTTAGGTTCCCTTAGGTTAGGATATATAACGTTATAGACGTATATAATGTCCCCACCGAGACGTACGGGAAGACATGAACGGGATTCTGTGAAACATTACCAGCGACGGTCCAGATGGGTTAGGTTAGGTTATATTACGATATAGAAGTATATAATGTGCCCACCGAGAAGTAGGGGCCGACCCGCCAGGAATGTTGGAAAATACTACATCCGAGATGTTAGGTGCCCTCAGGTTAGGATATATAATGTTATAGACGTATATAATGACCCCACGGCAAAGTACGGGCCGACACGACCGGGATTTTGTAAAACATTACCAGCGAGGGTCTAGATGGGTTAGGTTAGGTTATATTACGATATAGACGTATATAATGTGCCCACCGAGAAGTAGGGGCCGACCCGCCAGGAATGTTGGGAAATACTACATCCGAGATGTTAGGTTCCCTTAGGTTAGGATATATAACGTTATAGACGTATATAATGTCCCCACCGAGACGTACGGGAAGACATGAACGGGATTCTGTGAAACATTACCAGCGAGGGTCTAGGTGGGTTATGTTAGGTTATATTGCAATATAGACGTATATAATGTGCCCACCGAGAAGTAGGGGCCGACCCGCCAGGAATGTTGGAAAATACTACAACCGAGATGTTAGGTTCCCTTAGCTTAGGATATATAACGTTGTAGACGTATATAATGTCCCCACCGAGAAGTACGGGCCGACACGACCGGGATTTTGTAAAACATTACCAGCGAGGGTCTGGATGGGTTAGGTTAGGTTATATTACGATATGGACGTATATAATGTGCCCACCGAGAAGTAGGGGCCGGCCCGCCAGGAATGTTGGAAAATACTACATCCGAGATGTTAGGTTCCCTTAGGTTAGGATATATAACGTTATAGACGTATATAATGTCCCCACCGCGAAGTACGGGCAGACACGACCGGGATTTTGTAAAACATTACCAGCGAGGGTCTAGATGGGTTAGGTTAGGTTATATTACGATATAGACGTATATAATGTGCCCACCGAGAAGTAGGGGCCGACCCGCCAGCAATGTTGGGAAATACTACATCCGAGATGTTAGGTTCCCTTAGGTTAGGATATATAACGTTATAGAAGTATATAATGTCCCCAACGAGAAGTACGGGCAGACACGACCGGGAGTCTGTAAAGCATTACCAACGAGGGTCTAGATGGGTTAGGTTAGGTCATATTGCGATATAGACGTATATAATGTGCCCACCGAGAAGTAGGGGCCGACCCGCCAGGAATGTTGGAAAATACTACATCCGAGAAGTTAGGTTTCCTTGGGTTAGGATATATAACGTTATAGACGTATATAATGTCCCCACCGAGAAGTACGGGTCGACACGACCGGGATTTTGTAAAACATTACCAGCGACGGTCTAGATGGGTTAGGTTAGGTTATATTGCGATATAGACGTATATAATGTGCCCACCGAGAAGTAGGGGCCGACCCGCCAGGAATGTTGGAAAATACTACATCCGAGATGTTAGGTTCCCTTAGGTTAGGATATATAACGTTATAGACGTATATAATGTCCCCACCGAGACGTACGGGAAGACATGAACGGGATTCTGTGAAACATTACCAGCGAGGGTCTAGGTGGGTTATGTTAGGTTATATTGCGATATAGACGTATATAATGTGCCCACCGAGAAGTAGGGGCGGACCCGCCAGGAATGTTGGAAAATACTACAACCGAGATGTTAGGTTCCCTTAGGTTAGGATATATAACGTTGTAGACGTATATAATGTCCCCACCGAGAAGTACGGGCAGACACGACCGGGATTTTGTAAAACATTACCAGCGAGGGTCTAGATGGGTTAGGTTAGGTTATATTACGATATAGACGTACATAATGTGCCCACCGAGAAGTAGGGGCCGACCCGCCAGGAATGTTGGAAAGTACTACAGCCGAGATGTTAGGTTCCCTTAGGTTAGGATATATAACGTTATAGACGTATATAATGTCCCCACCGCGAAGTACGGGCAGACACGACCGGGATTTTGTAAAACATTACCAGCGAGGGTCTAGATGGGTTAGGTTAGGTTATATTACGATATAGACGTATATAATGTGCCCACCGAGAAGTAGGGGCCGACCCGCCAGGAATGTTGGAAAATACTACATCCGAGATGTTAGGTTCCCTTGGGTTAGGATATATAACGTTATAGACGTATATAATGACCCCACCGAGAAGTACGGGTCGACACGACCGGGATTCTGTGAAACATTACCAGCGAGGGTCTAGGCGGGTTAGGTTAGGTTATATTACGTTATAGACGTATATAATGTTCCCAGCAAGAAGTAGGGGCCAACCCGCCAGAAATGTTGGAAAATACTACATCCGAGATGTTAGGTTCCCTTAGGTTAGGATATATAACGTTATAGACGTATATAGTGTCCCCACCGAGAAGTACGGGCCGACCCGCCAGGAATGTTGGAAAATACTACATCCGAGATGTTAGGTTCCCTTAGGTTAGGATATATAACGTTATAGACGTATATAATGTCCCCACCGAGACGTACGGGAAGACATGAACGGGATTCTGTGAAACATTACCAGCGAGGGTCTAGGTGGGTTATGTTAGGTTAAATTGCGATATAGACGTATATAATGTGCCCACCGAGAAGTAGGGGCGGACCCGCCAGGAATGTTGGAAAATACTACAACCGAGATGTTAGGTTCCCTTAGGTTAGGATATATAACGTTGTAGACGTATATAATGTCCCCACCAAGAAGTACGGGCAGACACGACCGGGATTTTGTAAAACATTACCAGCGAGGGTCTAGATGGGTTAGGTTAGGTTATATTACGATATAGACGTATATAATGTGCCCACCGAGAAGTAGGGGCCGACCCGCCAGGAATGTTGGAAAATACTACATCCGAGATGTTAGGTTCCCTTAGGTTAGGATATATAACGTTATAGACGTATATAATGTCCCCACCGCGAAGTACGGGCAGACACGACCGGGATTTTGTAAAACATTACCAGCGAGGGTCTAGATGGGTTAGGTTAGGTTATATTACGATATAGACGTATATAATGTGCCCACCGAGAAGTAGGGGCCGACCCGCCAGGAATGTTGGAAAATACTACATCCGAGATGTTAGGTGCCCTCAGGTTAGGATATATAATGTTATAGACGTATATAATGTCCCCACGGCAAAGTACGGGCCGACACGACCGGGATTTTGTAAAACATTACCAGCGAGGGTCTAGATGGGTTAGGTTAGGTTATATTACGATATAGACGTATATAATGTGCCCACCGAGAAGTAGGGGCCGACCCGCCAGCAATGTTGGGAAATACTACATCCGAGATGTTAGGTTCCCTTAGGTTAGGATATATAACGTTATAGAAGTATATAATGTCCCCAACGAGAAGTACGGGCAGACACGACCGGGAGTCTGTAAAGCATTACCAACGAGGGTCTAGATGGGTTAGGTTAGGTCATATTGCGATATAGACGTATATAATGTGCCCACCGAGAAGTAGGGGCCGACCCGCCAGGAATGTTGGAAAATACTACATCCGAGAAGTTAGGTTCCCTTGGGTTAGGATATATAACGTTATAGACGTATATAATGTCCCAACCGAGAAGTACGGGTCGACACGACCGGGATTTTGTAAAACATTACCAGCGACGGTCTAGATGGGTTAGGTTAGGTTATATTGCGATATAGACGTATATAATGTGCCCACCGAGAAGTAGGGGCCGACCCGCCAGGAATGTTGGAAAATACTACATCCGAGATGTTAGGTTCCCTTAGGTTAGGATATATAACGTTATAGACGTATATAATGTCCCCACCGAGACGTACGGGAAGACATGAACGGGATTCTGTGAAACATTACCAGCGAGGGTCTAGGTGGGTTATGTTAGGTTATATTGCGATATAGACGTATATAATGTGCCCACCGAGAAGTAGGGGCGGACCCGCCAGGAATGTTGGAAAATACTACAACCGAGATGTTAGGTTCCCTTAGGTTAGGATATATAACGTTGTAGACGTATATAATGTCCCCACCGAGAAGTACGGGCAGACACGACCGGGATTTTGTAAAACATTACCAGCGAGGGTCTAGATGGGTTAGGTTAGGTTATATTACGATATAGACGTATATAATGTGCCCACCGAGAAGTAGGGGCCGACCCGCCAGGAATGTTGGAAAATACTACAGCCGAGATGTTAGGTTCCCTTAGGTTAGGATATATAACGTTATAGACGTATATAATGTCCCCACCGCGAAGTACGGGCAGACACGACCGGGATTTTGTAAAACATTACCAGCGAGGGTCTAGATGGGTTAGGTTAGGTTATATTACGATATAGACGTATATAATGTGCCCACCGAGAAGTAGGGGCCGACCCGCCAGGAATGTTGGAAAATACTACATCCGAGATGTTAGGTTCCCTTGGGTTAGGATATATAACGTTATAGACGTATATAATGACCCCACCGAGAAGTACGGGTCGACACGACCGGGATTCTGTGAAACATTACCAGCGAGGGTCTAGGCGGGTTAGGTTAGGTTATATTACGTTATAGACGTATATAATGTTCCCAGCAAGAAGTAGGGGCCAACCCGCCAGAAATGTTGGAAAATACTACATCCGAGATGTTAGGTTCCCTTAGGTTAGGATATATAACGTTATAGACGTATATAGTGTCCCCACCGAGAAGTACGGGTCGACACGACCGGGATTTTGTAAAACATTACCAGCGACGGTCTAAATGGGTTAGGTTAGGTTATATTACGATATAGACGTATATAATGTGCCCACCGAGAAGTAGGGGCCGACCCGACAGGAATGTTGGAAAATACTACATCCGAGATGTTAGGTTCCCTTAGGTTAGGATATATAACGTTATAGACGTATATAATGTCCCCACCGAGAAGTACGGGCAGAAACGACCGGGATTCTGTAGAGCATTACCAGCGAGGGTCTAGATGGGTTAGGTTAGGTCATATTGCGATATAGACGTATATAATGTGCCCACCGAGAAGTAGGGGCGGACCCGCCAGGAATGTTGGAAAATACTACAACCGAGATGTTAGGTTCCCTTAGGTTAGGATATATAACGTTATAGACGTATATAATGTCCCCACCGAGAAGTACGGGCCGACACGACCGGGATTCTGTGAAACATTACCAGCGAGTGTCTAGGTGGGTTAGGTTAGGTTATATTACGATATGGACATATATAATGTGCCCACCGAGAAGTAGGGGCCGGCCCGCCAGGAATGTTGGAAAATACTACATCCGAGATGTTAGGTTCCCTTGGGTTAGGATATATAACGTTATAGACGTATATAATGTCCCCACCGAGAAGTACGGGCCGACACGACCGGAATTTTGTAAAGCATTACCAGCGAGGGTCTTGATGGGTTAGGTTAGGTTATATTACGATATAGACGTATATAATGTGCCCACCGAGAAGTAGGGGCCGACCCGCCAGGAATGGTGGAAAATACTACATCCGAGATGTTAGGTTCCCTTAGGTTAGGATATATAAGTTTATAGACGTATATAATGTACGCACCGAGACTTACGGGAAGACATGAACGGGATTCTGTGAAACATTACCAGCGAGGGTCTAGGTGGGTTAGGTTAGGTTATATTACGATATGGACGTATATAATGTGCCCACCGAGAAGTAGGGGCCGGCCCGCCAGGAATGTTGGAAAATACTACATCCGAGATGTTAGGTTCCCTTGGGTTAGGATATATAACGTTATAGACGTATATAATGACCCCACCGAGAAGTACGGGTCGACACGACCGGGATTTTGTAAAACATTACCAGCGACGGTCCAGATGGGTTAGGTTAGGTTATATTACGATATAGAAGTATATAATGTGCCCACCGAGAAGTAGGGGCCGACCCGCCAGGAATGTTGGAAAATACTACATCCGAGATGTTAGGTGCCCTCAGGTTAGGATATATAATGTTATAGACGTATATAATGTCCCCACGGCAAAGTACGGGCCGACACGACCGGGATTTTGTAAAACATTACCAGCGAGGGTCTAGATGGGTTAGGTTAGGTTATATTACGATATAGACGTATATAATGTGCCCACCGAGAAGTAGGGGCCGACCCGCCAGGAATGTTGGGAAATACTACATCCGAGATGTTAGGTTCCCTTAGGTTAGGATATATAACGTTATAGACGTATATAATGTCCCCACCGAGACGTACGGGAAGACATGAACGGGATTCTGTGAAACATTACCAGCGAGGGTCTAGGTGGGTTATGTTAGGTTATATTGCAATATAGACGTATATAATGTGCCCACCGAGAAGTAGGGGCGGACCCGCCAGGAATGTTGGAAAATACTACAACCGAGATGTTAGGTTCCCTTAGGTTAGGATATATAACGTTGTAGACGTATATAATGTCCCCACCGAGAAGTACGGGCCGACACGACCGGGATTTTGTAAAACATTACCAGCGAGGGTCTGGATGGGTTAGGTTAGGTTATATTACGATATGGACGTATATAATGTGCCCACCGAGAAGTAGGGGCCGGCCCGCCAGGAATGTTGGAAAATACTACATCCGAGATGTTAGGTTCCCTTAGGTTAGGATATATAACGTTATAGACGTATATAATGTCCCCACCGCGAAGTACGGGCAGACACGACCGGGATTTTGTAAAACATTACCAGCGAGGGTCTAGATGGGTTAGGTTAGGTTATATTACGATATAGACGTATATAATGTGCCCACCGAGAAGTAGGGGCCGACCCGCCAGGAATGTTGGAAAATACTACATCCGAGATGTTAGGTTCCCTTAGGTTAGGATATATAAGTTTATAGACGTATATAATGTACGCACCGAGACCTACGGGAAGACATGAACGGGATTCTGTGAAACATTAACAGCGAGGTTCTAGGTGGGTTAGGTTAGGTTAAATTACGATATGGACGTATATAATGTTCCAACCGAGAAGTAGGGGCCGACCCGCCAGGAATGTTGGAAAATACTACATCCGAGATGTTAGGTTCCCTCAGGATAGGATATATAAAGTTATAGACGTATATGAGGTCCCCAAGGAAAAGTACGGACCGACACGACCGGGATTTTGTAAAACATTACCAGCGAGGGTCTAGATGGGTTAGGTTAGGTTATATTACGATATAAACGTATATAATGTGCCCACCGAGGAGTAGGAGCCGACCCGCCAGGAATGTTGGAAAATACTACATCCGAGATGTTAAGTTGCCTTAGGTTAGGATATATAAATTTATAGACGTATTTAATGTCCGCACCGAGACGTACGGGAAGACATGAACGGGATTATGTGAAACATTACCAGCGAGGGTCTAGGTGGGTTAGGTTAGGTTATATTACGTTATAGACGTATATAATGTTCCCACCGAGAAGTAGGGACCGACCCGCCAGGAATGTTGGAAAATACTACATCCGAGATGTTAGGTTCACTTAGGTTAGGACATATAACGTTATAGACGTATATAATGTCCGCACCGAGACGTACGGGCCGACACGACCGGGATTTTGTAAAACATTACCAGCGAGGGTCTGGATGGGTTAGGTTAGGTTATATTACGATATAGACGTATATAATGTGCCCACTGAGAAGTAGGGGCCGACCCGCCAGAATTGTTGGAAAATACTACATCCGAGATGTTAGGTTCCCTCAGGTTAGGATATAAAAAGTTATAGACGTATATGAGGTCCCCACGGAAAAGTACGGGCCGACACGACCGGGATTTTGTAAAACATTACCAGCGAGGGTCTAGGTGGGTTATGTTAGGTTATATTGCAATATAGACGTGTATAATGTGCCCACCGAGAAGTAGGGGCGGACCCGCCAGGAATGTTGGAAAATACTACAACCGAGATGTTAGGTTCCCTTAGGTTAGGATATATAACGTTGTAGACGTATATAATGTCCCCACCGAGAAGTACGGGCCGACACGACCGGGATTTTGTAAAACATTACCAGCGATGGTCTGGATGGGTTAGGTTAGGTTATATTACGATATGGACGTATATAATGTGCCCACCGAGAAGTAGGGGCCGGCCCGCCAGGAATGTTGGAAAATACTACATCCGAGATGTTAGGTTCCCTTAGGTTAGGATATATAACGTTATAGACGTATATAATGTCCCCACCGCGAAGTACGGGCAGACACGACCGGGATTTTGTAAAACATTACCAGCGAGGGTCTAGATGGGTTAGGTTAGGTTATATTACGATATAGACGTATATAATGTGCCCACCGAGAAGTAGGGGCCGACCCGCCAGGAATGTTGGAAAATACTACATCCGAGATGTTAGGTTCCCTTAGGTTAGGATATATAAGTTTATAGACGTATATAATGTACGCACCGAGACCTACGGGAAGACATGAACGGGATTCTGTGAAACATTAACAGCGAGGTTCTAGGTGGGTTAGGTTAGGTTATATTACGATATGGACGTATATAATGTTCCAACCGAGAAGTAGGGGCCGACCCGCCAGGAATGTTGGAAAATACTACATCCGAGATGTTAGGTTCCCTCAGGATAGGATATATAAAGTTATAGACGTATATGAGGTCCCCAAGGAAAAGTACGGACCGACACGACCGGGATTTTGTAAAACATTACCAGCGAGGGTCTAGATGGGTTAGGTTAGGTTATATTACGATATAAACGTATATAATGTGCCCACCGAGGAGTAGGAGCCGACCCGCCAGGAATGTTGGAAAATACTACATCCGAGATGTTAAGTTGCCTTAGGTTAGGATATATAAATTTATAGACGTATTTAATGTCCGCACCGAGACGTACGGGAAGACATGAACGGGATTATGTGAAACATTACCAACGAGGGTCTAGGTGGGTTAGGTTAGGTTATATTACGTTATAGACGTATATAATGTTCCCACCGAGAAGTAGGGACCGACCCGCCAGGAATGTTGGAAAATACTACATCCGAGATGTTAGGTTCACTTAGGTTAGTACATATAACGTTATAGACGTATATAATGTCCGCACCGAGACGTACGGGCCGACACGACCGGGATTTTGTAAAACATTACCAGCGAGGGTCTGGATGGGTTAGGTTAGGTTATATTACGATAGAGACGTATATAATGTGCCCACTGAGAAGTAGGGGCCGACCCGCCAGAAATGTTGGAAAATACTACATCCGAGATGTTAGGTTCCCTCAGGTTAGGATATAAAAAGTTATAGACGTATATGAGGTCCCCACGGAAAAGTACGGGCCGACACGACCGGGATTTTGTAAAACATTACCAGCGAGGGTCTAGGTGGGTTATGTTAGGTTATATTGCAATATAGACGTATATAATGTGCCCACCGAGAAGTGGGGGCGGACCCGCCAGGAATGTTGGAAAATACTACAACCGAGATGTTAGGTTCCCTTAGGTTAGGATATATAACGTTGTAGACGTATATAATGTCCCCACCGAGAAGTACGGGCCGACACTCCCGGGATTTTGTAAAACATTACCAGCGAGGGTCTGGATGGGTTAGGTTAGGTTATATTACGATATGGACGTATATAATGTGCCCACCGAGAAGTAGGGGCCGGCCCGCCAGGAATGTTGGAAAATACTACATCCGAGATGTTAGGTTCCCTTAGGTTAGGATATATAAGTTTATAGACGTATATAATGTACGCACCGAGACGTACGGGAAGACATGAACGGGATTCTGTGAAACATTAACAGCGAGGTTCTAGGTGGGTTAGGTTAGGTTATATTACGATATGGACGTATATAATGTTCCAACCGAGAAGTAGGGGCCGACCCGCCAGGAATGTTGGAAAATACTACATCCGAGATGTTAGGTTCCCTCAGGATAGGATATATAAAGTTATAGACGTATATGAGGTCCCCAAGGAAAAGTACGGACCGACACGACCGGGATTTTGTAAAACATTACCAGCGAGGGTCTAGATGGGTTAGGTTAGGTTATATTACGATATAAACGTATATAATGTGCCCACCGAGGAGTAGGAGCCGACCCGCCAGGAATGTTGGAAAATACTACATCCGAGATGTTAAGTTGCCTTAGGTTAGGATATATAAATTTATAGACGTATTTAATGTCCGCACCGAGACGTACGGGAAGACATGAACGGGATTATGTGAAACATTACCAGCGAGGTTCTAGGTGGGTTAGGTTAGGTTATATTACGTTATAGACGTATATAATGTTCCCACCGAGAAGTAGGGACCGACCCGCCAGGAATGTTGGAAAATACTACATCCGAGATGTTAGGTTCACTTAGGTTAGGACATATAACGTTATAGACGTATATAATGTCCGCACCGAGACGTACGGGCCGACACGACCGGGATTTTGTAAAACATTACCAGCGAGGTTCTGGATGGGTTAGGTTAGGTTATATTACGATATAGACGTATATAATGTGCCCACTGAGAAGTAGGGGCCGACCCGCCAGGAATGTTGGAAAATACTACATCCGAGATGTTAGGTTCCCTTAGGTTAGGATATATAAATTTATAGACGTATATAATGTCCGCACCGAAACGTACAGGAAGACATGAACGGGATTCTGTGAAACATTACCAGCGAGGGTCTAGGTGTGTTAGGTTAGGTTATATTACGTTATAGACGTATATAATGTTCCAACCGAGAAGTAGGGGCCGACCCGCCAGGAATGTTGGAAAATACTACATCCGAGATGTTAGGTTCCCTCAGGATAGGATATATAACGTTATAGACGTATATAATGTCCCCTCCGAGAACTACGGGCAGACACGACCGGGATTTTGTAAAACATTACCAGCGATGGTCTAGATGGCTTAGGTTAGGTTATATTACGATATAGACCTATATAATGTGCCCACCGAGAAGTAGGGGCCGACCCGCCAGGAATGTTGGAAAATACTACATCCGAGATATTAGGTTCCCTTAGGTTAGGATATATAAATTAATAGACGTATATAATGTCCGCACCGAGACGTACGGGAAGACATGAACGGGATTCTGTGAAACATTACCAGCGAGGGTCTAGGTGGGTTAGGTTAGGTTATATTACGTTATAGACGTATATAATGTGCCCACCGAGGAGTAGGAGCCGACCCGCCAGGAATGTTGGAAAATACTACATCCGAGATGTTAAGTTGCCTTAGGTTAGGATATATAAATTTATAGACGTATTTAATGTCCGCACCGAGACGTACGGGAAGACATGAACGGGATTATGTGAAACATTACCAGCGAGGGTCTAGGTGGGTTAGGTTAGGTTATATTACGTTATAGACGTATATAATGTTCCCACCGAGAAGTAGGGACCGACCCGCCAGGAATGTTGGAAAATACTACATCCGAGATGTTAGGTTCACTTAGGTTAGGACATATAACGTTATAGACGTATATAACGTCCGCACCGAGACGTACGGGAAGACATGAACGGGATTCTGTGAAGCATTATCAGCGAGGGTCTAGGTGGGTTAGGTTAGGTTATATTACGATATAGACGTATATAATGTGCCCACCGAGAAGTAGGGGCCGACCCGCCAGGAATGTTGGAAAATACTACATCCGAGATGTTAGGTTTACTTAGGTTAGGATATATAACGTTATAGACGTATATAATGTCCTCACCGAGATGTACGGTCCGACACGACCGGGATTTTGTATAACATTACCAGCGAGGGTCTAGATGGGTTAGGTCAGGTTATATTACGATATAGACGTATATAATGTGCCCACCTAGAAGTAGGGGCCGACCCGCCAGGAATGTTGGAAAATACTACATCCGAGATGTTAGGTTCTCTTAGGTTAGGGTATATAACGTAATAGACGTATATAATGTCTCCACCGAGAAGTACGGGCAGACACGACCGGGATTTTGTAAAACATTACCAGCGATTGTCTAGATGGGTTAGGTTAGGTTATATTACGATATAGACCTATATAATGATCCCACCGAGAAGTAGGGGCCGACCCGCCAGGAATGTTGGAAAATACAACATCCGAGATGTTAGGTTCCCTTAGGTTAGGATATATAAATTTATAGACGTATATAATGTTCGCACCGAGACGTACGGGAAGACATGAACGGGATTCTGTGAAACATTACCAGCGAGGGTCTAGATGGGTTAGGTTAGGTTATATTACGTTATAGACGTATATAAGGTTCCAACGGAGAAGTAGGGGCCGACCCGCCAGAAATTTTGGAAAATTCTACATCGAGATGTTAAGTTGCCTTAGGTTAGGATATATAACGTTATAGACGTATATAATGTCCGCACCGAGACGTACGGGACGACACGTCCGGGATTCTGTAAAACATTCCCAGCTAGGGGCTAGATGTGTTAGGTTAGTTTATATTACGTTATAGACGTATATAATGATCCCACCGAGAATTGGCGCCGACCCGCCAGGAATGTTGTGAAATACTACATCCGAGATGTTAGGTTCCCTTAGGTTAGGATATATAAATTTATAGACGTATATAATATCCGCACCGAGATGTACGGGCCGACACGACCGGGATTTTGTAAAACATTACCAGCGAGGGTCTAGATGGGTTAGGTTAGGTTATATTACGATATAGACGTATATAATGTGCCCACCGAGAAGTAGGGGCCGACCCGCCAGGAATGTTGGAAAATACTACATCCGAGATGTTAAGTTGCCTTAGGTTAGGATATATAAATTTATAGACGTATTTAATGTCCGCACCGAGACGTACGGGAAGACATAAACGGGATTATGTGAAACATTACCAGCGAGGGTCTAGGTGGGTTAGGTTAGGTTATATTACGTTATAGACGTATATAATGTTCCAACCGAGAAGTAGGGACCGACCCGCCAGGAATGTTGGAAAATACTACATCCGAGATGTTAGGTTCACTTAGGTTAGGACATATAACGTTATAGACGTATATAATGTCCGCACCGAGACGTACGGGCCGACACGACCGGGATTTTGTAAAACATTACCAGCGAGGGTCTGGATGGGTTAGGTTAGGTTATATTACGATATAGACGTATATAATGTGCCCACTGAGAAGTAGGGGCCGACCCGCCAGGAATGTTGGAAAATACTACATCCGAGATGTTAGGTTCCCTTAGGTTACGATATATAAATTTATAGACGTATATAATGTCCGCACCGAGACGTACAGGAAGACATGAACGGGATTCTGTGAAACATTACCAGCGAGGGTCTAGGTGTGTTAGGTTAGGTTATATTACGTTATAGACGTATATAAGGTTCCAACCGAGAAGTAGGGGCCGACCCGCCAGGAATGTTGGAAAATACTACATCCGAGATGTTAGGTTCCCTCAGGATAGGATATATAACGTTATAGACGTATATAATGACCCCACCGAGAAGTACGGGTCGACACGACCGGGATTCTGTGAAACATTACCAGCGAGGGTCTAGGCGGGTTAGGTTAGGTTATATTACGTTATAGACGTATATAATGTTCCCAGCAAGAAGTAGGGGCCAACCCGCCAGAAATGTTGGAAAATACTACATCCGAGATGTTAGGTTCCCTTAGGTTAGGATATATAACGTTATAGACGTATATAATGTCCCCACCGAGAAGTACGGGCAGACACGACCGGGATTCTGTAAAGCATTACCAGCGAGCGTCTAGATGGGTTAGGTTAGGTCATATTGCGATATAGGCGTATATAATGTGCCCACCGAGAAGTAGGGGCCGACCCGCCAGGAATGTTGGAAAATACTACATCTGATATGTTAGGTTCCCTTAGGTTAGGATATATAACGTTATAGACGTATATAATGTCCCCACCGAGACGTACGGGAAGACATGAACGGGATTCTGTGAAACATTACCAGCGAGGGTCTAGGTGGGTTATGTTAGGTTATATTGCGATATAGACGTATATAATGTGCCCACCGAGAAGTAGGGGCGGACCCGCCAGGAATGTTGGAAAATACTACAACCGAGATGTTAGGTTCCCTTAGGTTAGGATATATAACGTTATAGACGTATATAATGTCCCCACCGAGAAGTACGGGCCGACACGACCGGGATTCTGTGAAACATTACCAGCGAGTGTCTAGGTGGGTTAGGTTAGGTTATATTACGATATGGACATATATAATGTGCCCACCGAGAAGTAGGGGCCGGCCCGCCAGGAATGTTGGAAAATACTACATCCGAGATGTTAGGTTCCCTTGGGTTAGGATATATAACGTTATAGACGTATATAATGTCCCCACAGAGAAGTACGGGCCGACACGACCGGAATTTTGTAAAGCATTACCAGCGAGGGTCTTGATGGGTTAGGTTAGGTTATATTACGATATGGACGTATATAATGTGCCCACCGAGAAGTAGGGGCTGGCCCGCCAGGAATGTTGGAAAATACTACATCCGAGATGATAGGTTCCCTTAGGTTAGGATATATAACGTTATAGAAGTATATAATGTCCCCAACGAGAAGTACGGGCAGACACGACCGGGAGTCTGTAAAGCATTACCAGCGACGGTCTAGATGGGTTAGGTTAGGTTATATTGCGATATAGACGTATATAATGTGCCCACCGAGAAGTAGGGGCCGACCCGACAGGAATGTTGGAAAATACTACATCCGAGATGTTAGGTTCCCTTAGGATAGGATATATAACATTATAGACGTATATAATGTCCCCACCGAGAAGTACGGGCAGACACGACCGGGAATCTGTAAAGCATTACGAGCGAGGGTCTAGATGGGTTAGGTTAGGTCATATTGCGATATAGACGTATATAATGTGCCCACCGAGAAGTAGGGGCCGACCCGCCAGGAATGTTGGAAAATACTACATCCGAGATGTTAGGTTCCCTTAGGTTAGGATATATAACGATATAGACGTATATAATGTCCCCACCGAGACGTACGGGAAGACATGAACGGGATTCTGTGAAACATTACCAGCGAGGGTCTAGGTGGGTTATGTTAGGTTATATTGCGATATAGACGTATATAATGTGCCCACCGAGAAGTAGGGGCGGACCCGCCAGGAATGTTGGAAAATACTACAACCGAGATGTTAGGTTCCCTTAGGCTAGGATATATAACGTTGTAGACGTATATAATGTCCCCACCGAGAAGTACGGGCAGACACGACCGGGATTTTGTAAAACATTACCAGCGAGGGTCTAGATGGGTTAGGTTAGGTTATATTACGATATAGACGTATATAATGTGCCCACCGAGAAGTAGGGGCCGACCCGCCAGGAATGTTGGAAAATACTACATCCGAGATGTTAGGTTCCCTTAGGTTAGGATATATAACGTTATAGACGTATATAATGTCCCCACCGCGAAGTACGGGCAGACACGACCGGGATTTTGTAAAACATTACCAGCGAGGGTCTAGATGGGTTAGGTTAGGTTATATTACGATATAGACGTATATAATGTGCCCACCGAGAAGTAGGGGCCGACCCGCCAGGAATGTTGGAAAATACTACATCCGAGATGTTAGGTTCCCTTAGGTTAGGATATATAACGTTATAGACGTATATAATGTCCCCACCGAGAAGTACGGGCAGACACGACCGGGATTCTGTAAAGCATTACCAGCGAGGGTCTAGATGGGTTAGGTTAGGTCATATTGCGATATAGGCGTATATAATGTGCCCACCGAGAAGTAGGGGCCGACCCGCCAGGAATGTTGGAAAATACTACATCCGATATGTTAGGTTCCCTTAGGTTAGGATATATAACGTTATAGACGTATATAATGTCCCCACCGAGACGTACGGGAAGACATGAACGGGATTCTGTGAAACATTACCAGCGAGGGTCTAGGTGGGTTATGTTAGGTTATATTGCGATATAGACGTATATAATGTGCCCACCGAGAAGTAGGGGCGGACCCGCCAGGAATGTTGGAAAATACTACAACCGAGATGTTAGGTTCCCTTAGGTTAGGATATATAACGTTATAGACGTATATAATGTCCCCACCGAGAAGTACGGGCCGACACGACCGGGATTCTGTGAAACATTACCAGCGAGTGTCTAGGTGGGTTAGGTTAGGTTATATTACGATATGGACATATATAATGTGCCCACCGAGAAGTAGGGGCCGGCCCGCCAGGAATGTTGGAAAATACTACATCCGAGATGTTAGGTTCCCTTGGGTTAGGATATATAACGTTATAGACGTATATAATGTCCCCACCGAGAAGTACGGGCCGACACGACCGGAATTTTGTAAAGCATTACCAGCGAGGGTCTTGATGGGTTAGGTTAGGTTATATTACGATATGGACGTATATAATGTGCCCACCGAGAAGTAGGGGCTGGCCCGCCAGGAATGTTGGAAAATACTACATCCGAGATGATAGGTTCCCTTAGGTTAGGATATATAACGTTATAGAAGTATATAATGTCCCCAACGAGAAGTACGGGCAGACACGACCGGGAGTCTGTAAAGCATTACCAGCGACGGTCTAGATGGGTTAGGTTAGGTTATATTGCGATATAGGCGTATATAATGTGCCCACCGAGAAGTAGGGGCCGACCCGCCAGGAATGTTGGAAAATACTACATCCGATATGTTAGGTTCCCTTAGGTTAGGATATATAACGTTATAGACGTATATAATGTCCCCACCGAGACGTACGGGAAGACATGAACGGGATTCTGTGAAACATTACCAGCGAGGGTCTAGGTGGGTTATGTTAGGTTATATTGCGATATAGACGTATATAATGTGCCCACCGAGAAGTAGGGGCGGACCCGCCAGGAATGTTGGAAAATACTACAACCGAGATGTTAGGTTCCCTTAGGTTAGGATATATAACGTTATAGACGTATATAATGTCCCCACCGAGAAGTACGGGCCGACACGACCGGGATTCTGTGAAACATTACCAGCGAGTGTCTAGGTGGGTTAGGTTAGGTTATATTACGATATGGACATATATAATGTGCCCACCGAGAAGTAGGGGCCGGCCCGCCAGGAATGTTGGAAAATACTACATCCGAGATGTTAGGTTCCCTTGGGTTAGGATATATAACGTTATAGACGTATATAATGTCCCCACCGAGAAGTACGGGCCGACACGACCGGAATTTTGTAAAGCATTACCAGCGAGGGTCTTGATGGGTTAGGTTAGGTTATATTACGATATGGACGTATATAATGTGCCCACCGAGAAGTAGGGGCTGGCCCGCCAGGAATGTTGGAAAATACTACATCCGAGATGATAGGTTCCCTTAGGTTAGGATATATAACGTTATAGAAGTATATAATGTCCCCAACGAGAAGTACGGGCAGACACGACCGGGAGTCTGTAAAGCATTACCAGCGACGGTCTAGATGGGTTAGGTTAGGTTATATTGCGATATAGACGTATATAATGTGCCCACCGAGAAGTAGGGGCCGACCCGACAGGAATGTTGGAAAATACTACATCCGAGATGTTAGGTTCCCTTAGGATAGGATATATAACATTATAGACGTATATAATGTCCCCACCGAGAAGTACGGGCAGACACGACCGGGAATCTGTAAAGCATTACGAGCGAGGGTCTAGATGGGTTAGGTTAGGTCATATTGCGATATAGACGTATATAATGTGCCCACCGAGAAGTAGGGGCCGACCCGCCAGGAATGTTGGAAAATACTACATCCGAGATGTTAGGTTCCCTTAGGTTAGGATATATAACGTTATAGACGTATATAATGTCCCCACCGAGACGTACGGGAAGACATGAACGGGATTCTGTGAAACATTACCAGCGAGGGTCTAGGTGGGTTATGTTAGGTTATATTGCGATATAGACGTATATAATGTGCCCACCGAGAAGTAGGGGCGGACCCGCCAGGAATGTTGGAAAATACTACAACCGAGATGTTAGGTTCCCTTAGGTTAGGATATATAACGTTGTAGACGTATATAATGTCCCCACCGAGAAGTACGGGCAGACACGACCGGGATTTTGTAAAACATTACCAGCGAGGGTCTAGATGGGTTAGGTTAGGTTATATTACGATATAGACGTATATAATGTGCCCACCGAGAAGTAGGGGCCGACCCGCCAGGAATGTTGGAAAATACTACATCCGAGATGTTAAGTTGCCTTAGGTTAGGATATATAAATTTATAGACGTATTTAATGTCCGCACCGAGACGTACGGGAAGACATGAACGGGATTATGTGAAACATTACCAGCGAGGGTCTAGGTGGGTTAGGTTAGGTTATATTACGTTATAGACGTATATAATGTTCCCACCGAGAAGTAGGGACCGACCCGCCAGGAATGTTGGAAAATACTACATCCGAGATGTTAGGTTCACTTAGGTTAGGACATATAACGTTATAGACGTATATGAGGTCCCCAAGGAAAAGTACGGACCGACACGACCGGGATTTTGTAAAACATTACCAGCGAGGGTCTAGATGGGTTAGGTTAGGTTATATTACGATATAAACGTATATAATGTGCCCACCGAGGAGTAGGAGCCGACCCGCCAGGAATGTTGGAAAATACTACATCCGAGATGTTAAGTTGCCTTAGGTTAGGATATATAAATTTATAGACGTATTTAATGTCCGCACCGAGACGTACGGGAAGACATGAACGGGATTATGTGAAACATTACCAGCGAGGGTCTAGGTGGGTTAGGTTAGGTTATATTACGTTATAGACGTATATAATGTTCCCACCGAGAAGTAGGGACCGACCCGCCAGGAATGTTGGAAAATACTACATCCGAGATGTTAGGTTCACTTAGGTTAGGACATATAACGTTATAGACGTATATAATGTCCGCACCGAGACGTACGGTCCGACACGACCGGGATTTTGTAAAACATTACCAGAGAGGGTCTGGATGGGTTAGGTTAGGTTATATTACGATATAGACGTATATAATGTGCCCACTGAGAAGTAGGGGCCGACCCGCCAGAATTGTTGGAAAATACTACATCCGAGATGTTAGGTTCCCTCAGGTTAGGATATAAAAAGTTATAGACGTATATGAGGTCCCCACGGAAAAGTACGGGCCGACACGACCGGGATTTTGTAAAACATTACCAGCGAGGGTCTAGGTGGGTTATGTTAGGTTATATTGCAATATAGACGTGTATAATGTGCCCACCGAGAAGTAGGGGCGGACCCGCCAGGAATGTTGGAAAATACTACAACCGAGATGTTAGGTTCCCTTAGGTTAGGATATATAACGTTGTAGACGTATATAATGTCCCCACCGAGAAGTACGGGCCGACACGACCGGGATTTTGTAAAACATTACCAGCGATGGTCTGGATGGGTTAGGTTAGGTTATATTACGATATGGACGTATATAATGTGCCCACCGAGAAGTAGGGGCCGGCCCGCCAGGAATGTTGGAAAATACTACATCCGAGATGTTAGGTTCCCTTAGGTTAGGATATATAACGTTATAGACGTATATAATGTCCCCACCGCGAAGTACGGGCAGACACGACCGGGATTTTGTAAAACATTACCAGCGAGGGTCTAGATGGGTTAGGTTAGGTTATATTACGATATAGACGTATATAATGTGCCCACCGAGAAGTAGGGGCCGACCCGCCAGGAATGTTGGAAAATACTACATCCGAGATGTTAGGTTCCCTTAGGTTAGGATATATAAGTTTATAGACGTATATAATGTACGCACCGAGACCTACGGGAAGACATGAACGGGATTCTGTGAAACATTAACAGCGAGGTTCTAGGTGGGTTAGGTTAGGTTATATTACGATATGGACGTATATAATGTTCCAACCGAGAAGTAGGGGCCGACCCGCCAGGAATGTTGGAAAATACTACATCCGAGATGTTAGGTTCCCTCAGGATAGGATATATAAAGTTACAGACGTATATGAGGTCCCCAAGGAAAAGTACGGACCGACACGACCGGGATTTTGTAAAACATTACCAGCGAGGGTCTAGATGGGTTAGGTTAGGTTATATTACGATATAAACGTATATAATGTGCCCACCGAGGAGTAGGAGCCGACCCGCCAGGAATGTTGGAAAATACTACATCCGAGATGTTAAGTTGCCTTAGGTTAGGATATATAAATTTATAGACGTATTTAATGTCCGCACCGAGACGTACGGGAAGACATGAACGGGATTATGTGAAACATTACCAGCGAGGGTCTAGGTGGGTTAGGTTAGGTTATATTACGTTATAGACGTATATAATGTTCCCACCGAGAAGTAGGGACCGACCCGCCAGGAATGTTGGAAAATACTACATCCGAGATGTTAGGTTCACTTAGGTTAGGACATATAACGTTATAGACGTATATAATGTCCGCACCGAGACGTACGGGCCGACACGACCGGGATTTTGTAAAACATTACCAGCGAGGGTCTGGATGGGTTAGGTTAGGTTATATTACGATAGAGACGTATATAATGTGCCCACTGAGAAGTAGGGGCCGACCCGCCAGAAATGTTGGAAAATACTACATCCGAGATGTTAGGTTCCCTCAGGTTAGGATATAAAAAGTTATAGACGTATATGAGGTCCCCACGGAAAAGTACGGGCCGACACGACCGGGATTTTGTAAAACATTACCAGCGAGGGTCTAGGTGGGTTATGTTAGGTTATATTGCAATATAGACGTATATAATGTGCCCACCGAGAAGTGGGGGCGGACCCGCCAGGAATGTTGGAAAATACTACAACCGAGATGTTAGGTTCCCTTAGGTTAGGATATATAACGTTGTAGACGTATATAATGTCCCCACCGAGAAGTACGGGCCGACACTCCCGGGATTTTGTAAAACATTACCAGCGAGGGTCTGGATGGGTTAGGTTAGGTTATATTACGATATGGACGTATATAATGTGCCCACCGAGAAGTAGGGGCCGGCCCGCCAGGAATGTTGGAAAATACTACATCCGAGATGTTAGGTTCCCTTAGGTTAGGATATATAAGTTTATAGACGTATATAATGTACGCACCGAGACGTACGGGAAGACATGAACGGGATTCTGTGAAACATTAACAGCGAGGTTCTAGGTGGGTTAGGTTAGGTTATATTACGATATGGACGTATATAATGTTCCAACCGAGAAGTAGGGGCCGACCCGCCAGGAATGTTGGAAAATACTACATCCGAGATGTTAGGTTCCCTCAGGATAGGATATATAAAGTTATAGACGTATATGAGGTCCCCAAGGAAAAGTACGGACCGACACGACCGGGATTTTGTAAAACATTACCAGCGAGGGTCTAGATGGGTTAGGTTAGGTTATATTACGATATAAACGTATATAATGTGCCCACCGAGGAGTAGGAGCCGACCCGCCAGGAATGTTGGAAAATACTACATCCGAGATGTTAAGTTGCCTTAGGTTAGGATATATAAATTTATAGACGTATTTAATGTCCGCACCGAGACGTACGGGAAGACATGAACGGGATTATGTGAAACATTACCAGCGAGGTTCTAGGTGGGTTAGGTTAGGTTATATTACGTTATAGACGTATATAATGTTTCCACCGAGAAGTAGGGACCGACCCGCCAGGAATGTTGGAAAATACTACATCCGAGATGTTAGGTTCACTTAGGTTAGGACATATAACGTTATAGAAGTATATAATGTCCGCACCGAGACGTACGGGCCGACACGACCGGGATTTTGTAAAACATTACCAGCGAGGGTCTGGATGGGTTAGGTTAGGTTATATTACGATATAGACGTATATAATGTGCCCACTGAGAAGTAGGGGCCGACCCGCCAGGAATGTTGGAAAATACTACATCCGAGATGTTAGGTTCCCTTAGGTTAGGATATATAAATTTATAGACGTATATAATGTCCGCACCGAAACGTACAGGAAGACATGAACGGGATTCTGTGAAACATTACCAGCGAGGGTCTAGGTGTGTTAGGTTAGGTTATATTACGTTATAGACGTATATAATGTTCCAACCGAGAAGTAGGGGCCGACCCGCCAGGAATGTTGGAAAATACTACATCCGAGATGTTAGGTTCCCTCAGGATAGGATATATAACGTTATAGACGTATATAATGTCCCCTCCGAGAACTACGGGCAGACACGACCGGGATTTTGTAAAACATTACCAGCGATGGTCTAGATGGCTTAGGTTAGGTTATATTACGATATAGACCTATATAATGTGCCCACCGAGAAGTAGGGGCCGACCCGCCAGGAATGTTGGACAATACTACATCCGAGATATTAGGTTCCCTTAGGTTAGGATATATAAATTAATAGACGTATATAATGTCCGCACCGAGACGTACGGGAAGACATGAACGGGATTCTGTGAAACATTACCAGCGAGGGTCTAGGTGGGTTAGGTTAGGTTATATTACGTTATAGACGTATATAATGTGCCCACCGAGGAGTAGGAGCCGACCCGCCAGGAATGTTGGAAAATACTACATCCGAGATATTAAGTTGCCTTAGGTTAGGATATATAAATTTATAGACGTATTTAATGTCCGCACCGAGACGTACGGGAAGACATGAACGGGATTATGTGAAACATTACCAGCGAGGGTCTAGGTGGGTTAGGTTAGGTTATATTACGTTATAGACGTATATAATGTTCCCACCGAGAAGTAGGGACCGACCCGCCAGGAATGTTGGAAAATACTACATCCGAGATGTTAGGTTCACTTAGGTTAGGACATATAACGTTATAGACGTATATAACGTCCGCACCGAGACGTACGGGAAGACATGAACGGGATTCTGTGAAACATTATCAGCGAGGGTCTAGGTGGGTTAGGTTAGGTTATATTACGATATAGACGTATATAATGTGCCCACCGAGAAGTAGGGGCCGACCCGCCAGGAATGTTGGAAAATACTACATCCGAGATGTTAGGTTTACTTAGGTTAGGATATATAACGTTATAGACGTATATAATGTCCTCACCGAGATGTACGGTCCGACACGACCGGGATTTTGTATAACATTACCAGCGAGGGTCTAGATGGGTTAGGTCAGGTTATATTACGATATAGACGTATATAATGTGCCCACCTAGAAGTAGGGGCCGACCCGCCAGGAATGTTGGAAAATACTACATCCGAGATGTTAGGTTCTCTTAGGTTAGGGTATATAACGTAATAGACGTATATAATGTCTCCACCGAGAAGTACGGGCAGACACGACCGGGATTTTGTAAAACATTACCAGCGATTGTCTAGATGGGTTAGGTTAGGTTATATTACGATATAGACCTATATAATGATCCCACCGAGAAGTAGGGGCCGACCCGCCAGGAATGTTGGAAAATACAACATCCGAGATGTAAGGTTCCCTTAGGTTAGGATATATAAATTTATAGACGTATATAATGTTCGCACCGAGACGTACGGGAAGACATGAACGGGATTCTGTGAAACATTACCAGCGAGGG
The DNA here is from genome assembly GCA_963969225.1 of Xylocopa violacea. Classification (NCBI taxonomy): domain Eukaryota; kingdom Metazoa; phylum Arthropoda; class Insecta; order Hymenoptera; family Apidae; genus Xylocopa; species Xylocopa violacea. The sequence goes on along the minus strand of CAXAJV010000738.1, from coordinate 436,363 downwards.
TCTAGATGGGTTAGGTTAGGTTATATTACGTTATAGACGTATATAAGGTTCCAACGGAGAAGTAGGGGCCGACCCGCCAGAAATTTTGGAAAATTCTACATCGAGATGTTAAGTTGCCTTAGGTTAGGATATATAACGTTATAGACGTATATAATGTCCGCACCGAGACGTACGGGACGACACGACCGGGATTCTGTAAAACATTCCCAGCTAGGGGCTAGATGTGTTAGGTTAGTTTATATTACGTTATAGACGTATATAATGATCCCACCGAGAATTGGCGCCGACCCGCCAGGAATGTTGTGAAATACTACATCCGAGATGTTAGGTTCCCTTAGGTTAGGATATATAAATTTATAGACGTATATAATATCCGCACCGAGATGTACGGGCCGACACGACCGGGATTTTGTAAAACATTACCAGCGAGGGTCTAGATGGGTTAGGTTAGGTTATATTACGATATAGACGTATATAATGTGCCCACCGAGAAGTAGGGGCCGACCCGCCAGGAATGTTGGAAAATACTACATCCGAGATGTTAAGTTGCCTTAGGTTAGGATATATAAATTTATAGACGTATTTAATGTCCGCACCGAGACGTACGGGAAGACATGAACGGGATTATGTGAAACATTACCAGCGAGGGTCTAGGTGGGTTAGGTTAGGTTATATTACGTTATAGACGTATATAATGTTCCAACCGAGAAGTAGGGACCGACCCGCCAGGAATGTTGGAAAATACTACATCCGAGATGTTAGGTTCACTTAGGTTAGGACATATAACGTTATAGACGTATATAATGTCCGCACCGAGACGTACGGGCCGACACGACCGGGATTTTGTAAAACATTACCAGCGAGGGTCTGGATGGGTTAGGTTAGGTTATATTACGATATAGACGTATATAATGTGCCCACTGAGAAGTAGGGGCCGACCCGCCAGGAATGTTGGAAAATACTACATCCGAGATGTTAGGTTCCCTTAGGTTACGATATATAAATTTATAGACGTATATAATGTCCGCACCGAGACGTACGGGCAGACACGACCGGGATTCTGTAAAGCATTACCAGCGAGGGTCTAGATGGGTTAGGTTAGGTCATATTGCGATATAGGCGTATATAATGTGCCCACCGAGAAGTAGGGGCCGACCCGCCAGGAATGTTGGAAAATACTACATCTGATATGTTAGGTTCCCTTAGGTTAGGATATATAACGTTATAGACGTATATAATGTCCCCACCGAGACGTACGGGAAGACATGAACGGGATTCTGTGAAACATTACCAGCGAGGGTCTAGGTGGGTTATGTTAGGTTATATTGCGATATAGACGTATATAATGTGCCCACCGAGAAGTAGGGGCGGACCCGCCAGGAATGTTGGAAAATACTACAACCGAGATGTTAGGTTCCCTTAGGTTAGGATATATAACGTTATAGACGTATATAATGTCCCCACCGAGAAGTACGGGCCGACACGACCGGGATTCTGTGAAACATTACCAGCGAGTGTCTAGGTGGGTTAGGTTAGGTTATATTACGATATGGACATATATAATGTGCCCACCGAGAAGTAGGGGCCGGCCCGCCAGGAATGTTGGAAAATACTACATCCGAGATGTTAGGTTCCCTTGGGTTAGGATATATAACGTTATAGACGTATATAATGTCCCCACCGAGAAGTACGGGCCGACACGACCGGAATTTTGTAAAGCATTACCAGCGAGGGTCTTGATGGGTTAGGTTAGGTTATATTACGATATGGACGTATATAATGTGCCCACCGAGAAGTAGGGGCTGGCCCGCCAGGAATGTTGGAAAATACTACATCCGAGATGATAGGTTCCCTTAGGTTAGGATATATAACGTTATAGAAGTATATAATGTCCCCAACGAGAAGTACGGGCAGACACGACCGGGAGTCTGTAAAGCATTACCAGCGACGGTCTAGATGGGTTAGGTTAGGTTATATTGCGATATAGACGTATATAATGTGCCCACCGAGAAGTAGGGGCCGACCCGACAGGAATGTTGGAAAATACTACATCCGAGATGTTAGGTTCCCTTAGGATAGGATATATAACATTATAGACGTATATAATGTCCCCACCGAGAAGTACGGGCAGACACGACCGGGAATCTGTAAAGCATTACGCGCGAGGGTCTAGATGGGTTAGGTTAGGTCATATTGCGATATAGACGTATATAATGTGCCCACCGAGAAGTAGGGGCCGACCCGCCAGGAATGTTGGAAAATACTACATCCGAGATGTTAGGTTCCCTTAGGTTAGGATATATAACGTTATAGACGTATATAATGTCCCCACCGAGACGTACGGGAAGACATGAACGGGATTCTGTGAAACATTACCAGCGAGGGTCTAGGTGGGTTATGTTAGGTTATATTGCGATATAGACGTATATAATGTGCCCACCGAGAAGTAGGGGCGGACCCGCCAGGAATGTTGGAAAATACTACAACCGAGATGTTAGGTTCCCTTAGGCTAGGATATATAACGTTGTAGACGTATATAACGTCCCCACCGAGAAGTACGGGCAGACACGACCGGGATTTTGTAAAACATTACCAGCGAGGGTCTAGATGGGTTAGGTTAGGTTATATTACGATATAGACGTATATAATGTGCCCACCGAGAAGTAGGGGCCGACCCGCCAGGAATGTTGGAAAATACTACATCCGAGATGTTAGGTTCCCTTAGGTTAGGATATATAACGTTATAGACGTATATAATGTCCCCACCGCGAAGTACGGGCAGACACGACCGGGATTTTGTAAAACATTACCAGCGAGGGTCTAGATGGGTTAGGTTAGGTTATATTACGATATAGACGTATATAATGTGCCCACCGAGAAGTAGGGGCCGACCCGCCAGGAATGTTGGAAAATACTACATCCGAGATGTTAGGTTCCCTTAGGTTAGGATATATAACGTTATAGACGTATATAATGTCCCCACCGAGAAGTACGGGCAGACACGACCGGGATTCTGTAAAGCATTACCAGCGAGGGTCTAGATGGGTTAGGTTAGGTCATATTGCGATATAGGCGTATATAATGTGCCCACCGAGAAGTAGGGGCCGACCCGCCAGGAATGTTGGAAAATACTACATCCGATATGTTAGGTTCCCTTAAGTTAGGATATATAACGTTATAGACGTATATAATGTCCCCACCGAGACGTACGGGAAGACATGAACGGGATTCTGTGAAACATTACCAGCGAGGGTCTAGGTGGGTTATGTTAGGTTATATTGCGATATAGACGTATATAATGTGCCCACCGAGAAGTAGGGGCGGACCCGCCAGGAATGTTGGAAAATACTACAACCGAGATGTTAGGTTCCCTTAGGTTAGGATATATAACGTTATAGACGTATATAATGTCCCCACCGAGAAGTACGGGCCGACACGACCGGGATTCTGTGAAACATTACCAGCGAGTGTCTAGGTGTGTTAGGTTAGGTTATATTACGATATGGACATATATAATGTGCCCACCGAGAAGTAGGGGCCGGCCCGCCAGGAATGTTGGAAAATACTACATCCGAGATGTTAGGTTCCCTTGGGTTAGGATATATAACGTTATAGACGTATATAATGTCCCCACCGAGAAGTACGGGCCGACACGACCGGAATTTTGTAAAGCATTACCAGCGAGGGTCTTGATGGGTTAGGTTAGGTTATATTACGATATGGACGTATATAATGTGCCCACCGAGAAGTAGGGGCTGGCCCGCCAGGAATGTTGGAAAATACTACATCCGAGATGATAGGTTCCCTTAGGTTAGGATATATAACGTTATAGAAGTATATAATGTCCCCAACGAGAAGTACGGGCAGACACGACCGGGAGTCTGTAAAGCATTACCAGCGACGGTCTAGATGGGTTAGGTTAGGTTATATTGCGATATAGACGTATATAATGTGCCCACCGAGAAGTAGGGGCCGACCCGACAGGAATGTTGGAAAATACTACATCCGAGATGTTAGGTTCCCTTAGGATAGGATATATAACATTATAGACGTATATAATGTCCCCACCGAGAAGTACGGGCAGACACGACCGGGAATCTGTAAAGCATTACGAGCGAGGGTCTAGATGGGTTAGGTTAGGTCATATTGCGATATAGACGTATATAATGTGCCCACCGAGAAGTAGGGGCCGACCCGCCAGGAATGTTGGAAAATACTACATCCGAGATGTTAGGTTCCCTTAGGTTAGGATATATAACGTTATAGACGTATACAATGTCCCCACCGAGACGTACGGGAAGACATGAACGGGATTCTGTGAAACATTATCAGCGAGGGTCTAGGTGGGTTAGGTTAGGTTATATTACGATATAGACGTATATAATGTGCCCACCGAGAAGTAGGGGCCGACCCGCCAGGAATGTTGGAAAATACTACATCCGAGATGTTAGGTTCCCTCAGGTTAGGATATATAAAGTTACAGACGTATATGAGGTCCCCACGGAAAAGTACGGGACGACACGACCGGGATTTTGTAAAACATTACCAGCGATTGTCTAGATGGGTTAGGTTAGGTTATATTACGATATAGACCTATATAATGATCCCACCGAGAAGTAGGGGCCGACCCGCCAGGAATGTTGGAAAATACAACATCCGAGATGTTAGGTTCCCTTAGGTTAGGATATATAAATTTATAGACGTATATAATGTTCGCACCGAGACGTACGGGAAGACATGAACGGGATTCTGTGAAACATTACCAGCGAGGGTCTAGATGGGTTAGGTTAGGTTATATTACGTTATAGACGTATATAAGGTTCCAACGGAGAAGTAGGGGCCGACCCGCCAGAAATTTTGGAAAATTCTACATCGAGATGTTAAGTTGCCTTAGGTTAGGATATATAACGTTATAGACGTATATAATGTACGCACCGAGACGTACGGGACGACACGACCGGGATTCTGTAAAACATTCCCAGCTAGGGGCTAGATGTGTTAGGTTAGTTTATATTACGTTATAGACGTATATAATGATCCCACCGAGAATTGGCGCCGACCCGCCAGGAATGTTGTGAAATACGACATCCGAGATGTTAGGTTCCCTTAGGTTAGGATATATAAATTTATAGACGTATATAATATCCGCACCGAGATGTACGGGCCGACACGACCGGGATTTTGTAAAACATTACCAGCGAGGGTCTAGATGGGTTAGGTTAGGTTATATTACGATATAGACGTATATAATGTGCCCACCGAGAAGTAGGGGCCGACCCGCCAGGAATGTTGGAAAATACTACATCCGAGATGTTAAGTTGCCTTAGGTTAGGATATATAAATTTATAGACGTATTTAATGTCCGCACCGAGACGTACGGGAAGACATGAACGGGATTATGTGAAACATTACCAGCGAGGGTCTAGGTGGGTTAGGTTAGGTTATATTACGTTATAGACGTATATAATGTGCCCACTGAGAAGTAGGGGCCGACCCGCCAGGAATGTTGGAAAATACTACATCCGAGATGTTAGGTTCCCTTAGGTTACGATATATAAATTTATAGACGTATATAATGTCCGCACCGAGACGTACAGGAAGACATGAACGGGATTCTGTGAAACATTACCAGCGAGGGTCTAGGTGTGTTAGGTTAGGTTATATTACGTTATAGACGTATATAAGGTTCCAACCGAGAAGTAGGGGCCGACCCGCCAGGAATGTTGGAAAATACTACATCCGAGATGTTAGGTTCCCTCAGGATAGGATATATAACGTTATAGACGTATATAATGACCCCACCGAGAAGTACGGGTCGACACGACCGGGATTCTGTGAAACATTACCAGCGAGGGTCTAGGCGGGTTAGGTTAGGTTATATTACGTTATAGACGTATATAATGTTCCCAGCAAGAAGTAGGGGCCAACCCGCCCGAAATGTTGGAAAATACTACATCCGAGATGTTAGGTTCCCTTAGGTTAGGATATATAACGTTATAGACGTATATAATGTCCCCACCGAGAAGTACGGGCAGACACGACCGGGATTCTGTAAAGCATTACCAGCGAGGGTCTAGATGGGTTAGGTTAGGTCATATTGCGATATAGGCGTATATAATGTGCCCACCGAGAAGTAGGGGCCGACCCGCCAGGAATGTTGGAAAATACTACATCTGATATGTTAGGTTCCCTTAGGTTAGGATATATAACGTTATAGACGTATATAATGTCCCCACCGAGACGTACGGGAAGACATGAACGGGATTCTGTGAAACATTATCAGCGAGGGTCTAGGTGGGTTAGGTTAGGTTATATTACGATATAGACGTATATAATGTGCCCACCGAGAAGTAGGGGCCGACCCGCCAGGAATGTTGGAAAATACTACATCCGAGATGTTAGGTTCCCTCAGGTTAGGATATATAAAGTTACAGACGTATATGAGGTCCCCACGGAAAAGTACGGGACGACACGACCGGGATTTTGTAAAACATTACCAGCGATTGTCTAGATGGGTTAGGTTAGGTTATATTACGATATAGACCTATATAATGATCCCACCGAGAAGTAGGGGCCGACCCGCCAGGAATGTTGGAAAATACAACATCCGAGATGTTAGGTTCCCTTAGGTTAGGATATATAAATTTATAGACGTATATAATGTTCGCACCGAGACGTACGGGAAGACATGAACGGGATTCTGTGAAACATTACCAGCGAGGGTCTAGATGGGTTAGGTTAGGTTATATTACGTTATAGACGTATATAAGGTTCCAACGGAGAAGTAGGGGCCGACCCGCCAGAAATTTTGGAAAATTCTACATCGAGATGTTAAGTTGCCTTAGGTTAGGATATATAACGTTATAGACGTATATAATGTACGCACCGAGACGTACGGGACGACACGACCGGGATTCTGTAAAACATTCCCAGCTAGGGGCTAGATGTGTTAGGTTAGTTTATATTACGTTATAGACGTATATAATGATCCCACCGAGAATTGGCGCCGACCCGCCAGGAATGTTGTGAAATACGACATCCGAGATGTTAGGTTCCCTTAGGTTAGGATATATAAATTTATAGACGTATATAATATCCGCACCGAGATGTACGGGCCGACACGACCGGGATTTTGTAAAACATTACCAGCGAGGGTCTAGATGGGTTAGGTTAGGTTATATTACGATATAGACGTATATAATGTGCCCACCGAGAAGTAGGGGCCGACCCGCCAGGAATGTTGGAAAATACTACATCCGAGATGTTAAGTTGCCTTAGGTTAGGATATATAAATTTATAGACGTATTTAATGTCCGCACCGAGACGTACGGGAAGACATGAACGGGATTATGTGAAACATTACCAGCGAGGGTCTAGGTGGGTTAGGTTAGGTTATATTACGTTATAGACGTATATAATGTGCCCACTGAGAAGTAGGGGCCGACCCGCCAGGAATGTTGGAAAATACTACATCCGAGATGTTAGGTTCCCTTAGGTTACGATATATAAATTTATAGACGTATATAATGTCCGCACCGAGACGTACAGGAAGACATGAACGGGATTCTGTGAAACATTACCAGCGAGGGTCTAGGTGTGTTAGGTTAGGTTATATTACGTTATAGACGTATATAAGGTTCCAACCGAGAAGTAGGGGCCGACCCGCCAGGAATGTTGGAAAATACTACATCCGAGATGTTAGGTTCCCTCAGGATAGGATATATAACGTTATAGACGTATATAATGACCCCACCGAGAAGTACGGGTCGACACGACCGGGATTCTGTGAAACATTACCAGCGAGGGTCTAGGCGGGTTAGGTTAGGTTATATTACGTTATAGACGTATATAATGTTCCCAGCAAGAAGTAGGGGCCAACCCGCCCGAAATGTTGGAAAATACTACATCCGAGATGTTAGGTTCCCTTAGGTTAGGATATATAACGTTATAGACGTATATAATGTCCCCACCGAGAAGTACGGGCAGACACGACCGGGATTCTGTAAAGCATTACCAGCGAGGGTCTAGATGGGTTAGGTTAGGTCATATTGCGATATAGGCGTATATAATGTGCCCACCGAGAAGTAGGGGCCGACCCGCCAGGAATGTTGGAAAATACTACATCTGATATGTTAGGTTCCCTTAGGTTAGGATATATAACGTTATAGACGTATATAATGTCCCCACCGAGACGTACGGGAAGACATGAACGGGATTCTGTGAAACATTACCAGCGAGGGTCTAGGTGGGTTATGTTAGGTTATATTGCGATATAGACCTATATAATGATCCCACCGAGAAGTAGGGGCCGACCCGCCAGGAATGTTGGAAAATACAACATCCGAGATGTTAGGTTCCCTTAGGTTAGGATATATAAATTTATAGACGTATATAATGTTCGCACCGAGACGTACGGGAAGACATGAACGGGATTCTGTGAAACATTACCAGCGAGGGTCTAGATGGGTTAGGTTAGGTTATATTACGTTATAGACGTATATAAGGTTCCAACGGAGAAGTAGGGGCCGACCCGCCAGAAATTTTGGAAAATTCTACATCGAGATGTTAAGTTGCCTTAGGTTAGGATATATAACGTTATAGACGTATATAATGTACGCACCGAGACGTACGGGACGACACGACCGGGATTCTGTAAAACATTCCCAGCTAGGGGCTAGATGTGTTAGGTTAGTTTATATTACGTTATAGACGTATATAATGATCCCACCGAGAATTGGCGCCGACCCGCCAGGAATGTTGTGAAATACGACATCCGAGATGTTAGGTTCCCTTAGGTTAGGATATATAAATTTATAGACGTATATAATATCCGCACCGAGATGTACGGGCCGACACGACCGGGATTTTGTAAAACATTACCAGCGAGGGTCTAGATGGGTTAGGTTAGGTTATATTACGATATAGACGTATATAATGTGCCCACCGAGAAGTAGGGGCCGACCCGCCAGGAATGTTGGAAAATACTACATCCGAGATGTTAAGTTGCCTTAGGTTAGGATATATAAATTTATAGACGTATTTAATGTCCGCACCGAGACGTACGGGAAGACATGAACGGGATTATGTGAAACATTACCAGCGAGGGTCTAGGTGGGTTAGGTTAGGTTATATTACGTTATAGACGTATATAAGGTTCCAACCGAGAAGTAGGGGCCGACCCGCCAGGAATGTTGGAAAATACTACATCCGAGATGTTAGGTTCCCTCAGGATAGGATATATAACGTTATAGACGTATATAATGACCCCACCGAGAAGTACGGGTCGACACGACCGGGATTCTGTGAAACATTACCAGCGAGGGTCTAGGCGGGTTAGGTTAGGTTATATTACGTTATAGACGTATATAATGTTCCCAGCAAGAAGTAGGGGCCAACCCGCCCGAAATGTTGGAAAATACTACATCCGAGATGTTAGGTTCCCTTAGGTTAGGATATATAACGTTATAGACGTATATAATGTCCCCACCGAGAAGTACGGGCAGACACGACCGGGATTCTGTAAAGCATTACCAGCGAGGGTCTAGATGGGTTAGGTTAGGTCATATTGCGATATAGGCGTATATAATGTGCCCACCGAGAAGTAGGGGCCGACCCGCCAGGAATGTTGGAAAATACTACATCTGATATGTTAGGTTCCCTTAGGTTAGGATATATAACGTTATAGACGTATATAATGTCCCCACCGAGACGTACGGGAAGACATGAACGGGATTCTGTGAAACATTACCAGCGAGGGTCTAGGTGGGTTATGTTAGGTTATATTGCGATATAGACCTATATAATGATCCCACCGAGAAGTAGGGGCCGACCCGCCAGGAATGTTGGAAAATACAACATCCGAGATGTTAGGTTCCCTTAGGTTAGGATATATAAATTTATAGACGTATATAATGTTCGCACCGAGACGTACGGGAAGACATGAACGGGATTCTGTGAAACATTACCAGCGAGGGTCTAGATGGGTTAGGTTAGGTTATATTACGTTATAGACGTATATAAGGTTCCAACGGAGAAGTAGGGGCCGACCCGCCAGAAATTTTGGAAAATTCTACATCGAGATGTTAAGTTGCCTTAGGTTAGGATATATAACGTTATAGACGTATATAATGTCCGCACCGAGACGTACGGGACGACACGACCGGGATTCTGTAAAACATTCCCAGCTAGGGGCTAGATGTGTTAGGTTAGTTTATATTACGTTATAGACGTATATAATGATCCCACCGAGAATTGGCGCCGACCCGCCAGGAATGTTGTGAAATACTACATCCGAGATGTTAGGTTCCCTTAGGTTAGGATATATAAATTTATAGACGTATATAATATCCGCACCGAGATGTACGGGCCGACACGACCGGGATTTTGTAAAACATTACCAGCGAGGGTCTAGATGGGTTAGGTTAGGTTATATTACGATATAGACGTATATAATGTGCCCACCGAGAAGTAGGGGCCGACCCGCCAGGAATGTTGGAAAATACTACATCCGAGATGTTAAGTTGCCTTAGGTTAGGATATATAAATTTATAGACGTATTTAATGTCCGCACCGAGACGTACGGGAAGACATGAACGGGATTATGTGAAACATTACCAGCGAGGGTCTAGGTGGGTTAGGTTAGGTTATATTACGTTATAGACGTATATAATGTGCCCACTGAGAAGTAGGGGCCGACCCGCCAGGAATGTTGGAAAATACTACATCCGAGATGTTAGGTTCCCTTAGGTTACGATATATAAATTTATAGACGTATATAATGTCCGCACCGAGACGTACAGGAAGACATGAACGGGATTCTGTGAAACATTACCAGCGAGGGTCTAGGTGTGTTAGGTTAGGTTATATTACGTTATAGACGTATATAAGGTTCCAACCGAGAAGTAGGGGCCGACCCGCCAGGAATGTTGGAAAATACTACATCCGAGATGTTAAGTTGCCTTAGGTTAGGATATATAAATTTATAGACGTATTTAATGTCCGCACCGAGACGTACGGGAAGACATGAACGGGATTATGTGAAACATTACCAGCGAGGGTCTAGGTGGGTTAGGTTAGGTTATATTACGTTATAGACGTATATAATGTGCCCACTGAGAAGTAGGGGCCGACCCGCCAGGAATGTTGGAAAATACTACATCCGAGATGTTAGGTTCCCTTAGGTTACGATATATAAATTTATAGACGTATATAATGTCCGCACCGAGACGTACAGGAAGACATGAACGGGATTCTGTGAAACATTACCAGCGAGGGTCTAGGTGTGTTAGGTTAGGTTATATTACGTTATAGACGTATATAAGGTTCCAACCGAGAAGTAGGGGCCGACCCGCCAGGAATGTTGGAAAATACTACATCCGAGATGTTAGGTTCCCTCAGGATAGGATATATAACGTTATAGACGTATATAATGACCCCACCGAGAAGTACGGGTCGACACGACCGGGATTCTGTGAAACATTACCAGCGAGGGTCTAGGCGGGTTAGGTTAGGTTATATTACGTTATAGACGTATATAATGTTCCCAGCAAGAAGTAGGGGCCAACCCGCCAGAAATGTTGGAAAATACTACATCCGAGATGTTAGGTTCCCTTAGGTTAGGATATATAACGTTATAGACGTATATAATGTCCCCACCGAGAAGTACGGGCCGACACGACCGGGATTCTGTGAAACATTACCAGCGAGTGTCTAGGTGGGTTAGGTTAGGTTATATTACGATATGGACATATATAATGTGCCCACCGAGAAGTAGGGGCCGGCCCGCCAGGAATGTTGGAAAATACTACATCCGAGATGTTAGGTTCCCTTGGGTTAGGATATATAACGTTATAGACGTATATAATGTCCCCACCGAGAAGTACGGGCCGACACGACCGGAATTTTGTAAAGCATTACCAGCGAGGGTCTTGATGGGTTAGGTTAGGTTATATTACGATATGGACGTATATAATGTGCCCACCGAGAAGTAGGGGCTGGCCCGCCAGGAATGTTGGAAAATACTACATCCGAGATGATAGGTTCCCTTAGGTTAGGATATATAACGTTATAGAAGTATATAATGTCCCCAACGAGAAGTACGGGCAGACACGACCGGGAGTCTGTAAAGCATTACCAGCGACGGTCTAGATGGGTTAGGTTAGGTTATATTGCGATATAGACGTATATAATGTGCCCACCGAGAAGTAGGGGCCGACCCGACAGGAATGTTGGAAAATACTACATCCGAGATGTTAGGTTCCCTTAGGATAGGATATATAACATTATAGACGTATATAATGTCCCCACCGAGAAGTACGGGCAGACACGACCGGGAATCTGTAAAGCATTACGAGCGAGGGTCTAGATGGGTTAGGTTAGGTCATATTGCGATATAGACGTATATAATGTGCCCACCGAGAAGTAGGGGCCGACCCGCCAGGAATGTTGGAAAACACTACATCCGAGATGTTAGGTTCCCTTAGGTTAGGATATATAACGTTATAGACGTATATAATGTCCCCACCGAGACGTACGGGAAGACATGAACGGGATTCTGTGAAACATTACCAGCGAGGGTCTAGGTGGGTTATGTTAGGTTATATTGCGATATAGACGTATATAATGTGCCCACCGAGAAGTAGGGGCGGACCCGCCAGGAATGTTGGAAAATACTACAACCGAGATGTTAGGTTCCCTTAGGCTAGGATATATAACGTTGTAGACGTATATAATGTCCCCACCGAGAAGTACGGGCAGACACGACCGGGATTTTGTAAAACATTACCAGCGAGGGTCTAGATGGGTTAGGTTAGGTTATATTACGATATAGACGTATATAATGTGCCCACCGAGAAGTAGGGGCCGACCCGCCAGGAATGTTGGAAAATACTACATCCGAGATGTTAGGTTCCCTTAGGTTAGGATATATAACGTTATAGACGTATATAATGTCCCCACCGCGAAGTACGGGCAGACACGACCGGGATTCTGTGAAACATTACCAGCGAGTGTCTAGGTGGGTTAGGTTAGGTTATATTACGATATGGACATATATAATGTGCCCACCGAGAAGTAGGGGCCGGCCCGCCAGGAATGTTGGAAAATACTACATCCGAGATGTTAGGTTCCCTTGGGTTAGGATATATAACGTTATAGACGTATATAATGTCCCCACCGAGAAGTACGGGCCGACACGACCGGAATTTTGTAAAGCATTACCAGCGAGGGTCTTGATGGGTTAGGTTAGGTTATATTACGATATGGACGTATATAATGTGCCCACCGAGAAGTAGGGGCTGGCCCGCCAGGAATGTTGGAAAATACTACATCCGAGATGATAGGTTCCCTTAGGTTAGGATATATAACGTTATAGAAGTATATAATGTCCCCAACGAGAAGTACGGGCAGACACGACCGGGAGTCTGTAAAGCATTACCAGCGACGGTCTAGATGGGTTAGGTTAGGTTATATTGCGATATAGACGTATATAATGTGCCCACCGAGAAGTAGGGGCCGACCCGACAGGAATGTTGGAAAATACTACATCCGAGATGTTAGGTTCCCTTAGGATAGGATATATAACATTATAGACGTATATAATGTCCCCACCGAGAAGTACGGGCAGACACGACCGGGAATCTGTAAAGCATTACGAGCGAGGGTCTAGATGGGTTAGGTTAGGTCATATTGCGATATAGACGTATATAATGTGCCCACCGAGAAGTAGGGGCCGACCCGCCAGGAATGTTGGAAAATACTACATCCGAGATGTTAGGTTCCCTTAGGTTAGGATATATAACGTTATAGACGTATATAATGTCCCCACCGAGACGTACGGGAAGACATGAACGGGATTCTGTGAAACATTACCAGCGAGGGTCTAGGTGGGTTATGTTAGGTTATATTGCGATATAGACGTATATAATGTGCCCACCGAGAAGTAGGGGCGGACCCGCCAGGAATGTTGGAAAATACTACAACCGAGATGTTAGGTTCCCTTAGGTTAGGATATATAACGTTGTAGACGTATATAATGTCCGCACCGAGACGTACGGGAAGACATGAACGGGATTCTGTGAAACATTACCAGCGAGGGTCTAGGTGGGTTAGGTTAGGTTATATTACGATATAGACGTATATAACGTGCCCACCGAGAAGTAGGGGCCGACCCGCCAGGAATGTTGGAAAATACTACATCCGAGATGTTAGGTTTACTTAGGTTAGGATATATAACGTTATAGACGTATATAATGTCCTCACCGAGATGTACGGTCCGACACGACCGGGATTTTGTATAACATTACCAGCGAGGGTCTAGATGGGTTAGGTCAGGTTATATTACGATATAGACGTATATAATGTGCCCACCTAGAAGTAGGGGCCGACCCGCCAGGAATGTTGGAAAATACTACATCCGAGATGTTAGGTTCTCTTAGGTTAGGGTATATAACGTAATAGACGTATATAATGTCTCCACCGAGAAGTACGGGCAGACACGACCGGGATTTTGTAAAACATTACCAGCGATTGTCTAGATGGGTTAGGTTAGGTTATATTACGATATAGACCTATATAATGATCCCACCGAGAAGTAGGGGCCGACCCGCCAGGAATGTTGGAAAATACAACATCCGAGATGTTAGGTTCCCTTAGGTTAGGATATATAAATTTATAGACGTATATAATGTTCGCACCGAGACGTACGGGAAGACATGAACGGGATTCTGTGAAACATTACCAGCGAGGGTCTAGATGGGTTAGGTTAGGTTATATTTCGTTATAGACGTATATAAGGTTCCAACGGAGAAGTAGGGGCCGACACGCCAGAAATTTTGGAAAATTCTACATCGAGATGTTAAGTTGCCTTAGGTTAGGATATATAACGTTATAGACGTATATAATGTCCGCACCGAGACGTACGGGACGACACGACCGGGATTCTGTAAAACATTCCCAGCTAGGGGCTAGATGTGTTAGGTTAGGTTATATTACGTTATAGACGTATATAATGATCCCACCGAGAATTGGCGCCGACCCGCCAGGAATGTTGTGAAATACTACATCCGAGATGTTAGGTTCCCTTAGGTTAGGATATATAAATTTATAGACGTATATAATATCCGCAGCGAGATGTACGGGCCGACACGACCGGGATTCTGTGAAACATTACCAGCGAGGGTCTAGATGGGTTAGGTTAGGTTATATTTCGTTATAGACGTATATAAGGTTCCAACGGAGAAGTAGGGGCCGACCCGCCAGAAATTTTGGAAAATTCTACATCGAGATGTTAAGTTGCCTTAGGTTAGGATATATAACGTTATAGACGTATATAATGTCCGCACCGAGACGTACGGGACGACACGACCGGGATTCTGTAAAACATTCCCAGCTAGGGGCTAGATGTGTTAGGTTAGGTTATATTACGTTATAGACGTATATAATGATCCCACCGAGAATTGGCGCCGACCCGCCAGGAATGTTGTGAAATACTACATCCGAGATGTTAGGTTCCCTTAGGTTAGGATATATAAATTTATAGACGTATATAATATCCGCAGCGAGATGTACGGGCCGACACGACCGGGATTTTGTAAAACATTACCAGCGAGGGTCTAGATGGGTTAGGTTAGGTTATATTACGATATAGACGTATATAATGTGCCCACCGAGAAGTAGGGGCCGACCCGCCAGGAATGTTGGAAAATACTACATCCGAGATGTTAAGTTGCCTTAGGTTAGGATATATAAATTTATAGACGTATTTAATGTCCGCACCGAGACGTACGGGAAGACATGAACGGGATTATGTGAAACATTACCAGCGAGGGTCTAGGTGGGTTAGGTTAGGTTATATTACGTTATAGACGTATATAATGTTCCCACCGAGAAGTAGGGACCGACCCGCCAGGAATGTTGGAAAATACTACATCCGAGATGTTAGGTTCACTTAGGTTAGGACATATAACGTTATAGACGTATATAATGTCCGCACCGAGACGTACGGGCCGACACGACCGGGATTTTGTAAAACATTACCAGCGAGGGTCTGGATGGGTTAGGTTAGGTTATATTACGATATAGACGTATATAATGTGCCCACTGAGAAGTAGGGGCCGACCCGCCAGGAATGTTGGAAAATACTACATCCGAGATGTTAGGTGCCCTCAGGTTAGGATATATAATGTTATAGACGTATATAATGTCCCCACGGCAAAGTACGGGCCGACACGACCGGGATTTTGTAAAACATTACCAGCGAGGGTCTAGATGGGTTAGGTTAGGTTATATTACGATATAGACGTATATAATGTGCCCACCGAGAAGTAGGGGCCGACCCGCCAGCAATGTTGGGAAATACTACATCCGAGATGTTAGGTTCCCTTAGGTTAGGATATATAACGTTATAGAAGTATATAATGTCCCCAACGAGAAGTACGGGCAGACTCGACCGGGAGTCTGTAAAGCATTACCAACGAGGGTCTAGATGGGTTAGGTTAGGTCATATTGCGATATAGACGTATATAATGTGCCCACCGAGAAGTAGGGGCCGACCCGCCAGGAATGTTGGAAAATACTACATCCGAGATGTTAGGTTCTCTTAGGTTAGGGTATATAACGTAATAGACGTATATAATGTCTCCACCGAGAAGTACGGGCAGACACGACCGGGATTTTGTAAAACATTACCAGCGATTGTCTAGATGGGTTAGGTTAGGTTATATTACGATATAGACCTATATAATGATCCCACCGAGAAGTAGGGGCCGACCCGCCAGGAATGTTGGAAAATACTACATCCGAGATGTTAGGTGCCCTCAGGTTAGGATATATAATGTTATAGACGTATATAATGTCCCCACGGCAAAGTACGGGCCGACACGACCGGGATTTTGTAAAACATTACCAGCGAGGACCTAGATGGGTTAGGTTAGGTTATATTACGATATAGACGTATATAATGTGCCCACCGAGAAGTAGGGGCCGACCCGCCAGCAATGTTGGGAAATACTACATCCGAGATGTTAGGTTCCCTTAAGTTAGGATATATAACGTTATAGAAGTATATAATGTCCCCAACGAGAAGTACGGGCAGACACGACCGGGAGTCTGTAAAGCATTACCAACGAGGGTCTAGATGGGTTAGGTTAGGTCATATTGCGATATTGACGTATATAATGTGCCCA
Source organism: Xylocopa violacea (assembly GCA_963969225.1). Lineage (NCBI taxonomy): Eukaryota > Metazoa > Arthropoda > Insecta > Hymenoptera > Apidae > Xylocopa > Xylocopa violacea. The sequence goes on along the minus strand of CAXAJV010000738.1, from coordinate 419,180 downwards.
CTGAGAAGTAGGGCCCGACCCGCCAGGAATGTTGGAAAATACTACATCCGAGATGTTAGGTTCCCTTAGGTTAGGATATATAAATTTATAGACGTATATAATGTCCGCACCGAAACGTACAGGAAGACATGAACGGGATTCTGTGAAACATTACCAGCGAGGGTCTAGGTGTGTTAGGTTAGGTTATATTACGTTATAGACGTATATAATGTTCCAACCGAGAAGTAGGGGCCGACCCGCCAGGAATGTTGGAAAATACTACATCCGAGATGTTAGGTTCCCTCAGGATAGGATATATAACGTTATAGACGTATATAATGTCCCCTCCGAGAACTACGGGCAGACACGACCGGGATTTTGTAAAACATTACCAGCGATGTTCTAGATGGCTTAGGTTAGGTTATATTACGATATAGACCTATATAATGTGCCCACCGAGAAGTAGGGGCCGACCCGCCAGGAATGTTGGAAAATACTACATCCGAGATATTAGGTTCCCTTAGGTTAGGATATATAAATTAATAGACGTATATAATGTCCGCACCGAGACGTACGGGAAGACATGAACGGGATTCTGTGAAACATTACCAGCGAGGGTCTAGGTGGGTTAGGTTAGGTTATATTACGTTATAGACGTATATAATGTTCCAACCGAGAAGTAGGGGCCGACCCGCCAGGAATGTTGGAAAATACTACATCCGAGATGTTAGGTTCCCTCAGGATAGGACATATAAAGTTATAGACGTATATGAGGTCCCCAAGGAAATGTACGGACCGACACGACCGGGATTTTGTAAAACATTACCAGCGAGGGTCTAGATGGGTTAGGTTAGGTTATATTACGATATAAACGTATATAATGTGCCCACCGAGGAGTAGGAGCCGACCCGCCAGGAATGTTGGAAAATACTACATCCGAGATGTTAAGTTGCCTTAGGTTAGGATATATAAATTTATAGACGTATTTAATGTCCGCACCGAGACGTACGGGAAGACATGAACGGGATTATGTGAAACATTACCAGCGAGGGTCTAGGTGGGTTAGGTTAGGTTATATTACGTTATAGACGTATATAATGTGCCCACCGAGAAGTAGGAGCCGACCCGCCAGGAATGTTGAAAAATACTACATCCGAGATGTTTGGTACTCTTAGGTTAGGATATATAACGTTATAGACGTATATAATGTCCCCTCCGAGAAGTACGGGCAGACACGACCGGGATTTTGTAAAACATTACCAGCGATGTTCTAGATGGGTTAGGTTAGGTTATATTACGATATAGACCTATATAATGTGCCCACCGAGAAGTAGGGGCCGACCCGCCAGGAATGTTGGAAAATACTACATCCGAGATGTTAGGTTCACTTAGGTTAGGATATATAACGTTATAGACGTATATAATGTCCTCACCGAGATGTACGGGCCGACACGACCGGGATTTTGTAAAACATTACCAGCGAGGGTCTAGATGGGTTAGGTTAGGTTATATTACGATATAGACGGATATAATGTGCCCACCGAGAAGTAGGTGCCGACCCGCCAGGAATGTTGGAAAATACTACATCCGAGATATTAGGTTCCCTTAGGTTAGGATATATAAATTTATAGACGTATATAATGTCCGCACCGAGACGTACGGGAAGACATGAACGGGATTCTGTGAAACATTACCAGCGAGGGTCTAGGTGGGTTAGGTTAGGTTATATTTCGTTATAGACGTATATAAGGTTCCAACGGAGAAGTAGGGGCCGACCCGCCAGAAATTTTGGAAAATTCTACATCGAGATGTTAAGTTGCCTTAGGTTAGGATATATAACGTTATAGACGTATATAATGTCCGCACCGAGACGTACGGGACGACACGACCGGGATTCTGTAAAACATTCCCAGCTAGGGGCTAGATGTGTTAGGTTAGGTTATATTACGTTATAGACGTATATAATGATCCCACCGAGAATTGGCGCCGACCCGCCAGGAATGTTGTGAAATACTACATCCGAGATGTTAGGTTCCCTTAGGTTAGGATATATAAATTTATAGACGTATATAATATCCGCAGCGAGATGTACGGGCCGACACGACCGGGATTCTGTGAAACATTACCAGCGAGGGTCTAGATGGGTTAGGTTAGGTTATATTACGATATAGACGTATATAATGTGCCCACCGAGAAGTAGGGGCCGACCCGCCAGGAATGTTGGAAAATACTACATCCGAGATGTTAAGTTGCCTTAGGTTAGGATATATAAATTCATAGACGTATTTAATGTCCGCACCGAGACGTACGGGAAGACATGAACGGGATTATGTGAAACATTACCAGCGAGGGTCTAGGTGGGTTAGGTTAGGTTATATTACGTTATAGACGTATATAATGTTCCCACCGAGAAGTAGGGACCGACCCGCCAGGAATGTTGGAAAATACTACATCCGAGATGTTAGGTTCACTTAGGTTAGGACATATAACGTTATAGACGTATATAATGTCCGCACCGAGACGTACGGGCCGACACGACCGGGATTTTGTAAAACATTACCAGCGAGGGTCTGGATGGGTTAGGTTAGGTTATATTACGATATAGACGTATATAATGTGCCCACTGAGAAGTAGGGGCCGACCCGCCAGGAATGTTGGAAAATACTACATCCGAGATGTTAGGTGCCCTCAGGTTAGGATATATAATGTTATAGACGTATATAATGTCCCCACGGAAAAGTACGGGCCGACACGACCGGGATTTTGTAAAACATTACCAGCGAGGGTCTAGATGGGTTAGGTTAGGTTATATTACGATATAGACGTATATAATGTGCCCACCGAGAAGCAGGGCCCGACCCGCCAGGAATGTTGGAAAATACCACATCCGAGATATTAGGTTCCCTTAGGTTAGGATATATAAATTTATAGACGTATATAATGTCCGCACCGAGACGTACGGGAAGACATGAATGGGATTCTGTGAAACATTACCAGCGAGGGTCTAGGTGGGTTAGGTTAGGTTATATTACGATATAGACGTATATAATGTGCCCACCGAGAAGTAGGGGCCGACCCGCCAGGAATGTTGGAAAATACTACATCCGAGATGTTAGGTTCTCTTAGGTTAGGGTATATAACGTTATAGACGTATATAATGTCCCCACTGAGAAGTACGGGCCGACACGACCGGGATTTTGTAAAACATTACCAGCGAGGGTCTAGGTGGCTTAGGTTAGGTTATATTACGATATAGACGTATATAATGTCCCCACCGAGAAGTAGGGGCCGACCCGCCAGGAATATTGGAAAATACTACATCCGAGATGTTAGGTTCCCTTAGGTTAGGATATATAACGTTATAGACGTATATAATATCCTCACCGAGATGTACGGGCCGACACGACCGGGATTTTGTAAAACATTACCATCGAGGGTCTAGATGGGTTAGGTTAGGTTATATTACGATATAGACGTATATAATGTGCCCACCGAGAAGTAGGAGCCGACCCGCCAGGAATGTTGGAAAATACTACATCCGAGATGTTAAGCTGCCTTAGGTTAGGATATATAAATTTATAGACGTATATAATGTCCGCACCGAGACGTCCGGGAAGACATGAACGGGATTCTGTGAAACATTACCAGCGAGGGTCTAGGTGGGTTAGGTTAGGTTATATTACGATATAGACGCATATAAAGTCCCCACCGAGAAGTAGGGGCCGACCCGCCAGGAATATTGGAAAATACTACATCCGAGATGTTAGGTTCCCTTAGGTTAGGATATATAACGTTATAGACGTATATAATGTCCTCACCGAGATGTACGGAAAGACATGAACGGGATTCTGTGAAACATTACCCGCGAGGGTCTAGATGGGTTAGGTTAGGTTATATTACGATATAGACGTATATAATGTGCCCACCGAGAAGTAGGGGCCGACCCGCCAGGAATGTTGGAAAATACTACATCCGAGATGTTAGGTTCTCTTAGGTTAGGGTATATAACGTTATAGACGTATATAATGTCCCCACCGAGAAGTACTGGCAGACACGACCGGGATTTTGTAAAACATTACCAGCGAGGGTCTAGATGGGTTAGGTCAGGTTATATTATTAGATGTGTTACGTTAGGTTATATTACATTATAGACATATATAATGATCCCACCGAGAATTGGCGCCGACCCGCCAGGAATGTTGTGAAATACTACATCCGAGATGTTAGGTTCCCTTAGGTTAGGATATATAACGTTGCACACAGATGTACGGGCCGACACGACCGGGATTTTGTAAAACATTACCAGCGAGGGTCTAGATGGATTCGGTTAGGTTATTTTACGATATAGACGTATGTAATGTGCCCACCGAGAAGTAGGGGCCGACCCGCCAGGAATGTTGGAAAATACTACATCCGAGATGTTAGGTTCTCTTAGGTTCGGGTATATAACGTTATAGACGTATATAATGTCCCCACCGAGAAGTACGGGCAGACACGACCGGGATTTTGTAAAACATTACCAGCGAGGGTCTAGATGTGTTAGGTTAGGTTATATTACGTTATAGACGTATATAATGATCCCACCGAGAAGTAGGGGCCGACCCGCCAGGAATGTTGGAAGATACTACATCCGAGATGTTAGGTTCCCTCAGGTTAGGATATATAAAGTTATAGACGTATATGAGGTCCCCACGGAAAAGTACGGGCCGACACGACCGGGATTTTGTAAAACATTATCAGCGAGTGTCTAGATGGTTTAGGTTAGGTTATATTAGGATATAGACGTATATAATGTGCCCACCGAGAAGTAGGATCCGACCCGCCAGGAATGTTGGAAAATACTACATCCGAGATGTTAGGTTCCCTTAGGTTAGGATATATAACGTTATAGACTTATATAATGTCCTCACCGAGAAGTACGGGCAGACACGACCGGGATTTTGTAAAACATTACCAGCGATGGTCTAGATGGGTTAGGTTAGGTTATATTACGATATAGACGTATATAATGTGCCCACCGAAAAGCAGGGCCCGACCCGCCAGGAATGTTGGAAAATACCACATCCGAGATATTAGGTTCCCTTAGGTTAGGATATATAAATTTATAGACGTATATAATGTCCGCACCGAGACGTACGGGAAGACATGAATGGGATTCTGTGAAACATTACCAGCGAGGGTCTAGGTGGGTTAGGTTAGGTTATATTACGATATAGACGTATATAATGTGCCCACCGAGAAGTAGGGGCCGACCCGCCAGGAATGTTGGAAAATACTACATCCGAGATGTTAGGTTCTCTTAGGTTAGGGTATATAACGTTATAGACGTATATAATGTCCCCACTGAGAAGTACGGGCCGACACGACCGGGATTTTGTAAAACATTACCAGCGAGGGTCTAGGTGGCTTAGGTTAGGTTATATTACGATATAGACGTATATAATGTCCCCACCGAGAAGTAGGGGCCGACCCGCCAGGAATATTGGAAAATACTACATCCGAGATGTTAGGTTCCCTTAGGTTAGGATATATAACGTTATAGACGTATATAATATCCTCACCGAGATGTACGGGCCGACACGACCGGGATTTTGTAAAACATTACCATCGAGGGTCTAGATGGGTTAGGTTAGGTTATATTACGATATAGACGTATATAATGTGCCCACCGAGAAGTAGGAGCCGACCCGCCAGGAATGTTGGAAAATACTACATCCGAGATGTTAAGCTGCCTTAGGTTAGGATATATAAATTTATAGACGTATATAATGTCCGCACCGAGATGTACGGGCCGACACGACCGGGATTTTGTAAAACATTACCAGCGAGGGTCTAGATGGGTTAGGTCAGGTTATATTATTAGATGTGTTACGTTAGGTTATATTACATTATAGACATATATAATGATCCCACCGAGAATTGGCGCCGACCCGCCAGGAATGTTGTGAAATACTACATCCGAGATGTTAGGTTCCCTTAGGTTAGGATATATAACGTTGCACACAGATGTACGGGCCGACACGACCGGGATTTTGTAAAACATTACCAGCGAGGGTCTAGATGGATTCGGTTAGGTTATTTTACGATATAGACGTATGTAATGTGCCCACCGAGAAGTAGGGGCCGACCCGCCAGGAATGTTGGAAAATACTACATCCGAGATGTTAGGTTCCCTTAGGTTAGGATATATAAATTTATAGACGTATATAATGTCCGCACCGAGACGTACGGGAAGACATGAACGGGATTCTGTGAAGCATTACCAGCGAGGTTCTAGGTCGGTTAGCTTAGGTTATATTACGTTATAGACGTATATAATGTTTCCACCGAGAAGTAGGGGCCGACCCGCCAGAAATGTTGGAAAATTCTACATCCGAGATGTTAGGTTCCCTCAGGTTAGGATATATAACGTTATAGACGTATATAATGTCCGCACCGAGACGTACGGGACGACACGAACGGGATTCTGTAAAACATTCCCAGCGAGGGGCTAGATGTGTTACGTTAGGTTATATTACGTTATAGACGTATATAATGATCCCACCGAGAATTGGCGCCGACCCGCCAGGAATGTTGTGAAATACTACATCCGAGATGTTAGGTTCCCTTAGGTTAGGATATATAAATTTATAGACGTATATAATGTCCGCACCGAGACGTACGGGAAGACATGAATGGGATTCTGTAAAACATTACCAACGAGGGTCTAGATGGGTTAGGTTAGGTTATATTACGATATAGACGTACATAATGTACCCACCGAGTAGGAGCCGACCCGCCAGGAATGTTGGAAAATACTACATACGAGATGTTAGGTTCTCTTAGGTTAGGGTATATAACGTTATAGACGTATATAACGTCCCCACCGAGAAGTACGGGCCGACACGACCGCGATTTTGTAAAACATTACCAGCGAGGGTCTAGATGGATTCGGTTAGGTTATTTTACGATATAGACGTATGTAATGTGCCCACCGAGAAGTAGGGGCCGACCCGCCAGGAATGTTGGAAAATACTACATCCGAGATGTTAGGTTCCCTTAGGTTAGGATATATAAATTTATAGACGTATATAATGTCCGCACCGAGACGTACGGGAAGACATGAACGGGATTCTGTGAAGCATTACCAGCGAGGGTCTAGGTCGGTTAGCTTAGGTTATATTACGTTATAGACGTATATAATGTTCCCACCGAGAAGTAGGGGCCGACCCGCCAGAAATGTTGGAAAATTCTATATCCGAGATGTTAGGTTCCCTCAGGTTAGGATATATAACGTTATAGACGTATATAATGTGCCCACCGAGAAGTAGGGGCCGACCCGCCAGGAATGTTGGAAAATACTACATCCGAGATGTTAAGCTGCCTTAGGTTAGGATATATAAATTTATAGACGTATATAATGTCCGCACCGAGACGTACGGGAAGACATGAACGGGATTATGTGAAACATTACCAGCGAGGGTCTAGGTGGGTTAGGTTAGGTTATATTACGTTATAGGCGTATATAATGTTCCCACCGAGAAGTAGGGGCCGACCCGCCAGAAATGTTGGAAAATACTAAATCCGAGATGTTAGGTTCCCTCAGGTTAGGATATAAAAAGTTATAGACGTATATGAGGTCCCCACGGAAAAGTACGGGCCGACACGTACGGGATTTTGTAAAACATTACCAGCGAGGGTCTAGATGGGTTAGGTTAGGTTATATTACGATATAGACGTATATAATGTGCCCACCTAGAAGTAGGGGCCGACCGGCCAGGAATGTTGTGAAATACTACATTCGAGATGTTAGGTTCCCTTAGGTTAGGATATATAAATTTATAGACGTATATGAGGTCCCCACGGAAAAGTACGGGCCGACACGACCGGGATTTTGTAAAACATTACCAGCGAGGGTCTAAATGGGTTAGGTTAGGTTATATTACGATATAGACGTATATAATGTGCCCACCTAGAAGTAGGGGCCGACCCGCCAGGAATGTTGGAAAATTCTACGTCCGAGATGTTAAGTTGCCTTAGGTCAGGATATATAACGTTATAGACGTATATAATATCCGCACCGAGACGTACGGGACGACACGAACGGGATTCTGTAAAACATTCCCAGCTCGGGGCTAGATGTGTTACGTTAGGTTATATTACATTATAGACATATATAATGATCCCACCGAGAATTGGCGCCGACCCGCCAGGAATGTTGTGAAATACTACATCCGAGATGTTAGGTTCCCTTAGGTTAGGATATATAAATTTATAGACGTATATAATGTCCGCACCGAGACGTACGGAAAGACATGAACGGGATTCTGTGAAACATTACCCGCGAGGGTCTAGGTGGGTTAGGTTAGGTTATATTACGATATAGACGTATATAATGTGCCCACCGAGAAGTAGGGGCCGACCCGCCAGGAATGTTGGAAAATACTACATCCGAGATGTTAGGTTCTCTTAGGTTCGGGTATATAACGTTATAGACGTATATAATGTCCCCACCGAGAAGTACGGGCAGACACGACCGGGATTTTGTAAAACATTACCAGCGAGGGTCTAGATGTGTTAGGTTAGGTTATATTACGTTATAGACGTATATAATGATCCCACCGAGAAGTAGGGGCCGACCCGCCAGGAATGTTGGAAGATACTACATCCGAGATGTTAGGTTCCCTCAGGTTAGGATATATAAAGTTATAGACGTATATGAGGTCCCCACGGAAAAGTACGGGCCGACACGACCGGGATTTTGTAAAACATTACCAGCGAGGGTCTAAATGGGTTAGGTTAGGTTATATTACGATATAGACGTATATAATGTGCCCACCGAGAAGTAGGGGCCGACCCGCCAGGAATGTTGGAAAATACTACATCCGAGATGTTAGGTTCTCTTAGGTTAGGGTATATAACGTTATAGACGTATATGATGTCCCCACCGAGAAGTACGGGCCGACACGACCGGGATTCTGTAAAACATTCCCAGCTAGGGGCTAGATGTGTTACGTTAGGTTATATTACATTATAGACATATATAATGATCCCACCGAGAATTGGCGCCGACCCGCCAGGAATGTTGTGAAATACTACATCCGAGATGTTAGGTTACCTTAGGTTAGGATATATAAATTTATAGACGTATATAATGTCCGCACCGAGACGTACGGGAAGACATGAACGGGATTCTGTGAAACATTACCAGCGAGGGTCTAGGTGGGTTAGGTTAGGTTATATTACGATATAGACGTATATAATGTCCCCACCGAGAAGTAGGGGCCGACCCGCCAGGAATGTTGTGAAATACTACATCCGAGATGTTAGGTTCCCTTAGGTTAGGATATATAACGTTATAGACGTATATAATGTCCTCAGCGAGATGTACGGGCAGACACGACCGGGATTTTGTAAAACATTACCAGCGAGGGTCTAGATGGGTTAGGTTAGGTTATATTACGATATAGACGTATATAATGTGCCCACCGAGAAGTAGGGGCCGACCCGCCAGGAATATTGGAAAATACTACATCCGAGATGTTAGGTTCCCTTAGGTTAGGATATATAACGTTATAGACGTATATAATGTCCACAGCGAGATGTACGGGCCGACACGACCGGGATTTTGTAAAACATTACCAGCGAGGGTCTAGATGGGTTAGGTTAGGTTATATTACGATATAGACGTATATAATGTGCCCACCGAGAAGTAGGGGCCGACCCGCCAGGAATGTTGGAAAATACTACATCCGAGATGTTAGGTTCTCTTAGGTTAGGGTATATAACGTTATAGACGTATATAATGTCCCCACCGAGAAGTACGGGCAGACACGACCGGGATTTTGTAAAACATTACCAGCGAGGGTCTAGATGGGTTAGGTTAGATTATATTACGATATAGACCTATATAATGTGCCCACCGAGAAGTAGGGGCCGACCCGCCAGGAATGTTGGAAAATACTACATCCGAGATGTTAAGCTGCCTTAGGTTAGGATATATAAATTTATAGACGTATATAATGTCCGCACCGAGACGTACGGGAAGACATGAACGGGATTATGTGAAACATTACCAGCGAGGGTCTAGGTGGGTTAGGTTAGGTTATATTACGTTATAGGCGTATATAATGTTCCCACCGAGAAGTAGGGGCCGACCCGCCAGAAATGTTGGAAAATACTACATCCGAGATGTTAGGTTCCCTCAGGTTAGGATATAAAAAGTTATAGACGTATATGAGGTCCCCACGGAAAAGTACGGGCCGACACGACCGGGATTTTGTAAAACATTACCAGCGAGGGTCTAGATGGGTTAGGTTAGGTTATATTACGATATAGACGTATATAATGTGCCCACCTAGAAGTAGGGGCCGACCGGCCAGGAATGTTGTGAAATACTACATTCGAGATGTTAGGTTCCCTTAGGTTAGGATATATAAATTTATAGACGTATATGAGGTCCCCACGGAAAAGTACGGGCCGACACGACCGGGATTTTGTAAAACATTACCAGCGAGGGTCTAAATGGGTTAGGTTAGGTTATATTACGATATAGACGTATATAATGTGCCCACCTAGAAGTAGGGGCCGACCCGCCAGGAATGTTGGAAAATTCTACGTCCGAGATGTTAAGTTGCCTTAGGTCAGGATATATAACGTTATAGACGTATATAATATCCGCACCGACACGTACGGGACGACACGAACGGGATTCTGTAAAACATTCCCAGCTCGGGGCTAGATGTGTTACGTTAGGTTATATTACATTATAGACATATATAATGATCCCACCGAGAATTGGCGCCGACCCGCCAGGAATGTTGTGAAATACTACATCCGAGATGTTAGGTTCCCTTAGGTTAGGATATATAAATTTATAGACGTATATAATGTCCGCACCGAGACGTACGGAAAGACATGAACGGGATTCTGTGAAACATTACCCGCGAGGGTCTAGGTGGGTTAGGTTAGGTTATATTACGATATAGACGTATATAATGTGCCCACCGAGAAGTAGGGGCCGACCCGCCAGGAATGTTGGAAAATACTACATCCGAGATGTTAGGTTCTCTTAGGTTCGGGTATATAACGTTATAGACGTATATAATGTCCCCACCGAGAAGTACGGGCAGACACGACCGGGATTTTGTAAAACATTACCAGCGAGGGTCTAGATGTGTTAGGTTAGGTTATATTACGTTATAGACGTATATAATGATCCCACCGAGAAGTAGGGGCCGACCCGCCAGGAATGTTGGAAGATACTACATCCGAGATGTTAGGTTCCCTCAGGTTAGGATATATAAAGTTATAGACGTATATGAGGTCCCCACGGAACAGTACGGGCCGACACGACCGGGATTTTGTAAAACATTACCAGCGAGTGTCTAGATGGTTTAGGTTAGGTTATATTACGATATAGACGTATATAATGTGCCCACCGAGAAGTAGGATCCGACCCGCCAGGAATGTTGGAAAATACTACATCCGAGATGTTAGGTTCCCTTAGGTTAGGATATATAACGCTATAGACTTATATAATGTCCTCACCGAGAAGTACGGGCAGACACGACCGGGATTTTGTAAAACATTACCAGCGATGGTCTAGATGGGTTAGGTTAGGTTATATTACGATATAGACGTATATAATGTGCCCACCGAGAAGCAGGGCCCGACCCGCCAGGAATGTTGGAAAATACCACATCCGAGATATTAGGTTCCCTTAGGTTAGGATATATAAATTTATAGACGTATATAATGTCCGCACCGAGACGTACGGGAAGACATGAATGGGATTCTGTGAAACATTACCAGCGAGGGTCTAGGTGGGTTAGGTTAGGTTATATTACGATATAGACGTATATAATGTGCCCACCGAGAAGTAGGGGCCGACCCGCCAGGAATGTTGGAAAATACTACATCCGAGATGTTAGGTTCTCTTAGGTTAGGGTATATAACGTTATAGACGTATATAATGTCCCCACCGAGAAGTACGGGCCGACACGACCGGGATTTTGTAAAACATTACCAGCGAGGGTCTAGGTGGCTTAGGTTAGGTTATATTACGATATAGACGTATATAATGTCCCCACCGAGAAGTAGGGGCCGACCCGCCAGGAATATTGGAAAATACTACATCCGAGATGTTAGGTTCCCTTAGGTTAGGATATATAACGTTATAGACGTATATAATATCCTCACCGAGATGTACGGGCCGACACGACCGGGATTTTGTAAAACATTACCATCGAGGGTCTAGATGGGTTAGGTTAGGTTATATTACGATATAGACGTATATAATGTGCCCACCGAGAAGTAGGAGCCGACCCGCCAGGAATGTTGGAAAATACTACATCCGCGATGTTAAGCTGCCTTAGGTTAGGATATATAAATTTATAGACGTATATAATGTCCGCACCGAGACGTACGGGAAGACATGAACGAGATTATGTCAAACATTACCAGCGAGGGTCTAGGTGGGTTAGGTTAGGTTATATTACGTTATAGGCGTATATAATGTTCCCACCGAGAAGTAGGGGCCGACCCGCCAGAAATGTTGGAAAATACTACATCCGAGATGTTAGGTTCCCTCAGGTTAGGATATAAAAAGTTATAGACGTATATGAGGTCCCCACGGAAAAGTACGGGCCGACACGAACGGGATTTTGTAAAACATTACTAGCGAGGGTCTAGATGGGTTAGGTTAGGTTATATTACGATATAGACGTATATAATGATCCCACCGAAAATTGGCGCCGACCCGCCAGGAATGTTGTGAAATACTACATCCGAGATGTTAGGTTCTTTTAGGTTAGGATATATAAATTTATAGACGTATATAATGTCCGCACCGAGACGTCCGGGAAGACATGAACGGGATTCTGTGAAACATTACCAGCGAGGGTCTAGGTGGGTTAGGTTAGGTTATATTACGTTATAGACGTATATAATGTTCCCACCGAGAATTAGGGGCCGACCCGCCAGAAATGTTGGAAAATTCTACATCCGAGATGTTAGGTTGCCTTAGGTTAGGATATATAACGTCATAGACGTATATAATGTCCTCACCGAGATGTACGGGCCGACACGACCGGGATTTTGTAAAACATTACCAGCGAGGGTCTAGATGTGTTAGGTTAGGTTATATTACGTTATAGACGTATATAATGATCCCACCGAAAATTAGGGGCCGACCCGCCAGGAATGTTGGAAGATACTACATCTGAGATGTTAGGTTCCCTCAGGTTAGGATATATAACGTTATAGGCGTATATAATATCCTCACCGAGATGTACGGGCCGACACGACCGGGATTTTGTAAAACATTACCATCGAGGGTCTAGATGGGTTAGGTTAGGTTATATTACGATATAGACGTATATAATGTGCCCACCGAGAAGTAGGAGCCGACCCGCCAGGAATGTTGGAAAATACTACATCCGAGATGTTAAGCTGCCTTAGGTTAGGATATATAAATTTATAGACGTATATAATGTCCGCACCGAGACGTACGGGAAGACATGAACGGGATTATGTCAAACCTTACCAGCGAGGGTCTAGGTGGGTTAGGTTAGGTTATATTACGTTATAGGCGTATATAATGTTCCCACCGAGAAGTAGGGGCCGACCCGCCAGAAATGTTGGAAAATACTACATCCGAGATGTTAGGTTCCCTCAGGTTAGGATATATAAAGTTATAGACGTATATGAGGTCCCCACGGAAAAGTACGGGCCGACACGACCGGGATTTTGTAAAACATTACCAGCGAGGGTCTAGATGGGTTAGGTTAGGTTATATTACGATATAGACGTATATAATGTGCCCACCTAGAAGTAGGGGCCGACCGGCCAGGAATGTTGTGAAATACTACATTCGAGATGTTAGGTTCCCTTAGGTTAGGATATATAAATTTATAGACGTATATGAGGTCCCCACGGAAAAGTACGGGCCGACACGACCGGGATTTTGTAAAACATTACCAGCGAGGGTCTAAATGGGTTAGGTTAGGTTATATTACGATATAGACGTATATAATGTGCCCACCTAGAAGTATGGGCCGACCCGCCAGGAATGTTGGAAAATTCTACGTCCGAGATGTTAAGTTGCCTTAGGTCAGGATATATAACGTTATAGACGTATATAATATCCGCACCGAGACGTACGGGACGACACGAACGGGATTCTGTAAAACATTCCCAGCTCGGGGCTAGATGTGTTACGTTAGGTTATATTACATTATAGACATATATAATGATCCCACCGAGAATTGGCGCCGACCCGCCAGGAATGTTGTGAAATACTACATCCGAGATGTTAGGTTCCCTTAGGTTAGGATATATAAATTTATAGACGTATATAATGTCCGCACCGAGACGTACGGGAAGACATGAACGGGATTCTGTGAAACATTACCAGCGACGGTCTAGGTGGGTTAGGTTAGGTTATATTACGATATAGACGTATATAATGTCCCCACCGAGAAGTAGGGGCCGACCAGCCAGGAATATTGGAAAATACTACATCCGAGGTGTTAGGTTCCCTTAGGTTAGGATATATAACGTTATAGACGTATATAATGTCCTCACCGAGATGTACGTGCCGACACGACCGGGATTTTGTAAAACATTACCAACGAGGGTCTAGATGGGTTAGGTTAGGTTATATTACGATATAGACGTATATAATGTGCCCACCGAGAAGTAGGATCCGACCCGCCAGGAATGTTGGAAAATACTACATCCGAGATGTTAGGTTCCCTTAGGTTAGGATATATAACGCTATAGACTTATATAATGTCCTCACCGAGAAGTACGGGCAGACACGACCGGGATTTTGTAAAACATTACCAGCGATGGTCTAGATGGGTTAGGTTAGGTTATATTACGATATAGACGTATATAATGTGCCCACCGAGAAGCAGGGCCCGACCCGCCAGGAATGTTGGAAAATACCACATCCGAGATATTAGGTTCCCTTAGGTTAGGATATATAAATTTATAGACGTATATAATGTCCGCACCGAGACGTACGGTAAGACATGAATGGGATTCTGTGAAACATTACCAGCGAGGGTCTAGGTGGGTTAGGTTAGGTTATATTACGATATAGACGTATATAATGTGCCCACCGAGAAGTAGGGGCCGACCCGCCAGGAATGTTGGAAAATACTACATCCGAGATGTTAGGTTCTCTTAGGTTAGGGTATATAACGTTATAGACGTATATAATGTCCCCACCGAGAAGTACGGGCCGACACGACCGGGATTTTGTAAAACATTACCAGCGAGGGTCTAGGTGGCTTAGGTTAGGTTATATTACGATATAGACGTATATAATGTCCCCACCGAGAAGTAGGGGCCGACCCGCCAGGAATATTGGAAAATACTACATCCGAGATGTTAGGTTCCCTTAGGTTAGGATATATAACGTTATAGACGTATATAATATCCTCACCGAGATGTACGGGCCGACACGACCGGGATTTTGTAAAACATTACCATCGAGGGTCTAGATGGGTTAGGTTAGGTTATATTACGATATAGACGTATATAATGTGCCCACCGAGAAGTAGGAGCCGACCCGCCAGGAATGTTGGAAAATACTACATCCGCGATGTTAAGCTGCCTTAGGTTAGGATATATAAATTTATAGACGTATATAATGTCCGCACCGAGACGTACGGGAAGACATGAACGAGATTATGTCAAACATTACCAGCGAGGGTCTAGGTGGGTTAGGTTAGGTTATATTACGTTATAGGCGTATATAATGTTCCCACCGAGAAGTAGGGGCCGACCCGCCAGAAATGTTGGAAAATACTACATCCGAGATGTTAGGTTCCCTCAGGTTAGGATATAAAAAGTTATAGACGTATATGAGGTCCCCACGGAAAAGTACGGGCCGACACGAACGGGATTTTGTAAAACATTACTAGCGAGGGTCTAGATGGGTTAGGTTAGGTTATATTACGATGTAGACGTATATAATGATCCCACCGAAAATTGGCGCCGACCCGCCAGGAATGTTGTGAAATACTACATCCGAGATGTTAGGTTCTTTTAGGTTAGGATATATAAATTTATAGACGTATATAATGTCCGCACCGAGACGTCCGGGAAGACATGAACGGGATTCTGTGAAACATTACCAGCGAGGGTCTAGGTGGGTTAGGTTAGGTTATATTACGTTATAGACGTATATAATGTTCCCACCGAGAATTAGGGGCCGACCCGCCAGAAATGTTGGAAAATTCTACATCCGAGATGTTAGGTTGCCTTAGGTTAGGATATATAACGTCATAGACGTATATAATGTCCTCACCGAGATGTACGGGCCGACACGACCGGGATTTTGTAAAACATTACCAGCGAGGGTCTAGATGTGTTAGGTTAGGTTATATTACGTTATAGACGTATATAATGATCCCACCGAAAATTAGGGGCCGACCCGCCAGGAATGTTGGAAGATACTACATCTGAGATGTTAGGTTCCCTCAGGTTAGGATATATAACGTTATAGACGTATATAATATCCTCACCGAGATGTACGGGCCGACACGACCGGGATTTTGTAAAACATTACCATCGAGGGTCTAGATGGGTTAGGTTAGGTTATATTACGATATAGACGTATATAATGTGCCCACCGAGAAGTAGGAGCCGACCCGCCAGGAATGTTGGAAAATACTACATCCGAGATGTTAAGCTGCCTTAGGTTAGGATATATAAATTTATAGACGTATATAATGTCCGCACCGAGACGTACGGGAAGACATGAACGGGATTATGTGAAACATTACCAGCGAGGGTCTAGGTGGGTTAGGTTAGGTTATATTACGTTATAGGCGTATATAATGTTCCCACCGAGAAGTAGGGGCCGACCCGCCGGAAATGTTGGAAAATTCTACATCCGAGATGTTAAGTTGCCTTAGGTTAGGATATATAACGTTATAGACGTATATAATGTCCGCACCGAGACGTACGGGACGACACGACCGGGATTCTGTAAAACATTCCCAGCTAGGGGCTAGATGTGTTACGTTAGGTTATATTACATTATAGACATATATAATGATCCCACCGAGAATTGGCGCCGACCCGCCAGGAATGTTGTGAAATACTACATCCGAGATGTTAGGTTCCCTTAGGTTAGGATATATAAATTTATAGACGTATATAACGTCCGCACCGAGACGTACGGAAAGACATGAACGGGATTCTGTGAAACTTTACCAGCGAGGGTCTAGGTGGGTTAGGTTAGGTTATATTACGATATAGACGTATATAATGTGCCCACCGAGAAGTAGGGGCCGACCCGCCAGGAATGTTGGAAAATACTACATCCGAGATGTTAGGTTCTCTTAGGTTCGGGTATATAACGTTATAGACGTATATAATGTCCCCACCGAGAAGTACGGGCAGACACGACCGGGATTTTGTAAAACATTACCAGCGAGGGTCTAGGTGGGTTAGGTTAGGTTATATTACGATATAGACGTATATAATGTGCCCACCGAGATGTAGGGGCCGACCCGCCAGGAATGTTGGAAAATACTACATCCGAGATGTTAGGTTCTCTTAGGTTCGGGTATATAACGTTATAGACGTATATAATGTCCCCACCGAGAAGTACGGGCAGACACGACCGGGATTTTGTAAAACATTACCAGCGAGGGTCTAGGTGGGTTAGGTTAGGTCATATTACGATATAGACGTATATAATGTGCCCACCGAGATGTAGGGGCCGACCCGCCAGGAATGTTGGAAAATACTACATCCGAGATGTTAGGTTCCCTTAGGTTAGGATATATAACGTTATAGACTTATATAATGTCCTCACCGAGAAGTACGGGCAGACACGACCGGGATTTTGTAAAACATTACCAGCGAGGGTCTAGATGGGTTAGGTTAGGTTATATTACGATATAGACCTATATAATGTGCCCACCGAGAAGTAGGGGCCGACCCGCCAGGAATGTTGGAAAATACTACATCCGAGATGTTAAGCTGCCTTAGGTTAGGATATATAAATTTATAGACGTATATAATGTCCGCACCGAGACGTACGGGAAGACATGAACGGGATTATGTGAAACATTACCAGCGAGGGTCTAGGTGGGTTAGGTTAGGTTATATTACGTTATAGGCGTATATAATGTTCCCACCGAGAAGTAGGGGCCGACCCGCCAGAAATGTTGGAAAATACTACATCCGAGATGTTAGGTTCCCTCAGGTTAGGATATAAAAAGTTATAGACGTATATGAGGTCTCCACGGAAAAGTACGGGCCGACACGACCGGGATTTTGTAAAACATTACCAGCGAGGGTCTAGATGGGTTAGGTTAGGTTATATTACGATATAGACGTATATAATGTGCCCACCTAGAAGTAGGGGCCGACCGGCCAGGAATGTTGTGAAATACTACATTCGAGATGTTAGGTTCCCTTAGGTTAGGATATATAAATTTATAGACGTATATGAGGTCCCCACGGAAAAGTACGGGCCGACACGACCGGGATTTTGTAAAACATTACCAGCGAGGGTCTAAATGGGTTAGGTTAGGTTATATTACGATATAGACGTATATAATGTGCCCACCTAGAAGTAGGGGCCGACCCGCCAGGAATGTTGGAAAATTCTACGTCCGAGATGTTAAGTTGCCTTAGGTCAGGATATATAACGTTATAGACGTATATAATATCCGCACCGAGACGTACGGGACGACACGAACGGGATTCTGTAAAACATTCCCAGCTCGGGGCTAGATGTGTTACGT
The DNA here is from genome assembly GCA_963969225.1 of Xylocopa violacea. NCBI lineage: Eukaryota > Metazoa > Arthropoda > Insecta > Hymenoptera > Apidae > Xylocopa > Xylocopa violacea. Next base: position 400,446 of record CAXAJV010000738.1, on the reverse strand, counting down.
TAGGTTATATTACATTATAGACATATATAATGATCCCACCGAGAATTGGCGCCGACCCGCCAGGAATGTTGTGAAATACTACATCCGAGATGTTAGGTTCGCTTAGGTTAGGATATATAAATTTATAGACGTATATAATGTCCGCACCGAGACGTACGGAAAGACATGAACGGGATTCTGTGAAACATTACCCGCGAGGGTCTAGGTGGGTTAGGTTAGGTTATATTACGATATAGACCTATATAATGTGCCCACCGAGAAGTAGGGGCCGACCCGCCAGGAATGTTGGAAAATACTACATCCGAGATGTTAGGTTCTCTTAGGTTCGGGTATATAACGTTATAGACGTATATAATGTCCCCACCGAGAAGTACGGGCAGACACGACCGGGATTTTGTAAAACATTACCAGCGAGGGTCTAGATGTGTTAGGTTAGGTTATATTACGTTATAGACGTATATAATGATCCCACCGAGAAGTAGGGGCCGACCCGCCAGGAATGTTGGAAGATACTACATCCGAGATGTTAGGTTCCCTCAGGTTAGGATATATAAAGTTATAGACGTATATGAGGTCCCCACGGAAAAGTACGGGCCGACACGACCGGGATTTTGTAAAACATTATCAGCGAGTGTCTAGATGGTTTAGGTTAGGTTATATTACGATATAGACGTATATAATGTGCCCACCGAGAAGTAGGATTCGACCCGCCAGGAATGTTGGAAAATACTACATCCGAGATGTTAGGTTCCCTTAGGTTAGATATATAACGTTATAGACTTATATAATGTCCTCACCGAGAAGTACGGGCAGACACGACCGGGATTTTGTAAAACATTACCAGCGATGGTCTAGATGGGTTAGGTTAGGTTATATTACGATATAGACGTATATAATGTGCCCACCGAGAAGCAGGGCCCGACCCGCCAGGAATGTTGGAAAATACCACATCCGAGATATTAGGTTCCCTTAGGTTAGGATATATAAATTTATAGACGTATATAATGTCCGCACCGAGACGTACGGGAAGACATGAATGGGATTCTGTGAAACATTACCAGCGAGGGTCTAGGTGGGTTAGGTTAGGTTATATTACGATATAGACGTATATAATGTGCCCACCGAGAAGTAGGGGCCGACCCGCCAGGAATGTTGGAAAATACTACATCCGAGATGTTAGGTTCTCTTAGGTTAGGGTATATAACGTTATAGACGTATATAATGTCCCCACTGAGAAGTACGGGCCGACACGACCGGGATTTTGTAAAACATTACCAGCGAGGGTCTAGGTGGCTTAGGTTAGGTTATATTACGATATAGACGTATATAATGTCCCCACCGAGAAGTAGGGGCCGACCCGCCAGGAATATTGGAAAATACTACATCCGAGATGTTAGGTTCCCTTAGGTTAGGATATATAACGTTATAGACGTATATAATATCCTCACCGAGATGTACGGGCCGACACGACCGGGATTTTGTAAAACATTACCATCGAGGGTCTAGATGGGTTAGGTTAGGTTATATTACGATATAGACGTATATAATGTGCCCACCGAGAAGTAGGAGCCGACCCGCCAGGAATGTTGGAAAATACTACATCCGAGATGTTAAGCTGCCTTAGGTTAGGATATATAAATTTATAGACGTATATAATGTCCGCACCGAGATGTACGGGCCGACACGACCGGGATTTTGTAAAACATTACCAGCGAGGGTCTAGATGGGTTAGGTTAGGTTATATTACGATATAGACGTATATAATGTGCCCACCGAGAAGTAGGGGCCGACCCGCCAGGAATGTTGGAAAATACTACATCCGAGATGTTAGGTTCTCTTAGGTTAGGGTATATAACGTTATAGACGTATATAATGTCCCCACCGAGAAGTACGGGCAGACACGACCGGGATTTTGTAAAACATTACCAGCGAGGGTCTAGATGGGTTAGGTCAGGTTATATTATTAGATGTGTTACGTTAGGTTATATTACATTATAGACATATATAATGATCCCACCGAGAATTGGCGCCGACCCGCCAGGAATGTTGTGAAATACTACATCCGAGATGTTAGGTTCCCTTAGGTTAGGATATATAACGTTGCACACAGATGTACGGGCCGACACGACCGGGATTTTGTAAAACATTACCAGCGAGGGTCTAGATGGATTCGGTTAGGTTATTTTACGATATAGACGTATGTAATGTGCCCACCGAGAAGTAGGGGCCGACCCGCCAGGAATGTTGGAAAATACTACATCCGAGATGTTAGGTTCCCTTAGGTTAGGATATATAAATTTATAGACGTATATAATGTCCGCACCGAGACGTACGGGAAGACATGAATGGGATTCTGTAAAACATTACCAACGAGGGTCTAGATGGGTTAGGTTAGGTTATATTACGATATAGACGTACATAATGTACCCACCGAGTAGGAGCCGACCCGCCAGGAATGTTGGAAAATACTACATCCGAGATGTTAGGTTCTCTTAGGTTAGGGTATATAACGTTATAGACGTATATAACGTCCCCACCGAGAAGTACGGGCCGACACGACCGCGATTTTGTAAAACATTACCAGCGAGGGTCTAGATGGATTTGGTTAGGTTATTTTACGATATAGACGTATGTAATGTGCCCACCGAGAAGTAGGGGCCGACCCGCCAGGAATGTTGGAAAATACTACATCCGAGATGTTAGGTTCCCTTAGGTTAGGATATATAAATTTATAGACGTATATAATGTCCGCACCGAGACGTACGGGAAGACATGAACGGGATTCTGTGAAGCATTACCAGCGAGGGTCTAGGTCGGTTAGCTTAGGTTATATTACGTTATAGACGTATATAATGTTCCCACCGAGAAGTAGGGGCCGACCCGCCAGAAATGTTGGAAAATTCTACATCCGAGATGTTAGGTTCCCTCAGGTTAGGATATATAACGTTATAGACGTATATAATGTGCCCACCGAGAAGTAGGGGCCGACCCGCCAGGAATGTTGGAAAATACTACATCCGAGATGATAAGCTGCCTTAGGTTAGGATATATAAATTTATAGACGTATATAATGTCCGCACCGAGACGTACGGGAAGACATGAACGGGATTATGTGAAACATTACCAGCGAGGGTCTAGGTGGGTTAGGTTAGGTTATATTACGTTATAGGCGTATATAATGTTCCCACCGAGAAGTAGGGGCCGACCCGCCAGAAATGTTGGAAAATACTACATCCGAGATGTTAGGTTCCCTCAGGTTAGGATATAAAAAGTTATAGACGTATATGAGGTCCCCACGGAAAAGTACGGGCCGACACGTACGGGATTTTGTAAAACATTACCAGCGAGGGTCTAGATGGGTTAGGTTAGGTTATATTACGATATAGACGTATATAATGTGCCCACCTAGAAGTAGGGGCCGACCGGCCAGGAATGTTGTGAAATACTACATTCGAGATGTTAGGTTCCCTTAGGTTAGGATATATAAATTTATAGACGTATATGAGGTCCCCACGGAAAAGTACGGGCCGACACGACCGGGATTTTGTAAAACATTACCAGCGAGGGTCTAAATGGGTTAGGTTAGGTTATATTACGATATAGACGTATATAATGTGCCCACCTAGAAGTAGGGGCCGACCCGCCAGGAATGTTGGAAAATTCTACGTCCGAGATGTTAAGTTGCCTTAGGTCAGGATATATAACGTTATAGACGTATATAATATCCGCACCGAGACGTACGGGACGACACGAACGGGATTCTGTAAAACATTCCCAGCTCGGGGCTAGATGTGTTACGTTAGGTTATATTACATTATAGACATATATAATGATCCCACCGAGAATTGGCGCCGACCCGCCAGGAATGTTGTGAAATACTACATCCGAGATGTTAGGTTCCCTTAGGTTAGGATATATAAATTTATAGACGTATATAATGTCCGCACCGAGACGTACGGAAAGACATGAACGGGATTCTGTGAAACATTACCCGCGAGGGTCTAGGTGGGTTAGGTTAGGTTATATTACGATATAGACGTATATAATGTGCCCACCGAGAAGTAGGGGCCGACCCGCCAGGAATGTTGGAAAATACTACATCCGAGATGGTAGGTTCTCTTAGGTTCGGGTATATAACGTTATAGACGTATATAATGTCCCCACCGAGAAGTACGGGCAGACACGACCGGGATTTTGTAAAACATTACCAGCGAGGGTCTAGATGTGTTAGGTTAGGTTATATTACGTTATAGACGTATATAATGATCCCACCGAGAAGTAGGGGCCGACCCGCCAGGAATGTTGGAAGATACTACATCCGAGATGTTAGGTTCCCTCAGGTTAGGATATATAAAGTTATAGACGTATATGAGGTCCCCACGGAAAAGTACGGGCCGACACGACCGGGATTTTGTAAAACATTACCAGCGAGGGTCTAAATGGGTTAGGTTAGGTTATATTACGATATAGACGTATATAATGTGCCCACCGAGAAGTAGGGGCCGACCCGCCAGGAATGTTGGAAAATACTACATCCGAGATGTTAGGTTCTCTTAGGTTAGGGTATATAACGTTATAGACGTATATGATGTCCCCACCGAGAAGTACGGGCCGACACGACCGGGATTCTGTAAAACATTCCCAGCTAGGGGCTAGATGTGTTACGTTAGGTTATATTACATTATAGACATATATAATGATCCCACCGAGAATTGGCGCCGACCCGCCAGGAATGTTGTGAAATACTACATCCGAGATGTTAGGTTCCCTTAGGTTAGGATATATAAATTTATAGACGTATATAATGTCCGCACCGAGACGTACGGGAAGACATGAACGGGATTCTGTGAAACATTACCAGCGAGGGTCTAGGTGGGTTAGGTTAGGTTATATTACGATATAGACGTATATAATGTCCCCACCGAGAAGTAGGGGCCGACCCGCCAGGAATGTTGTGAAATACTACATCCGAGATGTTAGGTTCCCTTAGGTTAGGATATATAACGTTATAGACGTATATAATGTCCTCAGCGAGATGTACGGGCCGACACGACCGGGATTTTGTAAAACATTACCAGCGAGGGTCTAAATGGGTTAGGTTAGGTTATACTACGATATAGACGTATATAATGTGCCCACCTAGAAGTAGGGGCCGACCCGCCAGGAATGTTGGAAAATTCTACGTCCGAGATGTTAAGTTGCCTTAGGTCAGGATATATAACGTTATAGACGTATATAATATTCGCACCGACACGTACGGGACGACACGAACGGGATTCTGTAAAACATGCCCAGCTCGGGGCTAGATGTGTTACGTTAGGTTATATTACATTATAGACATATATAATGATCCCACCGAGAATTGGCGCCGACCCGCCAGGAATGTTGTGAAATACTACATCCGAGATGTTAGGTTCCCTTAGGTTAGGATATATAAATTTATAGACGTATATAATGTCCGCACCGAGACGTACGGAAAGACATGAACGGGATTCTGTGAAACATTACCAGCGAGGGTCTAGGTGGGTTAGGTTAGGTTATATTACGATATAGACGTATATAATGTGCCCACCGAGAAGCAGGGCCCGACCCGCCAGGAATGTTGGAAAATACCACATCCGAGATATTAGGTTCCCTTAGGTTAGGATATATAAATTTATAGACGTATATAATGTCCGCACCGAGACGTACGGGAAGACATGAATGGGATTCTGTGAAACATTACCAGCGAGGGTCTAGGTGGGTTAGGTTAGGTTATATTACGATATAGACGTATATAATGTGCCCACCGAGAAGTAGGGGCCGACCCGCCAGGAATGTTGGAAAATACTACATCCGAGATGTTAGGTTCTCTTAGGTTAGGGTATATAACGTTATAGACGTATATAATGTCCCCACCGAGAAGTACGGGCCGACACGACCGCGATTTTGTAAAACATTACCAGCGAGGTTCTAGATGGATTCGGTTAGGTTATTTTACGATATAGACGTATGTAATGTGCCCACCGAGAAGTAGGGGCCGACCCGCCAGGAATGTTGGAAAATACTACATCCGAGATGTTAGGTTCCCTTAGGTTAGGATATATAAATTTATAGACGTATATCATGTCCGCACCGAGACGTACGGGAAGACATGAATGGGATTGTGTGAAACATTACCAGCGAGGGTCTAGGTGGGTTAGGTTAGGTTATATTACGATATAGACGTATATAATGTGCCCACCTAGAAGTAGGGGCCGACCCGCCAGGAATGTTGGAAAATACTACATCCGAGATGTTAGGTTCCCTCAGGTTAGGATATATAACGTTATAGACGTATATGAGGTCCCCACGGAAAAGTACGGGCCGACACGACCGGGATTTTGTAAAACATTACCAGCGAGGGTCTAAATGGGTTAGGTTAGGTTATATTACGATATAGACGTATATAATGTGCCCACCGAGAAGTAGGGGCCGACCCGCCAGGAATGTTGGAAAATACTACATCCGAGATGTTAGGTTCTCTTAGGTTAGGGTATATAACGTTATAGACGTATATGATGTCCCCACCGAGAAGTACGGGCCGACACGACCGGGATTCTGTAAAACATTCCCAGCTAGGGGCTAGATGTGTTACGTTAGGTTATATTACATTATAGACATATATAATGATCCCACCGAGAATTGGCGCCGACCCGCCAGGAATGTTGTGAAATACTACATCCGAGATGTTAGGTTACCTTAGGTTAGGATATATAAATTTATAGACGTATATAATGTCCGCACCGAGACGTACGGGAAGACATGAACGGGATTCTGTGAAACATTACCAGCGAGGGTCTAGGTGGGTTAGGTTAGGTTATATTACGATATAGACGTATATAATGTCCCCACCGAGAAGTAGGGGCCGACCCGCCAGGAATGTTGTGAAATACTACATCCGAGATGTTAGGTTCCCTTAGGTTAGGATATATAACGTTATAGACGTATATAATGTCCTCAGCGAGATGTACGGGCCGACACGACCGGGATTTTGTAAAACATTACCAGCGAGGGTCTAGATGGGTTAGGTTAGGTTATATTACGATATAGACGTATATAATGTGCCCACCGAGAAGTAGGGGCCGACCCGCCAGGAATATTGGAAAATACTACATCCGAGATGTTAGGTTCCCTTAGGTTAGGATATATAACGTTATAGACGTATATAATGTCCTCAGCGAGATGTACGGGCCGACACGACCGGGATTTTGTAAAACATTACCAGCGAGGGTCTAGATGGGTTAGGTTAGGTTATATTACGATATAGACGTATATAATGTGCCCACCGAGAAGTAGGGGCCGACCCGCCAGGAATGTTGGAAAATACTACATCCGAGATGTTAGGTTCTCTTAGGTTAGGGTATATAACGTTATAGACGTATATAATGTCCCCACCGAGAAGTACGGGCAGACACGACCGGGATTTTGTAAAACATTACCAGCGAGGGTCTAGATGGGTTAGGTTAGGTTATATTACGATATAGAACTATATAATGTGCCCACCGAGAAGTAGGGGCCGACCCGCCAGGAATGTTGGAAAATACTACATCCGAGATGTTAAGCTGCCTTAGGTTAGGATATATAAATTTATAGACGTATATAATGTCCGCACCGAGACGTACGGGAAGACATGAACGGGATTATGTGAAACATTACCAGCGAGGGTCTAGGTGGGTTAGGTTAGGTTATATTACGTTATAGGCGTATATAATGTTCCCACCGAGAAGTAGGGGCCGACCCGCCAGAAATGTTGGAAAATACTACATCCGAGATGTTAGGTTCCCTCAGGTTAGGATATAAAAAGTTATAGACGTATATGAGGTCTCCACGGAAAAGTACGGGCCGACACGACCGGGATTTTGTAAAACATTACCAGCGAGGGTCTAGATGGGTTAGGTTAGGTTATATTACGATATAGACGTATATAATGTGCCCACCTAGAAGTAGGGGCCGACCGGCCAGGAATGTTGTGAAATACTACATTCGAGATGTTAGGTTCCCTTAGGTTAGGATATATAAATTTATAGACGTATATGAGGTCCCCACGGAAAAGTACGGGCCGACACGACCGGGATTTTGTAAAACATTACCAGCGAGGGTCTAAATGGGTTAGGTTAGGTTATATTACGATATAGACGTATATAATGTGCCCACCTAGAAGTAGGGGCCGACCCGCCAGGAATGTTGGAAAATTCTACGTCCGAGATGTTAAGTTGCCTTAGGTCAGGATATATAACGTTATAGACGTATATAATATCCGCACCGAGACGTACGGGACGACACGAACGGGATTCTGTAAAACATTCCCAGCTCGGGGCTAGATGTGTTACGTTAGGTTATATTACATTATAGACATATATAATGATCCCACCGAGAATTGGCGCCGACCCGCCAGGAATGTTGTGAAATACTACATCCGAGATGTTAGGTTCCCTTAGGTTAGGATATATAAATTTATAGACGTATATAATGTCCGCACCGAGACGTACGGAAAGACATGAACGGGATTCTGTGAAACATTACCCGCGAGGGTCTAGGTGGGTTAGGTTAGGTTATATTACGATATAGACGTATATAATGATCCCACCGAGAAGTAGGGGCCGACCCGCCAGGAATGTTGGAAGATACTACATCCGAGATGTTAGGTTCCCTCAGGTTAGGATATATAAAGTTATAGACGTATATGAGGTCCCCACGGAACAGTACGGGCCGACACGACCGGGATTTTGTAAAACATTACCAGCGAGTGTCTAGATGGTTTAGGTTAGGTTATATTACGATATAGACGTATATAATGTGCCCACCGAGAAGTAGGATCCGACCCGCCAGGAATGTTGGAAAATACTACATCCGAGATGTTAGGTTCCCTTAGGTTAGGATATATAACGCTATAGACTTATATAATGTCCTCACCGAGAAGTACGGGCAGACACGACCGGGATTTTGTAAAACATTACCAGCGATGGTCTAGATGGGTTAGGTTAGGTTATATTACGATATAGACGTATATAATGTGCCCACCGAGAAGCAGGGCCCGACCCGCCAGGAATGTTGGAAAATACCACATCCGAGATATTAGGTTCCCTTAGGTTAGGATATATAAATTTATAGACGTATATAATGTCCGCACCGAGACGTACGGGAAGACATGAATGGGATTCTGTGAAACATTACCAGCGAGGGTCTAGGTGGGTTAGGTTAGGTTATATTACGATATAGACGTATATAATGTGCCCACCGAGAAGTAGGGGCCGACCCGCCAGGAATGTTGGAAAATACTACATCCGAGATGTTAGGTTCTCTTAGGTTAGGGTATATAACGTTATAGACGTATATAATGTCCCCACCGAGAAGTACGGGCCGACACGACCGCGATTTTGTAAAACATTACCAGCGGGGGTCTAGATGGATTCGGTTAGGTTATTTTACGATATAGACGTATGTAATGTGCCCACCGAGAAGTAGGGGCCGACCCGCCAGGAATGTTGGAAAATACTACATCCGAGATGTTAGGTTCCCTTAGGTTAGGATATATAAATTTATAGACGTATATCATGTCCGCACCGAGACGTACGGGAAGACATGAATGGGATTCTGTGAAACATTACCAGCGAGGGTCTAGGTGGGTTAGGTTAGGTTATATTACGATATAGACGTATATAATGTGCCCACCTAGAAGTAGGGGCCGACCCGCCAGGAATGTTGGAAAATACTACATCCGAGATGTTAGGTTCCCTCAGGTTAGGATATATAACGTTATAGACGTATATGAGGTCCCCACGGAAAAGTACGGGCCGACACGACCGGGATTTTGTAAAACATTACCAGCGAGGGTCTAAATGGGTTAGGTTAGGTTATATTACGATATAGACGTATATAATGTGCCCACCGAGAAGTAGGGGCCGACCCGCCAGGAATGTTGGAAAATACTACATCCGAGATGTTAGGTTCTCTTAGGTTAGGGTATATAACGTTATAGACGTATATAATGTCCCCACCGAGAAGTACGGGCAGACACGACCGGGATTTTGTAAAACATTACCAGCGAGGGTCTAGATGGGTTAGGTTAGGTTATATTACGATATAGACCTATATAATGTGCCCACCGAGAAGTAGGGGCCGACCCGCCAGGAATGTTGGAAAATACTACATCCGAGATGTTAAGCTGCCTTAGGTTAGGATATATAAATTTATAGACGTATATAATGTCCGCACCGAGACGTACGGGAAGACATGAACGGGATTATGTGAAACATTACCAGCGAGGGTCTAGGTGGGTTAGGTTAGGTTATATTACGTTATAGGCGTATATAATGTTCCCACCGAGAAGTAGGGGCCGACCCGCCAGAAATGTTGGAAAATACTACATCCGAGATGTTAGGTTCCCTCAGGTTAGGATATAAAAAGTTATAGACGTATATGAGGTCTCCACGGAAAAGTACGGGCCGACACGACCGGGATTTTGTAAAACATTACCAGCGAGGGTCTAGATGGGTTAGGTTAGGTTATATTACGATATAGACGTATATAATGTGCCCACCTAGAAGTAGGGGCCGACCGGCCAGGAATGTTGTGAAATACTACATTCGAGATGTTAGGTTCCCTTAGGTTAGGATATATAAATTTATAGACGTATATGAGGTCCCCACGGAAAAGTACGGGCCGACACGACCGGGATTTTGTAAAACATTACCAGCGAGGGTCTAAATGGGTTAGGTTAGGTTATATTACGATATAGACGTATATAATGTGCCCACCTAGAAGTAGGGGCCGACCCGCCAGGAATGTTGGAAAATTCTACGTCCGAGATGTTAAGTTGCCTTAGGTCAGGATATATAACGTTATAGACGTATATAATATCCGCACCGAGACGTACGGGACGACACGAACGGGATTCTGTAAAACATTCCCAGCTCGGGGCTAGATGTGTTACGTTAGGTTATATTACATTATAGACATATATAATGATCCCACCGAGAATTGGCGCCGACCCGCCAGGAATGTTGTGAAATACTACATCCGAGATGTTAGGTTCCCTTAGGTTAGGATATATAAATTTATAGACGTATATAATGTCCGCACCGAGACGTACGGAAAGACATGAACGGGATTCTGTGAAACATTACCCGCGAGGGTCTAGGTGGGTTAGGTTAGGTTATATTACGATATAGACGTATATAATGTCCCCACCGAGAAGTAGGGGCCGACCCGCCAGGAATGTTGTGAAATACTACATCCGAGATGTTAGGTTCCCTTAGGTTAGGATATATAACGTTATAGACGTATATAATGTCCTCAGCGAGATGTACGGGCCGACACGACCGGGATTTTGTAAAACATTACCAGCGAGGGTCTAGATGGGTTAGGTTAGGTTATATTACGATATAGACGTATATAATGTGCCCACCGAGAAGTAGGGGCCGACCCGCCAGGAATATTGGAAAATACTACATCCGAGATGTTAGGTTCCCTTAGGTTAGGATATATAACGTTATAGACGTATATGAGGTCTCCACGGAAAAGTACGGGCCGACACGACCGGGATTTTGTAAAACATTACCAGCGAGGGTCTAGATGGGTTAGGTTAGGTTATATTACGATATAGACGTATATAATGTGCCCACCTAGAAGTAGGGGCCGACCGGCCAGGAATGTTGTGAAATACTACATTCGAGATGTTAAGTTGCCTTAGGTCAGGATATATAACGTTATAGACGTATATAATATCCGCACCGAGACGTACGGGACGACACGAACGGGATTCTGTAAAACATTCCCAGCTCGGGGCTAGATGTGTTACGTTAGGTTATATTACATTATAGACATATATAATGATCCCACCGAGAATTGGCGCCGACCCGCCAGGAATGTTGTGAAATACTACATCCGAGATGTTAGGTTCCCTTAGGTTAGGATATATAAATTTATAGACGTATATAATGTCCGCACCGAGACGTACGGAAAGACATGAACGGGATTCTGTGAAACATTACCCGCGAGGGTCTAGGTGGGTTAGGTTAGGTTATATTACGATATAGACGTATATAATGTCCCCACCGAGAAGTAGGGGCCGACCCGCCAGGAATGTTGTGAAATACTACATCCGAGATGTTAGGTTCCCTTAGGTTAGGATATATAACGTTATAGACGTATATAATGTCCTCAGCGAGATGTACGGGCCGACACGACCGGGATTTTGTAAAACATTACCAGCGAGGGTCTAGATGGGTTAGGTTAGGTTATATTACGATATAGACGTATATAATGTGCCCACCGAGAAGTAGGGGCCGACCCGCCAGGAATATTGGAAAATACTACATCCGAGATGTTAGGTTCCCTTAGGTTAGGATATATAACGTTATAGACGTATATGAGGTCTCCACGGAAAAGTACGGGCCGACACGACCGGGATTTTGTAAAACATTACCAGCGAGGGTCTAGATGGGTTAGGTTAGGTTATATTACGATATAGACGTATATAATGTGCCCACCTAGAAGTAGGGGCCGACCGGCCAGGAATGTTGTGAAATACTACATTCGAGATGTTAGGTTCCCTTAGGTTAGGATATATAAATTTATAGACGTATATGAGGTCCCCACGGAAAAGTACGGGCCGACACGACCGGGATTTTGTAAAACATTACCAGCGAGGGTCTAAATGGGTTAGGTTAGGTTATATTACGATATAGACGTATATAATGTGCCCACCTAGAAGTAGGGGCCGACCCGCCAGGAATGTTGGAAAATTCTACGTCCGAGATGTTAAGTTGCCTTAGGTCAGGATATATAACGTTATAGACGTATATAATATCCGCACCGAGACGTACGGGACGACACGAACGGGATTCTGTAAAACATTCCCAGCTCGGGGCTAGATGTGTTACGTTAGGTTATATTACATTATAGACATATATAATGATCCCACCGAGAATTGGCGCCGACCCGCCAGGAATGTTGTGAAATACTACATCCGAGATGTTAGGTTCCCTTAGGTTAGGATATATAAATTTATAGACGTATATAATGTCCGCACCGAGACGTACGGAAAGACATGAACGGGATTCTGTGAAACATTACCCGCGAGGGTCTAGGTGGGTTAGGTTAGGTTATATTACGATATAGACGTATATAATGTGCCCAACGAGAAGTAGGGGCCGACCCGCCAGGAATATTGGAAAATACTACATCCGAGATGTTAGGTTCCCTTAGGTTAGGATATATAACGTTATAGACGTATATAATGTCCTCAGCGAGATGTACGGGCCGACACGACCGGGATTTTGTAAAACATTACCAGCGAGGGTCTAGATGGGTTAGGTTAGGTTATATTACGATATAGACGTATATAATGTGCCCACCGAGAAGTAGGGGCCGACCCGCCAGGAATATTGGAAAATACTACATCCGAGATGTTAGGTTCCCTTAGGTTAGGATATATAACGTTATAGACGTATATAATGTCCTCAGCGAGATGTACGGGCCGACACGACCGGGATTTTGTAAAACATTACCAGCGAGGGTCTAGATGGGTTAGGTTAGGTTATATTACGATATAGACGTATATAATGTGCCCACCGAGAAGTAGGGGCCGACCCGCCAGGAATGTTGGAAAATACTACATCCGAGATGTTAGGTTCTCTTAGGTTAGGGTATATAACGTTATAGACGTATATAATGTCCCCACCGAGAAGTACGGGCAGACACGACCGGGATTTTGTAAAACATTACCAGCGAGGGTCTAGATGGGTTAGGTTAGGTTATATTACGATATAGAACTATATAATGTGCCCACCGAGAAGTAGGGGCCGACCCGCCAGGAATGTTGGAAAATACTACATCCGAGATGTTAGGTTCCCTCAGGTTAGGATATAAAAAGTTATAGACGTATATGAGGTCTCCACGGAAAAGTACGGGCCGACACGACCGGGATTTTGTAAAACATTACCAGCGAGGGTCTAGATGGGTTAGGTTAGGTTATATTACGATATAGACGTATATAATGTGCCCACCTAGAAGTAGGGGCCGACCGGCCAGGAATGTTGTGAAATACTACATTCGAGATGTTAGGTTCCCTTAGGTTAGGATATATAAATTTATAGACGTATATGAGGTCCCCACGGAAAAGTACGGGCCGACACGACCGGGATTTTGTAAAACATTACCAGCGAGGGTCTAAATGGGTTAGGTTAGGTTATATTACGATATAGACGTATATAATGTGCCCACCTAGAAGTAGGGGCCGACCCGCCAGGAATGTTGGAAAATTCTACGTCCGAGATGTTAAGTTGCCTTAGGTCAGGATATATAACGTTATAGACGTATATAATATCCGCACCGAGACGTACGGGACGACACGAACGGGATTCTGTAAAACATTCCCAGCTCGGGGCTAGATGTGTTACGTTAGGTTATATTACATTATAGACATATATAATGATCCCACCGAGAATTGGCGCCGACCCGCCAGGAATGTTGTGAAATACTACATCCGAGATGTTAGGTTCCCTTAGGTTAGGATATATAAATTTATAGACGTATATAATGTCCGCACCGAGACGTACGGAAAGACATGAACGGGATTCTGTGAAACATTACCCGCGAGGGTCTAGGTGGGTTAGGTTAGGTTATATTACGATATAGACGTATATAATGTGCCCAACAAGAAGTAGGGGCCGACCCGCCAGGAATGTTGGAAAATACTACATCCGAGATGTTAGGTTCTCTTAGGTTCGGGTATATAACGTTATAGACGTATATAATGTCCCCACCGAGAAGTACGGGCAGACACGACCGGGATTTTGTAAAACATTACCAGCGAGGGTCTAGATGTGTTAGGTTAGGTTATATTACGTTATAGACGTATATAATGATCCCACCGAGAAGTAGGGGCCGACCCGCCAGGAATGTTGGAAGATACTACATCCGAGATGTTAGGTTCCCTCAGGTTAGGATATATAAAGTTATAGACGTATATGAGGTCCCCACGGAAAAGTACGGGCCGACACGACCGGGATTTTGTAAAACATTACCAGCGAGGGTCTAAATGGGTTAGGTTAGGTTATATTACGATATAGACGTATATAATGTGCCCACCGAGAAGTAGGGGCCGACCCGCCAGGAATGTTGGAAAATACTACATCCGAGATGTTAGGTTCTCTTAGGTTAGGGTATATAACGTTATAGACGTATATGATGTCCCCACCGAGAAGTACGGGCCGACACGACCGGGATTCTGTAAAACATTCCCAGCTAGGGGCTAGATGTGTTACGTTAGGTTATATTACATTATAGACATATATAATGATCCCACCGAGAATTGGCGCCGACCCGCCAGGAATGTTGTGAAATTCTACATCCGAGATGTTAGGTTCCCTTAGGTTAGGATATATAAATTTATAGACGTATATAATGTCCGCACCGAGACGTACGGGAAGACATGAACGGGATTCTGTGAAACATTACCAGCGAGGGTCTAGGTGGGTTAGGTTAGGTTATATTACGATATAGACGTATATAATGTCCCCACCGAGAAGTAGGGGCCGACCCGCCAGGAATGTTGTGAAATACTACATCCGAGATGTTAGGTTCCCTTAGGTTAGGATATATAACGTTATAGACGTATATAATGTCCTCAGCGAGATGTACGGGCCGACACGACCGGGATTTTGTAAAACATTACCAGCGAGGGTCTAGATGGGTTAGGTTAGGTTATATTACGATATAGACGTATATAATGTGCCCACCGAGAAGTAGGGGCCGACCCGCCAGGAATATTGGAAAATACTACATCCGAGATGTTAGGTTCCCTTAGGTTAGGATATATAACGTTATAGACGTATATAATGTCCACAGCGAGATGTACGGGCCGACACGACCGGGATTTTGTAAAACATTACCAGCGAGGGTCTAGATGGGTTAGGTTAGGTTATATTACGATATAGACGTATATAATGTGCCCACCGAGAAGTAGGGGCCGACCCGCCAGGAATGTTGGAAAATACTACATCCGAGATGTTAGGTTCTCTTAGGTTAGGGTATATAACGTTATAGACGTATATAATGTCCCCACCGAGAAGTACGGGCAGACACGACCGGGATTTTGTAAAACATTACCAGCGAGGGTCTAGATGGGTTAGGTTAGGTTATATTACGATATAGACCTATATAATGTGCCCACCGAGAAGTAGGGGCCGACCCGCCAGGAATGTTGGAAAATACTACATCCGAGATGTTAAGCTGCCTTAGGTTAGGATATATAAATTTATAGACGTATATAATGTCCGCACCGAGACGTACGGGAAGACATGAACGGGATTATGTGAAACATTACCAGCGAGGGTCTAGGTGGGTTAGGTTAGGTTATATTACGTTATAGGCGTATATAATGTTCCCACCGAGAAGTAGGGGCCGACCCGCCAGAAATGTTGGAAAATACTACATCCGAGATGTTAGGTTCCCTCAGGTTAGGATATAAAAAGTTATAGACGTATATGAGGTCCCCACGGAAAAGTACGGGCCGACACGACCGGGATTTTGTAAAACATTACCAGCGAGGGTCTAGATGGGTTAGGTTAGGTTATATTACGATATAGACGTATATAATGTGCCCACCTAGAAGTAGGGGCCGACCGGCCAGGAATGTTGTGAAATACTACATTCGAGATGTTAGGTTCCCTTAGGTTAGGATATATAAATTTATAGACGTATATGAGGTCCCCACGGAAAAGTACGGGCCGACACGACCGGGATTTTGTAAAACATTACCAGCGAGGGTCTAAATGGGTTAGGTTAGGTTATACTACGATATAGACGTATATAATGTGCCCACCTAGAAGTAGGGGCCGACCCGCCAGGAATGTTGGAAAATTCTACGTCCGAGATGTTAAATTGCCTTAGGTCAGGATATATAACGTTATAGACGTATATAATATCCGCACCGACACGTACGGGACGACACGAACGGGATTCTGTAAAACATTCCCAGCTCGGGGCTAGATGTGTTACGTTAGGTTATATTACATTATAGACATATATAATGATCCCACCGAGAATTGGCGCCGACCCGCCAGGAATGTTGTGAAATACTACATCCGATATGTTAGGTTCCCTTAGGTTAGGATATATAAATTTATAGACGTATATAATGTCCGCACCGAGACGTACGGAAAGACATGAACGGGATTCTGTGAAACATTACCCGCGAGGGTCTAGGTGGGTTAGGTTAGGTTATATTACGATATAGACGTATATAATGTGCCCACCGAGAAGTAGGGGCCGACCCGCCAGGAATGTTGGAAAATACTACATCCGAGATGTTAGGTTCTCTTAGGTTCGGGTATATAACGTTATAGACGTATATAATGTCCCCACCGAGAAGTACGGGCAGACACGACCGGGATTTTGTAAAACATTACCAGCGAGGTTCTAGATGTGTTAGGTTAGGTTATATTACGTTATAGACGTATATAATGATCCCACCGAGAAGTAGGGGCCGACCCGCCAGGAATGTTGGAAGATACTACATCCGAGATGTTAGGTTCCCTCAGGTTAGGATATATAAAGTTATAGACGTATATGAGGTCCCCACGGAACAGTACGGGCCGACACGACCGGGATTTTGTAAAACATTACCAGCGAGTGTCTAGATGGTTTAGGTTAGGTTATACTACGATATAGACGTATATAATGTGCCCACCGAGAAGTAGGATCCGACCCGCCAGGAATGTTGGAAAATACTACATCCGAGATGTTAGGTTCCCTTAGGTTAGGATATATAACGCTATAGACTTATATAATGTCCTCACCGAGAAGTACGGGCAGACACGACCGGGATTTTGTAAAACATTACCAGCGATGGTCTAGATGGGTTAGGTTAGGTTATATTACGATATAGACGTATATAATGTGCCCACCGAGAAGCAGGGCCCGACCCGCCAGGAATGTTGGAAAATACCACATCCGAGATATTAGGTTCCCTTAGGTTAGGATATATAAATTTATAGACGTATATAATGTCCGCACCGAGACGTACGGGAAGACATGAATGGGATTCTGTGAAACATTACCAGCGAGGGTCTAGGTGGGTTAGGTTAGGTTATATTACGATATAGACGTATATAATGTGCCCACCGAGAAGTAGGGGCCGACCCGCCAGGAATGTTGGAAAATACTACATCCGAGATGTTAGGTTCTCTTAGGTTAGGGTATATAACGTTATAGTCGTATATAATGTCCCCACCGAGAAGTACGGGCCGACACGACCGGGATTTTGTAAAACATTACCAGCGAGGGTCTAGGTGGCTTAGGTTAGGTTATATTACGATATAGACGTATATAATGTCCCCACCGAGAAGTAGGGGCCGACCCGCCAGGAATATTGGAAAATACTACATCCGAGATGTTAGGTTCCCTTAGGTTAGGATATATAACGTTATAGACGTATATAATATCCTCACCGAGATGTACGGGCCGACACGACCGGGATTTTGTAAAACATTACCATCGAGGGTCTAGATGGGTTAGGTTAGGTTATATTACGATATAGACGTATATAATGTGCCCACCGAGAAGTAGGAGCCGACCCGCCAGGAATGTTGGAAAATACTACATCCGCGATGTTAAGCTGCCTTAGGTTAGGATATATAAATTTATAGACGTATATAATGTCCGCACCGAGACGTACGGGAAGACATGAACGAGATTATGTCAAACATTACCAGCGAGGGTGTAGGTGGGTTAGGTTAGGTTATATTACGTTATAGGCGTATATAATGTTCCCACCGAGAAGTAGGGGCCGACCCGCCAGAAATGTTGGAAAATACTACATCCGAGATGTTAGGGTCCCTCAGGTTAGGATATAAAAAGTTATAGACGTATATGAGGTCCCCACGGAAAAGTACGGGCCGACACGACCGGGATTTTGTAAAACATTACTAGCGAGGGTCTAGATGGGTTAGGTTAGGTTATATTACGATATAGACGTATATAATGATCCCACCGAAAATTGGCGCCGACCCGCCAGGAATGTTGTGAAATACTACATCCGAGATGTTACGTTCTTTTAGGTTAGGATATATAAATTTATAGACGTATATAATGTCCGCACCGAGACGTCCGGGAAGACATGAACGGGATTCTGTGAAACATTACCAGCGAGGGTCTAGGTGGGTTAGGTTAGGTTATATTACGTTATAGACGTATATAATGTTCCCACCGAGAATTAGGGGCCGACCCGCCAGAAATGTTGGAAAATTCTACATCCGAGATGTTAGGTTGCCTTAGGTTAGGATATATAACGTCATAGACGTATATAATGTCCTCACCGAGATGTACGGGCCGACACGACCGGGATTTTGTAAAACATTACCAGCGAGGGTCTAGATGTGTTAGGTTAGGTTATATTACGTTATAGACGTATATAATGATCCCACCGAAAATTAGGGGCCGACCCGCCAGGAATGTTGGAAGATACTACATCTGAGATGTTAGGTTCCCTCAGGTTAGGATATATAACGTTATAGACGTATATAATATCCTCACCGAGATGTACGGGCCGACACGACCGGGATTTTGTAAAACATTACCATCGAGGGTCTAGATGGGTTAGGTTAGGTTATATTACGATATAGACGTATATAATGTGCCCACCGAGAAGTAGGAGCCGACCCGCCAGGAATGTTGGAAAATACTACATCCGAGATGTTAAGCTGCCTTAGGTTAGGATATATAAATTTATAGACGTATATAATGTCCGCACCGAGACGTACGGGAAGACATGAACGGGATTATGTCAAACATTACCAGCGAGGGTCTAGGTGGGTTAGGTTAGGTTATATTACGTTATAGGCGTATATAATGTTCCCACCGAGAAGTAGGGGCCGACCCGCCAGAAATGTTGGAAAATACTACATCCGAGATGTTAGGTTCCCTCAGGTTAGGATATATAAAGTTATAGACGTATATGAGGTCCCCACGGAAAAGTACGGGCCGACACGACCGGGATTTTGTAAAACATTACCAGCGAGGGTCTAGATGGGTTAGGTTAGGTTATATTACGATATAGACGTATATAATGTGCCCACCTAGAAGTAGGGGCCGACCGGCCAGGAATGTTGTGAAATACTACATTCGAGATGTTAGGTTCCCTTAGGTTAGGATATATAAATTTATAGACGTATATGAGGTCCCCACGGAAAAGTACGGGCCGACACGACCGGGATTTTGTAAAACATTACCAGCGAGGGTCTAAATGGGTTAGGTTAGGTTATATTACGATATAGACGTATATAATGTGCCCACCTAGAAGTAGGGGCCGACCCGCCAGGAATGTTGGAAAATTCTACGTCCGAGATGTTAAGTTGCCTTAGGTCAGGATATATAACGTTATAGACGTATATAATATCCGCACCGAGACGTACGGGACGACACGAACGGGATTCTGTAAAACATTCCCAGCTCGGGGCTAGATGTGTTACGTTAGGTTATATTACATTATAGACATATATAATGATCCCACCGAGAATTGGCGCCGACCCGCCAGGAATGTTGTGAAATACTACATCCGAGATGTTAGGTTCCCTTAGGTTAGGATATATAAATTTATAGACGTATATAATGTCCGCACCGAGACGTACGGGAAGACATGAACGGGATTCTGTGAAACATTACCAGCGAGGGTCTAGGTGGGTTAGGTTAGGTTATATTACGATATAGACGTATATAATGTCCCCACCGAGAAGTAGGGGCCGACCAGCCAGGAATATTGGAAAATACTACATCCGAGGTGTTAGGTTCCCTTAGGTTAGGATATATAACGTTATAGACGTATATAATGTCCTCACCGAGATGTACGTGCCGACACGACCGGGATTTTGTAAAACATTACCAACGAGGGTCTAGATGGGTTAGGTTAGGTTATATTACGATATAGACGTATATAATATGCCCACCGAGAAGTAGGGGCCGACCCGCCAGGAATGTTGGAAAATACTACATCCGAGATGTTAAGCTGCCTTAGGTTAGGATATATAAATTTATAGACGTATATAATGTCCGCACCGGGACGTACGGGAAGACATGAACGGGATTATGTGAAACATTACCAGCGAGGGTCTAGGTGGGTTAGGTTAGGTTATATTACGTTATAGGCGTATATAATGTTCCCACCGAGAAGTAGGGGCCGACCCGCCGGAAATGTTGGAAAATTCTACATCCGAGATGTTAAGTTGCCTTAGGTTAGGATATATAACGTTATAGACGTATATAATGTCCGCACCGAGACGTACGGGACGACACGACCGGGATTCTGTAAAACATTCCCAGCTAGGGGCTAGATGTGTTACGTTAGGTTATATTACATTATAGACATATATAATGATCCCACCGAGAATTGGCGCCGACCCGCCAGGAATGTTGTGAAATACTACATCCGAGATGTTAGGTTCCCTTAGGTTAGGATATATAAATTTATAGACGTATATAACGTCCGCACCGAGACGTACGGAAAGACATGAACGGGATTCTGTGAAACATTACCAGCGAGGGTCTAGGTGGGTTAGGTTAGGTTATATTACGATATAGACGTATATAATGTGCCCACCGAGAAGTAGGGGCCGACCCGCCAGGAATGTTGGAAAATACTACATCCGAGATGTTAGGTTCTCTTAGGTTCGGGTATATAACGTTATAGACGTATATAATGTCCCCACCGAGAAGTACGGGCAGACACGACCGGGATTTTGTAAAACATTACCAGCGAGGGTCTAGGTGGGTTAGGTTAGGTTATATTACGATATAGACGTATATAATGTGCCCACCGAGATGTAGGGGCCGACCCGCCAGGAATGTTGGAAAATACTACATCCGAGATGTTAGGTTCTCTTAGGTTAGGGTATATAACGTTATAGACGTATATAATGTCCCCATCGAGAAGTACGGGCAGACAAGACCGGGATTTTGTAAAACATTACCAGCGAGGGTCTAGATGGGTTAGGTTAGGTTATATTACGATATAGACCTATATAATGTGCCCACCGAGAAGTAGGGGCCGACCCGCCAGGTATGTTGAAAAATACTACATCCGCGATGTTAGGTTCCCTTAGGTTAGGATATTTAAATTTATAGACGTATATAATGTCCGCACCGAGACGTCCGGGAAGACATGAACGGGATTCTGTGAAACATTACCAGCGAGGGTCTAGGTGGGTTAGGTTAGGTTATATTACGATATAGACGTATATAATGTGCCCACCGAGATGTAGGGGCCGACCCGCCAGGAATGTTGGAAAATACTACATCCGAGATGTTAGGTTCTCTTAGGTTAGGGTATATAACGTTATAGACGTATATAATGTCCCCACCGAGAAGTACGGGCAGACAAGACCGGGATTTTGTAAAACATTACCAGCGAGGGTCTAGATGGGTTAGGTTAGGTTATATTACGATATAGACCTATATAATGTGCCCACCGAGAAGTAGGGGCCGACCCGCCAGGTATGTTGAAAAATACTACATCCGCGATGTTAGGTTCCCTTAGGTTAGGATATATAAATTTATAGACGTATATAATGTCCGCACCGAGACGTCCGGGAAGACATGAACGGGATTCTGTGAAACATTACCAGCGAGGGTCTAGGTGGGTTAGGTTAGGTTATATTACGTTATAGACGTATATAATGTTCCCACCGAGAATTAGGGGCCGACCCGCCAGAAATGTTGGAAAATTCTACATCCGAGATGTTAGGTTGCCTTAGGTTAGGATATATAACGTCATAGACGTATATAATGTCCTCACCGAGATGTACGGGCCGACACGACCGGGATTTTGTAAAACATTACCAGCGAGGGTCTAGATGTGTTAGGTTAGGTTATATTACGTTATAGACGTATATAATGATCCCACCGAGAAGTAGGGGCCGACCCGCCAGGAATGTTGGAAGATACTACATCCGAGATGTTAGGTTCCCTCAGGTTAGGATATGTAAAGTTATAGACGTATATGAGGTCCCCACGGAAAAGTACGGGCCGACACGACCGGGATTTTGTAAAACATTACCAGCGAGTGTCTAGATGGTTTAGGTTAGGTTATATTACGATATAGACGTATATAATGTGCCCACCGAGAAGTAGGATCCGACCCGCCAGGAATGTTGGAAAATACTACATCCGAGATGTTAGGTTCCCTTAGGTTAGGATATATAACGTTATAGACTTATATAATGTCCTCACCGAGAAGTACGGGCAGACACGACCGGGATTTTGTAAAACATTACCAGCGATGGTCTAGATGGGTTAGGTTAGGTTATATTACGATATAGACGTATATAATGTGCCCACCGATAAGCAGGGCCCGACCCGCCAGGAATGTTGGAAAATACAACATCCGAGATATTAGGTTCCCTTAGGTTAGGATATATAAATTTATAGACGTATATAATGTCCGCACCGAGACGTACGGGAAGACATGAACGGGATTATGTCAAACATTACCAGCGAGGGTCTAGGTGGGTTAGGTTAGGTTATATTACGTTATAGGCGTATATAGTGTTCCCACCGAGAAGTAGGGGCCGACCCGCCAGAAATGTTGGAAAATACTACATCCGAGATGTTAGGTTCCCTCAGGTTAGGATATATAAAGTTATAGACGTATATGAGGTCCCCACGGAAAAGTACGGGCCGACACGACCGGGATTTTGTAAAACATTACCAGCGAGGGTCTAAATGGGTTAGGTTAGGTTATATTACGATATAGACGTATATAATGTGCCCACCTAGAAGTAGGGGCCGACCCGCCAGGAATGTTGGAAAATTCTACGTCCGAGATGTTAAGTTGCCTTAGGTCAGGATATATAACGTTATAGACGTATATAATATCCGCACCGAGACGTACGGGACGACACGAACGGGATTCTGTAAAACATTCCCAGCTCGGGGCTAGATGTGTTACGTTAGGTTATATTACATTATAGACATATATAATGATCCCACCGAGAATTGGCGCCGACCCGCCAGGAATGTTGTGAAATACTACATCCGAGATGTTAGGTTCCCTTAGGTTAGGATATATAAATTTATAGACGTATATAATGTCCGCACCGAGACGTACGGGAAGACATGAACGGGATTCTGTGAAACATTACCAGCGAGGGTCTAGGTGGGTTAGGTTAGGTTATATTACGTTATAGGCGTATATAATGTTCCCACCGAGAAGTAGGGGCCGACCCGCCGGAAATGTTGGAAAATTCTACATCCGAGATGTTAAGTTGCCTTAGGTTAGGATATATAACGTTATAGACGTATATAATGTCCGCACCGAGACGTACGGGACGACACGACCGGGATTCTGTAAAACATTCCCAGCTAGGGGCTAGATGTGTTACGTTAGGTTATATTACATTATAGACATATATAATGATCCCACCGAGAATTGGCGCCGACCCGCCAGGAATGTTGTGAAATACTACATCCGAGATGTTAGGTTCCCTTAGGTTAGGATATATAAATTTATAGACGTATATAATGTCCGCACCGAGACGTACGGAAAGACATGAACGGGATTCTGTGAAACATTACCAGCGAGGGTCTAGGTGGGTTAGGTTAGGTTATCTTACGATATAGACGTATAAAATGTGCCCACCGAGAAGTAGGGGCCGACCCGCCAGGAATGTTGGAAAATACTACATCCGAGATGTTAGGTTCTCTTAGGTTCGGGTATATAACGTTATAGACGTATATAATGTCCCCACCGAGAAGTACGGGCAGACACGACCGGGATTTTGTAAAACATTACCAGCGAGGGTCTAGGTGGGTTAGGTTAGGTCATATTACGATATAGACGTATATAATGTGCCCACCGAGATGTAGGGGCCGACCCGCCAGGAATGTTGGAAAATACTACATCCGAGATGTTAGGTTCTCTTAGGTTAGGGTATATAACGCTATAGACGTATATAATGTCCCCACCGAGAAGTACGGGCAGACACGACCGGGATTTTGTAAAACATTACCAGCGAGGGTCTAGATGGGTTAGGTTAGGTTATATTACGATATAGACCTATATAATGTGCCCACCGAGAAGTAGGGGCCGACCCGCCAGGTATGTTGAAAAATACTACATCCGCGATGTTAGGTTCCCTTAGGTTAGGATATATAAATTTATAGACGTATATAATGTCCGCACCGAGACGTCCGGGAAGACATGAACGGGATTCTGTGAAACATTACCAGCGAGGGTCTAGGTGGGTTAGGTTAGGTTATATTACGTTATAGACGTATATAATGTTCCCACCGAGAATTAGGGGCCGACCCGCCAGAAATGTTGGAAAATTCTACATCCGAGATGTTAGGTTGCCTTAGGTTAGGATATATAACGTCATAGACGTATATAATGTCCTCACCGAGATGTACGGGCCGACACGACCGGGATTTTGTAAAACATTACCAGCGAGGGTCTAGATGTGTTAGGTTATGTTATATTACGTTATAGACGTATATAATGATCCCACCGAGAAGTAGGGGCCGACCCGCCAGGAATGTTGGAAGATACTACATCCGAGATGTTAGGTTCCCTCAGGTTAGGATATATAAAGTTATAGACGTATATGATGTCCCCACGGAAAAGTACGGGCCGACACGACCGGGGTTTTGTAAAACATTACCAGCGAGTGTCTAGGTGGGTTAGGTTAGGTTATATTACGATATAGACGTATATAATGTGCCCACCGAGAAGTAGGGGCCGACCCGCCAGGAATGTTGGAAAATACTACATCCGAGATGTTAGGTTCTCTTAGGTTAGGGTATATAACGTTATAGACGTATATAATGTCCCCACCGAGAAGTACGGGCCGACACGACCGGGATTTTGTAAAACATTACCAGCGAGGGTCTAGGTGGCTTAGGTTAGGTTATATTACGATATAGGCGTATATAATGTTCCCACCGAGAAGTAGGGGCCGACCCGCCAGAAATGTTGGAAAATACTACATCCGAGATGTTAGGTTCCCTCAGGTTAGGATATATAAAGTTATAGACGTATATGAGGTCCCCACGGAAAAGTACGGGCCGAAACGACCGGGATTTTGTAAGACATTACCAGCGAGGGTCTAGATGGGTTAGGTTAGGTTATATTACGATATAGACGTATATAATGATCCCACCGAAAATTGGCGCCGACCCGCCAGGAATGTTGTGAAATACTACATCCGAGATGTTAGGTTCCCTTAGGTTAGGATATATAAATTTATAGACGTATATAATGTCCGCACCGAGACGTACGGGAAGACATGAATGGGATTCTGTGAAACATTACCAGCGAGGGTCTAGGTGGGTTAGGTTAGGTTATATTACGATATAGACGTATATAATGTGCCCACCGAGAAGTAGGGGCCGACCCGCCAGGAATGTTGGAAAATACTACATCCGAGATGTTAGGTTGCCTTAGGTTAGGATATATAACGTCATAGACGTATATAATATCCTCACCGAGATGTACGGACCGTCACGACCGGGATTTTGTAAAACATTACAGCGAGGGTCTAGTTGTGTTACGTTAGGTTATATTACATTATAGACATATATAATGATCCCACCGAGAATTGGCGCCGACCCGCCAGGAATGTTGTGAAATACTACATCCGAGATGTTAGGTTCCCTTAGGTTAGGATATATAAATTTATAGACGTATATAATGTCCGCACCGAGACGTACGGGAAGACATGAATGGGATTCTGTGAAACAATAACCGGCGAGGGTCTGGGTGGGTTAGGTTAGGTTATATTACGATATAGACGTATATAATGTGCCCACCGAGAAGTAGGGGCCGACCCGCCAGGAATGTTGGAAAATACTACATCCGAGATGTTAGGTTCCCTTAGGTTAGGATATATAACGTCATAGACGTATATAATATCCTCACCGAGATGTACGGGCCGACACGACCGGGATTTTGTAAAACATTACCATCGAGGGTCTAGATGGGTTAGGTTAGGTTATATTACGATATAGACGTATATAATGTGTCCACCGAGAAGTAGGAGCCGACCCGCCAGGAATGTTGGAAAATACTACATCCGAGATGTTAAGCTGCCTTAGGTTAGGATATATAAATTTATAGACGTATATAATGTCCGCACCGAGACGTACGGGAAGACATGAACGGGATTATGTCAAACATTACCAGCGAGGGTCTAGGTGGGTTAGGTTAGGTTATATTACGTTATAGGCGTATATAATGTTCCCACCGAGAAGTAGGGGCCGACCCGCCAGAAATGTTGGAAAATACTACATCCGAGATGTTAGGTTCCCTCAGGTTAGGATATATAAAGTTATAGACGTATATGAGGTCCCCACGGAAAAGTACGGGCCGACACGACCGGGATTTTGTAAAACATTACCAGCGAGGGTCTAGATGGGTTAGGTTAGGTTATATTACGATGTAGACATATATAATGATCCCACCGAAAATTGGCGCCGACCCGCCAGGAATGTTGTGAAATACTACATCCGAGATGTTAGGTTCCCTTAGGTTAGGATATATAAATTTATAGACGTATATAATGTCCGCACCGAGACGTACGGGAAGACATGAATGGGATTCTGTGAAACATTACCAGCGAGGGTCTAGGTGGGTTAGGTTAGGTTATATTACGATATAGACGTATATAATGTGCCCACCGAGAAGTAGGGGCCGACCCGCCAGGAATGTTGGAAACTACTACATCCGAGATGTTAGGTTCCCTTAGGTTAGGATATATAACGTTACAGACGTATATAATGTCCTCACCGAGATGTACGGGCCGACACGACCGGGATTTTGTAAAACATTACCAGCGAGGGTCTAGATGGGTTAGGTTAGGTTATATTACGATATAGACGTATATAATGTGCCCACCGAGAAGTAGGGGCCGACCCGCCAGGAATGTTGGAAAATACTACATCCGAGATGTTAGGTTCTCTTAGGTTAGGGTATATAACGTTATAGACGTATATGATGTCCCCACCGAGAAGTACGGGCCGACACGACCGGGATTCTGTAAAACATTCCCAGCTAGGGGCTAGATGTGTTACGTTAGGTTATATTACATTATAGACATATATAATGATCCCACCGAGAATTGGCGCCGACCCGCCAGGAATGTTGTGAAATACTACATCCGAGATGTTAGGTTCCCTTAGGTTAGGATATATAAATTTATAGACGTATATAATGGCCGCACCGAGACGTACGGGAAGACATGAATGGGATTCTGTGAAACATTACCAGCGAGGGTC
The DNA here is from genome assembly GCA_963969225.1 of Xylocopa violacea. Lineage (NCBI taxonomy): Eukaryota > Metazoa > Arthropoda > Insecta > Hymenoptera > Apidae > Xylocopa > Xylocopa violacea. The sequence goes on along the minus strand of CAXAJV010000738.1, from coordinate 372,159 downwards.
TAGGTGGGTTAGGTTAGGTTATATTACGATATAGACGTATATAATGTGCCCACCGAGAAGTAGGGGCCGACCCGCCAGGAATGTTGGAAAATACTACATCCGAGATGTTAGGTTCTCTTAGGTTAGGGTATATAACGTTATAGACGTATATAATGTCCCCACCGAGAAGTACGGGCCGACACGACCGGGATTTTGTAAAACATTACCAGCGAGGGTCTAGGTGGCTTAGGTTAGGTTATATTACGATATAGACGTATATAATGTCCCCACCGAGAAGTAGGGGCCGACCCGCCAGGAATATTGGAAAATACTACATCCGAGATGTTAGGTTCCCTTAGGTTAGGATATATAACGTTGTAGACGTATATAATATCCTCACCGAGATGTACGGGCCGACACGACCGGGATTTTGTAAAACATTACCATCGAGGGTCTAGATGGGTTAGGTTAGGTTATATTACGATATAGACGTATATAATGTGCCCACCGAGAAGTAGGAGCCGACCCGCCAGGAATGTTGGAAAATACTACATCCGAGATGTTAAGCTGCCTTAGGTTAGGATATATAAATTTATAGACGTATATAATGTCCGCACCGAGACGTACGGGAAGACATGAACGGGATTATGTGAAACATTACCAGCGAGGGTCTAGATGGGTTAGGTTAGGTTATATTACGATATAGACGTATATAATGTGCCCACCTAGAAGTAGGGGCCGACCCGCCAGGAATGTTGGAAAATACTACATCCGAGATGTTAGGTTCCCTCAGGTTAGGATATATAACGTTATAGACGTATATGAGGTCCCCACGGAAAAGTACGGCCCGACACGACCGGGATTTTGTAAAACATTACCAGCGAGGGTCTAGATGGGTTAGGTTAGGTTATATTACGATATAGACGTATATAATGTGCCCACCTAGAAGTAGGGGCCGACCCGCCAGGAATGTTGGAAAATACTACATCCGAGATGTTAGGTTCCCTCAGGTTAGGATATATAACGTTATAGACGTATATAATGTACGCACCGAGACGTACGGGCCGACACGACCGGGATTTTGTAAAACATTACCAGCGAGGGTCTAGATGGGTTAGGTTAGGTTATATTACGATATAGACGTATATAATGTGCCCACCGAGAAGTAGGGGCCGACCCGCCGGAAATGTTGGAGAATTCTACATCCGAGATGTTAAGTTGCCTTAGGTTAGGATATATAACGTTATAGACGTATATAATGTCCGCACCGAGACGTACGGGACGGCACGACCGGGATTCTGTAAAACATTCCCAGCTAGGGGCTAGATGTGTTACGTTAGGTTATATTACATTATAGACATATATAATGATCCCACCGAGAATTGGCGCCGACCCGCCAGGAATGTTGTGAAATACTACATCCGAGATGTTAGGTTCCCTTAGGTTAGGATATATAAATTTATAGACGTATATAATGTCCGCACCGAGACGTACGGGAAGACATGAACGGGATTCTGTGAAACATTACCAGCGAGGGTCTAGGTGGGTTAGGTTAGGTTATATTACGATATAGACGTATATAATGTCCCCACCGAGAAGTAGGGGCCGACCCGCCAGGAATATTGGAAAATACTACATCCGACATGTTAGGTTCCCTTAGGTTAGGATATATAACGTTATAGACGTATATTATGTCCTCACCGAGATGTACGGGCCGACACGACCGGGATTTTGTAAAACATTACCAGCGCGGGTCTAGATGGGTTAGGTTAGGTTATATTACGATATAGACGTATATAATGTGCCCACCGAGAAGTAGGGGCGGACCCGCCAGGAAGGTTGGAAAATACTACATCCGAGATGTTAGGTTCTCTTAGGTTAGGGTATATAACGTTATAGACGTATATAATGTCCCCACCGAGAAGTACGGGCCGACACGACCGGGATTTTGTAAAACATTACCAGCGATGGTCTAGATGGGTTCGGTTAGGTTATATTACGATATAGACGTATGTAATGTGCCCACCGAGAAGTATGGGCCGACCCGCCAGGAATGTTGGAAAATACTACATCCGAGATGTTAGGTTCCCTTAGGTTAGGATATATAACGTTATAGACTTATATAATGTCCTCACCGAGATGTACGGGCCGACACGACCGGGATTTTGTAAAACATTACCAACGAGGGTCTAGATGGGTTAGGTTAGGTTATATTACGATATAGACGTATATAATGTGCCCACCGAGAAGTAGGGGCCGACCCGCCAGGAATGTTGGAAAATACTACATCCGAGATGTTAGGTTCTCTTAGGTTAGGGTATATAACGTTATAGACCTATATAATGTCCCCACCGAGAAGTACGGGCCGACACGACCGGGATTTTGTAAAACATTACCAGCGATGGTCTGGATGGGTTCGGTTAGGTTATATTACGATATAGACGTATGTAATGTGCCCACCGAGAAGTATGGGCCGACCCGCCAGGAATGTTGGAAAATACTACATCCGAGATGTTAGGTTCCCTTAGGTTAGGATATATAAATTTATAGACGTATATAATGTCCGAACCGAGACGTACGGGAAGACATGAATGGGATTCTGTGAAACATTACCAGCGAGGGTCTAGGTGGGTTAGGTTAGGTTATATTACGATATAGACGTATATAATGTGCCCACCGAGAAGTAGGGGCCGACCCGCCAGGAATGTTGGAAAATACTACATCCGAGATGTTAGGTTCCCTTAGGTTAGGATATATAACGTTATAGACGTATATACTGTCCTCACCGAGATGTACGGGCCGCCACAACCGGGATTTTGTAAAACATTCCCAGCTAGGGGCTAGATGTGTACGTTAGGTTATATTACGTTATAGACGTATATAATGATCCCACCTAGAATTAGGGGCCGACCCGCCAGGAATGTTGGAAAATACTACATCCGAGATGTTAGGTTCTCTTAGGTTAGGGTATATATCGTTATAGACGTATATAATGTCCCCAACGAGAAGTACGGGCCGACACGACCGGGATTTTGTATAACATTACCAGCGAGGGTCTAGATGGATTCGGTTAGGTTATTTTACGATATAGACGTATGTAATGTGCCCACCGAGAAGTAGGGGCCGACCCGCCAGGAATGTTGGAAAATACTACATCCGAGATGTTAGGTTCCCTTAGGTTAGGATATATAAATTTATAGACGTATATAATGTCCGCACAGAGACGTACGGGAAGACATGAACGGGATTCTGTGAAGCATTACCAGCGAGGGTCTAGGTGGGTTAGGTTAGGTTATATTACGTTATAGACGTATATAATGTTCCCACCGAGAAGTAGGAGCCGACCCGCCAGAAATGTTGGAAAATTCTACATCCGAGATGTTAAGTTGCCTTAGGTTAGGATATATAAAGTTATAGACGTATATAATGTCCGCACCGAGACGTACGGGACGACACGAACGGGATTCTGTAAAACATTCCCAGCTAGGGGCTAGATGTGTTACGTTAGGTTATATTACGTTATAGACGTATATAATGATCCCACCGAGAAGTGGCGCCGACCCGCCAGGAATGTTGTGAAATACTACATCCGAGATGTTAGGTTCCCTTAGGTTAGGATATATAACGTTATAGACGTATATAATGTCCTCACCGAGATGTACGGGCCGACACGACCGGGATTTTGTAAAACATTACCAGCGAGGGTCTAGATGGGTTAGGTTAGGTTATATTACGATATAGACGTATATAATGTGCCCACCGAGAAGTAGGGGCCGACCCGCCAGAAATGTTGGAAAATACTACATCCGAGATGTTAGGTTCCCTCAGGTTAGGATATATAAAGTTATAGACGTATATGAGGTCCCCACGGAAAAGTACGGGCCGACACGACCGGGATTTTGTAAAACATTACCAGCGAGGGTCTAGATGGGTTAGGTTAGGTTATATTACGATATAGACGTATATAATGTGCCCACCTAGAAGTAGGGGCCGACCCGCCAGGAATGTTGGAAAATACTACATCCGAGATGTTAGGTTCCCTCAGGTTAGGATATATAACGTTATAGACGTATATGAGGTCCCCACGGAAAAGTACGGGCCGACACGACCGGGATTTTGTAAAACATTACCAGCGAGGGTCTAGATGGGTTAGGTTAGGTTATATTACGATATAGACGTATATAATGTGCCCACCTAGAAGTAGGGGCCGACCCGCCAGGAATGTTGGAAAATACTACATCCGAGATGTTAGGTTCCCTTAGGTTAGGATATATAACGTTATAGACGTATATGAGGTCCCCACGGAAAAGTACGGGCCGACACGACCGGGATTTTGTAAAACATTACCAGCGAGGGTCTAGATGGGTTAGGTTAGGTTATATTACGATATAGACGTATATAATGTGCGCACCTAGAAGTAGGGGCCGACCCGCCAGGAATGTTGGAAAATACTACATCCGAGATGTTACGTTCCCTCAGGTTAGGATATATAACGTTATAGACGGATATAATGTCCGCACCGAGACGTACGGGCCGACACGACCGGGATTTTGTAAAACATTACCAGCGAGGGTCTAGGTGGGTTAGGTTAGGTTATATTACGATATAGACGTATATAATGTGCCCACCGAGATGTAGGGGCCGACCCGCCAGGAATGTTGGAAAATACTACATCCGAGATGTTAGGTTCTCTTAGGTTAGGGTATATAACGTTATAGACGTATATAATGTCCCCACCGAGAAGTACGGGCAGACAAGACCGGGATTTTGTAAAACATTACCAGCGAGGGTCTAGATGGGTTAGGTTAGGTTATATTACGATATAGACCTATATAATGTGCCCACCGAGAAGTAGGGGCCGACCCGCCAGGTATGTTGAAAAATACTACATCCGCGATGTTAGGTTCCCTTAGGTTAGGATATTTAAATTTATAGACGTATATAATGTCCGCACCGAGACGTCCGGGAAGACATGAACGGGATTCTGTGAAACATTACCAGCGAGGGTCTAGGTGGGTTAGGTTAGGTTATATTACGTTATAGACGTATATAATGTTCCCACCGAGAATTAGGGGCCGACCCGCCAGAAATGTTGGAAAATTCTACATCCGAGATGTTAGGTTGCCTTAGGTTAGGATATATAACGTCATAGACGTATATAATGTCCTCACCGAGATGTACGGGCCGACACGACCGGGATTTTGTAAAACATTACCAGCGAGGGTCTAGATGTGTTAGGTTAGGTTATATTACGTTATAGACGTATATAATGATCCCACCGAGAAGTAGGGGCCGACCCGCCAGGAATGTTGGAAGATACTACATCCGAGATGTTAGGTTCCCTCAGGTTAGGATATATAAAGTTATAGACGTATATGAGGTCCCCACGGAAAAGTACGGGCCGACACGACCGGGATTTTGTAAAACATTACCAGCGAGTGTCTAGATGGTTTAGGTTAGGTTATATTACGATATAGACGTATATAATGTGCCCACCGAGAAGTAGGATCCGACCCGCCAGGAATGTTGGAAAATACTACATCCGAGATGTTAGGTTCCCTTAGGTTAGGATATATAACGTTATAGACTTATATAATGTCCTCACCGAGAAGTACGGGCAGACACGACCGGGATTTTGTAAAACATTACCAGCGATGGTCTAGATGGGTTAGGTTAGGTTATATTACGATATAGACGTATATAATGTGCCCACCGATAAGCAGGGCCCGACCCGCCAGGAATGTTGGAAAATACAACATCCGAGATATTAGGTTCCCTTAGGTTAGGATATATAAATTTATAGACGTATATAATGTCCGCACCGAGACGTACGGGAAGACATGAATGGGATTCTGTGAAACATTACCAGCGAGGGTCTAGGTGGGTTAGGTTAGGTTATATTACGATATAGACGTATATAATGTGCCCACCGAGATGTAGGGGCCGACCCGCCAGGAATGTTGGAAAATACTACATCCGAGATGTTAGGTTCTCTTAGGTTAGGGTATATAACGTTATAGACGTATATAATGTCCCCACCGAGAAGTACGGGCAGACAAGACCGGGATTTTGTAAAACATTACCAGCGAGGGTCTAGATGGGTTAGGTTAGGTTATATTACGATATAGACCTATATAATGTGCCCACCGAGAAGTAGGGGCCGACCCGCCAGGTATGTTGAAAAATACTACATCCGCGATGTTAGGTTCCCTTAGGTTAGGATATATAAATTTATAGACGTATATAATGTCCGCACCGAGACGTCCGGGAAGACATGAACGGGATTCTGTGAAACATTACCAGCGAGGGTCTAGGTGGGTTAGGTTAGGTTATATTACGTTATAGACGTATATAATGTTCCCACCGAGAATTAGGGGCCGACCCGCCAGAAATGTTGGAAAATTCTACATCCGAGATGTTAGGTTGCCTTAGGTTAGGATATATAACGTCATAGACGTATATAATGTCCTCACCGAGATGTACGGGCCGACACGACCGGGATTTTGTAAAACATTACCAGCGAGGGTCTAGATGTGTTAGGTTAGGTTATATTACGTTATAGACGTATATAATGATCCCACCGAGAAGTAGGGGCCGACCCGCCAGGAATGTTGGAAGATACTACATCCGAGATGTTAGGTTCCCTCAGGTTAGGATATGTAAAGTTATAGACGTATATGAGGTCCCCACGGAAAAGTACGGGCCGACACGACCGGGATTTTGTAAAACATTACCAGCGAGTGTCTAGATGGTTTAGGTTAGGTTATATTACGATATAGACGTATATAATGTGCCCACCGAGAAGTAGGATCCGACCCGCCAGGAATGTTGGAAAATACTACATCCGAGATGTTAGGTTCCCTTAGGTTAGGATATATAACGTTATAGACTTATATAATGTCCTCACCGAGAAGTACGGGCAGACACGACCGGGATTTTGTAAAACATTACCAGCGATGGTCTAGATGGGTTAGGTTAGGTTATATTACGATATAGACGTATATAATGTGCCCACCGATAAGCAGGGCCCGACCCGCCAGGAATGTTGGAAAATACAACATCCGAGATATTAGGTTCCCTTAGGTTAGGATATATAAATTTATAGACGTATATAATGTCCGCACCGAGACGTACGGGAAGACATGAATGGGATTCTGTGAAACATTACCAGCGAGGGTCTAGGTGGGTTAGGTTAGGTTATATTACGATATAGACGTATATAATGTGCCCACCGAGATGTAGGGGCCGACCCGCCAGGAATGTTGGAAAATACTACATCCGAGATGTTAGGTTCTCTTAGGATAGGGTATATAACGTTATAGACGTATATAATGTCCCCACCGAGAAGTACGGGCAGACAAGACCGGGATTTTGTAAAACATTACCAGCGAGGGTCTAGATGGGTTAGGTTAGGTTATATTACGATATAGACCTATATAATGTGCCCACCGAGAAGTAGGGGCCGACCCGCCAGGTATGTTGAAAAATACTACATCCGCGATGTTAGGTTCCCTTAGGTTAGGATATATAAATTTATAGACGTATATAATGTCCGCACCGAGACGTCCGGGAAGACATGAACGGGATTCTGTGAAACATTACCAGCGAGGGTCTAGGTGGGTTAGGTTAGGTTATATTACGTTATAGACGTATATAATGTTCCCACCGAGAATTAGGGGCCGACCCGCCAGAAATGTTGGAAAATTCTACATCCGAGATGTTAGGTTGCCTTAGGTTAGGATATATAACGTCATAGACGTATATAATGTCCTCACCGAGATGTACGGGCCGACACGACCGGGATTTTGTAAAACATTACCAGCGAGGGTCTAGATGTGTTAGGTTAGGTTATATTACGTTATAGACGTATATAATGATCCCACCGAGAAGTAGGGGCCGACCCGCCAGGAATGTTGGAAGATACTACATCCGAGATGTTAGGTTCCCTCAGGTTAGGATATATAAAGTTATAGACGTATATGAGGTCCCCACGGAAAAGTACGGGCCGACACGACCGGGATTTTGTAAAACATTACCAGCGAGTGTCTAGATGGTTTAGGTTAGGTTATATTACGATATAGACGTATATAATGTGCCCACCGAGAAGTAGGATCCGACCCGCCAGGAATGTTGGAAAATACTACATCCGAGATGTTAGGTTCCCTTAGGTTAGGATATATAACGTTATAGACTTATATAATGTCCTCACCGAGAAGTACGGGCAGACACGACCGGGATTTTGTAAAACATTACCAGCGATGGTCTAGATGGGTTAGGTTAGGTTATATTACGATATAGACGTATATAATGTGCCCACCGATAAGCAGGGCCCGACCCGCCAGGAATGTTGGAAAATACAACATCCGAGATATTAGGTTCCCTTAGGTTAGGATATATAAATTTATAGACGTATATAATGTCCGCACCGAGACGTACGGGAAGACATGAATGGGATTCTGTGAAACATTACCAGCGAGGGTCTAGGTGGGTTAGGTTAGGTTATATTACGATATAGACGTATATAATGTGCCCACCGAGAAGTAGGGGCCGACCCGCCAGGAATGTTGGAAAATACTACATCCGAGATGTTAGGTTCTCTTAGGTTAGGATATATAAATTTATAGACGTATATAATGTCCGCACCGAGACGTCCGGGAAGACATGAACGGGATTCTGTGAAACATTACCAGCGAGGGTCTAGGTGGGTTAGGTTAGGTTATATTACGTTATAGACGTATATAATGTTCCCACCGAGAATTAGGGGCCGACGCGCCAGAAATGTTGGAAAATTCTACATCCGAGATGTTAGGTTGCCTTAGGTTAGGATATATAACGTTATAGACGTATATAATGTCCCCACCGAGAAGTACGGGCCGACACGACCGGGATTTTGTAAAACATTACCAGCGAGGGTCTAGGTGGCTTAGGTTAGGTTATATTACGATATAGACGTATATAATGTCCCCACCGAGAAGTAGGGGCCGACCCGCCAGGAATATTGGAAAATACTACATCCGAGATGTTAGGTTCCCTTAGGTTAGGATATATAACGTTATAGACGTATATAATATCCTCACCGAGATGTACGGGCCGACACGACCGGGATTTTGTAAGACATTACCATCGAGGGTCTAGATGGGTTAGGTTAGGTTATATTACGATATAGACGTATATAATGTGCCCACCGAGAAGTAGGAGCCGACCCGCCAGGAATGTTGGAAAATACTACATCCGAGATGTTAAGCTGCCTTAGGTTAGGATATATAAATTTATAGACGTATATAATGTCCGCACCGAGACGTACGGGAAGACATGAACGGGATTATGTCAAACATTACCAGCGAGGGTCTAGGTGGGTTAGGTTAGGTTATATTACGTTATAGGCGTATATAGTGTTCCCACCGAGAAGTAGGGGCCGACCCGCCAGAAATGTTGGAAAATACTACATCCGAGATGTTAGGTTCCCTCAGGTTAGGATATATAAAGTTATAGACGTATATGAGGTCCCCACGGAAAAGTACGGGCCGACACGACCGGGATTTTGTAAAACATTACCAGCGAGGGTCTAGGTGGCTTAGGTTAGGTTATATTACGATATAGACGTATATAATGTCCCCACCGAGAAGTAGGGGCCGACCCGCCAGGAATATTGGAAAATACTACATCCGAGATGTTAGGTTCCCTTAGGTTAGGATATATAACGTTATAGACGTATATAATATCCTCACCGAGATGTACGGGCCGACACGACCGGGATTTTGTAAGACATTACCATCGAGGGTCTAGATGGGTTAGGTTAGGTTATATTACGATATAGACGTATATAATGTGCCCACCGAGAAGTAGGAGCCGACCCGCCAGGAATGTTGGAAAATACTACATCCGAGATGTTAAGCTGCCTTAGGTTAGGATATATAAATTTATAGACGTATATAATGTCCGCACCGAGACGTACGGGAAGACATGAACGGGATTATGTCAAACATTACCAGCGAGGGTCTAGGTGGGTTAGGTTAGGTTATATTACGTTATAGGCGTATATAGTGTTCCCACCGAGAAGTAGGGGCCGACCCGCCAGAAATGTTGGAAAATACTACATCCGAGATGTTAGGTTCCCTCAGGTTAGGATATATAAAGTTATAGACGTATATGAGGTCCCCACGGAAAAGTACGGGCCGACACGACCGGGATTTTGTAAAACATTACCAGCGAGGGTCTAAATGGGTTAGGTTAGGTTATATTACGATATAGACGTATATAATGTGCCCACCTAGAAGTAGGGGCCGACCCGCCAGGAATGTTGGAAAATTCTACGTCCGAGATGTTAAGTTGCCTTAGGTCAGGATATATAACGTTATAGACGTATATAATATCCGCACCGAGACGTACGGGACGACACGAACGGGATTCTGTAAAACATTCCCAGCTCGGGGCTAGATGTGTTACGTTAGGTTATATTACATTATAGACATATATAATGATCCCACCGAGAATTGGCGCCGACCCGCCAGGAATGTTGTGAAATACTACATCCGAGATGTTAGGTTCCCTTAGGTTAGGATATATAAATTTATAGACGTATATAATGTCCGCACCGAGACGTACGGGAAGACATGAACGGGATTCTGTGAAACATTACCAGCGAGGGTCTAGGTGGGTTAGGTTAGGTTATATTACGATATAGACGTATATAATGTCCCCACCGAGAAGTAGGGGCCGACCAGCCAGGAATATTGGAAAATACTACATCCGAGGTGTTAGGTTCCCTTAGGTTAGGATATATAACGTTATAGACGTATATAATGTCCTCACCGAGATGTACGTGCCGACACGACCGGGATTTTGTAAAACATTACCAACGAGGGTCTAGATGGGTTAGGTTAGGTTATATTACGATATAGACGTATATAATATGCCCACCGAGAAGTAGGAGCCAGCCCGCCAGGAATGTTGGAAAATACTACATCCGAGATGTTAAGCTGCCTTAGGTTAGGATATATAAATTTATAGACGTATATAATGTCCGCACCGAGACGTACGGGAAGACATGAACGGGATTATGTGAAACATTACCAGCGAGGGTCTAGGTGGGTTAGGTTAGGTTATATTACGTTATAGGCGTATATAATGTTCCCACCGAGAAGTAGGGGCCGACCCGCCGGAAATGTTGGAAAATTCTACATCCGAGATGTTAAGTTGCCTTAGGTTAGGATATATAACGTTATAGACGTATATAATGTCCGCACCGAGACGTACGGGACGACACGACCGGGATTCTGTAAAACATTCCCAGCTAGGGGCTAGATGTGTTACGTTAGGTTATATTACATTATAGACATATATAATGATCCCACCGAGAATTGGCGCCGACCCGCCAGGAATGTTGTGAAATACTACATCCGAGATGTTAGGTTCCCTTAGGTTAGGATATATAAATTTATAGACGTCTATAATGTCCGCACCGAGACGTACGGAAAGACATGAACGGGATTCTGTGAAACATTACCAGCGAGGGTCTAGGTGGGTTAGGTTAGGTTATCTTACGATATAGACGTATAAAATGTGCCCACCGAGAAGTAGGGGCCGACCCGCCAGGAATGTTGGAAAATACTACATCCGAGATGTTAGGTTCTCTTAGGTTCGGGTATATAACGTTATAGACGTATATAATGTCCCCACCGAGAAGTACGGGCAGACACGACCGGGATTTTGTAAAACATTACCAGCGAGGGTCTAGGTGGGTTAGGTTAGGTCATATTACGATATAGACGTATATAATGTGCCCACCGAGATGTAGGGGCCGACCCGCCAGGAATGTTGGAAAATACTACATCCGAGATGTTAGGTTCTCTTAGGTTAGGGTATATAACGCTATAGACGTATATAATGTCCCCACCGAGAAGTACGGGCAGACACGACCGGGATTTTGTAAAACATTACCAGCGAGGGTCTAGATGGGTTAGGTTAGGTTATATTACGATATAGACCTATATAATGTGCCCACCGAGAAGTAGGGGCCGACCCGCCAGGTATGTTGAAAAATACTACATCCGCGATGTTAGGTTCCCTTAGGTTAGGATATGTAAATTTATAGACGTATATAATGTCCGCACCGAGACGTCCGGGAAGACATGAACGGGATTCTGTGAAACATTACCAGCGAGGGTCTAGGTGGGTTAGGTTAGGTTATATTACGTTATAGACGTATATAATGTTCCCACCGAGAATTAGGGGCCGACCCGCCAGAAATGTTGGAAAATTCTACATCCGAGATGTTAGGTTGCCTTAGGTTAGGATATATAACGTCATAGACGTATATAATGTCCTCACCGAGATGTACGGGCCGACACGACCGGGATTTTGTAAAACATTACCAGCGAGGGTCTAGATGTGTTAGGTTATGTTATATTACGTTATAGACGTATATAATGATCCCACCGAGAAGTAGGGGCCGACCCGCCAGGAATGTTGGAAGATACTACATCCGAGATGTTAGGTTCCCTCAGGTTAGGATATATAAAGTTATAGACGTATATGATGTCCCCACGGAAAAGTACGGGCCGACACGACCGGGGTTTTGTAAAACATTACCAGCGAGTGTCTAGGTGGGTTAGGTTAGGTTATATTACGATATAGACGTATATAATGTGCCCACCGAGAAGTAGGGGCCGACCCGCCAGGAATGTTGGAAAATACTACATCCGAGATGTTAGGTTCTCTTAGGTTAGGGTATATAACGTTATAGACGTATATAATGTCCCCACCGAGAAGTACGGGCCGACACGACCGGGATTTTGTAAAACATTACCAGCGAGGGTCTAGGTGGCTTAGGTTAGGTTATATTACGATATAGGCGTATATAATGTTCCCACCGAGAAGTAGGGGCCGACCCGCCAGAAATGTTGGAAAATACTACATCCGAGATGTTAGGTTCCCTCAGGTTAGGATATATAAAGTTATAGACGTATATGAGGTCCCCACGGAAAAGTACGGGCCGACACGACCGGGATTTTGTAAGACATTACCAGCGAGGGTCTAGATGGGTTAGGTTAGGTTATATTACGATATAGACGTATATAATGATCCCACCGAAAATTGGCGCCGACCCGCCAGGAATGTTGTGAAATACTACATCCGAGATGTTAGGTTCCCTTAGGTTAGGATATATAAATTTATAGACGTATATAATGTCCGCACCGAGACGTACGGGAAGACATGAATGGGATTCTGTGAAACATTACCAGCGAGGGTCTAGGTGGGTTAGGTTAGGTTATATTACGATATAGACGTATATAATGTGCCCACCGAGAAGTAGGGGCCGACCCGCCAGGAATGTTGGAAAATACTACATCCGAGATGTTAGGTTGCCTTAGGTTAGGATATATAACGTCATAGACGTATATAATATCCTCACCGAGATGTACGGACCGTCACGACCGGGATTCTGTAAAACATTCCCAGCTAGGGGCTAGATGTGTTACGTTAGGTTATATTACATTATAGACATATATAATGATCCCACCGAGAATTGGCGCCGACCCGCCAGGAATGTTGTGAAATACTACATCCGAGATGTTAGGTTCCCTTAGGTTAGGATATATAAATTTATAGACGTATATAATGGCCGCACCGAGACGTACGGGAAGACATGAATGGGATTCTGTGAAACATTACCAGCGAGGGTCTAGGTGGGTTAGGTTAGGTTATATTACGATATAGACGTATATAATGTGCCCACCGAGAAGTAGGGGCCGACCCGCCAGGAATGTTGGAAAATACTACATCCGAGATGTTAGGTTCTCTTAGGTTAGGGTATATAACGTTATAGACGTATATAATGTCCCCACCGAGAAGTACGGGCCGACACGACCGGGATTTTGTAAAACATTACCAGCGAGGGTCTAGGTGGCTTAGGTTAGGTTATATTACGATATAGACGTATATAATGTCCCCACCGAGAAGTAGGGGCCGACCCGCCAGGAATATTGGAAAATACTACATCCGAGATGTTAGGTTCCCTTAGGTTAGGATATATAACGTTGTAGACGTATATAATATCCTCACCGAGATGTACGGGCCGACACGACCGGGATTTTGTAAAACATTACCATCGAGGGTCTAGATGGGTTAGGTTAGGTTATATTACGATATAGACGTATATAATGTGCCCACCGAGAAGTAGGAGCCGACCCGCCAGGAATGTTGGAAAATACTACATCCGAGATGTTAGGTTCCCTCAGGTTAGGATATATAACGTTATAGACGTATATGAGGTCCCCACGGAAAAGTACGGCCCGACACGACCGGGATTTTGTAAAACATTACCAGCGAGGGTCTAGATGGGTTAGGTTAGGTTATATTACGATATAGACGTATATAATGTGCCCACCTAGAAGTAGGGGCCGACCCGCCAGGAATGTTGGAAAATACTACATCCGAGATGTTAGGTTCCCTCAGGTTAGGATATATAACGTTATAGACGTATATAATGTACGCACCGAGACGTACGGGCCGACACGACCGGGATTTTGTAAAACATTACCAGCGAGGGTCTAGATGGGTTAGGTTAGGTTATATTACGATATAGACGTATATAATGTGCCCACCGAGAAGTAGGGGCCGACCCGCCGGAAATGTTGGAGAATTCTACATCCGAGATGTTAAGTTGCCTTAGGTTAGGATATATAACGTTATAGACGTATATAATGTCCGCACCGAGACGTACGGGACGGCACGACCGGGATTCTGTAAAACATTCCCAGCTAGGGGCTAGATGTGTTACGTTAGGTTATATTACATTATAGACATATATAATGATCCCACCGAGAATTGGCGCCGACCCGCCAGGAATGTTGTGAAATACTACATCCGAGATGTTAGGTTCCCTTAGGTTAGGATATATAAATTTATAGACGTATATAATGTCCGCACCGAGACGTACGGGAAGACATGAACGGGATTCTGTGAAACATTACCAGCGAGGGTCTAGGTGGGTTAGGTTAGGTTATATTACGATATAGACGTATATAATGTCCCCACCGAGAAGTAGGGGCCGACCCGCCAGGAATATTGGAAAATACTACATCCGACATGTTAGGTTCCCTTAGGTTAGGATATATAACGTTATAGACGTATATTATGTCCTCACCGAGATGTACGGGCCGACACGACCGGGATTTTGTAAAACATTACCAGCGCGGGTCTAGATGGGTTAGGTTAGGTTATATTACGATATAGACGTATATAATGTGCCCACCGAGAAGTAGGGGCGGACCCGCCAGGAAGGTTGGAAAATACTACATCCGAGATGTTAGGTTCTCTTAGGTTAGGGTATATAACGTTATAGACGTATATAATGTCCCCACCGAGAAGTACGGGCCGACACGACCGGGATTTTGTAAAACATTACCAGCGATGGTCTAGATGGGTTCGGTTAGGTTATATTACGATATAGACGTATGTAATGTGCCCACCGAGAAGTATGGGCCGACCCGCCAGGAATGTTGGAAAATACTACATCCGAGATGTTAGGTTCCCTTAGGTTAGGATATATAACGTTATAGACTTATATAATGTCCTCACCGAGATGTACGGGCCGACACGACCGGGATTTTGTAAAACATTACCAACGAGGGTCTAGATGGGTTAGGTTAGGTTATATTACGATATAGACGTATATAATGTGCCCACCGAGAAGTAGGGGCCGACCCGCCAGGAATGTTGGAAAATACTACATCCGAGATGTTAGGTTCTCTTAGGTTAGGGTATATAACGTTATAGACCTATATAATGTCCCCACCGAGAAGTACGGGCCGACACGACCGGGATTTTGTAAAACATTACCAGCGATGGTCTAGATGGGTTCGGTTAGGTTATATTACGATATAGACGTATGTAATGTGCCCACCGAGAAGTATGGGCCGACCCGCCAGGAATGTTGGAAAATACTACATCCGAGATGTTAGGTTCCCTTAGGTTAGGATATATAAATTTATAGACGTATATAATGTCCGAACCGAGACGTACGGGAAGACATGAATGGGATTCTGTGAAACATTACCAGCGAGGGTCTAGGTGGGTTAGGTTAGGTTATATTACGATATAGACGTATATAATGTTCCCACCGAGAAGTAGGGGCCGACCCGCCAGGAATGTTGGAAAATACTACATCCGAGATGTTAGGTTCCCTTAGGTTAGGATATATAACGTTATAGACGTATATACTGTCCTCACCGAGATGTACGGGCCGCCACAACCGGGATTTTGTAAAACATTCCCAGCTAGGGGCTAGATGTGTACGTTAGGTTATATTACGTTATAGACGTATATAATGATCCCACCTAGAATTAGGGGCCGACCCGCCAGGAATGTTGGAAAATACTACATCCGAGATGTTAGGTTCTCTTAGGTTAGGGTATATATCGTTATAGACGTATATAATGTCCCCAACGAGAAGTACGGGCCGACACGACCGGGATTTTGTATAACATTACCAGCGAGGGTCTAGATGGATTCGGTTAGGTTATTTTACGATATAGACGTATGTAATGTGCCCACCGAGAAGTAGGGGCCGACCCGCCAGGAATGTTGGAAAATACTACATCCGAGATGTTAGGTTCCCTTAGGTTAGGATATATAAATTTATAGACGTATATAATGTCCGCACAGAGACGTACGGGAAGACATGAACGGGATTCTGTGAAGCATTACCAGCGAGGGTCTAGGTGGGTTAGGTTAGGTTATATTACGTTATAGACGTATATAATGTTCCCACCGAGAAGTAGGGGCCGACCCGCCAGAAATGTTGGAAAATTCTACATCCGAGATGTTAAGTTGCCTTAGGTTAGGATATATAAAGTTATAGACGTATATAATGTCCGCACCGAGACGTACGGGACGACACGAACGGGATTCTGTAAAACATTCCCAGCTAGGGGCTAGATGTGTTACGTTAGGTTATATTACGTTATAGACGTATATAATGATCCCACCGAGAAGTGGCGCCGACCCGCCAGGAATGTTGTGAAATACTACATCCGAGATGTTAGGTTCCCTTAGGTTAGGATATATAACGTTATAGACGTATATAATGTCCTCACCGAGATGTACGGGCCGACACGACCGGGATTTTGTAAAACATTACCAGCGAGGGTCTAGATGGGTTAGGTTAGGTTATATTACGATATAGACGTATATAATGTGCCCACCTAGAAGTAGGGGCCGACCCGCCAGGAATGTTGGAAAATACTACATCCGAGATGTTAGGTTCCCTCAGGTTAGGATATATAACGTTATAGACATATATGAGGTCCCCACGGAAAAGTACGGGCCGACACGACCGGGATTTTGTAAAACATTACCAGCGAGGGTCTAGATGGGTTAGGTTAGGTTATATTACGATATAGACGTATATAATGTGCCCACCTAGAAGTAGGGGCCGACCCGCCAGGAATGTTGGAAAATACTACATCCGAGATGTTAGGTTCCCTTAGGTTAGGATATATAACGTTATAGACGTATATGAGGTCCCCACGGAAAAGTACGGGCCGACACGACCGGGATTTTGTAAAACATTACCAGCGAGGGTCTAGATGGGTTAGGTTAGGTTATATTACGATATAGACGTATATAATGTGCGCACCTAGAAGTAGGGGCCGACCCGCCAGGAATGTTGGAAAATACTACATCCGAGATGTTACGTTCCCTCAGGTTAGGATATATAACGTTATAGACGGATATAATGTCCGCACCGAGACGTACGGGCCGACACGACCGGGATTTTGTAAAACATTACCAGCGAGGGTCTAGATGGGTTAGGTTAGGTTATATTACGATATAGACGTATATAATGTGCCCACCGAGAAGTAGGGGCCCACCCGCCAGAAATGTTGGAAAATTCTACATCCGAGATGTTAAGCTGCCTTAGGTTAGGATATATAAATTTATAGACGTATATAATGTCCGCACCGAGACGTACGGGAAGACATGAACGGGATTATGTGAAACATTACCAGCGAGGGTCTAGGTGGGTTAGGTTAGGTTATATTACGTTATAGGCGTATATAAAGTTCCCACCGAGAAGTAGGGGCCGACCCGCCGGAAATGTTGGAGAATTCTACATCCGAGATGTTAAGTTGCCTTAGGTTAGGATATATAAAGTTATAGACGTATATAATGTCCGCACCGAGACGTACGGGACGACACGAACGGGATTCTGTAAAACATTCCCAGCTAGGGGCTACATGTGTTACGTTAGGTTATATTACATTATAGACATATATAATGATCCCACCGAGAATTGGCGCCGACCCGCCAGGAATGTTGTGAAATACTACATCCGAGATATTAGGTTCCCTTAGGTTAGGATATATAAATTTATAGACGTATATAATGTCCGCACCAAGACGTACGGGAAGACATGAACGGGATTCTGTGAAACATTACCAGCGAGGGTCTAGGTGGGTTAGGTTAGGTTATATTACGATATAGACGTATATAATGTCCCCACCGAGAAGTAGGGGCCGACCCGCCAGGAATATTGGAAAATACTACATCCGAGATGTTAGGTTCTCTTAGGTTAGGGTATATATCGTTATAGACGTATATAATGTCCCCACCGAGAAGTACGGGCCGACACGACCGGGATTTTGTATAACATTACCAGCGAGGGTCTAGATGGATTCGGTTAGGTTATTTTACGATATAGACGTATGTAATGTGCCCACCGAGAATTGGCGCCGACCCGCCAGGAATGTTGTGAAATACTACATCCGAGATGTTAGGTTCCCTTAGGTTAGGATATATAACGTTATAGACGTATATAATGTCCTCACCGAGATGTACGGGCCGACACGACCGGGATTTTGTAAAACATTACCAGCGAGGGTCTAGATGGGTTAGGTTAGGTTATATTACGATATAGACGTATATAATGTGCCCACCGAGAAGTAGGGGCCGACCCGCCAGGAATGTTGGAAAATACTACATCCGAGATGTTAGGTTCCCTTAGGTTAGGATATATAACGTTATAGACGTATATAATGTCCTCACCGAGATGTACGGGCCGACACGACCGGGATTTTGTAAAACATTACCAGCGAGGGTCTAGATGGTTTAGGTTAGGTTATATAACGATATAGACGTATATAATGTGCCCACCGAGAAGTAGGGGCCCACCCGCCAGAAATGTTGGAAAATTCTACATCCGAGACGTTAAGTTGCCTTAGGTCAGGATATATAACGTTATAGACGTATATAATGTCCGCACCGAGACGTACGGGACGGCACGACCGGGATTCTGTAAAACATTCCCAGCTAGGGGCTAGATGTGTTACGTTAGGTTATATTACATTATAGACATATATAATGATCCCACCGAGAATTGGCGCCGACCCGCCAGGAATGTTGTGAAATACTACATCCGAGATGTTAGGTTCCCTTAGGTTAGGATATATAAATTTATAGACGTATATAATGTCCGCACCGAGACGTACGGGAAGACATGAACGGGATTCTGTGAAACATTACCAGCGAGGGTCTAGGTGGGTTAGGTTAGGTTATATTACGATATAGACGTATATAATGTCCCCACCGAGAAGTAGGGGCCGACCCGCCAGGAATATTGGAAAATACTACATCCGAGATGTTAGGTTCCCTTAGGTTAGGATATATAACGTTATAGACGTATATACTGTCCTCACCGAGATGTACGGGCCGCCACAACCGGGATTTTGTAAATCATTCCCAGCTAGGGGCTAGATGTGTACGTTAGGTTATATTACGTTATAGACGTATATAATGATCCCACCTAGAATTAGGGGCCGACCCGCCAGGAATGTTGGAAAATACTACATCCGAGATGTTAGGTTCTCTTAGGTTAGGGTATATATCGTTATAGACGTATATAATGTCCCCACCGAGAAGTACGGGCCGACACGACCGGGATTTTGTATAACATTACCAGCGAGGGTCTAGATGGATTCGGTTAGGTTATTTTACGATATAGACGTATGTAATGTGCCCACCGAGAAGTAGGGGCCGACCCGCCAGGAATGTTGGAAAATACTACATCCGAGATGTTAGGTTCCCTTAGGTTAGGATATATAAATTTATAGACGTATATAATGTCCGCACCGAGACGTACGGGAAGACATGAATGGGATTCTGTGAAACATTACCAGCGAGGGTCTAGGTGGGTTAGGTTAGGTTATATTACGATATAGACGTATATAATGTGCCCACCGAGAAGTAGGGGCCGACCCGCCAGGAATGTTGGAAAATACTACATCCGAGATGTTAGGTTCTCTTAGGTTAGGGTATATAACGTTATAGACGTATATAATGTCCCCACCGAGAAGTACGGGCCGACACGACCGGGATTTTGTAAAACATTACCAGCGAGGGTCTAGGTGGCTTAGGTTAGGTTATATTACGATATAGACGTATATAATGTCCCCACCGAGAAGTAGGGGCCGACCCGCCAGGAATATTGGAAAATACTACATCCGAGATGTTAGGTTCCCTTAGGTTAGGATATATAACGTTGTAGACGTATATAATATCCTCACCGAGATGTACGGGCCGACACGACCGGGATTTTGTAAAACATTACCATCGAGGGTCTAGATGGGTTAGGTTAGGTTATATTACGATATAGACGTATATAATGTGCCCACCGAGAAGTAGGAGCCGACCCGCCAGGAATGTTGGAAAATACTACATCCGAGATGTTAAGCTGCCTTAGGTTAGGATATATAAATTTATAGACGTATATAATGTCCGCACCGAGACGTACGGGAAGACATGAACGGGATTATGTGAAACATTACCAGCGAGGGTCTAGATGGGTTAGGTTAGGTTATATTACGATATAGACGTATATAATGTGCCCACCTAGAAGTAGGGGCCGACCCGCCAGGAATGTTGGAAAATACTACATCCGAGATGTTAGGTTCCCTCAGGTTAGGATATATAACGTTATAGACGTATATGAGGTCCCCACGGAAAAGTACGGCCCGACACGACCGGGATTTTGTAAAACATTACCAGCGAGGGTCTAGATGGGTTAGGTTAGGTTATATTACGATATAGACGTATATAATGTGCCCACCTAGAAGTAGGGGCCGACCCGCCAGGAATGTTGGAAAATACTACATCCGAGATGTTAGGTTCCCTCAGGTTAGGATATATAACGTTATAGACGTATATAATGTACGCACCGAGACGTACGGGCCGACACGACCGGGATTTTGTAAAACATTACCAGCGAGGGTCTAGATGGGTTAGGTTAGGTTATATTACGATATAGACGTATATAATGTGCCCACCGAGAAGTAGGGGCCGACCCGCCGGAAATGTTGGAGAATTCTACATCCGAGATGTTAAGTTGCCTTAGGTTAGGATATATAACGTTATAGACGTATATAATGTCCGCACCGAGACGTACGGGACGGCACGACCGGGATTCTGTAAAACATTCCCAGCTAGGGGCTAGATGTGTTACGTTAGGTTATATTACATTATAGACATATATAATGATCCCACCGAGAATTGGCGCCGACCCGCCAGGAATGTTGTGAAATACTACATCCGAGATGTTAGGTTCCCTTAGGTTAGGATATATAAATTTATAGACGTATATAATGTCCGCACCGAGACGTACGGGAAGACATGAACGGGATTCTGTGAAACATTACCAGCGAGGGTCTAGGTGGGTTAGGTTAGGTTATATTACGATATAGACGTATATAATGTCCCCACCGAGAAGTAGGGGCCGACCCGCCAGGAATATTGGAAAATACTACATCCGACATGTTAGGTTCCCTTAGGTTAGGATATATAACGTTATAGACGTATATTATGTCCTCACCGAGATGTACGGGCCGACACGACCGGGATTTTGTAAAACATTACCAGCGCGGGTCTAGATGGGTTAGGTTAGGTTATATTACGATATAGACGTATATAATGTGCCCACCGAGAAGTAGGGGCGGACCCGCCAGGAAGGTTGGAAAATACTACATCCGAGATGTTAGGTTCCCTTAGGTTAGGATATATAACGTTATAGACGTATATACTGTCCTCACCGAGATGTACGGGCCGCCACAACCGGGATTTTGTAAAACATTCCCAGCTAGGGGCTAGATGTGTACGTTAGGTTATATTACGTTATAGACGTATATAATGATCCCACCTAGAATTAGGGGCCGACCCGCCAGGAATGTTGGAAAATACTACATCCGAGATGTTAGGTTCTCTTAGGTTAGGGTATATATCGTTATAGACGTATATAATGTCCCCAACGAGAAGTACGGGCCGACACGACCGGGATTTTGTATAACATTACCAGCGAGGGTCTAGATGGATTCGGTTAGGTTATTTTACGATATAGACGTATGTAATGTGCCCACCGAGAAGTAGGGGCCGACCCGCCAGGAATGTTGGAAAATACTACATCCGAGATGTTAGGTTCCCTTAGGTTAGGATATATAAATTTATAGACGTATATAATGTCCGCACAGAGACGTACGGGAAGACATGAACGGGATTCTGTGAAGCATTACCAGCGAGGGTCTAGGTGGGTTAGGTTAGGTTATATTACGTTATAGACGTATATAATGTTCCCACCGAGAAGTAGGGGCCGACCCGCCAGAAATGTTGGAAAATTCTACATCCGAGATGTTAAGTTGCCTTAGGTTAGGATATATAAAGTTATAGACGTATATAATGTCCGCACCGAGACGTACGGGCCGCCACAACCGGGATTTTGTAAAACATTCCCAGCTAGGGGCTAGATGTGTACGTTAGGTTATATTACGTTATAGACGTATATAATGATCCCACCTAGAATTAGGGGCCGACCCGCCAGGAATGTTGGAAAATACTACATCCGAGATGTTAGGTTCTCTTAGGTTAGGGTATATATCGTTATAGACGTATATAATGTCCCCAACGAGAAGTACGGGCCGACACGACCGGGATTTTGTATAACATTACCAGCGAGGGTCTAGATGGATTCGGTTAGGTTATTTTACGATATAGACGTATGTAATGTGCCCACCGAGAAGTAGGGGCCGACCCGCCAGGAATGTTGGAAAATACTACATCCGAGATGTTAGGTTCCCTTAGGTTAGGATATATAAATTTATAGACGTATATAATGTCCGCACAGAGACGTACGGGAAGACATGAACGGGATTCTGTGAAGCATTACCAGCGAGGGTCTAGGTGGGTTAGGTTAGGTTATATTACGTTATAGACGTATATAATGTTCCCACCGAGAAGTAGGGGCCGACCCGCCAGAAATGTTGGAAAATTCTACATCCGAGATGTTAAGTTGCCTTAGGTTAGGATATATAAAGTTATAGACGTATATAATGTCCGCACCGAGACGTACGGGACGACACGAACGGGATTCTGTAAAACATTCCCAGCTAGGGGCTAGATGTGTTACGTTAGGTTATATTACGTTATAGACGTATATAATGATCCCACCGAGAAGTGGCGCCGACCCGCCAGGAATGTTGTGAAATACTACATCCGAGATGTTAGGTTCCCTTAGGTTAGGATATATAACGTTATAGACGTATATAATGTCCTCACCGAGATGTACGGGCCGACACGACCGGGATTTTGTAAAACATTACCAGCGAGGGTCTAGATGGGTTAGGTTAGGTTATATTACGATATAGACGTATATAATGTGCCCACCGAGAAGTAGGGGCCGACCCGCCAGAAATGTTGGAAAATACTACATCCGAGATGCTAGGTTCCCTCAGGTTAGGATATATAAAGTTATAGACGTATATGAGGTCCCCACGGAAAAGTACGGGCCGACACGACCGGGATTTTGTAAAACATTACCAGCGAGGGTCTAGATGGGTTAGGTTAGGTTATATTACGATATAGACGTATATAATGTGCCCACCGAGAAGTAGGGGCCCACCCGCCAGAAATGTTGGAAAATTCTACATCCGAGATGTTAAGTTGCCTTAGGTCAGGACATATAACGTTATAGACGTATATAATATCCGCACCGAGACGTACGGGACGACACGCACGGGATTCTGTAAAACATTCCCAGCTCGGGGCTAGATGTGTTACGTTAGGTTATATTACATTATAGACATATATAATGATCCCACCGAGAATTGGCGCCGACCCGCCAGGAATGTTGTGAAATACTACATCCGAGATGTTAGGTTCCCTTAGGTTTGGATATATAAATTTATAGACGTATATAATGTCCGCACCGAGACGTACGGGAAGACATGAACGGATTCTGTGAAACATTACCAGCGAGGGTCTAGGTGGGTTAGGTTAGGTTATATTACGATATAGACGTATATAATGTCCCCACCGAGAAGTAGGGGCCGACCCGCCAGGAATATTGGAAAATACTACATCCGAGATGTTAGGTTCCCTTAGGTTAGGATATATAACGTTATAGACGTATATAATGTCCTCACCGAGATGTACGGGCCGACACGACCGGGATTTTGTAAAACATTACCAACGAGGGTCTAGATGGGTTAGGTTAGGTTATATTCGTATACTACATCCGAGATGTTAGGTTCCCTTAGGTTAGGATATATAACGTTATAGACGTATATAATGTCCTCACCGAGATGTACGGGCCGACACGACCGGGACTTTGTAAAACATTACCAACGAGGGTCTAGATGGGTTAGGTTAGGTTATATTACGATATAGACGTATATAATGTGCCCACCGAGAAGTAGGAGCCGACCCGCCAGGAATGTTGGAAAATACTACATCCGAGATGTTAAGCTGCCTTAGGTTAGGATATATAAATTTATAGACGTATATAATGTCCGCACCGAGACGTACGGGAAGACATGAACGGGATTATGTGAAACATTACCAGCGGGGGTCTAGGTGGGTTAGGTTAGGTTATATTACGTTATAGGCGTATATAATGTTCCCACCGAGAAGTAGGGGCCGACCCGCCAGAAATGTTGGAAAATACTACATCCGAGATGTTAGGTTCCCTCAGGTTAGGATATATAAAGTTATAGACGTATATGAGGTCCCCACGGAAAAGTACGGGCCGACACGACCGGGATTTTGTAAAACTTTACCAGCGAGGGTCTAGATGGGTTAGGTTAGGTTATATTACGATATAGACGTATATAATGTGCCCACCTAGAAGTAGGGGCCGACCCGCCAGGAATGTTGGAAAATACTACATCCGAGATGTTAGGTTCCCTTAGGTTAGGATATATAACGTTATAGACGTATATACTGTCCTCACCGAGATGTACGGGCCGCCACAACCGGGACTTTGTAAAACATTCCCAGCTAGGGGCTACATGTGTACGTTAGGTTATATTACGTTATAGACGTATATAATGATCCCACCTAGAATTAGGGGCCGACCCGCCAGGAATGTTGGAAAATACTACATCCGAGATGTTAGGTTCTCTTAGGTTAGGGTATATATCGTTATAGACGTATATAATGTCCCCAACGAGAAGTACGGGCCGACACGACCGGGATTTTGTATAACATTACCAGCGAGGGTCTAGATGGATTCGGTTAGGTTATTTTACGATATAGACGTATGTAATGTGCCCACCGAGAAGTAGGGGCCGACCCGCCAGGAATGTTGGAAAATACTACATCCGAGATGTTAGGTTCCCTTAGGTTAGGATATATAAAGTTATAGACGTATATAATGTCCGCACCGAGACGTACGGGACGACACGAACGGGATTCTGTAAAACATTCCCAGCTAGGGGCTAGATGTGTTACGTTAGGTTATATTACGTTATAGACGTATATAATGATCCCACCGAGAAGTGGCGCCGACCCGCCAGGAATGTTGTGAAATACTACATCCGAGATGTTAGGTTCCCTTAGGTTAGGATATATAACGTTATAGACGTATATAATGTCCTCACCGAGATGTACGGGCCGACACGACCGGGATTTTGTAAAACATTACCAGCGAGGGTCTAGATGGGTTAGGTTAGGTTATATTACGATATAGACGTATATAATGTGCCCACCGAGAAGTAGGGGCCGACCCGCCAGAAATGTTGGAAAATACTACATCCGAGATGCTAGGTTCCCTCAGGTTAGGATATATAAAGTTATAGACGTATATGAGGTCCCCACGGAAAAGTACGGGCCGACACGACCGGGATTTTGTAAAACATTACCAGCGAGGGTCTAGATGGGTTAGGTTAGGTTATATTACGATATAGACGTATATAATGTGCCCACCTAGAAGTAGGGGCCGACCCGCCAGGAATGTTGGAAAATACTACATCCGAGATGTTAGGTTCCCTCAGGTTAGGATATATAACGTTATAGACGTATATGAGGTCCCCACGGAAAAGTACGGGCCGACACGACCGGGATTTTGTAAAACATTACCAGCGAGGGTCTAGATGGGTTAGGTTAGGTTATATTACGATATAGACGTATATAATGTGCCCACCGAGAAGTAGGGGCCCACCCGCCAGAAATGTTGGAAAATTCTACATCCGAGATGTTAAGTTGCCTTAGGTCAGGACATATAACGTTATAGACGTATATAATATCCGCACCGAGACGTACGGGACGACACGCACGGGATTCTGTAAAACATTCCCAGCTCGGGGCTAGATGTGTTACGTTAGGTTATATTACATTATAGACATATATAATGATCCCACCGAGAATTGGCGCCGACCCGCCAGGAATGTTGTGAAATACTACATCCGAGATGTTAGGTTCCCTTAGGTTTGGATATATAAATTTATAGACGTATATAATGTCCGCACCGAGACGTACGGGAAGACATGAACGGGATTCTGTGAAACATTACCAGCGAGGGTCTAGGTGGGTTAGGTTAGGTTATATTACGATATAGACGTATATAATGTGCCCACCGAGAAGTAGGGGCCGACCCGCCAGGAATGTTGGAAAATACTACATCCGAGATGTTAGGTTCCCTTAGGTTAGGATATATAACGTTATAGACGTATATACTGTCCTCACCGAGATGTACGGGCCGCCACAACCGGGATTTTGTAAAACATTCCCAGCTAGGGGCTAGATGTGTACGTTAGGTTATATTACGTTATAGACGTATATAATGATCCCACCTAGAATTAGGGGCCGACCCGCCAGGAATGTTGGAAAATACTACATCCGAGATGTTAGGTTCTCTTAGGTTAGGGTATATATCGTTATAGACGTATATAATGTCCCCAACGAGAAGTACGGGCCGACACGACCGGGATTTTGTATAACATTACCAGCGAGGGTCTAGATGGATTCGGTTAGGTTATTTTACGATATAGACGTATGTAATGTGCCCACCGAGAAGTAGGGGCCGACCCGCCAGGAATGTTGGAAAATACTACATCCGAGATGTTAGGTTCCCTTAGGTTAGGATATATAAATTTATAGACGTATATAATGTCCGCACAGAGACGTACGGGAAGACATGAACGGGATTCTGTGAAGCATTACCAGCGAGGGTCTAGGTGGGTTAGGTTAGGTTATATTACGTTATAGACGTATATAATGTTCCCACCGAGAAGTAGGGGCCGACCCGCCAGAAATGTTGGAAAATTCTACATCCAAGATGTTAAGTTGCCTTAGGTTAGGATATATAAAGTTATAGACGTATATAATGTCCGCACCGAGACGTACGGGACGACACGAACGGGATTCTGTAAAACATTCCCAGCTAGGGGCTAGATGTGTTACGTTAGGTTATATTACGTTATAGACGTATATAATGATCCCACCGAGAAGTGGCGCCGACCCGCCAGGAATGTTGCGAAATACTACATCCGAGATGTTAGGTTCCCTTAGGTTAGGATATATAACGTTATAGACGTATATAATGTCCTCACCGAGATGTACGGGCCGACACGACCGGGATTTTGTAAAACATTACCAGCGAGGGTCTAGATGGGTTAGGTTAGGTTATATTACGATATAGACGTATATAATGTGCCCACCGAGAAGTAGGGGCCGACCCGCCAGAAATGTTGGAAAATACTACATCCGAGATGCTAGGTTCCCTCAGGTTAGGATATATAAAGTTATAGACGTATATGAGGTCCCCACGGAAAAGTACGGCCCGACACGACCGGGATTTTGTAAAACATTACCAGCGAGGGTCTAGATGGGTTAGGTTAGGTTATATTACGATATAGACGTATATAATGTGCCCACCTAGAAGTAGGGGCCGACCCGCCAGGAATGTTGGAAAATACTACATCCGAGATGTTAGGTTCCCTCAGGTTAGGATATATAACGTTATAGACGTATATGAGGTCCCCACGGAAAAGTACGGGCCGACACGACCGGGATTTTGTAAAACATTACCAGCGAGGGTCTAGATGGGTTAGGTTAGGTTATATTACGATATAGACGTATATAATGTGCCCACCGAGAAGTAGGGGCCCACCCGCCAGAAATGTTGGAAAATTCTACATCCGAGATGATAAGTTGCCTTAGGTCAGGACATATAACGTTATAGACGTATATAATATCCGCACCGAGACGTACGGGACGACACGCACGGGATTCTGTAAAACATTCCCAGCTCGGGGCTAGATGTGTTACGTTAGGTTATATTACATTATAGACATATATAATGATCCCACCGAGAATTGGCGCCGACCCGCCAGGAATGTTGTGAAATACTACATCCGAGATGTTAGGTTCCCTTAGGTTTGGATATATAAATTTATAGACGTATATAATGTCCGCACCGAGACGTACGGGAAGACATGAACGGGATTCTGTGAAACATTACCAGCGAGGGTCTAGGTGGGTTAGGTTAGGTTATATTACGATATAGACGTATATAATGTCCCCACCGAGAAGTAGGGGCCGACCCGCCAGGAATATTGGAAAATACTACATCCGAGATGTTAGGTTCCCTTAGGTTAGGATATATAACGTTATAGACGTATATAATGTCCTCACCGAGATGTACGGGCCGACACGACCGGGATTTTGTAAAACATTACCAACGAGGGTCTAGATGGGTTAGGTTAGGTTATATTCGTATACTACATCCGAGATGTTAGGTTCCCTTAGGTTAGGATATATAACGTTATAGACGTATATAATGTCCTCACCGAGATGTACGGGCCGACACGACCGGGACTTTGTAAAACATTACCAACGAGGGTCTAGATGGGTTAGGTTAGGTTATATTACGATATAGACGTATATAATGTGCCCACCGAGAAGTAGGAGCCGACCCGCCAGGAATGTTGGAAAATACTACATCCGAGATGTTAAGCTGCCTTAGGTTAGGATATATAAATTTATAGACGTATATAATGTCCGCACCGAGACGTACGGGAAGACATGAACGGGATTATGTGAAACATTACCAGCGGGGGTCTAGGTGGGTTAGGTTAGGTTATATTACGTTATAGGCGTATATAATGTTCCCACCGAGAAGTAGGGGCCGACCCGCCAGAAATGTTGGAAAATACTACATCCGAGATGTTAGGTTCCCTCAGGTTAGGATATATAAAGTTATAGACGTATATGAGGTCCCCACGGAAAAGTACGGGCCGACACGACCGGGATTTTGTAAAACTTTACCAGCGAGGGTCTAGATGGGTTAGGTTAGGTTATATTACGATATAGACGTATATAATGTGCCCACCTAGAAGTAGGGGCCGACCCGCCAGGAATGTTGGAAAATACTACATCCGAGATGTTAGGTTCCCTTAGGTTAGGATATATAACGTTATAGACGTATATACTGTCCTCACCGAGATGTACGGGCCGCCACAACCGGGATTTTGTAAAACATTCCCAGCTAGGGGCTAGATGTGTACGTTAGGTTATATTACGTTATAGACGTATATAATGATCCCACCTAGAATTAGGGGCCGACCCGCCAGGAATGTTGGAAAATACTACATCCGAGATGTTAGGTTCTCTTAGGTTAGGGTATATATCGTTATAGACGTATATAATGTCCCCAACGAGAAGTACGGGCCGACACGACCGGGATTTTGTATAACATTACCAGCGAGGGTCTAGATGGATTCGGTTAGGTTATTTTACGATATAGACGTATGTAATGTGCCCACCGAGAAGTAGGGGCCGACCCGCCAGGAATGTTGGAAAATACTACATCCGAGATGTTAGGTTCCCTTAGGTTAGGATATATAAATTTATAGACGTATATAATGTCCGCACAGAGACGTACGGGAAGACATGAACGGGATTCTGTGAAGCATTACCAGCGAGGGTCTAGGTGGGTTAGGTTAGGTTATATTACGTTATAGACGTATATAATGTTCCCACCGAGAAGTAGGGGCCGACCCGCCAGAAATGTTGGAAAATTCTACATCCGAGATGTTAAGTTGCCTTAGGTTAGGATATATAAAGTTATAGACGTATATGAGGTCCCCACGGAAAAGTACGGGCCGACACGACCGGGATTTTGTAAAACATTACCAGCGAGGGTCTAGATGGGTTAGGTTAGGTTATATTACGATATAGACGTATATAATGTGCCCACCTAGAAGTAGGGGCCGACCCGCCAGGAATGTTGGAAAATACTACATCCGAGATGTTAGGTTCCCTCAGGTTAGGATATATAACGTTATAGACGTATATGAGGTCCCCACGGAAAAGTACGGGCCGACACGACCGGGATTTTGTAAAACATTACCAGCGAGGGTCTAGATGGGTTAGGTTAGGTTATATTACGATATAGACGTATATAATGTGCCCACCGAGAAGTAGGGGCCCACCCGCCAGAAATGTTGGAAAATTCTACATCCGAGATGTTAAGTTGCCTTAGGTCAGGACATATAACGTTATAGACGTATATAATATCCGCACCGAGACGTACGGGACGACACGCACGGGATTCTGTAAAACATTCCCAGCTCGGGGCTAGATGTGTTACGTTAGGTTATATTACATTATAGACATATATAATGATCCCACCGAGAATTGGCGCCGACCCGCCAGGAATGTTGTGAAATACTACATCCGAGATGTTAGGTTCCCTTAGGTTTGGATATATAAATTTATAGACGTATATAATGTCCGCACCGAGACGTACGGGAAGACATGAACGGGATTCTGTGAAACATTACCAGCGAGGGTCTAGGTGGGTTAGGTTAGGTTATATTACGATATAGACGTATATAATGTCCCCACCGAGAAGTAGGGGCCGACCCGCCAGGAATATTGGAAAATACTACATCCGAGATGTTAGGTTCCCTTAGGTTAGGATATATAACGTTATAGACGTATATAATGTCCTCACCGAGATGTACGGGCCGACACGACCGGGATTTTGTAAAACATTACCAACGAGGGTCTAGATGGGTTAGGTTAGGTTATATTCGTATACTACATCCGAGATGTTAGGTTCCCTTAGGTTAGGATATATAACGTTATAGACGTATATAATGTCCTCACCGAGATGTACGGGCCGACACGACCGGGACTTTGTAAAACATTACCAACGAGGGTCTAGATGGGTTAGGTTAGGTTATATTACGATATAGACGTATATAATGTGCCCACCGAGAAGTAGGAGCCGACCCGCCAGGAATGTTGGAAAATACTACATCCGAGATGTTAAGCTGCCTTAGGTTAGGATATATAAATTTATAGACGTATATAATGTCCGCACCGAGACGTACGGGAAGACATGAACGGGATTATGTGAAACATTACCAGCGGGGGTCTAGGTGGGTTAGGTTAGGTTATATTACGTTATAGGCGTATATAATGTTCCCACCGAGAAGTAGGGGCCGACCCGCCAGAAATGTTGGAAAATACTACATCCGAGATGTTAGGTTCCCTCAGGTTAGGATATATAAAGTTATAGACGTATATGAGGTCCCCACGGAAAAGTACGGGCCGACACGACCGGGATTTTGTAAAACTTTACCAGCGAGGGTCTAGATGGGTTAGGTTAGGTTATATTACGATATAGACGTATATAATGTGCCCACCTAGAAGTAGGGGCCGACCCGCCAGGAATGTTGGAAAATACTACATCCGAGATGTTAGGTTCCCTTAGGTTAGGATATATAACGTTATAGACGTATATGAGGTCCCCACGGAAAAGTACGGGCCGACACGACCGGGATTTTGTAAAACATTACCAGCGAGGGTCTAGATGGGTTAGGTTAGGTTATATTACGATATAGACGTATATAATGTGCGCACCTAGAAGTAGGGGCCGACCCGCCAGGAATGTTGGAAAATACTACATCCGAGATGTTACGTTCCCTCAGGTTAGGATATATAACGTTATAGACGGATATAATGTCCGCACCGAGACGTACGGGCCGACACGACCGGGATTTTGTAAAACATTACCAGCGAGGGTCTAGATGGGTTAGGTTAGGTTATATTACGATATAGACGTATATAATGTGCCCACCGAGAAGTAGGGGCCCACCCGCCAGAAATGTTGGAAAATTCTACATCCGAGATGTTAAGCTGCCTTAGGTTAGGATATATAAATTTATAGACGTATATAATGTCCGCACCGAGACGTACGGGAAGACATGAACGGGATTATGTGAAACATTACCAGCGAGGGTCTAGGTGGGTTAGGTTAGGTTATATTACGTTATAGGCGTATATAATGTTCCCACCGAGAAGTAGGGGCCGACCCGCCGGAAATGTTGGAGAATTCTACATCCGAGATGTTAAGTTGCCTTAGGTTAGGATATATAAAGTTATAGACGTATATAATGTCCGCACCGAGACGTACGGGACGACACGAACGGGATTCTGTAAAACATTCCCAGCTAGGGGCTACATGTGTTACGTTAGGTTATATTACATTATAGACATATATAATGATCCCACCGAGAATAGTGCCGACCCGCCAGGAATGTTGTGAAATACTACATCCGAGATATTAGGTTCCCTTAGGTTAGGATATATAAATTTATAGACGTATATAATGTCCGCACCGAGACGTACGGGAAGACATGAACGGGATTCTGTGAAACATTACCAGCGAGGGTCTAGGTGGGTTAGGTTAGGTTATATTACGATATAGACGTATATAATGTCCCCACCGAGAAGTAGGGGCCGACCCGCCAGGAATATTGGAAAATACTACATCCGAGATGTTAGGTTCCCTTAGGTTAGGATATATAACGTTATAGACGTATATTATGTCCTCACCGAGATGTACGGGCCGACACGACCGGGATTTTGTAAAACATTACCAGCGCGGGTCTAGATGGGTTAGGTTAGGTTATATTACGATATAGACGTATATAATGTGCCCACCGAGAAGTAGGGGCGGACCCGCCAGGAAGGTTGGAAAATACTACATCCGAGATGTTAGGTTCTCTTAGGTTAGGGTATATAACGTTATAGACGTATATAATGTCCCCACCGAGAAGTACGGGCCGACACGACCGGGATTTTGTAAAACATTACCAGCGATGGTCTAGATGGGCTCGGTTAGGTTATATTACGATATAGACGTATGTAATGTGCCCACCGAGAAGTATGGGCCGACCCGCCAGGAATGTTGGAAAATATTACATCCGAGATGTTAGGTTCCCTTAGGTTAGGATATATAACGTTATAGACTTATATAATGTCCTCACCGAGATGTACGTGCCGACACGACCGGGATTTTGTAAAACATTACCAACGAGGGTCTAGATGGGTTAGGTTAGGTTATATTACGATATAGACGTATATAATGTGCCCACCGAGAAGTAGGGGCCCACCCGCCAGAAATGTTGGAAAATTCTACATCCGAGATGTTGAGCTGCCTTAGGTTAGGATATATAAATTTATAGACGTATATAATGTCCGCACCGAGACGTACGGGAAGACATGAACGGGATTATGTGAAACATTACCAGCGAGGGTCTAGGTGGGTTAGGTTAGGTTATATTACGTTATAGGCGTATATAATGTTCCCACCGAGAAGTAGGGGCCGACCCACCGGAAATGTTGGAGAATTCTACATCCGAGATGTTAAGTTGCCTTAGGTTAGGATATATAACGTTATAGACGTATATAATGTCCGCACCGAGACGTACGGGACGGCACGACCGGGATTCTGTAAAACATTCCCAGCTAGGGGCTAGATGTGTTACGTTAGGTTATATTACATTATAGACATATATAATGATCCCACCGAGAATTGGCGCCGACCCGCCAGGAATGTTGTGAAATACTACATCCGAGATGTTAGGTTCCCTTAGGTTAGGATATATAAATTTATAGACGTATATAATGTCCGCACCGAGACGTACGGGAAGACATGAACGGGATTCTGTGAAACATTACCAGCGAGGTTCTAGGTGGGTTAGGTTAGGTTATATTACGATATAGACGTATATAATGTCCCCACCGAGAAGTAGGGGCCGACCCGCCAGGAATATTGGAAAATACTACATCCGAGATGTTAGGTTCCCTTAGGTTAGGATATATAACGTTATAGACGTATATACTGTCCTCACCGAGATGTACGGGCCGCCACAACCGGGATTTTGTAAAACATTCCCAGCTAGGGGCTAGATGTGTACGTTAGGTTATATTACGTTATAGACGTATATAATGATCCCACCTAGAATTAGGGGCCGACCCGCCAGGAATGTTGGAAAATACTACATCCGAGATGTTAGGTTCTCTTAGGTTAGGGTATATATCGTTATAGACGTATATAATGTCCCCACCGAGAAGTACGGGCCGACACGACCGGGATTTTGTATAACATTACCAGCGAGGGTCTAGATGGATTCGGTTAGGTTATTTTACGATATAGACGTATGTAATGTGCCCACCGAGAAGTAGGGGCCGACCCGCCAGGAATGTTGGAAAATACTACATCCGAGATGTTAGGTTCCCTTAGGTTAGGATATATAAATTTATAGACGTATATAATGTCCGCACAGAGACGTACGGGAAGACATGAACGGGATTCTGTGAAGCATTACCAGCGAGGGTCTAGGTGGGTTAGGTTAGGTTATATTACGTTATAGACGTATATAATGTTCCCACCGAGAAGTAGGGGCCGACCCGCCAGAAATGTTGGAAAATTCTACATCCGAGATGTTAAGTTGCCTTAGGTTAGGATATATAAAGTTATAGACGTATATAATGTCCGCACCGAGACGTACGGGACGACACGAACGGGATTCTGTAAAACATTCCCAGCTAGGGGCTAGATGTGTTACGTTAGGTTATATTACGTTATAGACGTATATAATGATCCCACCGAGAAGTGGCGCCGACCCGCCAGGAATGTTGTGAAATACTACATCCGAGATGTTAGGTTCCCTTAGGTTAGGATATATAACGTTATAGACGTATATAATGTCCTCACCGAGATGTACGGGCCGACACGCCCGGGATTTTGTAAAACATTACCAGCGAGGTTCTAGATGGGTTAGGTTAGGTTATATTACGATATAGACGTATATAATGTGCCCACCGAGAAGTAGGGGCCGACCCGCCAGAAATGTTGGAAAATACTACATCCGAGATGTTAGGTTCCCTCAGGTTAGGATATATAAAGTTATAGACGTATATGAGGTCCCCACGGAAAAGTACGGGCCGACACGA
Organism: Xylocopa violacea; assembly: GCA_963969225.1. Lineage (NCBI taxonomy): Eukaryota > Metazoa > Arthropoda > Insecta > Hymenoptera > Apidae > Xylocopa > Xylocopa violacea. Next base: position 336,606 of record CAXAJV010000738.1, on the reverse strand, counting down.
CCGGGATTTTGTAAAACATTACCAGCGAGGGTCTAGATGGGTTAGGTTAGGTTATATTACGATATAGACGTATATAATGTGCCCACCTAGAAGTAGGGGCCGACCCGCCAGGAATGTTGGAAAATACTACATCCGAGATGTTAGGTTCCCTCAGGTTAGGATATATAACGTTATAGACGTATATGAGGTCCCCACGGAAAAGTACGGGCCGACACGACCGGGATTTTGTAAAACATTACCAGCGAGGGTCTAGATGGGTTAGGTTAGGTTATATTACGATATAGACGTATATAATGTGCCCACCGAGAAGTAGGGGCCCACCCGCCAGAAATGTTGGAAAATTCTACATCCGAGATGTTAAGTTGCCTTAGGTCAGGACATATAACGTTATAGACGTATATAATATCCGCACCGAGACGTACGGGACGACACGCACGGGATTCTGTAAAACATTCCCAGCTCGGGGCTAGATGTGTTACGTTAGGTTATATTACATTATAGACATATATAATGATCCCACCGAGAATTGGCGCCGACCCGCCAGGAATGTTGTGAAATACTACATCCGAGATGTTAGGTTCCCTTAGGTTTGGATATATAAATTTATAGACGTATATAATGTCCGCACCGAGTCGTACGGGAAGACATGAACGGGATTCTGTGAAACATTACCAGCGAGGGTCTAGGTGGGTTAGGTTAGGTTATATTACGATATAGACGTATATAATGTCCCCACCGAGAAGTAGGGGCCGACCCGCCAGGAATATTGGAAAATACTACATCCGAGATGTTAGGTTCCCTTAGGTTAGGATATATAACGTTATAGACGTATATAATGTCCTCACCGAGATGTACGGGCCGACACGACCGGGATTTCGTAAAACATTACCAACGAGGGTCTAGATGGGTTAGGTTAGGTTATATTACGATATAGACGTATATAATGTGCCCACCGAGAAGTAGGAGCCGACCCGCCAGGAATGTTGGAAAATACTACATCCGAGATGTTAAGCTGCCTTAGGTTAGGATATATAAATTTATAGACGTATATAATGTCCGCACCGAGACGTACGGGAAGACATGAACGGGATTATGTGAAACATTACCAGCGGGGGTCTAGGTGGGTTAGGTTAGGTTATATTACGTTATAGGCGTATATAATGTTCCCACCGAGAAGTAGGGGCCGACCCGCCAGAAATGTTGGAAAATACTACATCCGAGATGTTAGGTTCCCTCAGGTTAGGATATATAAAGTTATAGACGTATATGAGGTCCCCACGGAAAAGTACGGGCCGACACGACCGGGATTTTGTAAAACATTACCAGCGAGGGTCTAGATGGGTTAGGTTAGGTTATATTACGATATAGACGTATATAATGTGCCCACCTAGAAGTAGGGGCCGACCCGCCAGGAATGTTGGAAAATACTACATCCGAGATGTTAGGTTCCCTTAGGTTAGGATATATAACGTTATAGACGTATATGAGGTCCCCACGGAAATGTACGGGCCGACACGACCGGGATTTTGTAAAACATTACCAGCGAGGGTCTAGATGGGTTAGGTTAGGTTATATTACGATATAGACGTATATAATGTGCGCACCTAGAAGTAGGGGCCGACCCGCCAGGAATGTTGGAAAATACTACATCCGAGATGTTACGTTCCCTCAGGTTAGGATATATAACGTTATAGACGGATATAATGTCCGCACCGAGACGTACGGGCCGACACGACCGGGATTTTGTAAAACATTACCAGCGAGGGTCTAGATGGGTTAGGTTAGGTTATATTACGATATAGACGTATATAATGTGCCCACCGAGAAGTAGGGGCCCACCCGCCAGAAATGTTGGAAAATTCTACATCCGAGATGTTAAGCTGCCTTAGGTTAGGATATATAAATTTATAGACGTATATAATGTCCGCACCGAGACGTACGGGAAGACATGAACGGGATTATGTGAAACATTACCAGCGAGGGTCTAGGTGGGTTAGGTTAGGTTATATTACGTTATAGGCGTATATAATGTTCCCACCGAGAAGTAGGGGCCGACCCGCCGGAAATGTTGGAGAATTCTACATCCGAGATGTTAAGTTGCCTTAGGTTAGGATATATAAAGTTATAGACGTATATAATGTCCGCACCGAGACGTACGGGACGACACGAACGGGATTCTGTAAAACATTCCCAGCTAGGGGCTAGATGTGTTACGTTAGGTTATATTACATTATAGACATATATAATGATCCCACCGAGAATTGGCGCCGACCCGCCAGGAATGTTGTGAAATACTACATCCGAGATGTTAGGTTCCCTTAGGTTAGGATATATAAATTTATAGACGTATATAATGTCCGCACCGAAACGTACGGGAAGACATGAACGGGATTCTGTGAAACATTACCAGCGAGGGTCTAGGTGGGTTAGGTTAGGTTATATTACGATATAGACGTATATAATGTCCCCACCGAGAAGTAGGGGCCGACCCGCCAGGAATATTGGAAAATACTGTATCCGAGATGTTAGGTTCCCTTAGGTTAGGGTATATATCGTTATAGACGTATATTATGTCCTCACCGAGATGTACGGGCCGACACGACCGGGATTTTGTAAAACATTACCAGCGCGGGTCTAGATGGGTTAGGTTAGGTTATATTACGATATAGACGTATATAATGTGCCCACCGAGAAGTAGGGGCGCACCCGCCAGGAAGGTTGGAAAATACTACATCCGAGATGTTAGGTTCTCTTAGGTTAGGGTATATAACGTTATAGACGTATATAATGTCCCCACCGAGAAGTACGGGCCGACACGACCGGGATTTTGTAAAACATTACCAGCGATGGTCTAGATGGGCTCGGTTAGGTTATATTACGATATAGACGTATGTAATGTGCCGACCGAGAAGTATGGGCCGACCCGCCAGGAATGTTGGAAAATACTACATCCGAGATGTTAGGTTCTCTTAGGTTAGGGTATATATCGTTATAGACGTATATAATGTCCCCACCGAGATGTACGGGCCGACACGACCGGGATTTTGTAAAACATTACCAGCGAGGGTCTAGATGGGTTAGGTTAGGTTATATTACGATATAGACGTATATAATGTGCCCACCGAGAAGTAGGGGCCGACCCGCCAGGAATGTTGGAAAATACTACATCCGAGATGTTAGGTTCCCTTAGGTTAGGATATATAACGTTATAGACGTATATAATGTCCTCACCGAGATGTACGGGCCGACACGACCGGGATTTTGTAAAACATTACCAGCGAGGGTCTAGATGGGTTAGGTTAGGTTATATAACGATATAGACGTATATAATGTGCCCACCGAGAAGTAGGGGCCCACCCGCCAGAAATGTTGGAAAATTCTACATCCGAGACGTTAAGTTGCCTTAGGTCAGGATATATAACGTTATAGACGTATATAATATCCGCACCGAGACGTACGGGACGACACGAACGGGATTCTGGAAAACATTCCCAGCTAGGGGCTAGATGTGTTACGTTAGGTTATATTACATTATAGACGTATATAATGATCCCACCGAGAATTGGCGCCGACCCGCCAGGAATGTTGTGAAATACTACATCCGATATGTTAGGTTCCCTTAGGTTAGGATATATAAATTTATAGACGTATATAATGTCCGCACCGAGACGTACGGGAAGACATGAACGGGGTTCTGTGAAACATTACCAGCGAGGGTCTAGGTGGGTTAGGTTAGGTTATATTACGATATAGACGTATATAATGTCCCCACCGAGAAGTAGGGGCCGACCCGCCAGGAATATTGGAAAATACTACATCCGAGAAGTTAGGTTCCCTTAGGTTAGGATATATAACGTTATAGACGTATATTATGTCCTCACCGAGATGTACGGGCCGACACGACCGGGATTTTGTAAAACATTACCAGCGCGGGTCTAGATGGGTTAGGTTAGGTTATATTACGATATAGACGTATATGATGTGCCCACCGAGAAGTAGGGGCGGACCCGCCAGGAAGGTTGGAAAACACTACATCCGAGATGTTAGGTTCTCTTAGGTTAGGGTATATAACGTTATAGACGTATATAATGTCCCCACCGAGAAGTACGGGCCGACACGACCGGGATTTTGTAAAACATTACCAGCGATGGTCTAGATGGGCTCGGTTAGGTTATATTACGATATAGACGTATGTAATGTGCCCACCGAGAAGTATGGGCCGACCCGCCAGGAATGTTGGAAAATATTACATCCGAGATGTTAGGTTCCCTTAGGTTAGGATATATAACGTTATAGACTTATATAATGTCCTCACCGAGATGTACGTGCCGACACGACCGGGATTTTGTAAAACATTACCAACGAGGGTCTAGATGGGCTCGGTTAGGTTATATTACGATATAGACGTATGTAATGTGCCCACCGAGAAGTATGGGCCGACCCGCCAGGAATGTTGGAAAATATTACATCCGAGATGTTAGGTTCCCTTAGGTTAGGATATATAACGTTATAGACTTATATAATGTCCTCACCGAGATGTACGTGCCGACACGACCGGGATTTTGTAAAACATTACCAACGAGGGTCTAGATGGGTTAGGTTAGGTTATATTACGTTATAGGCGTATATAATGTTCCCACCGAGAAGTAGGGGCCGACCCGCCGGAAATGTTGGAGAATTCTACATCCGAGATGTTAAGTTGCCTTAGGTTAGGATATATAACGTTATAGACGTATATAATGTCCGCACCGAGACGTACGGGACGGCACGACCGGGATTCTGTAAAACATTCCCAGCTAGGGGCTAGATGTGTTACGTTAGGTTATATTACATTATAGACATATATAATGATCCCACCGAGAATTGGCGCCGACCCGCCAGGAATGTTGTGAAATACTACATCCGATATGTTAGGTTCCCTTAGGTTAGGATATATAAATTTATAGACGTATATAATGTCCGCACCGAGACGTACGGGAAGACATGAACGGGATTCTGTGAAACATTACCAGCGAGGGTCTAGGTGGGTTAGGTTAGGTTATATTACGATATAGACGTATATAATGTCCCCACCGAGAAGTAGGGGCCGACCCGCCAGGAATATTGGAAAATACTACATCCGAGATGTTAGGTTCCCTTAGGTTAGGATATATAACGTTATAGACGTATATTATGTCCTCACCGAGATGTACGGGCCGACACGACCGGGATTTTGTAAAACATTACCAGCGCGGGTCTAGATGGGTTAGGTTAGGTTATATTACGATATAGACGTATATGATGTGCCCACCGAGAAGTAGGGGCGGACCCGCCAGGAAGGTTGGAAAATACTACATCCGAGATGTTAGGTTCTCTTAGGTTAGGGTATATAACGTTATAGACGTATATAATGTCCCCACCGAGAAGTACGGGCCGACACGACCGGGATTTTGTAAAACATTACCAGCGATGGTCTAGATGGGCTCGGTTAGGTTATATTACGATATAGACGTATATAATGTGCCCACCGAGAAGTAGGGGCCCACCCGCCAGAAATGTTGGAAAATTCTACATCCGAGATGTTGAGCTGCCTTAGGTTAGGATATATAAATTTATAGACGTATATAATGTCCGCACCGAGACGTACGGGAAGACATGAACGGGATTATGTGAAACATTACCAGCGAGGGTCTAGGTGGGTTAGGTTAGGTTATATTACGTTATAGGCGTATATAATGTTCCCACCGAGAAGTAGGGGCCGACCCGCCGGAAATGTTGGAGAATTCTACATCCGAGATGTTAAGTTGCCTTAGGTTAGGATATATAACGTTATAGACGTATATAATGTCCGCACCGAGACGTACGGGACGGCACGACCGGGATTCTGTAAAACATTCCCAGCTAGGGGCTAGATGTGTTACGTTAGGTTATATTACATTATAGACATATATAATGATCCCACCGAGAATTGGCGCCGACCCGCCAGGAATGTTGTGAAATACTACATCCGAGATGTTAGGTTCCCTTAGGTTAGGATATATAAATTTATAGACGTATATAATGTCCGCACCGAGACGTACGGGAAGACATGAACGGGATTCTGTGAAACATTACCAGCGAGGGTCTAGGTGGGTTAGGTTAGGTTATATTACGATATAGACGTATATAATGTCCCCACCGAGAAGTAGGGGCCGACCCGCCAGGAATATTGGAAAATACTACATCCGAGATGTTAGGTTCCCTTAGGTTAGGATATATAACGTTATAGACGTATATACTGTCCTCACCGAGATGTACGGGCCGCCACAACCGGGATTTTGTAAAACATTCCCAGCTAGGGGCTAGATGTGTACGTTAGGTTATATTACGTTATAGACGTATATAATGATCCCACCTAGAATTAGGGGCCGACCCGCCAGGAATGTTGGAAAATACTACATCCGAGATGTTAGGTTCTCTTAGGTTAGGGTATATATCGTTATAGACGTATATAATGTCCCCACCGAGAAGTACGGGCCGACACGACCGGGATTTTGTATAACATTACCAGCGAGGGTCTAGATGGATTCGGTTAGGTTATTTTACGATATAGACGTATGTAATGTGCCCACCGAGAAGTAGGGGCCGACCCGCCAGGAATGTTGGAAAATACTACATCCGAGATGTTAGGTTCCCTTAGGTTAGGATATATAAATTTATAGACGTATATAATGTCCGCACAGAGACGTACGGGAAGACATGAACGGGATTCTGTGAAGCATTACCAGCGAGGGTCTAGGTGGGTTAGGTTAGGTTATATTACGTTATAGACGTATATAATGTTCCCACCGAGAAGTAGGGGCCGACCCGCCAGAAATGTTGGAAAATTCTACATCCGAGATGTTAAGTTGCCTTAGGTTAGGATATATAAAGTTATAGACGTATATAATGTCCGCACCGAGACGTACGGGACGACACGAACGGGATTCTGTAAAACATTCCCAGCTAGGGGCTAGATGTGTTACGTTAGGTTATATTACGTTATAGACGTATATAATGATCCCACCGAGAAGTGGCGCCGACCCGCCAGGAATGTTGTGAAATACTACATCCGAGATGTTAGGTTCCCTTAGGTTAGGATATATAACGTTATAGACGTATATAATGTCCTCACCGAGATGTACGGGCCGACACGACCGGGATTTTGTAAAACATTACCAGCGAGGGTCTAGATGGGTTAGGTTAGGTTATATTACGATATAGACGTATATAATGTGCCCACCGAGAAGTAGGGGCCGACCCGCCAGGAATGTTGGAAAATACTACATCCGAGATGTTAGGTTCCCTTAGGTTAGGATATATAACGTTATAGACGTATATAATGTCCTCACCGAGATGTACGGGCCGACACGACCGGGATTTTGTAAAACATTACCAGCGAGGCTCTAGATGGGTTAGGTTAGGTTATATAACGATATAGACGTATATAATGTGCCCACCGAGAAGTAGGGGCCCACCCGCCAGAAATGTTGGAAAATTCTACATCCGAGACGTTAAGTTGCCTTAGGTCAGGATATATAACGTTATAGACGTATATAATATCCGCACCGAGACGTACGGGACGACACGAACGGGATTCTGGAAAACATTCCCAGCTAGGGGCTAGATGTGTTACGTTAGGTTATATTACATTATAGACGTATATAATGATCCCACCGAGAATTGGCGCCGACCCGCCAGGAATGTTGTGAAATACTACATCCGATATGTTAGGTTCCCTTAGGTTAGGATATATAAATTTATAGACGTATATAATGTCCGCACCGAGACGTACGGGAAGACATGAACGGGATTCTGTGAAACATTACCAGCGAGGGTCTAGGTGGGTTAGGTTAGGTTATATTACGATATAGACGTATATAATGTGCCCACCGAGAAGTAGGGGCCGACCCGCCAGGAATATTGGAAAATACTACATCCGAGATGTTAGGTTCCCTTAGGTTAGGATATATAACGTTATAGACGTATATTATGTCCTCACCGAGATGTACGGGCCGAAACGACCGGGATTTTGTAAAACATTACCAGCGCGGGTCTAGATGGGTTAGGTTAGGTTATATTACGATATAGACGTATATAATGTGCCCACCGAGAAGTAGGGGCGGACCCGCCAGGAAGGTTGGAAAATACTACATCCGAGATGTTAGGTTCTCTTAGGTTAGGGTATATAACGTTATAGACGTATATAATGTCCCCACCGAGAAGTACGGGCCGACACGACCGGGATTTTGTAAAACATTACCAGCGATGGTCTAGATGGGCTCGGTTAGGTTATATTACGATATAGACGTATGTAATGTGCCCACCGAGAAGTATGGGCCGACCCGCCAGGAATGTTGGAAAATATTACATCCGAGATGTTAGGTTCCCTTAGGTTAGGATATATAACGTTATAGACTTATATAATGTCCTCACCGAGATGTACGTGCCGACACGACCGGGATTTTGTAAAACATTACCAACGAGGGTCTAGATGGGTTAGGTTAGGTTATATTACGATATAGACGTATATAATGTGCCCACCGAGAAGTAGGGGCCCACCCGCCAGAAATGTTGGAAAATTCTACATCCGAGATGTTAAGCTGCCTTAGGTTAGGATATATAAATTTATAGACGTATATAATGTCCGCACCGAGACGTACGGGAAGACATGAACGGGATTATGTGAAACATTACCAGCGAGGGTCTAGGTGGGTTAGGTTAGGTTATATTACGTTATAGGCGTATATAATGTTCCCACCGAGAAGTAGGGGCCGACCCGCCGGAAATGTTGGAGAATTCTACATCCGAGATGTTAAGTTGCCTTAGGTTAGGATATATAACGTTATAGACGTATATAATGTCCGCACCGAGACGTACGGGACGGCACGACCGGGATTCTGTAAAACATTCCCAGCTAGGGGCTAGATGTGTTACGTTAGGTTATATTACATTATAGACATATATAATGATCCCACCGAGAATTGGCGCCGACCCGCCAGGAATGTTGTGAAATACTACATCCGAGATGTTAGGTTCCCTTAGGTTAGGATATATAAATTTATAGACGTATATAATGTCCGCACCGAGACGTACGGGAAGACATGAACGGGATTCTGTGAAACATTACCAGCGAGGGTCTAGGTGGGTTAGGTTAGGTTATATTACGATATAGACGTATATAATGTCCCCACCGAGAAGTAGGGGCCGACCCGCCAGGAATATTGGAAAATACTACATCCGAGATGTTAGGTTCCCTTAGGTTAGGATATATAACGTTATAGACGTATATACTGTCCTCACCGAGATGTACGGGCCGCCACAACCGGGATTTTGTAAAACATTCCCAGCTAGGGGCTAGATGTGTACGTTAGGTTATATTACGTTATAGACGTATATAATGATCCCACCTAGAATTAGGGGCCGACCCGCCAGGAATGTTGGAAAATACTACATCCGAGATGTTAGGTTCTCTTAGGTTAGGGTATATATCGTTATAGACGTATATAATGTCCCCACCGAGAAGTACGGGCCGACACGACCGGGATTTTGTATAACATTACCAGCGAGGGTCTAGATGGATTCGGTTAGGTTATTTTACGATATAGACGTATGTAATGTGCCCACCGAGAAGTAGGGGCCGACCCGCCAGGAATGTTGGAAAATACTACATCCGAGATGTTAGGTTCCCTTAGGTTAGGATATATAAATTTATAGACGTATATAATGTCCGCACAGAGACGTACGGGAAGACATGAACGGGATTCTGTGAAGCATTACCAGCGAGGGTCTAGGTGGGTTAGGTTAGGTTATATTACATTATAGACGTATATAATGATCCCACCGAGAATTGGCGCCGACCCGCCAGGAATGTTGTGAAATACTACATCCGATATGTTAGGTTCCCTTAGGTTAGGATATATAAATTTATAGACGTATATAATGTCCGCACCGAGACGTACGGGAAGACATGAACGGGATTCTGTGAAACATTACCAGCGAGGGTCTAGGTGGGTTAGGTTAGGTTATATTACGATATAGACGTATATAATGTGCCCACCGAGAAGTAGGGGCCGACCCGCCAGGAATATTGGAAAATACTACATCCGAGATGTTAGGTTCCCTTAGGTTAGGATATATAACGTTATAGACGTATATTATGTCCTCACCGAGATGTACGGGCCGAAACGACCGGGATTTTGTAAAACATTACCAGCGCGGGTCTAGATGGGTTAGGTTAGGTTATATTACGATATAGACGTATATAATGTGCCCACCGAGAAGTAGGGGCGGACCCGCCAGGAAGGTTGGAAAATACTACATCCGAGATGTTAGGTTCTCTTAGGTTAGGGTATATAACGTTATAGACGTATATAATGTCCCCACCGAGAAGTACGGGCCGACACGACCGGGATTTTGTAAAACATTACCAGCGATGGTCTAGATGGGCTCGGTTAGGTTATATTACGATATAGACGTATGTAATGTGCCCACCGAGAAGTATGGGCCGACCCGCCAGGAATGTTGGAAAATATTACATCCGAGATGTTAGGTTCCCTTAGGTTAGGATATATAACGTTATAGACTTATATAATGTCCTCACCGAGATGTACGTGCCGACACGACCGGGATTTTGTAAAACATTACCAACGAGGGTCTAGATGGGTTAGGTTAGGTTATATTACGATATAGACGTATATAATGTGCCCACCGAGAAGTAGGGGCCCACCCGCCAGAAATGTTGGAAAATTCTACATCCGAGATGTTAAGCTGCCTTAGGTTAGGATATATAAATTTATAGACGTATATAATGTCCGCACCGAGACGTACGGGAAGACATGAACGGGATTATGTGAAACATTACCAGCGAGGGTCTAGGTGGGTTAGGTTAGGTTATATTACGTTATAGGCGTATATAATGTTCCCACCGAGAAGTAGGGGCCGACCCGCCGGAAATGTTGGAGAATTCTACATCCGAGATGTTAAGTTGCCTTAGGTTAGGATATATAACGTTATAGACGTATATAATGTCCGCACCGAGACGTACGGGACGGCACGACCGGGATTCTGTAAAACATTCCCAGCTAGGGGCTAGATGTGTTACGTTAGGTTATATTACATTATAGACATATATAATGATCCCACCGAGAATTGGCGCCGACCCGCCAGGAATGTTGTGAAATACTACATCCGAGATGTTAGGTTCCCTTAGGTTAGGATATATAAATTTATAGACGTATATAATGTCCGCACCGAGACGTACGGGAAGACATGAACGGGATTCTGTGAAACATTACCAGCGAGGGTCTAGGTGGGTTAGGTTAGGTTATATTACGATATAGACGTATATAATGTCCCCACCGAGAAGTAGGGGCCGACCCGCCAGGAATATTGGAAAATACTACATCCGAGATGTTAGGTTCCCTTAGGTTAGGATATATAACGTTATAGACGTATATACTGTCCTCACCGAGATGTACGGGCCGCCACAACCGGGATTTTGTAAAACATTCCCAGCTAGGGGCTAGATGTGTACGTTAGGTTATATTACGTTATAGACGTATATAATGATCCCACCTAGAATTAGGGGCCGACCCGCCAGGAATGTTGGAAAATACTACATCCGAGATGTTAGGTTCTCTTAGGTTAGGGTATATCTCGTTATAGACGTATATAATGTCCCCACCGAGAAGTACGGGCCGACACGACCGGGATTTTGTATAACATTACCAGCGAGGGTCTAGATGGATTCGGTTAGGTTATTTTACGATATAGACGTATGTAATGTGCCCACCGAGAAGTAGGGGCCGACCCGCCAGGAATGTTGGAAAATACTACATCCGAGATGTTAGGTTCCCTTAGGTTAGGATATATAAATTTATAGACGTATATAATGTCCGCACAGAGACGTACGGGAAGACATGAACGGGATTCTGTGAAGCATTACCAGGGAGGGTCTAGGTGGGTTAGGTTAGGTTATATTACGTTATAGACGTATATAATGTTCCCACCGAGAAGTAGGGGCCGACCCGCCAGAAATGTTGGAAAATTCTACAGCCGAGATGTTAAGTTGCCTTAGGTTAGGATATATAAAGTTATAGACGTATATAATGTCCGCACCGAGACGTACGGGACGACACGAACGGGATTCTGTAAAACATTCCCAGCTAGGGGCTAGATGTGTTACGTTAGGTTATATTACGTTATAGACGTATATAATGATCCCACCGAGAAGTGGCGCCGACCCGCCAGGAATGTTGTGAAATACTACATCCGAGATGTTAGGTTCCCTTAGGTTAGGATATATAACGTTATAGACGTATATAATGTCCTCACCGAGATGTACGGGCCGACACGACCGGGATTTTGTAAAACATTACCAGCGAGGGTCTAGATGGGTTAGGTTAGGTTATATTACGATATAGACGTATATAATGTGCCCACCGAGAAGTAGGGGCCGACCCGCCAGGAATGTTGGAAAATACTACATCCGAGATGTTAGGTTCCCTTAGGTTAGGATATATAACGTTATAGACGTATATAATATCCTCACCGAGATGTACGGGCCGACACGACCGGGATTTTGTAAAACATTACCAGCGAGGGTCTAGATGGGTTAGGTTAGGTTATATAACGATATAGACGTATATAATGTGCCCACCGAGAAGTAGGGGCCCACCCGCCAGAAATGTTGGAAAATTCTACATCCGAGACGTTAAGTTGCCTTAGGTCAGGATATATAACGTTATATACGTATATAATATCCGCACCGAGACGTACGGGACGACACGAACGGGATTCTGGAAAACATTCCCAGCTAGGGGCTAGATGTGTTACGTTAGGTTATATTACATTATAGACGTATATAATGATCCCACCGAGAATTGGCGCCGACCCGCCAGGAATGTTGTGAAATACTACATCCGATATGTTAGGTTCCCTTAGGTTAGGATATATAAATTTATAGACGTATATAATGTCCGCACCGAGACGTACGGGAAGACATGAACGGGATTCTGTGAAACATTACCAGCGAGGGTCTAGGTGGGTTAGGTTAGGTTATATAACGATATAGACGTATATAATGTCCCCACCGAGAAGTAGGGGCCGACCCGCCAGGAATATTGGAAAATACTACATCCGAGATGTTAGGTTCCCTTAGGTTAGGATATATAACGTTATAGACGTATATTATGTCCTCACCGAGATGTACGGGCCGACACGACCGGGATTTTGTGAAACAATACCAGCGCGGGTCTAGATGGGTTAGGTTAGGTTATATTACGATATAGACGTATATAATGTGCCCACCGAGAAGTAGGTGCGGACCCGCCAGGAAGGTTGGAAAATACTACATCCGAGATGTTAGGTTCTCTTAGGTTAGGGTATATAACGTTATAGACGTATATAATGTCCCCACCGAGAAGTACGGGCCGACACGACCGGGATTTTGTAAAACATTACCAACGAGGGTCTAGATGGGTTAGGTTAGGTTATATTACGATATAGACGTATATAATGTGCCCACCGAGAAGTAGGGGCCCACCCGCCAGAAATGTTGGAAAATTCTACATCCGAGATGTTAAGCTGCCTTAGGTTAGGATATATAAATTTATAGACGTATATAATGTCCGCACCGAGACGTACGGGAAGACATGAACGGGATTATGTGAAACATTACCAGCGAGGGTCTAGGTGGGTTAGGTTAGGTTATATTACGTTATAGGCGTATATAATGTTCCCACCGAGAAGTAGGGGCCGACCCGCCGGAAATGTTGGAGAATTCTACATCCGAGATGTTAAGTTGCCTTAGGTTAGGATATATAACGTTATAGACGTATATAATGTCCGCACCGAGACGTACGGGACGGCACGACCGGGATTCTGTAAAACATTCCCAGCTAGGGGCTAGATGTGTTACGTTAGGTTATATTACATTATAGACATATATAATGATCCCACCGAGAATTGGCGCCGACCCGCCAGGAATGTTGTGAAATACTACATCCGAGATGTTAGGTTCCCTTAGGTTAGGATATATAAATTTATAGACGTATATAATGTCCGCACCGAGACGTACGGGAAGACATGAACGGGATTCTGTGAAACATTACCAGCGAGGGTCTAGGTGGGTTAGGTTAGGTTATATTACGATATAGACGTATATAATGTCCCCACCGAGAAGTAGGGGCCGACCCGCCAGGAATATTGGAAAATACTACATCCGAGATGTTAGGTTCCCTTAGGTTAGGATATATAACGTTATAGACGTATATACTGTCCTCACCGAGATGTACGGGCCGCCACAACCGGGATTTTGTAAAACATTCCCAGCTAGGGGCTAGATGTGTACGTTAGGTTATATTACGTTATAGACGTATATAATGATCCCACCTAGAATTAGGGGCCGACCCGCCAGGAATGTTGGAAAATACTACATCCGAGATGTTAGGTTCTCTTAGGTTAGGGTATATATCGTTATAGACGTATATAATGTCCCCACCGAGAAGTACGGGCCGACACGACCGGGATTTTGTATAACATTACCAGCGAGGGTCTAGATGGATTCGGTTAGGTTATTTTACGATATAGACGTATGTAATGTGCCCACCGAGAAGTAGGGGCCGACCCGCCAGGAATGTTGGAAAATACTACATCCGAGATGTTAGGTTCCCTTAGGTTAGGATATATAAATTTATAGACGTATATAATGTCCGCACAGAGACGTACGGGAAGACATGAACGGGATTCTGTGAAGCATTACCAGCGAGGGTCTAGGTGGGTTAGGTTAGGTTATATTACGTTATAGACGTATATAATGTTCCCACCGAGAAGTAGGGGCCGACCCGCCAGAAATGTTGGAAAATTCTACATCCGAGATATTAAGTTGCCTTAGGTTAGGATATATAAAGTTATAGACGTATATAATGTCCGCACCGAGACGTACGGGACGACACGAACGGGATTCTGTAAAACATTCCCAGCTAGGGGCTAGATGTGTTACGTTAGGTTATATTACGTTATAGACGTATATAATGATCCCACCGAGAAGTGGCGCCGACCCGCCAGGAATGTTGTGAAATACTACATCCGAGATGTTAGGTTCCCTTAGGTTAGGATATATAACGTTATAGACGTATATAATGTCCTCACCGAGATGTACGGGCCGACACGACCGGGATTTTGTAAAACATTACCAGCGAGGGTCTAGATGGGTTAGGTTAGGTTATATTACGATATAGACGTATATAATGTGCCCACCGAGAAGTAGGGGCCGACCCGCCAGGAATGTTGGAAAATACTACATCCGAGATGTTAGGTTCCCTTAGGTTAGGATATATAACGTTATAGACGTATATAATGTCCTCACCGAGATGTACGGGCCGACACGCCCGGGATTTTGTAAAACATTACCAGCGAGGGTCTAGATGGGTTAGGTTAGGTTATATAACGATATAGACGTATATAATGTGCCCACCGAGAAGTAGGGGCCCACCCGCCAGAAATGTTGGAAAATTCTACATCCGAGACGTTAAGTTGCCTTAGGTCAGGATATATAACGTTATATACGTATATAATATCCGCACCGAGACGTACGGGACGACACGAACGGGATTCTGGAAAACATTCCCAGCTAGGGGCTAGATGTGTTACGTTAGGTTATATTACATTATAGACGTATATAATGATCCCACCGAGAATTGGCGCCGACCCGCCAGGAATGTTGTGAAATACTACATCCGATATGTTAGGTTCCCTTAGGTTAGGATATATAAATTTATAGACGTATATAATGTCCCCACCGAGAAGTACGGGCCGACACGACCGGGATTTTGTAAAACATTACCAGCGATGGTCTAGATGGGCTCGGTTAGGTTATATTACGATATAGACGTATGTAATGTGCCCACCGAGAAGTATGGGCCGACCCGCCAGGAATGTTGGAAAATATTACATCCGAGATGTTAGGTTCCCTTAGGTTAGGATATATAACGTTATAGACTTATATAATGTCCTCACCGAGATGTACGTGCCGACACGACCGGGATTTTGTAAAACATTACCAACGAGGGTCTAGATGGGTTAGGTTAGGTTATATTACGATATAGACGTATATAATGTGCCCACCGAGAAGTAGGGGCCCACCCGCCAGAAATGTTGGAAAATTCTACATCCGAGATGTTAAGCTGCCTTAGGTTAGGATATATAAATTTATAGACGTATATAATGTCCGCACCGAGACGTACGGGAAGACATGAACGGGATTATGTGAAACATTACCAGCGAGGGTCTAGGTGGGTTAGGTTAGGTTATATTACGTTATAGGCGTATATAATGTTCCCACCGAGAAGTAGGGGCCGACCCGCCGGAAATGTTGGAGAATTCTACATCCGAGATGTTAAGTTGCCTTAGGTTAGGATATATAACGTTATAGACGTATATAATGTCCGCACCGAGACGTACGGGACGGCACGACCGGGATTCTGTAAAACATTCCCAGCTAGGGGCTAGATGTGTTACGTTAGGTTATATTACATTATAGACATATATAATGATCCCACCGAGAATTGGCGCCGACCCGCCAGGAATGTTGTGAAATACTACATCCGAGATGTTAGGTTCCCTTAGGTTAGGATATATAAATTTATAGACGTATATAATGTCCGCACCGAGACGTACGGGAAGACATGAACGGGATTCTGTGAAACATTACCAGCGAGGGTCTAGGTGGGTTAGGTTAGGTTATATTACGATATAGACGTATATAATGTCCCCACCGAGAAGTAGGGGCCGACCCGCCAGGAATATTGGAAAATACTACATCCGAGATGTTAGGTTCCCTTAGGTTAGGATATATAACGTTATAGACGTATATACTGTCCTCACCGAGATGTACGGGCCGCCACAACCGGGATTTTGTAAAACATTCCCAGCTAGGGGC
This sequence comes from Xylocopa violacea, assembly GCA_963969225.1. Taxonomy (NCBI): domain Eukaryota; kingdom Metazoa; phylum Arthropoda; class Insecta; order Hymenoptera; family Apidae; genus Xylocopa; species Xylocopa violacea. The sequence goes on along the minus strand of CAXAJV010000738.1, from coordinate 319,667 downwards.
TAGATGTGTACGTTAGGTTATATTACGTTATAGACGTATATAATGATCCCACCTAGAATTAGGGGCCGACCCGCCAGGAATGTTGGAAAATACTACATCCGAGATGTTAGGTTCTCTTAGGTTAGGGTATATATCGTTATAGACGTATATAATGTCCCCACCGAGAAGTACGGGCCGACACGACCGGGATTTTGTATAACATTACCAGCGAGGGTCTAGATGGATTCGGTTAGGTTATTTTACGATATAGACGTATGTAATGTGCCCACCGAGAAGTAGGGGCCGACCCGCCAGGAATGTTGGAAAATACTACATCCGAGATGTTAGGTTCCCTTAGGTTAGGATATATAAATTTATAGACGTATATAATGTCCGCACAGAGACGTACGGGAAGACATGAACGGGATTCTGTGAAGCATTACCAGGGAGGGTCTAGGTGGGTTAGGTTAGGTTATATTACGTTATAGACGTATATAATGTTCCCACCGAGAAGTAGGGGCCGACCCGCCAGAAATGTTGGAAAATTCTACAGCCGAGATGTTAAGTTGCCTTAGGTTAGGATATATAAAGTTATAGACGTATATAATGTCCGCACCGAGACGTACGGGACGACACGAACGGGATTCTGTAAAACATTCCCAGCTAGGGGCTAGATGTGTTACGTTAGGTTATATTACGTTATAGACGTATATAATGATCCCACCGAGAAGTGGCGCCGACCCGCCAGGAATGTTGTGAAATACTACATCCGAGATGTTAGGTTCCCTTAGGTTAGGATATATAACGTTATAGACGTATATAATGTCCTCACCGAGATGTACGGGCCGACACGACCGGGATTTTGTAAAACATTACCAGCGAGGGTCTAGATGGGTTAGGTTAGGTTATATTACGATATAGACGTATATAATGTGCCCACCGAGAAGTAGGGGCCGACCCGCCAGGAATGTTGGAAAATACTACATCCGAGATGTTAGGTTCCCTTAGGTTAGGATATATAACGTTATAGACGTATATAATATCCTCACCGAGATGTACGGGCCGACACGACCGGGATTTTGTAAAACATTACCAGCGAGGGTCTAGATGGGTTAGGTTAGGTTATATAACGATATAGACGTATATAATGTGCCCACCGAGAAGTAGGGGCCCACCCGCCAGAAATGTTGGAAAATTCTACATCCGAGACGTTAAGTTGCCTTAGGTCAGGATATATAACGTTATATACGTATATAATATCCGCACCGAGACGTACGGGACGACACGAACGGGATTCTGGAAAACATTCCCAGCTAGGGGCTAGATGTGTTACGTTAGGTTATATTACATTATAGACGTATATAATGATCCCACCGAGAATTGGCGCCGACCCGCCAGGAATGTTGTGAAATACTACATCCGATATGTTAGGTTCCCTTAGGTTAGGATATATAAATTTATAGACGTATATAATGTCCGCACCGAGACGTACGGGAAGACATGAACGGGATTCTGTGAAACATTACCAGCGAGGGTCTAGGTGGGTTAGGTTAGGTTATATAACGATATAGACGTATATAATGTCCCCACCGAGAAGTAGGGGCCGACCCGCCAGGAATATTGGAAAATACTACATCCGAGATGTTAGGTTCCCTTAGGTTAGGATATATAACGTTATAGACGTATATTATGTCCTCACCGAGATGTACGGGCCGACACGACCGGGATTTTGTGAAACAATACCAGCGCGGGTCTAGATGGGTTAGGTTAGGTTATATTACGATATAGACGTATATAATGTGCCCACCGAGAAGTAGGTGCGGACCCGCCAGGAAGGTTGGAAAATACTACATCCGAGATGTTAGGTTCTCTTAGGTTAGGGTATATAACGTTATAGACGTATATAATGTCCCCACCGAGAAGTACGGGCCGACACGACCGGGATTTTGTAAAACATTACCAGCGAGGGTCTAGATGGGTTAGGTTAGGTTATATTACGATATAGACGTATATAATGTGCCCACCGAGAAGTAGGGGCCGACCCGCCAGGAATGTTGGAAAATACTACATCCGAGATGTTAGGTTCCCTTAGGTTAGGATATATAACGTTATAGACGTATATAATGTCCTCACCGAGATGTACGGGCCGACACGCCCGGGATTTTGTAAAACATTACCAGCGAGGGTCTAGATGGGTTAGGTTAGGTTATATAACGATATAGACGTATATAATGTGCCCACCGAGAAGTAGGGGCCCACCCGCCAGAAATGTTGGAAAATTCTACATCCGAGACGTTAAGTTGCCTTAGGTCAGGATATATAACGTTATATACGTATATAATATCCGCACCGAGACGTACGGGACGACACGAACGGGATTCTGGAAAACATTCCCAGCTAGGGGCTAGATGTGTTACGTTAGGTTATATTACATTATAGACGTATATAATGATCCCACCGAGAATTGGCGCCGACCCGCCAGGAATGTTGTGAAATACTACATCCGATATGTTAGGTTCCCTTAGGTTAGGATATATAAATTTATAGACGTATATAATGTCCGCACCGAGACGTACGGGAAGACATGAACGGGATTCTGTGAAACATTACCAGCGAGGGTCTAGGTGGGTTAGGTTAGGTTATATTACGATATAGACGTATATAATGTCCCCACCGAGAAGTAGGGGCCGACCCGCCAGGAATATTGGAAAATACTACATCCGAGATGTTAGGTTCCCTTAGGTTAGGATATATAACGTTATAGACGTATATTATGTCCTCACCGAGATGTACGGGCCGACACGACCGGGATTTTGTAAAACATTACCAGCGCGGGTCTAGATGGGTTAGGTTAGGTTATATTACGATATAGACGTATATAATGTGCCCACCGAGAAGTAGGGGCGGACCCGCCAGGATGGTTGGAAAATACTACATCCGAGATGTTAGGTTCTCTTAGGTTAGGGTATATAACGTTATAGACGTATATAATGTCCCCACCGAGAAGTACGGGCCGACACGACCGGGATTTTGTAAAACATTACCAGCGATGGTCTAGATGGGCTCGGTTAGGTTATATTACGATATAGACGTATGTAATGTGCCCACCGAGAAGTATGGGCCGACCCGCCAGGAATGTTGGAAAATATTACATCCGAGACGTTAAGTTGCCTTAGGTCAGGATATATAACGTTATATACGTATATAATATCCGCACCGAGACGTACGGGACGACACGAACGGGATTCTGGAAAACATTCCCAGCTAGGGGCTAGATGTGTTACGTTAGGTTATATTACATTATAGACGTATATAATGATCCCACCGAGAATTGGCGCCGACCCGCCAGGAATGTTGTGAAATACTACATCCGATATGTTAGGTTCCCTTAGGTTAGGATATATAAATTTATAGACGTATATAATGTCCGCACCGAGACGTACGGGAAGACATGAACGGGATTCTGTGAAACATTACCAGCGAGGGTCTAGGTGGGTTAGGTTAGGTTATATAACGATATAGACGTATATAATGTCCCCACCGAGAAGTAGGGGCCGACCCGCCAGGAATATTGGAAAATACTACATCCGAGATGTTAGGTTCCCTTAGGTTAGGATATATAACGTTATAGACGTATATTATGTCCTCACCGAGATGTACGGGCCGACACGACCGGGATTTTGTGAAACAATACCAGCGCGGGTCTAGATGGGTTAGGTTAGGTTATATTACGATATAGACGTATATAATGTGCCCACCGAGAAGTAGGTGCGGACCCGCCAGGAAGGTTGGAAAATACTACATCCGAGATGTTAGGTTCTCTTAGGTTAGGGTATATAACGTTATAGACGTATATAATGTCCCCACCGAGAAGTACGGGCCGACACGACCGGGATTTTGTAAAACATTACCAACGAGGGTCTAGATGGGTTAGGTTAGGTTATATTACGATATAGACGTATATAATGTGCCCACCGAGAAGTAGGGGCCCACCCGCCAGAAATGTTGGAAAATTCTACATCCGAGATGTTAAGCTGCCTTAGGTTAGGATATATAAATTTATAGACGTATATAATGTCCGCACCGAGACGTACGGGAAGACATGAACGGGATTATGTGAAACATTACCAGCGAGGGTCTAGGTGGGTTAGGTTAGGTTATATTACGTTATAGGCGTATATAATGTTCCCACCGAGAAGTAGGGGCCGACCCGCCGGAAATGTTGGAGAATTCTACATCCGAGATGTTAAGTTGCCTTAGGTTAGGATATATAACGTTATAGACGTATATAATGTCCGCACCGAGACGTACGGGACGGCACGACCGGGATTCTGTAAAACATTCCCAGCTAGGGGCTAGATGTGTTACGTTAGGTTATATTACATTATAGACATATATAATGATCCCACCGAGAATTGGCGCCGACCCGCCAGGAATGTTGTGAAATACTACATCCGAGATGTTAGGTTCCCTTAGGTTAGGATATATAAATTTATAGACGTATATAATGTCCGCACCGAGACGTACGGGAAGACATGAACGGGATTCTGTGAAACATTACCAGCGAGGGTCTAGGTGGGTTAGGTTAGGTTATATTACGATATAGACGTATATAATGTCCCCACCGAGAAGTAGGGGCCGACCCGCCAGGAATATTGGAAAATACTACATCCGAGATGTTAGGTTCCCTTAGGTTAGGATATATAACGTTATAGACGTATATACTGTCCTCACCGAGATGTACGGGCCGCCACAACCGGGATTTTGTAAAACATTCCCAGCTAGGGGCTAGATGTGTACGTTAGGTTATATTACGTTATAGACGTATATAATGATCCCACCTAGAATTAGGGGCCGACCCGCCAGGAATGTTGGAAAATACTACATCCGAGATGTTAGGTTCTCTTAGGTTAGGGTATATATCGTTATAGACGTATATAATGTCCCCACCGAGAAGTACGGGCCGACACGACCGGGATTTTGTATAACATTACCAGCGAGGGTCTAGATGGATTCGGTTAGGTTATTTTACGATATAGACGTATGTAATGTGCCCACCGAGAAGTAGGGGCCGACCCGCCAGGAATGTTGGAAAATACTACATCCGAGATGTTAGGTTCCCTTAGGTTAGGATATATAAATTTATAGACGTATATAATGTCCGCACAGAGACGTACGGGAAGACATGAACGGGATTCTGTGAAGCATTACCAGCGAGGGTCTAGGTGGGTTAGGTTAGGTTATATTACGTTATAGACGTATATAATGTTCCCACCGAGAAGTAGGGGCCGACCCGCCAGAAATGTTGGAAAATTCTACATCCGAGATGTTAAGTTGCCTTAGGTTAGGATATATAAAGTTATAGACGTATATAATGTCCGCACCGAGACGTACGGGACGACACGAACGGGATTCTGTAAAACATTCCCAGCTAGGGGCTAGATGTGTTACGTTAGGTTATATTACGTTATAGACGTATATAATGATCCCACCGAGAAGTGGCGCCGACCCGCCAGGAATGTTGTGAAATACTACATCCGAGATGTTAGGTTCCCTTAGGTTAGGATATATAACGTTATAGACGTATATAATGTCCTCACCGAGATGTACGGGCCGACACGACCGGGATTTTGTAAAACATTACCAGCGAGGGTCTAGATGGGTTAGGTTAGGTTATATTACGATATAGACGTATATAATGTGCCCACCGAGAAGTAGGGGCCGACCCGCCAGGAATGTTGGAAAATACTACATCCGAGATGTTAGGTTCCCTTAGGTTAGGATATATAACGTTATAGACGTATATAATGTCCTCACCGAGATGTACGGGCCGACACGCCCGGGATTTTGTAAAACATTACCAGCGAGGGTCTAGATGGGTTAGGTTAGGTTATATAACGATATAGACGTATATAATGTGCCCACCGAGAAGTAGGGGCCCACCCGCCAGAAATGTTGGAAAATTCTACATCCGAGACGTTAAGTTGCCTTAGGTCAGGATATATAACGTTATATACGTATATAATATCCGCACCGAGACGTACGGGACGACACGAACGGGATTCTGGAAAACATTCCCAGCTAGGGGCTAGATGTGTTACGTTAGGTTATATTACATTATAGACGTATATAATGATCCCACCGAGAATTGGCGCCGACCCGCCAGGAATGTTGTGAAATACTACATCCGATATGTTAGGTTCCCTTAGGTTAGGATATATAAATTTATAGACGTATATAATGTCCGCACCGAGACGTACGGGAAGACATGAACGGGATTCTGTGAAACATTACCAGCGAGGGTCTAGGTGGGTTAGGTTAGGTTATATTACGATATAGACGTATATAATGTCCCCACCGAGAAGTAGGGGCCGACCCGCCAGGAATATTGGAAAATACTACATCCGAGATGTTAGGTTCCCTTAGGTTAGGATATATAACGTTATAGACGTATATTATGTCCTCACCGAGATGTACGGGCCGACACGACCGGGATTTTGTAAAACATTACCAGCGCGGGTCTAGATGGGTTAGGTTAGGTTATATTACGATATAGACGTATATAATGTGCCCACCGAGAAGTAGGGGCGGACCCGCCAGGATGGTTGGAAAATACTACATCCGAGATGTTAGGTTCTCTTAGGTTAGGGTATATAACGTTATAGACGTATATAATGTCCCCACCGAGAAGTACGGGCCGACACGACCGGGATTTTGTAAAACATTACCAGCGATGGTCTAGATGGGCTCGGTTAGGTTATATTACGATATAGACGTATGTAATGTGCCCACCGAGAAGTATGGGCCGACCCGCCAGGAATGTTGGAAAATATTACATCCGAGATGTTAGGTTCCCTTAGGTTAGGATATATAACGTTATAGACTTATATAATGTCCTCACCGAGATGTACGTGCCGACACGACCGGGATTTTGTAAAACATTACCAACGAGGGTCTAGATGGGTTAGGTTAGGTTATATTACGATATAGACGTATATAATGTGCCCACCGAGAAGTAGGGGCCCACCCGCCAGAAATGTTGGAAAATTCTACATCCGAGATGTTAAGCTGCCTTAGGTTAGGATATATAAATTTATAGACGTATATAATGTCCGCACCGAGACGTACGGGAAGACATGAACGGGATTATGTGAAACATTACCAGCGAGGGTCTAGGTGGGTTAGGTTAGGTTATATTACGTTATAGGCGTATATAATGTTCCCACCGAGAAGTAGGGGCCGACCCGCCGGAAATGTTGGAGAATTCTACATCCGAGATGTTAAGTTGCCTTAGGTTAGGATATATAACGTTATAGACGTATATAATGTCCGCACCGAGACGTACGGGACGGCACGACCGGGATTCTGTAAAACATTCCCAGCTAGGGGCTAGATGTGTTACGTTAGGTTATGTTACATTATAGACATATATAATGATCCCACCGAGAATTGGCGCCGACCCGCCAGGAATGTTGTGAAATACTACATCCGAGATGTTAGGTTCCCTTAGGTTAGGATATATAAATTTATAGACGTATATAATGTCCGCACCGAGACGTACGGGAAGACATGAACGGGATTCTGTGAAACATTACCAGCGAGGGTCTAGGTGGGTTAGGTTAGGTTATATTACGATATAGACGTATATAATGTCCCCACCGAGAAGTAGGGGCCGACCGCCAGGAATATTGGAAAATACTACATCCGAGATGTTAGGTTCCCTTAGGTTAGGATATATAACGTAATAGACGTATATACTGTCCTCACCGAGATGTACGGGCCGCCACAACCGGGATTTTGTAAAACATTCCCAGCTAGGGGCTAGATGTGTACGTTAGGTTATATTACGTTATAGACGTATATAATGATCCCACCTAGAATTAGGGGCCGACCCGCCAGGAATGTTGGAAAATACTACATCCGAGATGTTAGGTTCCCTTAGGTTAGGATATATAAATTTATAGACGTATATAATGTCCGCACAGAGACGTACGGGAAGACATGAACGGGATTCTGTGAAGCATTACCAGCGAGGGTCTAGGTGGGTTAGGTTAGGTTATATTACGTTATAGACGTATATAATGTTCCCACCGAGAAGTAGGGGCCGACCCGCCAGAAATGTTGGAAAATTCTACATCCGAGATGTTAAGTTGCCTTAGGTTAGGATATATAAAGTTATAGACGTATATAATGTCCGCACCGAGACGTACGGGACGACACGAACGGGATTCTGTAAAACATTCCCAGCTAGGGGCTAGATGTGTTACGTTAGGTTATATTACATTATAGACATATATAATGATCCCACCGAGAATTGGCGCCGACCCGCCAGGAATGTTGTGAAATACTACATCCGATATGTTAGGTTCCCTTAGGTTAGGATATATAAATTTATAGACGTATATAATGTCCGCACCGAGACGTACGGGAAAACATGAACGGGATTCTGTGAAACATTACCAGCCAGGGTCTAGGTGGGTTAGGTTAGGTTATATTACGATATAGACGTATATAATGTCCCCACCGAGAAGTAGGGGCCGGCCCGCCAGGAATGTTGGAAAATACTACATCCGATATGTTAAGTTGCCTTAGGTCAGGATATATAACGTTATAGACGTATATAATATCCGCACCGAGACGTACGGGACGACACGAACGGGATTCTGTAAAACATTCCCAGCTAGGGGCTAGATGTGTTACGTTAGGTTATATTACATTATAGACATATATAATGATCCCACCGAGAATTGGCGCCGACCCGCCAGGAATGTTGTGAAATACTACATCGGGAGAGGTTAGGTTCCCTTAGGTTAGGATATATAAAATTATAGACGTATATAATGTCCGCACCGAGACGTACGGTAAGACATGAACGGGATTCTGTGAAACATTACCAGCGAGGGTCTAGGTGGGTTAGGTTAGGTTATATTGCGATATAGACGTATATAATGTCCCCACCGAGAAGTAGGGGCCGACCCGCCAGGAATGTTGGAAAATACTACATCCGCGATGTTATGTTCACTTAGGTTAGGATATGTAACGTTATAGACGTATATAATGTCCTCACCGAGATGTACGGTCCGACACGACCGGGATTATGTAAAACATTACCAGCGAGGGTCTAGATGGGTTAGGTTAGGTTATATTACGATATAGACGTATATAATGTGCCCACCTAGAAGTAGGGGCCGACCCGCCAGGAATGTTGGAAAATACTACATCCGAGATGTTAGGTTCCCTCAGGTTAGGATATATAACGTTTTAGACGTATATAATGTCCGCACCGAGACGTACGGGCCGACACGACCGGGATTTTGTAAAACATTACCAGCGAGGGTCTAGATGGATTCGGTTAGGTTATTTTACGATATAGACGTATGTAATGTGCCCACCGAGAAGTAGGGGCCGACCCGCCATGAATGTTGGAAAATACTACATCCGAGATGTTAGGTTCCCTTAGGTTAGGATATATAAATTTATAGACGTATATAATGTCCGCACAGAGACGTACGGGAAGACATGAACGGGATTCTGTGAAGCATTACCAGCGAGGGTCTAGGTGGGTTAGGTTAGGTTATATTACGATATAGACGTATATAATGTCCCCACCGAGAAGTATGGGCCGACCCGCCAGGAATATTGGAAAATACTACATCCGAGATGTTAGGTTCCCTTAGGTTAGGATATATAACGTTATAGACGTATATAATGTCCTCACCGAGATGTACGGGCCGACACGACCGGGATTTTGTAAAACATTACCAACGAGGGTCTAGACGGGTTAGGTTAGGTTATATTACGATATAGACGTATATAATGTGCCCACCGAGAAGTAGGGGCCGACCCGCCAGGAATGTTGGAAAATACTACATCCGAGATGTTAGGTTCTCTTAGGTTAGGGTATATAACGTTATAGACGTATATAATGTCCCCACCGAGAAGTACGGGCCGACACGACCGGGATTTTGTAAAACATTACCAGCGAGTGTCTAGATGGGTTAGGTTAGGTTATATTACGATATAGACGTATATAATGTGCCCACCTAGAAGTAGGGGCCGACCCGCCAGGAATGTTGGAAAATACTACATCCGAGATGTTAGGTTCCCTCAGGTTAGGATATATAACGTTATAGACGTATATGAGGTCCCCACGGAAAAGTACGGGCCGACACGACCGGGATTTTGTAAAACATTACCAGCGAGGGTCTAGATGGGTTAGGTTAGGTTATATTACGATATAGACGTATATAATGTGCCCACCTAGAAGTAGGGGCCGACCCGCCAGGAATGTTGGAAAATACTACATCCGAGATGTTAGGTTCCCTCAGGTTAGGATATATAACGTTATAGACGTATATAATGTCCGCACCGAGACGTACGGGCCGACACGACCGGGATTTTGTAAAACATTACCAGCGAGGGTCTGGATGGGTTAGGTTAGGTTATATGACGATATAGACGTATATAATGTGCCCACCGAGAAGTAGGGGCCCACCCGCCAGAAATGTTGGAAAATTCTACATCCGAGATGTTAAGTTGCCTTAGGTCAGGATATATAACGTTATAGACGTATATAATATCCGCACCGAGACGTACGGGACGACACGAACGGGATTCTGTAAAACATTCCCAGCTCGGGGCTAGATGTGTTACGTTAGGTTATATTACATTATAGACATATATAATGATCCCACCGAGAATTGGCGCCGCCCCGCCAGGAATGTTGTGAAATACTACATCCGAGATATTAGGTTCCCTTAGGTTAGGATATATAAATTTATAGACGTATATAATGTCCGCACCGAGACGTACGGGAAGACATGAACGGGATTCTGTGAAACATTACCAGCGAGGGTCTAGGTGGGTTAGGTTAGGTTATATTACGATATAGACGTATATAATGTCCCCACCGAGAAGTATGGGCCGACCCGCCAGGAATATTGGAAAATACTACATCCGAGATGTTAGGTTCCCTTAGGTTAGGATATATAACGTTATAGACTTATATAATGTCCTCACCGAGAAGTACGGGCAGACACGACCGGGATTTTGTAAAACATTACCAGCGATGGTCTAGATGGGTTAGGTTAGGTTATATTACGATATAGACGTATATAATGTGCCCACCGAGAAGTACGGGCCGACACGACCGGGATTTTGTATAACATTACCAGCGAGGGTCTAGATGGATTCGGTTAGGTTATTTTACGATATAGACGTATGTAATGTGCCCACCGAGAAGTAGGGGCCGACCCGCCAGGAATGTTGGAAAATACTACATCCGAGATGTTAGGTTCCCTTAGGTTAGGATATATAAATTTATAGACGTATATAATGTCCGCACAGAGACGTACGGGAAGACATGAACGGGATTCTGTGAAGCATTACCAGCGAGGGTCTAGGTGGGTTAGGTTAGGTTATATTACGTTATAGACGTATATAATGTTCCCACCGAGAAGTAGGGGCCGACCCGCCAGAAATGTTGGAAAATTCTACATCCGAGATGTTAAGTTGCCTTAGGTTAGGATATATAAAGTTATAGACGTATATAATGTCCGCACCGAGACGTACGGGACGACTCGAACGGGATTCTGTAAAACATTCCCAGCTAGGGGCCAGATGTGTTACGTTAGGTTATATTACGTTATAGACGTATATAATGATCCCACCGAGAAGTGGCGCCGACCCGCCAGGAATGTTGTGAAATACTGCATCCGAGATGTTAGGTTCCCTTAGGTTAGGATATATAACGTTATAGACGTATATACTGTCCTCACCGAGATGTACGGGCCGCCACAACCGGGATTTTGTAAAACATTCCCAGCTAGGGGCTAGATGTGTACGTTAGGTTATATTACGTTATAGACGTATATAATGATCCCACCTAGAATTAGGGGCCGACCCGCCAGGAATGTTGGAAAATACTACATCCGAGATGTTAGGTTCTCTTAGGTTAGGGTATATAACGTTATAGACGTATATAATGTCCGCACCGAGAAGTACGGGCCGACACGACCGGGATTTTGTAAAACATTACCTGCGAGGGTCTGGATGGGTTAGGTTAGGTTATATGACGATATAGACGTATATAATGTGCCCACCGAGAAGTAGGGGCCCACCCGCCAGAAATGTTGGAAAATTCTACATCCGAGATGTTAAGTTGCCTTAGGTCAGGATATATAACGTTATAGACGTATATAATATCCGCACCGAGACGTACGGGACGACACGAACGGGATTCTGTAAAACATTCCCAGCTCGGGGCTAGATGTGTTACGTTAGGTTATATTACATTATAGACATATATAATGATCCCACCGAGAATTGGCGCCGCCCCGCCAGGAATGTTGGAAAATACTACATCCGAGATGTTAGGTTCCCTTAGGTTAGGATATATAACGTTATAGACGTATATACTGTCCTCACCGAGATGTACGGGCCGCCACAACCGGGATTTTGTAAAACATTCCCAGCTAGGGGCTAGATGTGTACGTTAGGTTATATTACGTTATAGACGTATATAATGATCCCACCTAGAATTAGGGGCCGACCCGCCAGGAATGTTGGAAATACTACATCCGAGATGTTAGGTTCTCTTAGGTTAGGGTATATATCGTTATAGACGTATATAATGTCCCCACCGAGAAGTACGGGCCGACACGACCGGGATTTTGTATAACATTACCAGCGAGGGTCTAGATGGATTCGGTTAGGTTATTTTGCGATATAGACGTATGTAATGTGCCCACCGAGAAGTAGGGGCCGACCCGCCAGGAATGTTGGAAAATACTACATCCGAGATGTTACGTTCCCTTAGGTTAGGATATATAAATTTATAGACGTATATAATGTCCGCACAGAGACGTACGGGAAGACATGAACGGGATTCTGTGAAGCATTACCAGCGAGGGTCTAGGTGGGTTAGGTTAGGTTATATTACGTTATAGACGTATATAATGTTCCCACCGAGAAGTAGGGGCCGACCCGCCAGAAATGTTGGAAAATTCTACATCCGAGATGTTAAGTTGCCTTAGGTTAGGATATATAAAGTTATAGACGTATATAATGTCCGCACCGAGACGTACGGGACGACACGAACGGGATTCTGTAAAACATTCCCAGCTAGGGGCTAGATGTGTTACGTTAGGTTATATTACGTTATAGACGTATATAATGATCCCACCGAGAAGTGGCGCCGACCCGCCAGGAATGTTGTGAAATACTGCATCCGAGATGTTAGGTTCCCTTAGGTTAGGATATATAACGTTATAGACGTATATAATATCCGCACCGAGACGTACGGGACGACACGAACGGGATTCTGGAAAACATTCCCAGCTAGGGGCTAGATGTGTTACGTTAGGTTATATTACATTGTAGACATATATAATGATCCCACCGAGAATTGGCGCCGACCCGCCAGGAATGTTGTGAAATACTACATCCGATATGTTAGGTTCCCTTAGGTTAGGATATATAAATTTATAGACGTATATAATGTCCGCACCGAGACGTACGGGAAGACATGAACGGGATTCTGTGAAACATTACCAGCCAGGGTCTAGGTGGGTTAGGTTAGGTTATATTACGATATAGACGTATATAATGTCCCCACCGAGAAGTAGGGGCCGACCCGCCAGAAATGTTGGAAAATTCTACGTCCGAGATGTTAGGTTGCCTTAGGTTAGGATATATAACGTCATAGACGTATATAATGTCCTCACCGAGATGTACGGGCCGACACGACCGGGATTTTGTAAAACATTACCAGCGAGGGTCTAGATGTGTTAGGTTAGGTTATATTACGTTATAGACGTATATAATGATCCCACCGAGAAGTAGGGGCCGACCCGCCAGGAATGTTGGAAGATACTACATCCGAGATGTTAGGTTCCCTCAGGTTAGGATATATAAAGTTATAGACGTATATGAGGTCCCCACGGAAAAGTACGGGCCGACACGACCGGGATTTTGTAAAACATTACCAGCGAGTGTCTAGATGGTTTAGGTTAGGTTATATTACGATATAGACGTATATAATGTGCCCACCGAGAAGTAGGATCCGACCCGCCAGGAATGTTGGAAAATACTACATCCGAGATGTTAGGTTCCCTTAGGTTAGGATATATAACGTTATAGACTTATATAATGTCCTCACCGAGAAGTACGGGCAGACACGACCGGGATTTTGTAAAACATTACCAGCGATGGTCTAGATGGGTTAGGTTAGGTTATATTACGATATAGACGTATATAATGTGCCCACCGAGAAGTACGGGCCGACACGACCGGGATTTTGTATAACATTACCAGCGAGGGTCTAGATGGATTCGGTTAGGTTATTTTACGATATAGACGTATGTAATGTGCCCACCGAGAAGTAGGGGCCGACCCGCCAGGAATGTTGGAAAATACTACATCCGAGATGTTAGGTTCCCTTAGGTTAGGATATATAAATTTATAGACGTATATAATGTCCGCACAGAGACGTACGGGAAGACATGAACGGGATTCTGTGAAGCATTACCAGCGAGGGTCTAGGTGGGTTAGGTTAGGTTATATTACGTTATAGACGTATATAATGTTCCCACCGAGAAGTAGGGGCCGACCCGCCAGAAATGTTGGAAAATTCTACATCCGAGATGTTAAGTTGCCTTAGGTTAGGATATATAAAGTTATAGACGTATATAATGTCCGCACCGAGACTTACGGGACGACACGAACGGGATTCTGTAAAACATTCCCAGCTAGGGGCTAGATGTGTTACGTTAGGTTATATTACGTTATAGACGTATATAATGATCCCACCGAGAAGTGGCGCCGACCCGCCAGGAATGTTGTGAAATACTACATCCGAGATGTTAGGTTCCCTTAGGTTAGGATATATAACGTTATAGACGTATATAATGTCCTCACCGAGATGTACGGGCCGACACGACCGGGATTTTGTAAAACATTACCAGCGAGGGTCTAGATGGGTTAGGTTAGGTTATATTACGATATAGACGTATATAATGTGCCCACCGAGAAGTAGGGGCCGACCCGCCAGGAATGTTGGAAAATACTACATCCGAGATGTTAGGTTCCCTTAGGTTAGGATATATAACGTTATAGACGTATATAATGTCCTCACCGAGATGTACGGGCCGACACGACCGGGATTTTGTAAAACATTACCAGCCAGGGTCTAGGTGGGTTAGGTTAGGTTATATTACGATATAGACGTATATAATGTCCCCACCGAGAAGTAGGGGCCGGCCCGCCAGGAATGTTGGAAAATACTACATCCGATATGTTAAGTTGCCTTAGGTCAGGATATATAACGTTATAGACGTATATAATATCCGCACCGAGACGTACGGGACGACACGAACGGGATTCTGTAAAACATTCCCAGGTAGGGGCTGGATGTGTTACGTTAGGTTATATTACATTATAGACATATATAATGATCCCACCGAGAATTGGCGCCGACCCGCCAGGAATGTTGTGAAATACTACATCGGGAGAGGTTAGGTTCCCTTAGGTTAGGATATATAAAATTATAGACGTATATAATGTCCGCACCGAGACGTACGGTAAGACATGAACGGGATTCTGTGAAACATTACCAGCGAGGGTCTAGGTGGGTTAGGTTAGGTTATATTGCGATATAGACGTATATAATGTCCCCACCGAGAAGTAGGGGCCGACCCGCCAGGAATGTTGGAAAATACTACATCCGCGATGTTATGTTCACTTAGGTTAGGATATATAACGTTATAGACGTATATAATGTCCTCACCGAGATGTACGGTCCGACACGACCGGGATTATGTAAAACATTACCAGCGAGGGTCTAGATGGGTTATGTTAGGTTACATTACGATATAGACGTATATAATGTGCCCACCTAGAAGAAGGGGCCGACCCGCCAGGAATGTTGGAAAATACTACATCCGAGATGTTAGGTTCCCTCAGGTTAGGATATATAACGTTTTAGACGTATATAATGTCCGCACCGAGACGTACGGGCCGACACGACCGGGATTTTGTAAAACATTACCAGCGAGGGTCTAGATGGGTTAGGTTAGGTTATATTACGATATAGACGTATATAATGTGCCCACCGAGAAGTAGGGGCCCACCCGCCAGACATGTTGGAAAATTCTACATCCGAGATGTTAAGTTGCCTTAGGTCAGGATATATAACGTTATAGACGTATATAATATCCGCACCGAGACGTACGGGACGACACGAACGGGATTCTGTAAAACATTCCCAGCTCGGGGCTAGATGTGTTACGTTAGGTTATATTACATTATAGACATATATAATGATCCCACCGAGAATTGGCGCCGCCCCGCCAGGAATGTTGTGAAATACTACATCCGAGATATTAGGTTCCCTTAGGTTAGGATATATAAATTTATAGACGTATATAATGTCCGCACCGAGACGTACGGGAAGACATGAACGGGATTCTGTGAAACATTACCAGCGAGGGTCTAGGTGGGTTAGGTTAGGTTATATTACGATATAGACGTATATAATGTCCCCACCGAGAAGTATGGGCCGACCCGCCAGGAATATTGGAAAATACTACATCCGAGATGTTAGGTTCCCTTAGGTTAGGATATATAACGTTATAGACGTATATAATGTCCTCACCGAGATGTACGGGCCGACACGACCGGGATTTTGTAAAACATTACCAACGAGGGTCTAGACGGGTTAGGTTAGGTTATATTACGATATAGACGTATATAATGTGCCCACCGAGAAGTAGGGGCCGACCCGCCAGGAATGTTGGAAAATACTACATCCGAGATGTTAGGTTCTCTTAGGTTAGGGTATATAACGTTATAGACGTATATAATGTCCCCACCGAGAAGTACGGGCCGACACGACCGGGATTTTGTAAAACATTACCAGCGATGGTCTAGATGGGTTCGGTTAGGTTATATTACGATATAGACGTATGTAATGTGCCCACCGAGAAGTATGGGCCGACCCGCCAGGAATGTTGGAAAATACTACATCCGAGATGTTAGGTTCCCTTAGGTTAGGATATATAAATTTATAGACGTATATAATGTCCGAACCGAGACGTACGGGAAGACATGAATGGGATTCTGTGAAACATTACCAGCGAGGGTCTAGGTGGGTTAGGTTAGGTTATATTACGATATAGACGTATATAATGTGCCCACCGAGAAGTAGGGGCCGACCCGCCAGGAATGTTGGAAAATACTACATCCGAGATGTTAGGTTCCCTTAGGTTAGGATATATAACGTTATAGACGTATATACTGTCCTCACCGAGATGTACGGGCCGCCACAACCGGGATTTTGTAAAACATTCCCAGCTAGGGGCTAGATGTGTACGTTAGGTTATATTACGTTATAGACGTATATAATGATCCCACCTAGAATTAGGGGCCGACCCGCCAGGAATGTTGGAAAATACTACATCCGAGATGTTAGGTTCTCTTAGGTTAGGGTATATATCGTTATAGACGTATATAATGTCCCCACCGAGAAGTACGGGCCGACACGACCGGGATTTTGTATAACATTACCAGCGAGGGTCTAGATGGATTCGGTTAGGTTATTTTACGATATAGACGTATGTAATGTGCCCACCGAGAAGTATGGGCCGACCCGCCAGGAATGTTGGAAAATACTACATCCGAGATGTTAGGTTCCCTTAGGTTAGGATATATAACGTTATAGACTTATATAATGTCCTCACCGAGATGTACGGGCCGACACGACCGGGATTTTGTAAAACATTACCAACGAGGGTCTAGATGGGTTAGGTTAGGTTATATTACGATATAGACGTATAAAATGTGCCCACCGAGAAGTAGGGGCCGACCCGCCAGGAATGTTGGAAAATACTACATCCGAGATGTTAGGTTCCCTTAGGTTAGGATATATAACGTTATAGACGTATATACTGTCCTCACCGAGATGTACGGGCCGCCACAACCGGGACTTTGTAAAACATTCCCAGCTAGGGGCTACATGTGTACGTTAGGTTATATTACGTTATAGACGTATATAATGATCCCACCTAGAATTAGGGGCCGACCCGCCAGGAATGTTGGAAAATACTACATCCGAGATGTTAGGTTCTCTTAGGTTAGGGTATATATCGTTATAGACGTATATAATGTCCCCACCGAGAAGTACGGGCCGACACGACCGGGATTTTGTATAACATTACCAGCGAGGGTCTAGATGGATTCGGTTAGGTTATTTTACGATATAGACGTATGTAATGTGCCCACCGAGAAGTAGGGGCCGACCCGCCAGGAATGTTAGAAAATACTACATCCGAGATGTTAGGTTCCCTTAGGTTAGGATATATAAATTTATAGACGTATATAATGTCCGCACAGAGACGTACGGGAAGACATGAACGGGATTCTGTGAAGCATTACCAGCGAGGGTCTAGGTGGGTTAGGTTAGGTTATATTACGTTATAGACGTATATAATGTGCCCACCGAGAAGTATGGGCCCACCCGCCAGAAATGTTGGAAAATACTACATCCGAGATGTTAGGTTCCCTTAGGTTAGGATATATAAATTTATAGACGTATATAATGTCCGAACCGAGACGTACGGGAAGACATGAATGGGATTCTGTGAAACATTACCAGCGAGGGTCTAGGTGGGTTAGGTTAGGTTATATTACGATATAGACGTATATAATGTGCCCACCGAGAAGTAGGGGCCGACCCGCCAGGAATGTTGGAAAATACTACATCCAAGATGTTAGGTTCCCTTAGGTTAGGATATATAACGTTATAGACGTATATACTGTCCTCACCGAGATGTACGGGCCGCCACAACCGGGATTTTGTAAAACATTCCCAGCTAGGGGCTAAATGTGTACGTTAGGTTATATTACGTTATAGACGTATATAATGATCCCACCTAGAATTAGGGACCGACCCGCCAGGAATGTTGGAAATACTACATCCGAGATGTTAGGTTCTCTTAGGTTAGGGTATATATCGTTATAGACGTATATAATGTCCCCACCGAGAAGTACGGGCCGACACGACCGGGATTTTGTATAACATTACCAGCGAGGGTCTAGATGGATTCGGTTAGGTTATTTTACGATATAGACGTATGTAATGTGCCCACCGAGAAGTAGGAGCCGACCCGCCAGGGATGTTGGAAAATACTACATCCGAGATGTTAGGTTCCCTTAGGTTAGGATATATAAATTTATAGACGTATATAATGTCCGCACAGAGACGTACGGGAAGACATGAACGGGATTCTGTGAAGCATTACCAGCGAGGGTCTAGGTGGGTTAGGTTAGGTTATATTACGTTATAGACGTATATAATGTTCCCACCGAGAAGTAGGGGCCGACCCGCCAGAAATGTTGGAAAATTCTACATCCGAGATGTTAAGTTGCCTTAGGTTAGGATATATAAAGTTATAGACGTATATAATGTCGGCACCGAGACGTACGGGACGACACGAACGGGATTCTGTAAAACATTCCCAGCTAGGGGCTAGATGTGTTACGTTAGGTTATATTACGTTATAGACGTATATGATGATCCCACCGAGAAGTGGCGCCGACCCGCCAGGAATGTTGTGAAATACTGCATCCGAGATGTTAGGTTCCCTTAGGTTAGGATATATAACGTTATAGACGTATATAATATCCGCACCGAGACGTACGGGACGACACGAACGGGATTCTGGAAAACATTCCCAGCTAGGGGCTAGATGTGTTACGTTAGGTTATATTACATTATAGACATATATAATGATCCCACCGAGAATTGGCGCCGACCCGCCAGGAATGTTGTGAAATACTACATCCGATATGTTAGGTTCCCTTAGGTTAGGATATATAAATTTATAGACGTATATAATGTCCGCACCGAGACGTACGGGAAGACGTGAACGGGATTCTGTGAAACATTACCAGCCAGGGTCTAGGTGGGTTAGGTTAGGTTATATTACGATATAGACGTATATAATGTCCCCACCGAGAAGTAGGGGCCGACCCGCCAGAAATGTTGGAAAATTCTACATCCGAGATGTTAGGTTGCCTTAGGTTAGGATATATAACGTCATAGACGTATATAATGTCCTCACCGAGATGTACGGGCCGACACGACCGGGATTTTGTAAAACATTACCAGCGAGTGTCTAGATGGTTTAGGTTAGGTTATATTACGATATAGACGTATATAATGTGCCCACCGAGAAGTAGGATCCGACCCGCCAGGAATGTTGGAAAATACTACATCCGAGATGTTAGGTTCCCTTAGGTTAGGATATATAACGTTATAGACTTATATAATGTCCTCACCGAGAAGTACGGGCAGACACGACCGGGATTTTGTAAAACATTACCAGCGATGGTCTAGATGGGTTAGGTTAGGTTATATTACGATATAGACGTATATAATGTGCCCACCGAGAAGTAGGATCCGACCCGCCAGGAATGTTGGAAAATACTACATCCGAGATGTTAGGTTCCCTTAGGTTAGGATATATAACGTTATAGACTTATATAATGTCCTCACCGAGAAGTACGGGCAGACACGACCGGGATTTTGTAAAACATTACCAGCGATGGTCTAGATGGGTTAGGTTAGGTTATATTACGATATAGACGTATATAATGTGCCCACCGAGAAGCAGGGCCCGACCCGCCAGGAATGTTGGAAAATACCACATCCGAGATATTAGGTTCCCTTAGGTTAGGATATATAAATTTATAGACGTATATAATATCCTCACCGAGATGTACGGGCCGACACGACCGGGATTTTGTAAAACATTACCATCGAGGGTCTAGATGGGTTAGGTTAGGTTATATTACGATATAGACGTATATAATGTGCCCACCGAGAAGTAGGGGCCGACCCGCCAGGAATGTTGGAAAATACTACATCCGAGATGTTAGGTTCCCTTAGGTTAGGATATATAACGTTATAGACTTATATAATGTCCTCACCGAGAAGTACGGGCAGACACGACCGGGATTTTGTAAAACATTACCAGCGATGGTCTAGATGGGTTAGGTTAGGTTATATTACGATATAGACGTATATAATGTGCCCACCGAGAAGTAGGATCCGACCCGCCAGGAATGTTGGAAAATACTACATCCGAGATGTTAGGTTCCCTTAGGTTAGGATATATAACGTTATAGACTTATATAATGTCCTCACCGAGAAGTACGGGCAGACACGACCGGGATTTTGTAAAACATTACCAGCGATGGTCTAGATGGGTTAGGTTAGGTTATATTACGATATAGACGTATATAATGTGCCCACCGAGAAGCAGGGCCCGACCCGCCAGGAATGTTGGAAAATACCACATCCGAGATATTAGGTTCCCTTAGGTTAGGATATATAAATTTATAGACGTATATAATGTCCGCACCGAGACGTACGGGAAGACATGAATGGGATTCTGTGAAACATTACCAGCGAGGGTCTAGGTGGGTTAGGTTAGGTTATATTACGATATAGACGTATATAATGTGACCACCGAGATGTAGGGGCCGACCCGCCAGGAATGTTGGAAAATACTACATCCGAGATGTTAGGTTCTCTTAGGTTAGGGTATACAACGTTATACACGTATATAATGTCCCCACCGAGAAGTACGGGCAGACACGACCGGGATTTTGTAAAACATTACCAGCGAGGGTCTAGATGGGTTAGGTTAGGTTATATTACGATATAGACCTATATAATGTGCCCACCGAGAAGTAGGGGCCGACCCGCCAGGTATGTTGAAAAATACTACATCCGCGATGTTAGGTTCCCTTAGGTTAGGATATATAAATTTATAGACGTATATAATGTCCGCACCGAGACGTCCGGGAAGACATGAACGGGATTCTGTGAAACATTACCAGCGAGGGTCTAGGTGGGTTAGGTTAGG
Source organism: Xylocopa violacea (assembly GCA_963969225.1). NCBI lineage: Eukaryota > Metazoa > Arthropoda > Insecta > Hymenoptera > Apidae > Xylocopa > Xylocopa violacea. The sequence continues at coordinate 297,762 of CAXAJV010000738.1, read as the reverse complement.
TTATATTACGTTATAGACGTATATAATGTTCCCACCGAGAATTAGGGGCCGACCCGCCAGAAATGTTGGAAAATTCTACATCCGAGATGTTAGGTTGCCTTAGGTTAGGATATATAACGTCATAGACGTATATAATGTCCTCACCGAGATTTACGGGCCGACACGACCGGGATTTTGTAAAACATTACCAGCGAGGGTCTAGATGTGTTAGGTTAGGTTATATTACGTTATAGACGTATATAATGATCCCACCGAGAATTAGGGGCCGACCCGCCAGGAATGTTGGAAGATACTACATCCGAGATGTTAGGTTCCCTCAGGATAGGATATATAAAGTTATAGACGTATATGAGGTCCCCACGGAAAAGTACGGGCCGACACGACCGGGATTTTGTAAAACATTACCAGCGAGTGTCTAGATGGTTTAGGTTAGGTTATATTACGATATAGACGTATATAATGTGCCCACCGAGAAGCAGGATCCGACCCGCCAGGAATGTTGGAAAATACTACATCCGAGATGTTAGGTTCCCTTAGGTTAGGATATATAACGTCATAGACTTATATAATGTCCTCACCGAGAAGTACGGGCAGACACGACCGGGATTTTGTAAAACATTACCAGCGATGGTCTAGATGGGTTAGGTTAGGTTATATTACGATATAGACGTATATAATGTGCCCACCGAGAAGCAGGGCCCGACCCGCCAGGAATGTTGGAAAATACCACATCCGAGATATTAGGTTCCCTTAGGTTAGGATATATAAATTTATAGACGTATATAATGTCCGCACCGAGACGTACGGGAAGACATGAATGGGATTCTGTGAAACATTACCAGCGAGGGTCTAGGTGGGTTAGGTTAGGTTATATTACGATATAGACGTATATAATGTGCCCACCGAGAAGTTGGGGCCGACCCGCCAGGAATGTTGGAAAATACTACATCCGAGATGTTAGGTTCTCTTAGGTTAGGGTATATAACGTTATAGACGTATATAATGTCCCCACCGAGAAGTACGGGCCGACACGACCGGGATTTTGTAAAACATTACCAGCGAGGGTCTAGGTGGCTTAGGTTAGGTTATATTACGATATAGACGTATATAATGTCCCCACCGAGAAGTAGGGGCCGACCCGCCAGGAATATTGGAAAATACTACATCCGAGATGTTAGGTTCCCTTAGGTTAGGATATATAACGTTATAGACGTATATAATATCCTCACCGAGATGTACGGGCCGACACGACCGGGATTTTGTAAAACATTACCATCGAGGGTCTAGATGGGTTAGGTTAGGTTATATTATGATATAGACGTATATAATGTGCCCACCGAGAAGTAGGAGCCGACCCGCCAGGAATGTTGGAAAATACTACATCCGAGATGTTAAGCTGCCTTAGGTTAGGATATATAAATTTATAGACGTATATGAGGTCCCCACGGAAAAGTACGGGCCGACACGACCGGGATTTTGTAAAACATTACCAGCGAGGGTCTAAATGGGTTAGGTTAGGTTATATTACGATATAGACGTATATAATGTGCCCACCTAGAAGTAGGGGCCGACCCGCCAGGAATGTTGGAAAATTCTACGTCCGAGATGTTAAGTTGCCTTAGGTCAGGATATATAACGTTATAGACGTATATAATATCCGCACCGAGACGTACGGGACGACACGAACGGGATTCTGTAAAACATTCCCAGCTAGGGGCTAGATGTGTGACGTTAGGTTATATTACATTATAGACATATATAATGATCCCACCGAGAATTGGCGCCGACCCGCCAGGAATGTTGTGAAATACTACATCCGAGATGTTAGGTTCCCTTAGGTTAGGATATATAAATTTATAGACGTATATAATGTCCGCACCGAGACGTACGGAAAGACATGAACGGGATTCTGTGAAACATTACCAGCGAGGGTCTAGGTGGGTTAGGTTAGGTTATATTACGATATAGACGTATATAATGTGCCCACCGAGAAGTAGGGGCCGACCCGCCAGGAATGTTGGAAAATACTACATCCGAGATGTTAGGTTCTCTTAGGTTCGGGTATATAACGTTATAGACGTATATAATGTCCCCACCGAGAAGTACGGGCAGACACGACCGGGATTTTGTAAAACATTACCAGCGAGGGTCTAGGTGGGTTAGGTTAGGTTATATTACGATATAGACGTATATAATGTGCCCACCGAGATGTAGGGGCCGACCCGCCAGGAATGTTGGAAAATACTACATCCGAGATGTTAGGTTCCCTTAGGTTAGGATATATAAATTTATAGACGTATATAATGTCCGCACCGAGACGTACGGAAAGACATGAACGGGATTCTGTGAAACATTACCAGCGAGGGTCTAGGTGGGTTAGGTTAGGTTATATTACGATATAGACGTATATAATGTGCCCACCGAGAAGTAGGGGCCGACCCGCCAGGAATGTTGGAAAATACTACATCCGAGATGTTAGGTTCTCTTAGGTTCGGGTATATAACGTTATAGACGTATATAATGTCCCCACCGAGAAGTACGGGCAGACACGACCGGGATTTTGTAAAACATTACCAGCGAGGGTCTAGGTGGGTTAGGTTAGGTTATATTACGATATAGACGTATATAATGTGCCCACCGAGATGTAGGGGCCGACCCGCCAGGAATGTTGGAAAATACTACATCCGAGATGTTAGGTTCTCTTAGGTTAGGGTATATAACGTTACAGACGTATATAATGTCCCCACCGAGAAGTACGGGCAGACACGACCGGGATTTTGTAAAACATTACCAGCGAGGGTCTAGATGGGTTAGGTTAGGTTATATTACGATATAGACCTATATAATGTGCCCACCGAGAAGTAGGGGCCGACCCGCCAGGTATGTTGAAAAATACTACATCCGCGATGTTAGGTTCCCTTAGGTTAGGATATATAAATTTATAGACGTATATAATGTCCGCACCGAGACGTCCGGGAAGACATGAACGGGATTCTGTGAAACATTACCAGCGAGGGTCTAGGTGGGTTAGGTTAGGTTATATTACGTTATAGACGTATATAATGTTCCCACCGAGAATTAGGGGCCGACCCGCCAGAAATGTTGGAAAATTCTACATCCGAGATGTTAGGTTGCCTTAGGTTAGGATATATAACGTCATAGACGTATATAATGTCCTCACCGAGATGTACGGGCCGACACGACCGGGATTTTGTAAAACATTACCAGCGAGGGTCTAGATGTGTTAGGTTAGGTTATATTACGTTATAGACGTATATAATGATCCCACCGAGAAATAGGGGCCGACCCGCCAGGAATGTTGGAAGATACTACATCCGAGATGTTAGGTTCCCTCAGGTTAGGATATATAAAGTTATAGACGTATATGAGGTCCCCACGGAAAAGTACGGGCCGACACGACCGGGATTTTGTAAAACATTACCAGCGAGTGTCTAGATGGTTTAGGTTAGGTTATATTACGATATAGACGTATATAATGTGCCCACCGAGAAGTAGGATCCGACCCGCCAGGAATGTTGGAAAATACTACATCCGAGATGTTAGGTTCCCTTAGGTTAGGATATATAACGTTATAGACTTATATAATGTCCTCACCGAGAAGTACGGGCAGACACGACCGGGATTTTATAAACATTACCAGCGATGGTCTAGATGGGTTAGGTTAGGTTATATTACGATATAGACGTATATAATGTGCCCACCGAGAAGCAGGGCCCGACCCGCCAGGAATGTTGGAAAATACAACATCCGAGATATGAGGTTCCCTTAGGTTAGGATATATAAATTTATAGACGTATATAATGTCCGCACCGAGACGTACGGGAAGACATGAATGGGATTCTGTGAAACATTACCAGCGAGGGTCTAGGTGGGTTAGGTTAGGTTATATTACGATATAGACGTATATAATGTGCCCACCGAGAAGTAGGGGCCGACCCGCCAGGAATGTTGGAAAATACTACATCCGAGATGTTAGGTTCTCTTAGGTTAGGGTATATAACGTTATAGACGTATATAATGTCCCCACCGAGAAGTACGGGCCGACACGACCGGGATTTTGTAAAACATTACCAGCGAGGGTCTAGGTGGCTTAGGTTAGGTTATATTACGATATAGACGTATATAATGTCCCCACCGAGAAGTAGGGGCCGACCCGCCAGGAATATTGGAAAATACTACATCCGAGATGTTAGGTTCCCTTAGGTTAGGATATATAACGTTATAGACGTATATAATATCCTCACCGAGATGTACGGGCCGACACGACCGGGATTTTGTAAAACATTACCATCGAGGGTCTAGATGGGTTAGGTTAGGTTATATTACGATATAGACGTATATAATGTGCCCACCGAGAAGTAGGAGCCGACCCGCCAGGAATGTTGGAAAATACTACATCCGAGATGTTAAGCTGCCTTAGGTTAGGATATATAAATTTATAGACGTATATAATGTCCTCACCGAGATGTACGTGCCGACACGACCGGGATTTTGTAAAACATTACCAACGAGGGTCTAGATGGGTTAGGTTAGGTTATATTACGATATAGACGTATATAATATGCCCACCGAGAAGTAGGAGCCGACCCGCCAGGAATGTTGGAAAATACTACATCCGAGATGTTAAGCTGCCTTAGGTTAGGATATATAAACTTATAGACGTATATAATGTCCCCACCGAGAAGTAGGGGCCGACCAGCCAGGAATATTGGAAAATACTACATCCGAGGTGTTAGGTTCCCTTAGGTTAGGATATATAACGTTATAGACGTATATAATGTCCTCACCGAGATGTACGTGCCGACACGACCGGGATTTTGTAAAACATTACCAACGAGGGTCTAGATGGGTTAGGTTAGGTTATATTACGATATAGACGTATATAATATGCCCACCGAGAAGTAGGAGCCGACCCGCCAGGAATGTTGGAAAATACTACATCCGAGATGTTAAGCTGCCTTAGGTTAGGATATATAAATTTATAGACGTATATAATGTCCGCACCGAGACGTACGGGAAGACATGAACGGGATTATGTGAAACATTACCAGCGAGGGTCTAGGTGGGTTAGGTTAGGTTATATTACGTTATAGGCGTATATAATGTTCCCACCGAGAAGTAGTGGCCGACCCGCCGGAAATGTTGGAAAATTCTACATTCGAGATGTTAAGTTGCCTTAGGTTAGGATATATAACGTTATAGACGTATATAATGTCCGCACCGAGACGTAGGGGACGACACGACCGGGATTCTGTAAAACATTCCCAGCTAGGGGCTAGATGTGTTACGTTAGGTTATATTACATTATAGACATATATAATGATCCCACCGAGAATTGGCGCCGACCCGCCAGGAATGTTGTGAAATACTACATCCGAGATGTTAGGTTCCCTTAGGTTAGGATATATAAATTTATAGACGTATATAATGTCCGCACCGAGACGTACGGAAAGACATGAACGGGATTCTGTGAAACATTACCAGCGAGGGTCTAGGTGGGTTAGGTTAGGTTATATTACGATATAGACGTATATAATGTGCCCACCGAGATGTAGGGGCCGACCCGCCAGGAATGTTGGAAAATACTACATCCGAGATGTTAGGTTCTCTTAGGTTAGGGTATATAACGTTACAGACGTATATAATGTCCCCACCGAGAAGTACGGGCAGACACGACCGGGATTTTGTAAAACATTACCAGCGAGGGTCTAGATGGGTTAGGTTAGGTTATATTACGATATAGACCTATATAATGTGCCCACCGAGAAGTAGGGGCCGACCCGCCAGGTATGTTGAAAAATACTACATCCGCGATGTTAGGTTCCCTTAGGTTAGGATATATAAATTTATAGACGTATATAATGTCCGCACCGAGACGTCCGGGAAGACATGAACGGGATTCTGTGAAACATTACCAGCGAGGGTCTAGGTGGGTTAGGTTAGGTTATATTACGTTATAGACGTATATAATGTTCCCACCGAGAATTAGGGGCCGACCCGCCAGGAATGTTGGAAGATACTACATCCGAGATGTTAGGTTCCCTCAGGTTAGGATATATAAAGTTATAGACGTATATGAGGTCCCCACGGAAAAGTACGGGCCGACACGACCGGGATTTTGTAAAACATTACCAGCGAGTGTCTAGATGGTTTAGGTTAGGTTATATTACGATATAGACGTATATAATGTGCCCACCGAGAAGTAGGATCCGACCCGCCAGGAATGTTGGAAAATACTACATCCGAGATGTTAGGTTCCCTTAGGTTAGGATATATAACGTTATAGACTTATATAACGTCCTCACCGAGAAGTACGGGCAGACACGACCGGGATTTTGTAAAACATTACCAGCGATGGTCTAGATGGGTTAGGTTAGGTTATATTACGATATAGACGTATATAATGTGCCCACCGAGAAGCAGGGCCCGACCCGCCAGGAATGTTGGAAAATACAACATCCGAGATATTAGGTTCCCTTAGGTTAGGATATATAAATTTATAGACGTATATAATGTCCGCACCGAGACGTACGGGAAGACATGAATGGGATTCTGTGAAACATTACCAGCGAGGGTCTAGGTGGGTTAGGTTAGGTTATATTACGATATAGACGTATATAATGTGCCCACCGAGAAGTAGGGGCCGACCCGCCAGGAATGTTGGAAAATACTACATCCGAGATGTTAGGTTCTCTTAGGTTAGGGTATATAACGTTATAGACGTATATAATGTCCCCACCGAGAAGTACGGGCCGACACGACCGGGATTTTGTAAAACATTACCAGCGAGGGTCTAGGTGGCTTAGGTTAGGTTATATTACGATATAGACGTATATAATGTCCCCACCGAGAAGTAGGGGCCGACCCGCCAGGAATATTGGAAAATACTACATCCGAGATGTTAGGTTCCCTTAGGTTAGGATATATAACGTTATAGACGTATATAATATCCTCACCGAGATGTACGGGCCGACACGACCGGGATTTTGTAAAACATTACCATCGAGGTCTAGATGGGTTAGGTTAGGTTATATTACGATATAGACGTATATAATGTGCCCACCGAGAAGTAGGAGCCGACCCGCCAGGAATGTTGGAAAATACTACATCCGAGATGTTAAGCTGCCTTAGGTTAGGATATATAAATTTATAGACGTATATAATGTCCTCACCGAGATGTACGTGCCGACACGACCGGGATTTTGTAAAACATTACCAACGAGGGTCTAGATGGGTTAGGTTAGGTTATATTACGATATAGACGTATATAATATGCCCACCGAGAAGTAGGAGCCGACCCGCCAGGAATGTTGGAAAATACTACATCCGAGATGTTAAGCTGCCTTAGGTTAGGATATATAAACTTATAGACGTATATAATGTCCTCACCGAGACGTACGGGAAGACATGAACGGGATTATGTGAAACATTACCAGCGAGGGTCTAGGTGGGTTAGGTTAGGTTATATTACGTTATAGGCGTATATAATGTTCCCACCGAGAAGTAGGGGCCGACCCGCCGGAAATGTTGGAAAATTCTACATCCGAGATGTTAAGTTGCCTTAGGTTAGGATATATAACGTTATAGACGTATATAATGTCCGCACCGAGACGTACGGGACGACACGACCGGGATTCTGTAAAACATTCCCAGCTAGGGGCTAGATGTGTTACGTTAGGTTATATTACATTATAGACATATATAATGATCCCACCGAGAATTGGCGCCGACCCGCCAGGAATGTTGTGAAATACTACATCCGAGATGTTAGGTTCCCTTAGGTTAGGATATATAAATTTATAGACGTATATAATGTCCGCACCGAGACGTACGGAAAGACATGAACGGGATTCTGTGAAACATTACCAGCGAGGGTCTAGGTGGGTTAGGTTAGGTTATATTACGATATAGACGTATATAATGTGCCCACCGAGATGTAGGGGCCGACCCGCCAGGAATGTTGGAAAATACTACATCCGAGATGTTAGGTTCTCTTAGGTTAGGGTATATAACGTTATAGACGTATATAATGTCCCCACCGAGAAGTACGGGCAGACACGACCGGGATTTTGTAAAACATTACCAGCGAGGGTCTAGATGGGTTAGGTTAGGTTATATTACGATATAGACCTATATAATGTGCCCACCGAGAAGTAGGGGCCGACCCGCCAGGTATGTTGAAAAATACTACATCCGCGATGTTAGGTTCCCTTAGGTTAGGATATATAAATTTATAGACGTATATAATGTCCGCACCGAGACGTCCGGGAAGACATGAACGGGATTCTGTGAAACATTACCAGCGGGGGTCTATGTGGGTTAGGTTAGGTTATATTACGTTATAGACGTATATAATGTTCCCACCGAGAATTAGGGGCCGACCCGCCAGAAATGTTGGAAAATTCTACATCCGAGATGTTAGGCTGCCTTAGGTTAGGATATATAACGTCATAGACGTATATAATGTCCTCACCGAGATGTACGGGCCGACACGACCGGGATTTTGTAAAACATTACCAGCGAGGGTCTAGATGTGTTAGGTTAGGTTATATTACGTTATAGACGTATATAATGATCCCACCGAGAAGTAGGGGCTGACCCGCCAGGAATGTTGGAAGATACTACATCCGAGATGTTAGGTTCCCTCAGGTTAGGATATATAAAGTTATAGACGTATATGATGTCCCCACGGAAAAGTACGGGCCGACACGACCGGGGTTTTGTAAAACATTACCAGCGAGTGTCTAGATGGTTTATATTAGGTTATATTACGATATAGACGTATATAATGTGCCCACCGAGAAGTAGGATCCGACCCGCCAGGAATGTTGGAAAATACTACATCCGAGATGTTAGGTTCCCTTAGGTTAGGATATATAACGTTAAAGACTTATATAATGTCCTCACCGAGAAGTACGGGCAGACACGACCGGGATTTTGTAAAACATTACCAGCGATGGTCTAGATGGGTTAGGTTAGGTTATATTACGATATAGACGTATATAATGTGCCCACCGAGAAGCAGGGCCCGACCCGCCAGGAATGTTGGAAAATACCACATCCGAGATATTAGGTTCCCTTAGGTTAGGATATATAAATTTATAGACGTATATAATGTCCGCACCGAGACGTACGGGAAGACATGAATGGGATTCTGTGAAACATTACCAGCGAGGGTCTAGGTGGGTTAGGTTAGGTTATATTACGATATAGACGTATATAATGTGCCCACCGAGAAGTAGGGGCCGACCCGCCAGGAATGTTGGAAAATACTACATCCGAGATGTTAGGTTCTCTTAGGTTAGGGTATATAACGTTATAGACGTATATAATGTCCCCACCGAGAAGTACGGGCCGACACGACCGGGATTTTGTAAAACATTACCAGCGAGGGTCTAGGTGGCTTAGGTTAGGTTATATTACGATATAGACGTATATAATGTCCCCACCGAGAAGTAGGGGCCGACCCGCCAGGAATATTGGAAAATACTACATCCGAGATGTTAGGTTCCCTTAGGTTAGGATATATAACGTTATAGACGTATATAATATCCTCACCGAGATGTACGGGCCGACACGACCGGGATTTTGTAAAACATTACCATCGAGGGTCTAGATGGGTTAGGTTAGGTTATATTACGATATAGACGTATATAATGTGCCCACCGAGAAGTAGGAGCCGACCCGCCAGGAATGTTGGAAAATACTACATCCGAGATGTTAAGCTGCCTTAGGTTAGGATATATAAATTTATAGACGTATATAATGTCCGCACCGAGACGTACGGGAAGACATGAACGGGATTATGTCAAACATTACCAGCGAGGGTCTAGGTGGGTTAGGTTAGGTTATATTACGTTATAGGCGTATATAATGTTCCCACCGAGAAGTAGGGGCCGACCCGCCAGAAATGTTGGAAAATACTACATCCGAGATGTTAGGTTCCCTCAGGTTAGGATATATAAAGTTATAGACGTATATGAGGACCCCACGGAAAAGTACGGGCCGACACGACCGGGATTTTGTAAAACATTACCAGCGAGGGTCTAGATGGGTTAGGTTAGGTTATATTACGATATAGACGTATATAATGTGCCCACCGAGAAGCAGGGCCCGACCAGCCAGGAATGTTGGAAAATACCACATCCGAGATATTAGGTTCCCTTAGGTTAGGATATATAAATTTATAGACGTATATAATGTCCGCACCGAGACGTACGGGAAGACATGAATGGGATTCTGTGAAACATTACCAGCGAGGGTCTAGGTGGGTTAGGTTAGGTTATATTACGATATAGACGTATATAATGTGCCCACCGAGAAGTAGGGGCCGACCCGCCAGGAATGTTGGAAAATACTACATCCGAGATGTTAGGTTCTCTTAGGTTAGGGTATATAACGTTATAGACGTATATAATGTCCCCACCGAGAAGTACGGGCCGACACGACCGGGATTTTGTAAAACATTACCAGCGAGGGTCTAGGTGGCTTAGGTTAGGTTATATTACGATATAGACGTATATAATGTCCCCACCGAGAAGTAGGGGCCGACCCGCCAGGAATATTGGAAAATACTACATCCGAGATGTTAGGTTCCCTTAGGTTAGGATATATAACGTTATAGACGTATATAATATCCTCACCGAGATGTACGGGCCGACACGACCGGGATTTTGTAAAACATTACCATCGAGGGTCTAGATGGGTTAGGTTAGGTTATATTACGATATAGACGTATATAATGTGCCCACCGAGAAGTAGGAGCCGACCCGCCAGGAATGTTGGAAAATACTACATCCGAGATGTTAAGCTGCCTTAGGTTAGGATATATAAATTTATAGACGTATATAATGTCCGCACCGAGACGTACGGGAAGACATGAACGGGATTATGTCAAACATTACCAGCGAGGGTCTAGGTGGGTTAGGTTAGGTTATATTACGTTATAGGCGTATATAATGTTCCCACCGAGAAGTAGGGGCCGACCCGCCAGAAATGTTGGAAAATACTACATCCGAGATGTTAGGTTCCCTCAGGTTAGGATATATAAAGTTATAGACGTATATGAGGTCCCCACGGAAAAGTACGGGCCGACACGACCGGGATTTTGTAAAACATTACCAGCGAGGGTCTAGATGGGTTAGGTTAGGTTATATTACGATATAGACGTATATAATGATCCCACCGAAAATTGGCGTCGACCCGCCAGGAATGTTGTGAAATACTACATCCGAGATGTTAGGTTCCCTTAGGTTAGGATATATAAATTTATAGACGTATATAATGTCCGCACCGAGACGTACGGGAAGACATGAATGGGATTCTGTGAAACATTACCAGCGAGGGTCTAGGTGGGTTAGGTTAGGTTATATTACGATATAGACGTATATAATGTGCCCACCGAGAAGTAGGGGCCGACCCGCCAGGAATGTTGGAAACTACTACATCCGAGATGTTAGGTTCCCTTAGGTTAGGATATATAACGTTACAGACGTATATAATGTCCTCACCGAGATGTACGGGCCGACACGACCGGGATTTTGTAAAACATTACCAGCGAGGGTCTAGATGGGTTAGGTTAGGTTATATTACGATATAGACGTATATAATGTGCCCACCGAGAAGTAGGGGCCGACCCGCCAGGAATGTTGGAAAATACTACATCCGAGATGTTAGGTTCTCTTAGGTTAGGGTATATAACGTTATAGACGTATATGATGTCCCCACCGAGAAGTACGGGCCGACACGACCGGGATTCTGTAAAACATTCCCAGCTAGGGGCTAGATGTGTTACGTTAGGTTATATTACATTATAGACATATATAATGATCCCACCGAGAATTGGCGCCGACCCGCCAGGAATGTTGTGAAATACTACATCCGAGATGTTAGGTTCCCTTAGGTTAGGATATATAAATTTATAGACGTATATAATGTCCGCACCGAGACGTACGGGAAGACATGAATGGGATTCTGTGAAACAATAACCGGCGAGGGTCTAGGTGGGTTAGGTTAGGTTATATTACGATATAGACGTATATAATGTGCCCACCGAGAAGTAGGGGCCGACCCGCCAGGAATGTTGGAAAATACTACATCCGAGATGTTAGGTTCTCTTAGGTTAGGGTATATAACGTTATAGACGTATATAATGTCCCCACAGAGAAGTACGGGCCGACACGACCGGGATTTTGTAAAACATTACCAGCGAGGGTCTAGGTGGCTTAGGTTAGGTTATATTACGATATAGACGTATATAATGTCCCCACGGAGAAGTAGGGGCCGACCCGCCAGGAATATTGGAAAATACTACATCCGAGATGTTAGGTTCCCTTAGGTTAGGATATATAACGTTATAGACGTATATAATGTCCTCACCGAGATGTACGGGCCGACACGACCGGGATTTTGTAAAACATTACCAACGAGGGTCTAGATGGGTTAGGTTAGGTTATATTCGTATACTACATCCGAGATGTTAGGTTCCCTTAGGTTAGGATATATAACGTTATAGACGTATATAATGTCCGCACCGAGACGTACGGGAAGACATGAACGGGATTATGTGAAACATTACCAGCGGGGGTCTAGGTGGGTTAGGTTAGGTTATATTACGTTATAGGCGTATATAATGTTCCCACCGAGAAGTAGGGGCTGACCCGCCAGAAATGTTGGAAAATACTACATCCGAGATGTTAGGTTCCCTCAGGTTAGGATATATAAAGTTATAGACGTATATGAGGTCCCCACGGAAAAGTACGGGCCGACACGACCGGGATTTTGTAAAACATTACCAGCGGGGGTCTAGGTGGGTTAGGTTAGGTTATATTACGTTATAGGCGTATATAATGTTTCCACCGAGAAGTAGGGGCTGACCCGCCAGAAATGTTGGAAAATACTACATCCGAGATGTTAGGTTCCCTCAGGTTAGGATATATAAAGTTATAGACGTATATGAGGTCCCCACGGAAAAGTACGGGCCGACACGACCGGGATTTTGTAAAACATTACCAGCGAGGGTCTAGATGGGTTAGGTTAGGTTATATTACGTTATAGACGTATATAATGTGCCCACCTAGAAGTAGGGGCCGACCCGCCAGGAATGTTGGAAAATACTACATCCGAGATGTTAGGTTCCCTCAGGTTAGGATATATAACGTTATAGACGTATATGAGGTCCCCACGGAAAAGTACGGGCCGACACGACCGGGATTTTGTAAAACATTACCAGCGAGGGTCTAGATGGGTTAGGTTAGGTTATATTACGATATAGACGTATATAATGTGCGCACCTAGAAGTAGGGGCCGACCCGCCAGGAATGTTGGAAAATACTACATCCGAGATGTTACGTTCCCTCAGGTTAGGATATATAACGTTATAGACGGATATAATGTCCGCACCGAGACGTACGGGCCGACACGACCGGGATTTTGTAAAACATTACCAGCGAGGGTCTAGATGGGTTAGGTTAGGTTATATTACGATATAGACGTATATAATGTGCCCACCGAGAAGTAGGGGCCCACCCGCCAGAAATGTTGGAAAATTCTACATCCGAGATGTTAAGCTGCCTTAGGTTAGGATATATAAATTTATAGACGTATATAATGTCCGCACCGAGACGTACGGGAAGACATGAACGGGATTATGTGAAACATTACCAGCGAGGGTCTAGGTGGGTTAGGTTAGGTTATATTACGTTATAGGCGTATATAATGTTCCCACCGAGAAGTAGGGGCCGACCCGCCGGAAATGTTGGAGAATTCTACATCCGAGATGTTAAGTTGCCTTAGGTTAGGATATATAAAGTTATAGACGTATATAATGTCCGCACCGAGACGTACGGGACGACACGAACGGGATTCTGTAAAACATTCCCAGCTAGGGGCTAGATGTGTTACGTTAGGTTATATTACATTATGGACATATATAATGATCCCACCGAGAATTGGCGCCGACCCGCCAGGAATGTTGTGAAATACTACATCCGAGATGTTAGGTTCCCTTAGGTTAGGATATATAAATTTATAGACGTATATAATGTCCGCACCGAGACGTACGGGAAGACATGAACGGGATTCTGTGAAACATTACCAGCGAGGGTCTAGGTGGGTTAGGTTAGGTTATATTACGATATAGACGTATATAATGTCCCCACCGAGAAGTAGGGGCCGACCCGCCAGGAATATTGGAAAATACTACATCCGAGATGTTAGGTTCCCTTAGGTTAGGATATATAACGTTATAGACGTATATTATGTCCTCACCGAGATGTACGGGCCGACACGACCGGGATTTTGTAAAACATTACCAGCGCGGGTCTAGATGGGTTAGGTTAGGTTATATTACGATATAGACGTATATAATGTGCCCACCGAGAAGTAGGGGCGGACCCGCCAGGAAGGTTGGAAAATACTACATCCGAGATGTTAGGTTCTCTTAGGTTAGGGTATATAACGTTATAGACGTATATAATGTCCCCACCGAGAAGTACGGGCCGACACGACCGGGATTTTGTAAAACATTACCAGCGATGGTCTAGATGGGCTCGGTTAGGTTATATTACGATATAGACGTATGTAATGTGACCACCGAGAAGTATTGGCCGACCCGCCAGGAATGTTGGAAAATACTACATCCGAGATGTTAGGTTCCCTTAGGTTAGGATATATAACGTTATAGACTTATATAATGTCCTCACCGAGATGTACGTGCCGACACGACCGGGATTTTGTAAAACATTACCAACGAGGGTCTAGATGGGTTAGGTTAGGTTATATTACGATATAGACGTATATAATGTGCCCACCGAGAAGTAGGGGCCCACCCGCCAGAAATGTTGGAAAATTCTACATCCGAGATGTTAAGCTGCCTTAGGTTAGGATATATAAATTTATAGACGTATATAATGTCCGCACCGAGACGTACGGGAAGACATGAACGGGATTATGTGAAACATTACCAGCGAGGGTCTAGGTGGGTTAGGTTAGGTTATATTACGTTATAGGCGTATATAATGTTCCCACCGAGAAGTAGGGGCCGACCCGCCGGAAATGTTGGAGAATTCTACATCCGAGATGTTAAGTTGCCTTAGGTTAGGATATATAACGTTATAGACGTATATAATGTCCGCACCGAGACGTACGGGACGGCACGACCGGGATTCTGTAAAACATTCCCAGCTAGGGGCTAGATGTGTTACGGTAGGTTATATTACATTATAGACATATATAATGATCCCACCGAGAATTGGCGCCGACCCGCCAGGAATGTTGTGAAATACTAAATCCGAGATGTTAGGTTCCCTTAGGTTAGGATATATAAATTTATAGACGTATATAATGTCCGCACCGAGACGTACGGGAAGACATGAACGGGATTCTGTGAAACATTACCAGCGAGGGTCTAGGTGGGTTAGGTTAGGTTATATTACGATATAGACGTATATAATGTCCCCACCGAGAAGTAGGGGCCGACCCGCCAGGAATATTGGAAAATACTACATCCGAGATGTTAGGTTCCCTTAGGTTAGGATATATAACGTTATAGACGTATATACTGTCCTCACCGAGATGTACGGGCCGCCACAACCGGGATTTTGTAAAACATTCCCAGCTAGGGGCTAGATGTGTACGTTAGGTTATATTACGTTATAGACGTATATAATGATCCCACCTAGAATTAGGGGCCGACCCGCCAGGAATGTTGGAAAATACTACATCCGAGATGTTAGGTTCTCTTAGGTTAGGGTATATATCGTTATAGACGTATATAATGTCCCCACCGAGAAGTACGGGCCGACACGACCGGGATTTTGTATAACATTACCAGCGAGGGTCTAGATGGATTCGGTTAGGTTATTTTACGATATAGACGTATGTAATGTGCCCACCGAGAAGTAGGGGCCGACCCGCCAGGAATGTTGGAAAATACTACATCCGAGATGTTAGGTTCCCTTAGGTTAGGATATATAAATTTATAGACGTATATAATGTCCGCACAGAGACGTACGGGAAGACATGAACGGGATTCTGTGAAGCATTACCAGCGAGGGTCTAGGTGGGTTAGGTTAGGTTATATTACGTTATAGACGTATATAATGTTCCCACCGAGAAGTAGGGGCCGACCCGCCAGAAATGTTGGAAAATTCTACATCCGAGATGTTAAGTTGCCCTAGGTTAGGATATATAAAGTTATAGACGTATATAATGTCCGCACCGAGACGTACGGGACGACACGAACGGGATTCTGTAAAACATTCCCAGCTAGGGGCTAGATGTGTTACGTTAGGTTATATTACGTTATAGACGTATATAATGATCCCACCGAGAATTGGCGCCGACCCGCCAGGAATGTTGTGAAATACTACATCGGGAGAGGTTAGGTTCCCTTAGGTTAGGATATATAAAATTATAGACGTATATAATGTCCGCACCGAGACGTACGGGAAGACATGAACGGAATTCTGTGAAACATTACCAGCGAGGTCTAGGTGGGTTAGGTTAGGTTATATTGCGATATAGACGTATATAATGTCCCCACCGAGAAGTAGGGGCCGACCCGCCAGGAATGTTGGAAAATACTACATCCGCGATGTTATGTTCACTTAGGTTAGGATATATAACGTTATAGACGTATATAATGTCCTCACCGAGATGTACGGTCCGACACGACCGGGATTATGTAAAACATTACCAGCGAGGGTCTAGATGGGTTAGGTTAGGTTATATTACGATATAGACGTATATAATGTGCCCACCTAGAAGTAGGGGCCGACCCGCCAGGAATGTTGGAAAATACTACATCCGAGATGTTAGGTTCCCTCAGGTTAGGATATATAACGTTTTAGACGTATATAATGTCCGCACCGAGACGTACGGGCCGACACGACCGGGATTTTGTAAAACATTACCAGCGAGGGTCTAGATGGGTTAGGTTAGGTTATATTACGATATAGACGTATATAATGTGCCCACCGAGAAGTAGGGGCCGACCCGCCAGGAATGTTGGAAAATACTACATCCGAGATGTTAGGTTCCCTCAGGTTAGGATATATAACGTTATAGACGTATATAATGTCCGCACCGAGACGTACGGGCCGACACGACCGGGATTTTGTAAAACATTACGAGCGAGGGTCTGGATGGGTTAGGTTAGGTTATATGACGATATAGACGTATATAATGTGCCCACCGAGAAGTAGGGGCCCACCCGCCAGAAATGTTGGAAAATTCTACATCCGAGATGTTAAGTTGCCTTAGGTCAGGATATATAACGTTATAGACGTATATAATATCCGCACCGAGACGTACGGGACGACACGAACGGGATTCTGTAAAACATTCCCAGCTCGGGGCTAGATGTGTTACGTTAGGTTATATTACATTATAGACCTATATAATGATCCCACCGAGAATTGGCGCCGCCCCGCCAGGAATGTTGTGAAATACTACATCCGAGATATTAGGTTCCCTTAGGTTAGGATATATAAATTTATAGACGTATATAATGTCCGCACCGAGACGTACGGGAAGACATGAACGGGATTCTGTGAAACATTACCAGCGAGGGTCTAGGTGGGTTAGGTTAGGTTATATTACGATATAGACGTATATAATGTCCCCACCGAGAAGTATGGGCCGACCCGCCAGGAATATTGGAAAATACTACATCCGAGATGTTAGGTTCCCTTAGGTTAGGATATATAACGTTATAGACGTATATAATGTCCTCACCGAGATGTACGGGCCGACACGACCGGGATTTTGTAAAACATTACCAACGAGGGTCTAGACGGGTTAGGTTAGGTTATATTACGATATAGACGTATATAATGTGCCCACCGAGAAGTAGGGGCCGACCCGCCAGGAATGTTGGAAAATACTACATCCGAGATGTTAGGTTCTCTTAGGTTAGGGTATATAACGTTATAGACGTATATAATGTCCCCACCGAGAAGTACGGGCCGACACGACCGGGATTTTGTAAAACATTACCAGCGATGGTCTAGATGGGTTCGGTTAGGTTATATTACGATATAGACGTATGTAATGTGCCCACCGAGAAGTATGGGCCGACCCGCCAGGAATGTTGGAAAATACTACATCCGAGATGTTAGGTTCCCTTAGGTTAGGATATATAAATTTATAGACGTATATAATGTCCGAAACGAGACGTACGGGAAGACATGAATGGGATTCTGTGAAACATTACCAGCGAGGGTCTAGGTGGGTTAGGTTAGGTTATATTACGATATAGACGTATATAATCTGCCCACCGAGAAGTAGGGGCCGACCCGCCAGGAATGTTGGAAAATACTACATCCGAGATGTTAGGTTCCCTTAGGTTAGGATATATAACGTTATAGACGTATATACTGTCCTCACCGAGATGTACGGGCCGCCACAACCGGGATTTTGTAAAACATTCCCAGCTAGGGGCTAGATGTGTACGTTAGGTTATATTACGTTATAGACGTATATAATGATCCCACCTAGAATTAGGGGCCGACCCGCCAGGAATGTTGGAAAATACTACATCCGAGATGTTAGGTTCTCTTAGGTTAGGGTATATATCGTTATAGACGTATATAATGTCCCCACCGAGAAGTACGGGCCGACACGACCGGGATTTTGTATAACATTACCAGCGAGGGTCTAGATGGATTCGGTTAGGTTATTTTACGATATAGACGTATGTAATGTGCCCACCGAGAAGTATGGGCCGACCCGCCAGGAATGTTGGAAAATACTACATCCGAGATGTTAGGTTCCCTTAGGTTAGGATATATAACGTTATAGACTTATATAATGTCCTCACCGAGATGTACGGGCCGACACGACCGGGATTTTGTAAAACATTACCAACGAGGGTCTAGATGGGTTAGGTTAGGTTATATTACGATATAGACGTATATAATGTGCCCACCGAGAAGTAGGGGCCGACCCGCCAGGAATGTTGGAAAATACTACATCCGAGATGTTAGGTTCCCTTAGGTTAGGATATATAACGTTATAGACGTATATACTGTCCTCACCGAGATGTACGGGCCGCCACAACCGGGACTTTGTAAAACATTCCCAGCTAGGGGCTACATGTGTACGTTAGGTTATATTACGTTATAGACGTATATAATGATCCCACCTAGAATTAGGGGCCGACCCGCCAGGAATGTTGGAAAATACTACATCCGAGATGTTAGGTTCTCTTAGGTTAGGATATATAAATTTATAGACGTATATAATGTCCGCACAGAGACGTACGGGAAGACATGAACGGGATTCTGTGAAGCATTACCAGCGAGGGTCTAGGTGGGTTAGGTTAGGTTATATTACGTTATAGACGTATATAATGTTCGCACCGAGAAGTAGGGGCCGACCCGCCAGAAATGTTGGAAAATTCTACATCCGAGATGTTAAGTTGCCTTAGGTCAGGATATATAACGTTATAGACGTATATAATATCCGCACCGAGACGTACGGGACGACACGAACGGGATTCTGTAAAACATTCCCAGCTAGGGGCTAGATGTGTTACGTTAGGTTATATTACATTATAGACATATATAATGATCCCACCGAGAATTGGCGCCGACCCGCCAGGAATGTTGTGAAATACTACATCCGATATGTTAGGTTCCCTTAGGTTAGGATATATAAATTTATAGACGTATATAATGTCCGCACCGAGACGTACGGGATGACATGAACGGGATTCTGTGAAACATTACCAGCCAGGGTCTAGGTGGGTTAGGTTAGGTTATATTACGATATAGACGTATATAATGTCCCCACCGAGAAGTAGGGGCCGGCCCGCCAGGAATGTTGGAAAATACTACATCCGATATGTTAAGTTGCCTTAGGTCAGGATATATAACGTTATAGACGTATATAATATCCGCACCGAGACGTACGGGACGACACGAACGGGATTCTGTAAAACATTCCCAGCTAGGGGCTAGATGTGTTACGTTAGGTTATATTACATTATAGACATATATAATGATCCCACCGAGAATTGGCGCCGACCCGCCAGGAATGTTGTGAAATACTACATCGGGAGAGGTTAGGTTCCCTTAGGTTAGGATATATAAAATTATAGACGTATATAATGTCCGCACCGAGACGTACGGGAAGACATGAACGGAATTCTGTGAAACATTACCAGCGAGGTCTAGGTGGGTTAGGTTAGGTTATATTGCGATATAGACGTATATAATGTCCCCACCGAGAAGTAGGGGCCGACCCGCCAGGAATGTTGGAAAATACTACATCCGCGATGTTATGTTCACTTAGGTTAGGATATATAACGTTATAGACGTATATAATGTCCTCACCGAGATGTACGGTCCGACACGACCGGGATTATGTAAAACATTACCAGCGAGGGTCTAGATGGGTTAGGTTAGGTTATATTACGATATAGACGTATATAATGTGCCCACCTAGAAGTAGGGGCCGACCCGCCAGGAATGTTGGAAAATACTACATCCGAGATGTTAGGTTCCCTCAGGTTAGGATATATAACGTTTTAGACGTATATAATGTCCGCACCGAGACGTACGGGCCGACACGACCGGGATTTTGTAAAACATTACCAGCGAGGGTCTAGATGGGTTAGGTTAGGTTATATTACGATATAGACGTATATAATGTGCCCACCGAGAAGTAGGGGCCGACCCGCCAGGAATGTTGGAAAATACTACATCCGAGATGTTAGGTTCCCTCAGGTTAGGATATATAACGTTATAGACGTATATAATGTCCGCACCGAGACGTACGGGCCGACACGACCGGGATTTTGTAAAACATTACGAGCGAGGGTCTGGATGGGTTAGGTTAGGTTATATGACGATATAGACGTATATAATGTGCCCACCGAGAAGTAGGGGCCCACCCGCCAGAAATGTTGGAAAATTCTACATCCGAGATGTTAAGTTGCCTTAGGTCAGGATATATAACGTTATAGACGTATATAATATCCGCACCGAGACGTACGGGACGACACGAACGGGATTCTGTAAAACATTCCCAGCTCGGGGCTAGATGTGTTACGTTAGGTTATATTACATTATAGACCTATATAATGATCCCACCGAGAATTGGCGCCGCCCCGCCAGGAATGTTGTGAAATACTACATCCGAGATATTAGGTTCCCTTAGGTTAGGATATATAAATTTATAGACGTATATAATGTCCGCACCGAGACGTACGGGAAGACATGAACGGGATTCTGTGAAACATTACCAGCGAGGGTCTAGGTGGGTTAGGTTAGGTTATATTACGATATAGACGTATATAATGTCCCCACCGAGAAGTATGGGCCGACCCGCCAGGAATATTGGAAAATACTACATCCGAGATGTTAGGTTCCCTTAGGTTAGGATATATAACGTTATAGACGTATATAATGTCCTCACCGAGATGTACGGGCCGACACGACCGGGATTTTGTAAAACATTACCAACGAGGGTCTAGACGGGTTAGGTTAGGTTATATTACGATATAGACGTATATAATGTGCCCACCGAGAAGTAGGGGCCGACCCGCCAGGAATGTTGGAAAATACTACATCCGAGATGTTAGGTTCTCTTAGGTTAGGGTATATAACGTTATAGACGTATATAATGTCCCCACCGAGAAGTACGGGCCGACACGACCGGGATTTTGTAAAACATTACCAGCGATGGTCTAGATGGGTTCGGTTAGGTTATATTACGATATAGACGTATGTAATGTGCCCACCGAGAAGTATGGGCCGACCCGCCAGGAATGTTGGAAAATACTACATCCGAGATGTTAGGTTCCCTTAGGTTAGGATATATAAATTTATAGACGTATATAATGTCCGAAACGAGACGTACGGGAAGACATGAATGGGATTCTGTGAAACATTACCAGCGAGGGTCTAGGTGGGTTAGGTTAGGTTATATTACGATATAGACGTATATAATGTGCCCACCGAGAAGTAGGGGCCGACCCGCCAGGAATGTTGGAAAATACTACATCCGAGATGTTAGGTTCCCTTAGGTTAGGATATATAACGTTATAGACGTATATACTGTCCTCACCGAGATGTACGGGCCGCCACAACCGGGATTTTGTAAAACATTCCCAGCTAGGGGCTAGATGTGTACGTTAGGTTATATTACGTTATAGACGTATATAATGATCCCACCTAGAATTAGGGGCCGACCCGCCAGGAATGTTGGAAAATACTACATCCGAGATGTTAGGTTCTCTTAGGTTAGGGTATATATCGTTATAGACGTATATAATGTCCCCACCGAGAAGTACGGGCCGACACGACCGGGATTTTGTATAACATTACCAGCGAGGGTCTAGATGGATTCGGTTAGGTTATTTTACGATATAGACGTATGTAATGTGCCCACCGAGAAGTATGGGCCGACCCGCCAGGAATGTTGGAAAATACTACATCCGAGATGTTAGGTTCCCTTAGGTTAGGATATATAACGTTATAGACTTATATAATGTCCTCACCGAGATGTACGGGCCGACACGACCGGGATTTTGTAAAACATTACCAACGAGGGTCTAGATGGGTTAGGTTAGGTTATATTACGATATAGACGTATATAATGTGCCCACCGAGAAGTAGGGGCCGACCCGCCAGGAATGTTGGAAAATACTACATCCGAGATGTTAGGTTCCCTTAGGTTAGGATATATAACGTTATAGACGTATATACTGTCCTCACCGAGATGTACGGGCCGCCACAACCGGGACTTTGTAAAACATTCCCAGCTAGGGGCTACATGTGTACGTTAGGTTATATTACGTTATAGACGTATATAATGATCCCACCTAGAATTAGGGGCCGACCCGCCAGGAATGTTGGAAAATACTACATCCGAGATGTTAGGTTCTCTTAGGTTAGGATATATAAATTTATAGACGTATATAATGTCCGCACAGAGACGTACGGGAAGACATGAACGGGATTCTGTGAAGCATTACCAGCGAGGGTCTAGGTGGGTTAGGTTAGGTTATATTACGTTATAGACGTATATAATGTTCGCACCGAGAAGTAGGGGCCGACCCGCCAGAAATGTTGGAAAATTCTACATCCGAGATGTTAAGTTGCCTTAGGTCAGGATATATAACGTTATAGACGTATATAATATCCGCACCGAGACGTACGGGACGACACGAACGGGATTCTGTAAAACATTCCCAGCTAGGGGCTAGATGTGTTACGTTAGGTTATATTACATTATAGACATATATAATGATCCCACCGAGAATTGGCGCCGACCCGCCAGGAATGTTGTGAAATACTACATCGGGAGAGGTTAGGTTCCCTTAGGTTAGGATATATAAAATTATAGACGTATATAATGTCCGCACCGAGACGTACGGGAAGACGTGAACGGGATTCTGTGAAACATTACCAGCGAGGGTCTAGGTGGGTTAGGTTAGGTTATATTGCGATATAGACGTATATAATGTCCCCACCGAGAAGTAGGGGCCGACCCGCGAAGAATGTTGGAAAATACTACATCCGCGATGTTATGTTCACTTAGGTTAGGATATATAACGTTATAGACGTATATAATGTCCTCACCGAGATGTACGGTCCGACACGACCGGGATTATGTAAAACATTACCAGCGAGGGTCTAGATGGGTTAGGTTAGGTTATATTACGATATAGACGTATATAATGTGCCCACCTAGAAGTAGGGGCCGACCCGCCAAGAATGTTGGAAAATACTACATCCGAGATGTTAGGTTCCCTCAGGTTAGGATATATAACGTTTTAGACGTATATAATGTCCGCACCGAGACGTACGGGCCGACACGACCGGGATTTTGTAAAACATTACCAGCGAGGGTCTAGATGGGTTAGGTTAGGTTATATTACGATATAGACGTATATAATGTGCCCACCGAGAAGTAGGGGCCGACCCGCCAGGAATGTTGGAAAATACTACATCCGAGATGTTAAGTTGCCTTAGGTTAGGATATATAACGTTATAGACGTATATAATGTCCTCTCCGAGAGGTACGGGACGACACGACCGGCGATTCTGTAAAGCATTACAAGCGAGGTGCTAAATGGGTTAGGTTAGGTTAGATTACGTTATAGACGTATATGTGGTCCCCACGGAAAAGTACGGGCCGACACGACCGGGATTTTGTAAAACATTACCAGCGAGTGTCTAGATGGGTTAGGTTAGGTTATATTACGATATAGACGTATATAATGTGCCCACCTAGAAGTAGGGGCCGACCCGCCAGGAATGTTGGAAAATACTACATCCGAGATGTTAGGTTCCCTCAGGTTAGGATATATAACGTTATAGACGTATATGAGGTCCCCACGGAAAAGTACGGGCCGACACGACCGGGATTTTGTAAAACATTACCAGCGAGGGTCTAGATGGGTTAGGTTAGGTTATATTACGATATAGACGTATATAATGTGCCCACCTAGAAGTAGGGGCCGACCCGCCAGGAATGTTGGAAAATACTACATCCGAGATGTTAGGTTCCCTCAGGTTAGGATATATAACGTTATAGACGTATATAATGTCCGCACCGAGACGTACGGGCCGACACGACCGGGATTTTGTAAAACATTACCAGCGAGGGTCTGGATGGGTTAGGTTAGGTTATATGACGATATAGACGTATATAATGTGCCCACCGAGAAGTAGGGTCCCACCCGCCAGAAATGTTGGAAAATTCTACATCCGAGATGTTAAGTTGCCTTAGGTCAGGATATATAACGTTATAGACGTATATAATATCCGCACCGAGACGTACGGGACGACACGAACGGGATTCTGTAAAACATTCCCAGCTCGGGGCTAGATGTGTTACGTTAGGTTATATTACATTATAGACATATATAATGATCCCACCGAGAATTGGCGCCGCCCCGCCAGGAATGTTGTGAAATACTACATCCGAGATATTAGGTTCCCTTAGGTTAGGATATATAAATTTATAGACGTATATAATGTCCGCACCGAGACGTACGGGAAGACATGAACGGGATTCTGTGAAACATTACCAGCGAGGGTCTAGGTGGGTTAGGTTAGGTTATATTACGATATAGACGTATATAATGTCCCCACCGAGAAGTATGGGCCGACCCGCCAGGAATATTGGAAAATACTACATCCGAGATGTTAGGTTCCCTTAGGTTAGGATATATAACGTTATAGACGTATATAATGTCCTCACCGAGATGTACGGGCCGACACGACCGGGATTTTGTAAAACATTACCAACGAGGGTCTAGACGGGTTAGGTTAGGTTATATTACGATATAGACGTATATAATGTGCCCACCGAGAAGTAGGGGCCGACCCGCCAGGAATGTTGGAAAATACTACATCCGAGATGTTAGGTTCTCTTAGGTTAGGGTATATAACGTTATAGACGTATATAATGTCCGCACCGAGACGTACGGGCCGACACGACCGGGATTTTGTAAAACATTACCAGCGAGGGTCTGGATGGGTTAGGTTAGGTTATATGACGATATAGACGTATATAATGTGCCCACCGAGAAGTAGGGGCCCACCCGCCAGAAATGTTGGAAAATTCTACATCCGAGATGTTAAGTTGCCTTAGGTCAGGATATATAACGTTATAGACGTATATAATATCCGCACCGAGACGTACGGGACGACACGAACGGGATTTTGTAAAACATTACCAGCGAGTGTCTAGATGGGTTAGGTTAGGTTATATTACGATATAGACGTATATAATGTGCCCACCTAGAAGTAGGGGCCGACCCGCCAGGAATGTTGGAAAATACTACATCCGAGATGTTAGGTTCCCTCAGGTTAGGATATATAACGTTATAGACGTATATGAGGTCCCCACGGAAAAGTACGGGCCGACACGACCGGGATTTTGTAAAACATTACCAGCGAGGGTCTAGATGGGTTAGGTTAGGTTATATTACGATATAGACGTATATAATGTGCCCACCTAGAAGTAGGGGCCGACCCGCCAGGAATGTTGGAAAATACTACATCCGAGATGTTAGGTTCCCTCAGGTTAGGATATATAACGTTATAGACGTATATAATGTCCGCACCGAGACGTACGGGCCGACACGACCGGGATTTTGTAAAACATTACCAGCGAGGGTCTGGATGGGTTAGGTTAGGTTATATGACGATATAGACGTATATAATGTGCCCACCGAGAAGTAGGGGCCGACCCGCCAGGAATGTTGGAAAATACTACATCCGAGATGTTAGGTTCCCTTAGGTTAGGATATATAACGTTATAGACGTATATACTGTCCTCACCGAGATGTACGGGCCGCCACAACCGGGACTTTGTAAAACATTCCCAGCTAGGGGCTACATGTGTACGTTAGGTTATATTACGTTATAGACGTATATAATGATCCCACCTAGAATTAGGGGCCGACCCGCCAGGAATGTTGGAAAATACTACATCCGAGATGTTAGGTTCTCTTAGGTTAGGATATATAAATTTATAGACGTATATAATGTCCGCACAGAGACGTACGGGAAGACATGAACGGGATTCTGTGAAGCATTACCAGCGAGGGTCTAGGTGGGTTAGGTTAGGTTATATTACGTTATAGACGTATATAATGTTCGCACCGAGAAGTAGGGGCCGACCCGCCAGAAATGTTGGAAAATTCTACATCCGAGATGTTAAGTTGCCTTAGGTCAGGATATATAACGTTATAGACGTATATAATATCCGCACCGAGACGTACGGGACGACACGAACGGGATTCTGTAAAACATTCCCAGCTAGGGGCTAGATGTGTTACGTTAGGTTATATTACATTATAGACATATATAATGATCCCACCGAGAATTGGCGCCGACCCGCCAGGAATGTTGTGAAATACTACATCGGGAGAGGTTAGGTTCCCTTAGGTTAGGATATATAAAATTATAGACGTATATAATGTCCGCACCGAGACGTACGGGAAGACGTGAACGGGATTCTGTGAAACATTACCAGCGAGGGTCTAGGTGGGTTAGGTTAGGTTATATTGCGATATAGACGTATATAATGTCCCCACCGAGAAGTAGGGGCCGACCCGCGAAGAATGTTGGAAAATACTACATCCGCGATGTTATGTTCACTTAGGTTAGGATATATAACGTTATAGACGTATATAATGTCCTCACCGAGATGTACGGTCCGACACGACCGGGATTATGTAAAACATTACCAGCGAGGGTCTAGATGGGTTAGGTTAGGTTATATTACGATATAGACGTATATAATGTGCCCACCTAGAAGTAGGGGCCGACCCGCCAAGAATGTTGGAAAATACTACATCCGAGATGTTAGGTTCCCTCAGGTTAGGATATATAACGTTTTAGACGTATATAATGTCCGCACCGAGACGTACGGGCCGACACGACCGGGATTTTGTAAAACATTACCAGCGAGGGTCTAGATGGGTTAGGTTAGGTTATATTACGATATAGACGTATATAATGTGCCCACCGAGAAGTAGGGGCCGACCCGCCAGGAATGTTGGAAAATACTACATCCGAGATGTTAAGTTGCCTTAGGTTAGGATATATAACGTTATAGACGTATATAATGTCCTCTCCGAGAGGTACGGGACGACACGACCGGCGATTCTGTAAAGCATTACAAGCGAGGTGCTAAATGGGTTAGGTTAGGTTAGATTACGTTATAGACGTATATGTGGTCCCCACGGAAAAGTACGGGCCGACACGACCGGGATTTTGTAAAACATTACCAGCGAGTGTCTAGATGGGTTAGGTTAGGTTATATTACGATATAGACGTATATAATGTGCCCACCTAGAAGTAGGGGCCGACCCGCCAGGAATGTTGGAAAATACTACATCCGAGATGTTAGGTTCCCTCAGGTTAGGATATATAACGTTATAGACGTATATGAGGTCCCCACGGAAAAGTACGGGCCGAC
Organism: Xylocopa violacea; assembly: GCA_963969225.1. NCBI lineage: Eukaryota > Metazoa > Arthropoda > Insecta > Hymenoptera > Apidae > Xylocopa > Xylocopa violacea. The sequence goes on along the minus strand of CAXAJV010000738.1, from coordinate 269,796 downwards.
ACGACCGGGATTTTGTAAAACATTACCAGCGAGGGTCTAGATGGGTTAGGTTAGGTTATATTACGATATAGACGTATATAATGTGCCCACCTAGAAGTAGGGGCCGACCCGCCAGGAATGTTGGAAAATACTACATCCGAGATGTTAGGTTCCCTCAGGTTAGGATATATAACGTTATAGACGTATATAATGTCCGCACCGAGACGTACGGGCCGACACGACCGGGATTTTGTAAAACATTACCAGCGAGGGTCTGGATGGGTTAGGTTAGGTTATATGACGATATAGACGTATATAATGTGCCCACCGAGAAGTAGGGTCCCACCCGCCAGAAATGTTGGAAAATTCTACATCCGAGATGTTAAGTTGCCTTAGGTCAGGATATATAACGTTATAGACGTATATAATATCCGCACCGAGACGTACGGGACGACACGAACGGGATTCTGTAAAACATTCCCAGCTCGGGGCTAGATGTGTTACGTTAGGTTATATTACATTATAGACATATATAATGATCCCACCGAGAATTGGCGCCGCCCCGCCAGGAATGTTGTGAAATACTACATCCGAGATATTAGGTTCCCTCAGGTTAGGATATATAAATTTATAGACGTATATAATGTCCGCACCGAGACGTACGGGAAGACATGAACGGGATTCTGTGAAACATTACCAGCGAGGGTCTAGGTGGGTTAGGTTAGGTTATATTACGATATAGACGTATATAATGTCCCCACCGAGAAGTATGGGCCGACCCGCCAGGAATATTGGAAAATACTACATCCGAGATGTTAGGTTCCCTTAGGTTAGGATATATAACGTTATAGACGTATATAATGTCCTCACCGAGATGTACGGGCCGACACGACCGGGATTTTGTAAAACATTACCAACGAGGGTCTAGACGGGTTAGGTTAGGTTATATTACGATATAGACGTATATAATGTGCCCACCGAGAAGTAGGGGCCGACCCGCCAGGAATGTTGGAAAATACTACATCCGAGATGTTAGGTTCTCTTAGGTTAGGGTATATAACGTTATAGACGTATATAATGTCCGCACCGAGACGTACGGGCCGACACGACCGGGATTTTGTAAAACATTACCAGCGAGGGTCTGGATGGGTTAGGTTAGGTTATATGACGATATAGACGTATATAATGTGCCCACCGAGAAGTAGGGGCCCACCCGCCAGAAATGTTGGAAAATTCTACATCCGAGATGTTAAGTTGCCTTAGGTCAGGATATATAACGTTATAGACGTATATAATATCCGCACCGAGACGTACGGGACGACACGAACGGGATTCTGTAAAACATTACCAGCCAGGGTCTAGGTGGGTTAGGTTAGGTTATATTACGATATAGACGTATATAATGTCCCCACCGAGAAGTAGGGGCCGACCCGCCAGGAATGTTGGAAAATACTACATCCGAGATGTTAGGTTCCCTCAGGTTAGGATATATAAAGTTATAGACGTATATGTGGTCCCCACGGAAAAGTACGGGCCGACACGACCGGGATTTTGTAAAACATTACCAGCGAGTGTCTAGATGGGTTAGGTTAGGTTATATTACGATATAGACGTATATAATGTGCCCACCTAGAAGTAGGGGCCGACCCGCCAGGAATGTTGGAAAATACTACATCCGAGATGTTAGGTTCCCTCAGGTTAGGATATATAACGTTATAGACGTATATGAGGTCCCCACGGAAAAGTACGGGCCGACACGACCGGGATTTTGTAAAACATTACCAGCGAGGGTCTAGATGGGTTAGGTTAGGTTATATTACGATATAGACGTATATAATGTGCCCACCTAGAAGTAGGGGCCGACCCGCCAGGAATGTTGGAAAATACTACATCCGAGATGTTAGGTTCCCTCAGGTTAGGATATATAACGTTATAGACGTATATAATGTCCGCACCGAGACGTACGGGCCGACACGACCGGGATTTTGTAAAACATTACCAGCGAGGGTCTGGATGGGTTAGGTTAGGTTATATGACGATATAGACGTATATAATGTGCCCACCGAGAAGTAGGGGCCGACCCGCCAGGAATGTTGGAAAATACTACATCCGAGATGTTAGGTTCCCTTAGGTTAGGATATATAACGTTATAGACGTATATACTGTCCTCACCGAGATGTACGGGCCGCCACAACCGGGATTTTGTAAAACATTCCCAGCTAGGGGCTAGATATGTACGTTAGGTTATATTACGTTATAGACGTATATAATGATCCCACCTAGAATTAGGGGCCGACCCGCCAGGAATGTTGGAAAATACTACATCCGAGATGTTAGGTTCTCTTAGGTTAGGGTATATATCGTTATAGACGTATATAATGTCCCCACCGAGAAGTACGGGCCGACACGACCGGGATTTTGTATAACATTACCAGCGAGGGTCTAGATGGATTCGGTTAGGTTATTTTACGATATAGACGTATGTAATGTGCCCACCGAGAAGTATGGGCCGACCCGCCAGGAATGTTGGAAAATACTACATCCGAGATGTTAGGTTCCCTTAGGTTAGGATATATAACGTTATAGACTTATATAATGTCCTCACCGAGATGTACGGGCCGACACGACCGGGATTTTGTAAAACATTACCAACGAGGGTCTAGATGGGTTAGGTTAGGTTATATTACGATATAGACGTATATAATGTGCCCACCGAGAAGTAGGGGCCGACCCGCCAGGAATGTTGGAAAATACTACATCCGAGATGTTAGGTTCCCTTAGGTTAGGATATATAACGTTATAGACGTATATAATATCCGCACCGAGACGTACGGGACGACACGAACGGGATTCTGTAAAACATTACCAGCCAGGGTCTAGGTGGGTTAGGTTAGGTTATATTACGATATAGACGTATATAATGTCCCCACCGAGAAGTAGGGGCCGACCCGCCAGGAATGTTGGAAAATACTACATCCGAGATGTTAGGTTCCCTCAGGTTAGGATATATAAAGTTATAGACGTATATGAGGTCCCCACGGAAAAGTACGGGCCGACACGACCGGGATTTTGTAAAACATTACCAGCGAGGGTCTAGATGGGTTAGGTTAGGTTATATTACGTTATAGACGTATATAATGTGCCCACCGAGAAGTATGGGCCGACCCGCCAGGAATGTTGGAAAATACTACATCCGAGATGTTAGGTTCCCTTAGGTTAGGATATATAAATTTATAGACGTATATAATGTGCGAACCGAGACGTACGGGAAGACATGAATGGGATTCTGTGAAACATTACCAGCGAGGGTCTAGGTGGGTTAGGTTAGGTTATATTACGATATAGACGTATATAATGTGCCCACCGAGAAGTAGGGGCCGACCCGCCGGGAATGTTGGAAAATACTACATCCGAGATGTTAGGTTCCCTTAGGTTAGGATATATAACGTTATAGACGTATATACTGTCCTCACCGAGATGTACGGGCCGCCACAACCGGGATTTTGTAAAACATTCCCAGCTAGGGGCTAGATGTGTACGTTAGGTTATATTACGTTATAGACGTATATAATGATCCCACCTAGAATTAGGGGCCGACCCGCCAGGAATGTTGGAAATACTACATCCGAGATGTTAGGTTCTCTTAAGTTAGGGTATATATCGTTATAGACGTATATAATGTCCCCACCGAGAAGTACGGGCCGACACGACCGGGATTTTGTATAACATTACCAGCGAGGGTCTAGATGGATTCGGTTAGGTTATTTTACGATATAGACGTATGTAATGTGCCCACCGAGAAGTAGGGGCCGACCCGCCAGGAATGTTGGAAAATACTACATCCGAGATGTTAGGTTCCCTTAGGTTAGGATATATAAATTTATAGACGTATATAATGTCCGCACAGAGACGTACGGGAAGACATGAACGGGTTTCTGTGAAGCATTACCAGCGAGGGTCTAGGTGGGTTAGGTTAGGTTATATTACGTTATAGACGTATATAATGTTCCCACCGAGAAGTAGGGGCCGACCCGCCAGAAATGTTGGAAAATTCTACATCCGAGATGTTAAGTTGCCTTAGGTTAGGATATATAAAGTTATAGACGTATATAATGTCCGCACCGAGACGTACGGGACGACACGAACGGGATTCTGTAAAACATTCCCAGCTAGGGGCTAGATGTGTTACGTTAGGTTATATTACGTTATAGACGTATATAATGATCCCACCGAGAAGTGGCGCCGACCCGCCAGGAATGTTGTGAAATACTGCATCCGAGATGTTAGGTTCCCTTAGGTTAGGATATATAACGTTATAGACGTATATAATATCCGCACCGAGACGTACGGGACGACACGAACGGGATTCTGGAAAACATTCCCAGCTAGGGGCTAGATGTGTTACGTTAGGTTATATTACATTATAGACATATATAATGATCCCACCGAGAATTGGCGCCGACCCGCCAGGAATGTTGTGAAATACTACATCCGATATGTTAGGTTCCCTTAGGTTAGGATATATAAATTTATAGACGTATATAATGTCCGCACCGAGACGTACGGGAAGACATGAACGGGATTCTGTGAAACATTACCAGCCAGGGTCTAGGTGGGTTAGGTTAGGTTATATTACGATATAGACGTATATAATGTCCCCACCGAGAAGTAGGGGCCGGCCCGCCAGGAATGTTGGAAAATACTACATCCGATATGTTAAGTTGCCTTAGGTCAGAATATATAACGTTATAGACGTATATAATGTCCGCACCGAGACGTACGGGCCGACACGACCGGGATTTTGTAAAACATTACCAGCGAGGGTCTAGATGGGTTAGGTTAGGTTATATTACGATATAGATGTATATAATGTGCCCACCGAGAAGTAGGGGCCCACCCGCCAGAAATGTTGGAAAATTCTACATCCGAGATGTTAAGTTGCCTTAGGTCAGGATATATAACGTTATAGACGTATATAATATCCGCACCGAGACGTACGGGACGACACGAACGGGATTCTGTAAAACATTCCCAGCTAGGGGCTAGATGTTTTACGTTAGGTTATATTACATTATAGACATATATAATGATCCCACCGAGAATTGGCGCCGACCCGCCAGGAATGTTGTGAAATACTACATCCGAGATGTTAGGTTCCCTTAGGTTAGGATATATAACGTTATAGACGTATATAATGTCCTCACCGAGATGTACGGTCCGACACGACCGGGATTTTGTAAAACATTACCAGCGAGGGTCTAGATGGGTTAGGTCAGGTTATATTACGATATAGACGTATATAATGTGCCCACCGAGAAGTAGGGGCCGACCCGCCAGGAATGTTGGAAAATACTACATCCGAGATGTTAGGTTCCCTCAGGTTAGGATATATAAAGTTATAGACGTATATGAGGTCCCCACGGAAAAGTACGGGCCGACACGACCGGGATTTTGTAAAACATTACCAGCGAGGGTCTAGATGGGTTAGGTTAGGTTATATTACGATATAGACGTATATAATGTGCCCACCTGGAAGTAGGGGCCGACCCGCCAGGAATGTTGGAAAATACTACATCCGAGATGTTAGGTTCCCTCAGGTTAGGATATATAACGTTATAGACGTATATGAGGTCCCCACGGAAAAGTACGGGCCGACACGACCGGGATTTTGTAAAACATTACCAGCGAGGGTCTAGATGGGTTAGGTTAGGTTATATTACGATATAGACGTATATAATGTGCCCACCTAGAAGTAGGGGCTGACCCGCCAGGAATGTTGGAAAATACTACATCCGAGATATTAGGTTCCCTTAGGTTAGGATATATAAATTTATAGACGTATATAATGTCCGCACCGAGACGTACGGGAAGACATGAACGGGATTCTGTGAAACATTACCAGCGAGGGTCTAGGTGGGTTAGGTTAGGTTATATTACGATATAGACGTATATAATGTCCCCACCGAGAAGTAGGGGCCGACCCGCCAGGAATATTGGAAAATACTACATCCGAGATGTTAGGTTCCCTTAGGTTAGGATATATAACGTTATAGACGTATATAATGTCCTCACCGAGATGTACGGGCCGACACGAACGGGATTCTGTAAAACATTCCCAGCTAGGGGCTAGATGTGTTACGTTAGGTTATATTACATTATAGACATATATAATGATCCCACCGAGAATTGGCGCCGACCCGCCAGGAATGTTGTGAAATACTACATCCGAGATGTTAGGTTCCCTTAGGTTAGGATATATAAATTTATAGACGTATATAATGTCCGCACCGAGACGTACGGGAAGACATGAACGGGATTCTGTGAAACATTACCAGCGAGGGTCTAGGTGGGTTAGGTTAGGTTATATTACGATATAGACGTATATAATGTCCCCACCGAGAAGTAGGGGCCGACCCGCCAGGAATGTTGGAAAATACTACATCCGAGATGTTAGGTTCCCTCAGGTTAGGATATATAAAGTTATAGACGTATATGAGGTCCCCACGGAAAAGTACGGGCCGACACGACCGGGATTTTGTAAAACATTACCAGCGAGGGTCTAGATGGGTTAGGTTAGGTTATATTACGATATAGACGTATATAATGTGCCCACCTAGAAGTAGGGGCCGACCCGCCAGGAATGTTGGAAAATACTACATCCGAGATGTTAGGTTCCCTCAGGTTAGGATATATAACATTATAGACGTATATGAGGTCCCCACGGAAAAGTACGGGCCGACACGACCGGGATTTTGTAAAACATTACCAGCGAGGGTCTAGATGGGTTAGGTTAGTTTATATTACGATATAGACGTATATAATGTGCCCACCTAGAAGTAGGGGCCGACCCGCCAGGAATGTTGGAAAATACTACATCCGAGATGTTTGGTTCCCTCAGGTTAGGATATATAACGTTATAGACGTATATAATGTCCGCACCGAGACGTACGGGACGACACGACCGGGATTTTGTAAAACATTACCAGCGAGGGTCTAGATGGGTTAGGTTAGGTTATATTACGTTATAGACGTATATAATGTTCCCACCGAGGAGTGGCGCCGACCCGCCAGGAATGTTGTGAAATACTACATCCGAGATGTTAGGTTCCCTTAGGTTAGGATATATAACGTTATAGACGTATATAATGTCCTCACCGAGATGTACGGGCCGACACGACCGGGATTTTGTAAAACATTACCAGCGAGGGTCTAAATGGGTTAGGTTAGGTTATATTACGATATAGACGTATATAATGTGCCCACCGAGAAGTAGGGGCCGACCCGCCAGGAATGTTGGAAAATACTACATCCGAGATGTTAGGTTCCCTTAGGTTAGGATATATAACGTTATAGACGTATATAATGTCCTCACAGAGATGTACGGGCCGACACGACCGGGATCTTGTAAAACATTACCAGCGAGGGTCTAGATGGGTTAGGTTAGGTTATATTACGATATAGACGTATATAATGTGCCCACCGAGAAGTAGGGGCCGACCCGCCAGGAATGTTGGAAAATACTACATCCGAGATGTTAGGTTCCCTCAGGTTAGGATATATAAAGTTATAGACGTATATGAGGTCCCCACGGAAAAGTACGGGCCGACACGACCGGGATTTTGTAAAACATTACCAGCGAGGGTCTAGATGGGTTAGGTTAGGTTATATTACGATATAGACGTATATAATGTGCCCACCTAGAAGTAGGGGCCGACCCGCCAGGAATGTTGGAAAATACTACATCCGAGATGTTAGGTTCCCTCAGGTTAGGATATATAACGTTATAGACGTATATGAGGTCCCCACGGAAAAGTACGGGCCGACACGACCGGGATTTTGTAAAACATTACCAGCGAGGGTCTAGATGGGTTAGGTTAGGTTATATTACGTTATAGACGTATATAATGTTCCCACCGAGGAGTGGCGCCGACCCGCCAGGAATGTTGTGAAATACTACATCCGAGATGTTAGGTTCCCTTAGGTTAGGATATATAACGTTATAGACGTATATAATGTCCTCACCGAGATGTACGGGCCGACACGACCGGGATTTTGTAAAACATTACCAGCGAGGGTCTAAATGGGTTAGGTTAGGTTATATTACGATATAGACGTATATAATGTGCCCACCGAGAAGTAGGGGCCGACCCGCCAGGAATGTTGGAAAATACTACATCCGAGATGTTAGGTTCCCTTAGGTTAGGATATATAACGTTATAGACGTATATAATGTCCTCACAGAGATGTACGGGCCGACACGACCGGGATCTTGTAAAACATTACCAGCGAGGGTCTAGATGGGTTAGGTTAGGTTATATTACGATATAGACGTATATAATGTGCCCACCGAGAAGTAGGGGCCGACCCGCCAGGAATGTTGGAAAATACTACATCCGAGATGTTAGGTTCCCTCAGGTTAGGATATATAAAGTTATAGACGTATATGAGGTCCCCACGGAAAAGTACGGGCCGACACGACCGGGATTTTGTAAAACATTACCAGCGAGGGTCTAGATGGGTTAGGTTAGGTTATATTACGATATAGACGTATATAATGTGCCCACCTAGAAGTAGGGGCCGACCCGCCAGGAATGTTGGAAAATACTACATCCGCGATGTTAGGTTCCCTCAGGTTAGGATATATAACGTTATAGACGTATATGAGGTCCCCACGGAAAAGTACGGGCCGACACGACCGGGATTTTGTAAAACATTACCAGCGAGGGTCTAGGTGGGTTAGGTTAGGTTATATTACGATATAGACGTATATAATGTCCCCACCGAGAAGTAGGGGCCGACCCGCCAGGAATGTTGGAAAATACTACATCCGAGATGTTAGGTTCCCTCAGGTTAGGATATATAACGTTATAGACGTATATAATGTCCGCACCGAGACGTACGGGCCGACACGACCGGGATTTTGTAAAACATTACCAGCGAGGGTCTAGATGGGTTAGGTTAGGTTATATTACGATATAGACGTATATAATGTGCCCACCGAGAAGTAGGGGCTCACCCGCCAGAAATGTTGGAAAATTCTACATCCGAGATGTTAAGTTGCCTTAGGTCAGGATATATAACGTTATAGACGTATATAATATCCGCACCGAGACGTACGGGACGACACGAACGGGATTCTGTAAAACATTCCCAGCTAGGGGCTAGATGTGTTACGTTAGGTTATATTACCTTATAGACATATATAATGATCCCACCGAGAATTGGCGCCGACCCGCCAGGAATGTTGTGAAATACTACATCCGAGATGTTAGGTTCCCATAGGTTAGGATATATAAATTTATAGACGTATATAATGTCCGCACCGAGACGTACGGGAAGACATGAACGGGATTCTGTGAAACATTACCAACGAGGGTCTAGGTGGGTTAGGTTGGGTTATATTACGATATAGACGTATATAATGTGCCCACCGAGAAGTAGGGTCCGACCCGCCAGGAATGTTGGAAAATACTACATCCGAGATGTTAGGTTCACTGAGGTTAGGATATATAACGTAATAGACGTATATAATGTCCGCACCGAGACGTACGGGCCGACACGATCGGGATTTTGTAAAACATTACCAGCGAGGGTCTAGATGGGTTAGGTTAGGTTATATTACGATATAGACGTATATAATTGTGCCCAGCGAGAAGTAGGGGCCGACCCGCCAGAAATGTTGGAAAATTCTACATCCGAGATGTTAAGTTGCCTTAGGTTAGGATATATAAAGTTATAGACGTATATAATGTCCGCACCGAGACGTACGGGACGACACGAACGGGATTCTGTAAAACATTCCCAGCTAGGGGCTAGATGTGTTACGTTAGGTTATATTACGTTATAGACGTATATAATGATCCCACCGAGAAGTGGCGCCGACCTGCCAGGAATGTTGTGAAATACTACATCCGAGATGTTAGGTTCCCTTAGGTTAGGATATATAACGTTATAGACGTATATAATGTCCTCACCGAGATGTACGGGCCGACACGACCGGGATTTTGTAAAACATTACCAGCGAGGGTCTAGATGGGTTAGGTTAGGTTATATAACGATATAGACGTATATAATGTGCCCACCGAGAAGTAGGGGCCCACCCGCCAGAAATGTTGGAAAATTCTACATCCGAGATGTTAAGTTGCATTAGGTCAGGATATATAACGTTATAGACGTATATAATATCCGCACCGAGACGTACGGGACGACACGAACGGGATTCTGTAAAACATTCCCAGCTAGGGGCTAGATGTGTTACGTTAGGTTATATTACATTATAGACATATATAATGATCCCACCGAGAATTGGCGCCGACCCGCCAGGAATGTTGTGAAATACTACATCGGGAGAGGTTAGGTTCCCTTAGGTTAGGATATATAAAATTATAGACGTATATAATGTCCGCACCGAGACGTCCGGGAAGACATGAACGGGATTCTGTGAAACATTACCAGCGAGGGTCTAGGTGGGTTAGGTTAGGTTATATTACGATATAGACGTATATAATGTCCCCACCGAGAAGTAGGGGCCGACCCGCCAGGAATGTTGGAAAATACTACATCCGAGATGTTAGGTTCCCTCAGGTTAGGATATATAACGTTATAGACGTATATGAGGTCCCCACGGAAAAGTACGGGCCGACACGACCGGGATTTTGTAAAACATTACCAGCGAGGGTCTAGATGGGTTAGGTTAGGTTATATTACGATATAGACGTATATAATGTGCCCACCTAGAAGTAGGGGCCGACCCGCCAGGAATGTTGGAAAATACTACATCCGAGATGTTAGGTTCCCTCAGGTTAGGATATATAACGTTATAGACGTATATAATGTCCGCACCGAGACGTACGGGCCGACACGACCGGGATTTTGTAAAACATTACCAGCGAGGGTCTAGATGGGTTAGGTTAGGTTATATTACGATATAGACGTATATAATGTGCCCACCGAGAAGTAGGGGCTCACCCGCCAGAAATGTTGGAAAATTCTACATCCGAGATGTTAAGTTGCCTTAGGTCAGGATATATAACGTTATAGACGTATATAATATCCGCACCGAGACGTACGGGACGACACGAACGGGATTCTGTAAAACATTCCCAGCTCGGGGCTAGATGTGTTACGTTAGGTTATATTACGTTATAGACATATATAATGATCCCACCGAGAATTGGCGCCGACCCGCCAGGAATGTTGTGAAATACTACATCCGAGATATTAGGTTCCCTTAGGTTAGGATATATAAATTTATAGACGTATATAATGTCCGCACCGAGACGTACGGGAAGACATGAACGGGATTCTGTGAAACATTACCAGCGAGGGTATAGGTGGGTTAGGTTAGGTTATATTACGATATAGACGTATATAATGTCCCCACCGAGAAGTAGGGGCCGACCCGCCAGGAATATTGGAAAATACTACATCCGAGATGTTAGGTTCCCTTAGGTTAGGATATATAACGTTATAGACGTATATAATGTCCTCACCGAGATGTACGGGCCGACATGACCGGGATTTTGTAAAACATTACCAACGAGGGTCTAGATGGGTTAGGTTAGGTTATATTACGATATAGACGTATATAATGTGCCCACCGAGAAGTAGGGGCCAACCCGCCAGGTATGTTGAAAAATACTACATCCGAGATGTTAGGTTCTCTTAGGTTAGGGTATATAACGTTATAGACGTATATAATGTCCCCAACGAGAAGTACGGGCCGACACGACCGGGATTTTGTAAAACATTACCAGCGAGGGTCTAGATGGGTTAGGTTAGCTTATATTACGATATAGACGTATATAATGTGCCCACCGAGAAGTAGGGGCCGACCCGCCAGGTATGTTGAAAAATACTACATCCGAGATGTTAGGTTCCCTTAGGTTAGGATATATAAATTTATAGACGTATATAATGTCCGCACCGAGACGTACGGGAAGACATGAACGGGATTCTGTGAAACATTACCAGCGAGGGTCTAGGTGGGTTAGGTTAGGTTATATTACGATATAGACGTATATAATGTGCCCACCGAGAAGTAGGGTCCGACCCGCCAGGAATGTTGGAAAATACTACATCCGAGATGTTAGGTTCACTTAGGTTAGGATATATAACGTAATAGACGTATATAATGTCCGCACCGAGACGTACGGGCCGACACGATCGGGATTTTGTAAAACATTACCAGCGAGGGTCTAGATGGGTTAGGTTAGGTTATATTACGATATAGACGTATATAATTGTGCCCAGCGAGAAGTAGGGGCCGACCCGCCAGAAATGTTGGAAAATTCTACATCCGAGATGTTAAGTTGCCTTAGGTTAGGATATATAAAGTTATAGACGTATATAATGTCCGCACCGAGACGTACGGGACGACACGAACGGGATTCTGTAAAACATTCCCAGCTAGGGGCTAGATGTGTTACGTTAGGTTATATTACGTTATAGACGTATATAATGATCCCACCGAGAAGTGGCGCCGACCTGCCAGGAATGTTGTGAAATACTACATCCAAGATGTTAGGTTCCCTTAGGTTAGGATATATAACGTTATAGACGTATATAATGTCCTCACCGAGATGTACGGGCCGACACGACCGGGATTTTGTAAAACATTACCAGCGAGGGACTAGATGGGTTAGGTTAGGTTATATAACGATATAGACGTATATAATGTGCCCACCGAGAAGTAGGGGCCCACCCGCCAGAAATGTTGGAAAATTCTACATCCGAGATGTTAAGTTGCCTTAGGTCAGGATATATAACGTTATAGACGTATATAATATCCGCACCGAGACGTACGGGACGACACGAACGGGATTCTGTAAAACATTCCCAGCTAGGGGCTAGATGTGTTACGTTAGGTTATATTACATTATAGACATATATAATGATCCCACCGAGAATTGGCGCCGACCCGCCAGGAATGTTGTGAAATACTACATCGGGAGAGGTTAGGTTCCCTTAGGTTAGGATATATAAAATTATAGACGTATATGATGTCCGCACCGAGACGTCCGGGAAGACATGAACGGGATTCTGTGAAACATTACCAGCGAGGGTCTAGGTGGGTTAGGTTAGGTTATATTACGATATAGACGTATATAATGTCCCCACCGAGAAGTAGGGGCCGACCCGCCAGGAATGTTGGAAAATACTACATCCGAGATGTTAGGTTCCCTCAGGTTAGGATATATAACGTTATAGACGTATATGAGGTCCCCACGGAAAAGTACGGGCCGACACGAACGGGATTTTGTAAAACATTACCAGCGAGGGTCTAGATGGGTTAGGTTAGGTTATATTACGATATAGACGTATATAATGTGCCCACCTAGAAGTAGGGGCCGACCCGCCAGGAATGTTGGAAAATACTACATCCGAGATGTTAGGTTCCCTCAGGTTAGGATATATAACGTTATAGACGTATATAATGTCCGCACCGAGACGTACGGGCCGACACGACCGGGATTTTGTAAAACATTACCAGCGAGGGTCTAGATGGGTTAGGTTAGGTTATATTACGATATAGACGTATATAATGTGCCCACCGAGAAGTAGGGGCTCACCCGCCAGAAATGTTGGAAAATTCTACATCCGAGATGTTAAGTTGTCTTAGGTCAGGATATATAACGTTATAGACGTATATAATATCCGCACCGAGACGTACGGGACGACACGAACGGGATTCTGTAAAACATTCCCAGCTCGGGGCTAGATGTGTTACGTTAGGTTATATTACATTATAGACATATATAATGATCCCACCGAGAATTGGCGCCGACCCGCCAGGAATGTTGTGAAATACTACATCCGAGATATTAGGTTCCCTTAGGTTAGGATATATAAATTTATAGACGTATATAATGTCCGCACCGAGACGTACGGGAAGACATGAACGGGATTCTGTGAAACATTACCAGCGAGGGTCTAGGTGGGTTAGGTTAGGTTATATTACGATATAGACGTATATAATGTCCCCACCGAGAAGTAGGGGCCGACCCGCCAGGAATATTGGAAAATACTACATCCGAGATGTTAGGTTCCCTTAGGTTAGGATATATAACGTTATAGACGTATATAATGTCCTCACCGAGATGTACGGGCCGACACGACCGGGATTTTGTAAAACATTACCAACGAGGGTCTAGATGGGTTAGGTTAGGTTATATTACGATATAGACGTATATAATGTGCCCACCGAGAAGTAGGGGCCGACCCGCCAGGTATGTTGAAAAATACTACATCCGAGATGTTAGGTTCCCTTAGGTTAGGATATATAAATTTATAGACGTATATAATGTCCGCACCGAGACGTCCGGGAAGACATGAACGGGATTCTGTGAAACATTACCAGCGAGGGTCTAGGTGGGTTAGGTTAGGTTATATTACGTTATAGACGTATATAATGTTCCCACCGAGAATTAGGGGCCGACCCGCCAGAAATGTTGGAAAATACTACATCCGAGATATTAGGTTCTCTTAGGTTAGGGTATATAACGTTATAGACGTATATAATGTCCCCACCGAGAAGTACGGGCCGACACGACCGGGATTTTGTAAAACATTCCCAACTAGGGGCTAGATGTGTTACGTTAGGTTATATTACATTATAGACGTATATAATGATCCCACCGAGAATTGGCGCCGACCCGCCAGGAATGTTGTGAAATACTACATCCGAGATGTTAGGTTCACTTAGGTTAGGATATATAACGTAATAGACGTATATAATGTCCGCACCGAGACGTACGGGCCGACACGATCGGGATTTTGTAAAACATTACCAGCGAGGGTCTAGATGGGTTAGGTTAGGTTATATTACGATATAGACGTATATAATTGTGCCCAGCGAGAAGTAGGGGCCGACCCGCCAGAAATGTTGGAAAATTCTACATCCGAGATGTTAAGTTGCCTTAGGTTAGGATATATAAAGTTATAGACGTATATAATGTCCGCACCGAGACGTACGGGACGACACGAACGGGATTCTGTAAAACATTCCCAGCTAGGGGCTAGATGTGTTACGTTAGGTTATATTACGTTATAGACGTATATAATGATCCCACCGAGAAGTGGCGCCGACCTGCCAGGAATGTTGTGAAATACTACATCCAAGATGTTAGGTTCCCTTAGGTTAGGATATATAACGTTATAGACGTATATAATGTCCTCACCGAGATGTACGGGCCGACACGACCGGGATTTTGTAAAACATTACCAGCGAGGGACTAGATGGGTTAGGTTAGGTTATATAACGATATAGACGTATATAATGTGCCCACCGAGAAGTAGGGGCCCACCCGCCAGAAATGTTGGAAAATTCTACATCCGAGATGTTAAGTTGCCTTAGGTCAGGATATATAACGTTATAGACGTATATAATATCCGCACCGAGACGTACGGGACGACACGAACGGGATTCTGTAAAACATTCCCAGCTAGGGGCTAGATGTGTTACGTTAGGTTATATTACATTATAGACATATATAATGATCCCACCGAGAATTGGCGCCGACCCGCCAGGAATGTTGTGAAATACTACATCGGGAGAGGTTAGGTTCCCTTAGGTTAGGATATATAAAATTATAGACGTATATGATGTCCGCACCGAGACGTCCGGGAAGACATGAACGGGATTCTGTGAAACATTACCAGCGAGGGTCTAGGTGGGTTAGGTTAGGTTATATTACGATATAGACGTATATAATGTCCCCACCGAGAAGTAGGGGCCGACCCGCCAGGAATGTTGGAAAATACTACATCCGAGATGTTAGGTTCCCTCAGGTTAGGATATATAACGTTATAGACGTATATGAGGTCCCCACGGAAAAGTACGGGCCGACACGACCGGGATTTTGTAAAACATTACCAGCGAGGGTCTAGATGGGTTAGGTTAGGTTATATTACGATATAGACGTATATAATGTGCCCACCTAGAAGTAGGGGCCGACCCGCCAGGAATGTTGGAAAATACTACATCCGAGATGTTAGGTTCCCTCAGGTTAGGATATATAACGTTATAGACGTATATAATGTCCGCACCGAGACGTACGGGCCGACACGACCGGGATTTTGTAAAACATTACCAGCGAGGGTCTAGATGGGTTAGGTTAGGTTATATTACGATATAGACGTATATAATGTGCCCACCGAGAAGTAGGGGCTCACCCGCCAGAAATGTTGGAAAATTCTACATCCGAGATGTTAAGTTGCCTTAGGTCAGGATATATAACGTTATAGACGTATATAATATCCGCACCGAGACGTACGGGACGACACGAACGGGATTCTGTAAAACATTCCCAGCTCGGGGCTAGATGTGTTACGTTAGGTTATATTACATTATAGACATATATAATGATCCCACCGAGAATTGGCGCCGACCCGCCAGGAATGTTGTGAAATACTACATCCGAGATATTAGGTTCCCTTAGGTTAGGATATATAAATTTATAGACGTATATAATGTCCGCACCGAGACGTACGGGAAGACATGAACGGGATTCTGTGAAACATTACCAGCGAGGGTCTAGGTGGGTTAGGTTAGGTTATATTACGATATAGACGTATATAATGTCCCCACCGAGAAGTAGGGGCCGACCCGCCAGGAATATTGGAAAATACTACATCCGAGATGTTAGGTTCCCTTAGGTTAGGATATATAACGTTATAGACGTATATAATGTCCTCACCGAGATGTACGGGCCGACACGACCGGGATTTTGTAAAACATTACCAACGAGGGTCTAGATGGGTTAGGTTAGGTTATATTACGATATAGACGTATATAATGTGCCCACCGAGAAGTAGGGGCCGACCCGCCAGGTATGTTGAAAAATACTACATCCGAGATGTTAGGTTCCCTTAGGTTAGGATATATAAATTTATAGACGTATATAATGTCCGCACCGAGACGTCCGGGAAGACATGAACGGGATTCTGTGAAACATTACCAGCGAGGGTCTAGGTGGGTTAGGTTAGGTTATATTACGTTATAGACGTATATAATGTTCCCACCGAGAATTAGGGGCCGACCCGCCAGAAATGTTGGAAAATACTACATCCGAGATATTAGGTTCTCTTAGGTTAGGGTATATAACGTTATAGACGTATATAATGTCCCCACCGAGAAGTACGGGCCGACACGACCGGGATTTTGTAAAACATTCCCAACTAGGGGCTAGATGTGTTACGTTAGGTTATATTACATTATAGACGTATATAATGATCCCACCGAGAATTGGCGCCGACCCGCCAGGAATGTTGTGAAATACTACATCCGAGATGTTAGGTTCCCTTAGGTTAGGATATATAAATTTATAGACGTATATAATGTCCGCACCGAGACGTACGGGAAGACATGAACGGGATTCTGTGAAACATTACCAGCGAGGGTCTAGGTGGGTTAGGTTAGGTTATATTACGATATAGACGTATATAATGTCCCCACCGAGAAGTAGGGGCCGACCCGCCAGGAATATTGGAAACTACTACATCCGAGATGTTAGGTTCCCTTAGGTTAGGATATATAACGTTATAGCCGTATATAATGTCCTCACCGAGCTGTACGGGCCGACACGACCGGGATTTTGTAAAACATTACCAGCGAGGGTCTAGATGGGTTAGGTTAGGTTATATAACGATATAGACGTATATAATGTGCCCACCGAGAAGTAGGGGCCCACCCGCCAGAAATGTTGGAAAATTCTACATCCGAGATGTTAAGTTGCCTTAGGTCAGGATATATAACGTTATAGACGTATATAATATCCGCACCGAGACGTACGGGCCGACACGACCGGAATTCTGTAAAACATTCCCAGCTAGGGGCTAGATGTGTTACGTTAGGTTATATTACATTATAGACATATATAATGATCCCACCGAGAATTGGCGCCGACCCGCCAGGAATGTTGTGAAATACTACATCCGAGATGTTAGGTTCCCTTAGGTTAGGATATATAAATTTATAGACGTATATAATGTCCGCACCGAGACGTACGGGAAGACATGAATGGGATTCTGTGAAACATTACCAGCGAGGGTCTAGGTGGGTTAGGTTAGGTTATATTACGATATAGACGTATATAATGTGCCCACCGAGAAGTAGGGGCCGACCCGCCAGGAATGTTGGAAAATACTACATCCGAGATGTTAGGTTCTCTTAGGTTAGGGTATATAACGTTATAGACGTATATAATGTCCCCACCGAGAAGTACGGGCCGACACGACCGGGATTTTGTAAAACATTACCAGCGAGCGTCTAGATGGGTTCGGTTAGGTTATATTACATTATAGACATATATAATGATCCCACCGAGAATTGGCGCCGACCCGCCAGGAATGTTGTGAAATACTACATCGGGAGAGGTTAGGTTCCCTTAGGTTAGGATATATAAAATTATAGACGTATATGATGTCCGCACCGAGACGTCCGGGAAGACATGAACGGGATTCTGTGAAACATTACCAGCGAGGGTCTAGGTGGGTTAGGTTAGGTTATATTACGATATAGACGTATATAATGTCCCCACCGAGAAGTAGGGGCCGACCCGCCAGGAATGTTGGAAAATACTACATCCGAGATGTTAGGTTCCCTCAGGTTAGGATATATAACGTTATAGACGTATATGAGGTCCCCACGGAAAAGTACGGGCCGACACGACCGGGATTTTGTAAAACATTACCAGCGAGGGTCTAGATGGGTTAGGTTAGGTTATATTACGATATAGACGTATATAATGTGCCCACCTAGAAGTAGGGGCCGACCCGCCAGGAATGTTGGAAAATACTACATCCGAGATGTTAGGTTCCCTCAGGTTAGGATATATAACGTTATAGACGTATATAATGTCCGCACCGAGACGTACGGGCCGACACGACCGGGATTTTGTAAAACATTCCCAACTAGGGGCTAGATGTGTTACGTTAGGTTATATTACATTATAGACGTATATAATGATCCCACCGAGAATTGGCGCCGACCCGCCAGGAATGTTGTGAAATACTACATCCGAGATGTTAGGTTCACTTAGGTTAGGATATATAACGTAATAGACGTATATAATGTCCGCACCGAGACGTACGGGCCGACACGATCGGGATTTTGTAAAACATTACCAGCGAGGGTCTAGATGGGTTAGGTTAGGTTATATTACGATATAGACGTATATAATTGTGCCCAGCGAGAAGTAGGGGCCGACCCGCCAGAAATGTTGGAAAATTCTACATCCGAGATGTTAAGTTGCCTTAGGTTAGGATATATAAAGTTATAGACGTATATAATGTCCGCACCGAGACGTACGGGACGACACGAACGGGATTCTGTAAAACATTCCCAGCTAGGGGCTAGATGTGTTACGTTAGGTTATATTACGTTATAGACGTATATAATGATCCCACCGAGAAGTGGCGCCGACCTGCCAGGAATGTTGTGAAATACTACATCCAAGATGTTAGGTTCCCTTAGGTTAGGATATATAACGTTATAGACGTATATAATGTCCTCACCGAGATGTACGGGCCGACACGACCGGGATTTTGTAAAACATTACCAGCGAGGGACTAGATGGGTTAGGTTAGGTTATATAACGATATAGACGTATATAATGTGCCCACCGAGAAGTAGGGGCCCACCCGCCAGAAATGTTGGAAAATTCTACATCCGAGATGTTAAGTTGCCTTAGGTCAGGATATATAACGTTATAGACGTATATAATATCCGCACCGAGACGTACGGGACGACACGAACGGGATTCTGTAAAACATTCCCAGCTAGGGGCTAGATGTGTTACGTTAGGTTATATTACATTATAGACATATATAATGATCCCACCGAGAATTGGCGCCGACCCGCCAGGAATGTTGTGAAATACTACATCGGGAGAGGTTAGGTTCCCTTAGGTTAGGATATATAAAATTATAGACGTATATGATGTCCGCACCGAGACGTCCGGGAAGACATGAACGGGATTCTGTGAAACATTACCAGCGAGGGTCTAGGTGGGTTAGGTTAGGTTATATTACGATATAGACGTATATAATGTCCCCACCGAGAAGTAGGGGCCGACCCGCCAGGAATGTTGGAAAATACTACATCCGAGATGTTAGGTTCCCTCAGGTTAGGATATATAACGTTATAGACGTATATGAGGTCCCCACGGAAAAGTACGGGCCGACACGACCGGGATTTTGTAAAACATTACCAGCGAGGGTCTAGATGGGTTAGGTTAGGTTATATTACGATATAGACGTATATAATGTGCCCACCTAGAAGTAGGGGCCGACCCGCCAGGAATGTTGGAAAATACTACATCCGAGATGTTAGGTTCCCTCAGGTTAGGATATATAACGTTATAGACGTATATAATGTCCGCACCGAGACGTACGGGCCGACACGACCGGGATTTTGTAAAACATTACCAGCGAGGGTCTAGATGGGTTAGGTTAGGTTATATTACGATATAGACGTATATAATGTGCCCACCGAGAAGTAGGGGCTCACCCGCCAGAAATGTTGGAAAATTCTACATCCGAGATGTTAAGTTGCCTTAGGTCAGGATATATAACGTTATAGACGTATATAATATCCGCACCGAGACGTACGGGACGACACGAACGGGATTCTGTAAAACATTCCCAGCTCGGGGCTAGATGTGTTACGTTAGGTTATATTACATTATAGACATATATAATGATCCCACCGAGAATTGGCGCCGACCCGCCAGGAATGTTGTGAAATACTACATCCGAGATATTAGGTTCCCTTAGGTTAGGATATATAAATTTATAGACGTATATAATGTCCGCACCGAGACGTACGGGAAGACATGAACGGGATTCTGTGAAACATTACCAGCGAGGGTCTAGGTGGGTTAGGTTAGGTTATATTACGATATAGACGTATATAATGTCCCCACCGAGAAGTAGGGGCCGACCCGCCAGGAATATTGGAAAATACTACATCCGAGATGTTAGGTTCCCTTAGGTTAGGATATATAACGTTATAGACGTATATAATGTCCTCACCGAGATGTACGGGCCGACACGACCGGGATTTTGTAAAACATTACCAACGAGGGTCTAGATGGGTTAGGTTAGGTTATATTACGATATAGACGTATATAATGTGCCCACCGAGAAGTAGGGGCCGACCCGCCAGGTATGTTGAAAAATACTACATCCGAGATGTTAGGTTCCCTTAGGTTAGGATATATAAATTTATAGACGTATATAATGTCCGCACCGAGACGTCCGGGAAGACATGAACGGGATTCTGTGAAACATTACCAGCGAGGGTCTAGGTGGGTTAGGTTAGGTTATATTACGTTATAGACGTATATAATGTTCCCACCGAGAATTAGGGGCCGACCCGCCAGAAATGTTGGAAAATACTACATCCGAGATATTAGGTTCTCTTAGGTTAGGGTACATAACGTTATAGACGTATATAATGTCCCCACCGAGAAGTACGGGCCGACACGACCGGGATTTTGTAAAACATTCCCAACTAGGGGCTAGATGTGTTACGTTAGGTTATATTACATTATAGACGTATATAATGATCCCACCGAGAATTGGCGCCGACCCGCCAGGAATGTTGTGAAATACTACATCCGAGATGTTAGGTTCCCTTAGGTTAGGATATATAAATTTATAGACGTATATAATGTCCGCACCGAGACGTACGGGAAGACATGAACGGGATTCTGTGAAACATTACCAGCGAGGGTCTAGGTGGGTTAGGTTAGGTTATATTACGATATAGACGTATATAATGTCCCCACCGAGAAGTAGGGGCCGACCCGCCAGGAATATTGGAAACTACTACATCCGAGATGTTAGGTTCCCTTAGGTTAGGATATATAACGTTATAGCCGTATATAATGTCCTCACCGAGCTGTACGGGCCGACACGACCGGGATTTTGTAAAACATTACCAGCGAGGGTCTAGATGGGTTAGGTTAGGTTATATAACGATATAGACGTATATAATGTGCCCACCGAGAAGTAGGGGCCCACCCGCCAGAAATGTTGGAAAATTCTACATCCGAGATGTTAAGTTGCCTTAGGTCAGGATATATAACGTTATAGACGTATATAATATCCGCACCGAGACGTACGGGCCGACACGACCGGAATTCTGTAAAACATTCCCAGCTAGGGGCTAGATGTGTTACGTTAGGTTATATTACATTATAGACATATATAATGATCCCACCGAGAATTGGCGCCGACCCGCCAGGAATGTTGTGAAATACTACATCCGAGATGTTAGGTTCCCTTAGGTTAGGATATATAAATTTATAGACGTATATAATGTCCGCACCGAGACGTACGGGAAGACATGAATGGGATTCTGTGAAACATTACCAGCGAGGGTCTAGGTGGGTTAGGTTAGGTTATATTACGATATAGACGTATATAATGTGCCCACCGAGAAGTAGGGGCCGACCCGCCAGGAATGTTGGAAAATACTACATCCGAGATGTTAGGTTCTCTTAGGTTAGGGTATATAACGTTATAGACGTATATAATGTCCCCACCGAGAAGTACGGGCCGACACGACCGGGATTTTGTAAAACATTACCAGCGAGGGTCTAGGTGGCTTAGGTTAGGTTATATTACGATATAGACGTATATAATGTCCCCACCGAGAAGTAGGGGCCGACCCGCCAGGAATATTGGAAAATACTACATCCGAGATGTTAGGTTCCCTTAGGTTAGGATATATAACGTTGTAGACGTATATAATATCCTCACCGAGATGTACGGGCCGACACGACCGGCATTTTGTAAAACATTACCATCGAGGGTCTAGATGGGTTAGGTTAGGTTATATTACGATATAGACGTATATAATGTGCCCACCGAGAAGTAGGAGCCGACCCGCCAGGAATGTTGGAAAATACTACATCCGAGATGTTAAGCTGCCTTAGGTTAGGATATATAAATTTATAGACGTATATAATGTCCGCACCGAGACGTACGGGAAGACATGAACGGGATTATGTGAAACATTACCAGCGAGGGTCTAGGTGGGTTAGGTTAGGTTATATTACGTTATAAGCGTATATAATGTTCCCACCGAGAAGTAGGGGCCGACCCGCCAGAAATGTTGGAAAATACTACATCCGAGATGTTAGGTTCCCTCAGGTTAGGATATATAAAGTTATAGACGTATATGAGGTCCCCACGGAAAAGTACGGGCCGACACGACCGGGATTTTGTAAAACATTACCAGCGAGGGTCTAGATGGGTTAGGTTAGGTTATATTACGATATAGACGTATATAATGTGCCCACCGAGAAGTAGGGGCCCACCCGCCAGAAATGTTGGAAAATTCTACATCCGAGATGTTAAGTTGCCTTAGGTCAGGACATATAACGTTATAGACGTATATAATATCCGCACCGAGACGTACGGGACGACACGAACGGGATTCTGTAAAACATTCCCAGCTCGGGGCTAGATGTGTTACGTTAGGTTATATTACATTATAGACATATATAATGATCCCACCGAGAATTGGCGCCGACCCGCCAGGAATGTTGTGAAATACTACATCCGAGATGTTAGGCTCCCTTAGGTTAGGATATATAAATTTATAGACGTATATAATGTCCGCACCGAGACGTACGGGAAGACATGAATGGGATTCTGTGAAACATTACCAGCGAGGGTCTAGGTGGGTTAGGTTAGGTTATATTACGATATAGACGTATATAATGTGCCCACCGAGAAGTAGGGGCCGACCCGCCAGGAATGTTGGAAAATACTACATCCGAGATGTTAGGTTCTCTTAGGTTAGGGTATATAACGTTATAGACGTATATAATGTCCCCACCGAGAAGTACGGGCCGACACGACCGGGATTTTGTAAAACATTACCAGCGAGGGTCTAGGTGGCTTAGGTTAGGTTATATTACGATATAGACGTATATAATGTCCCCACCGAGAAGTAGGGGCCGACCCGCCAGGAATGTTGGAAAATACTACATCCGAGATGTTAGGTTCCCTCAGGTTAGGATATATAACGTTATAGACGTATATGAGGTCCCCACGGAAAAGTACTTACGACACGACCGGGATTTTGTAAAACATTACCAGCGAGGGTCTAGATGGGTTAGGTTAGGTTATATTACGATATAGACGTATATAATGTGCCCACCTAGAAGTAGGGGCCGACCCGCCAGGAATGTTGGAAAATACTACATCCGAGATGTTAGGTTCCCTCAGGTTAGGATATATAACGTTATAGACGTATATAATGTCCGCACCGAGACGTACGGGCCGACACGACCGGGATTTTGTAAAACATTACCAGCGAGGGTCTAGATGGGTTAGGTTAGGTTATATTACGATATAGACGTATATAATGTCCCCACCGAGAAGTAGGGGCCGACCCGCCAGGAATATTGGAAAATACTACATCCGAGATGTTAGGTTCCCTTAGGTTAGGATATATAACGTTATAGACGTATATAATGTCCTCACCGAGATGTACGGGCCGACACGACCGGGATTTTGTAAAACATTACCAACGAGGGTCTAGATGGGTTAGGTTAGGTTATATTCGTATACTACATCCGAGATGTTAGGTTCCCTTAGGTTAGGATATATAACGTAATAGACGTATATAATGTCCTCACCGAGATGTACGGGCCGACACGACCGGGATTTTGTAAAACATTACCAACGAGGGTCTAGATGGGTTAGGTTAGGTAATATTACGATATAGACGTATATAATGTGCCCACCGAGAAGTAGGAGCCGACCCGCCAGGAATGTTGGAAAATACTACATCCGAGATGTTAAGCTGCCTTAGGTTAGGATATATAAATTTATAGACGTATATAATGTCCGCACCGAGACGTACGGGAAGACATGAACGGGATTATGTGAAACATTACCAGCGAGGGTCTAGGTGGGTTAGGTTAGGTTATATTACGTTATAGGCGTATATAATGTTCCCACCGAGAAGTAGGGGCCGACCCGCCAGAAATGTTGGAAAATACTACATCCGAGATGTTAGGTTCCCTCAGGTTAGGATATATAAAGTTATAGACGTATATGAGGTCCCCACGGAATAGTACGGGCCGACACGACCGGGATTTTGTAAAACATTACCAGCGAGGGTCTAGATGGGTTAGGTTAGGATATATTACGATATAGACGTATATAATGTGCCCACCTAGAAGTAGGGGCCGACCCGCCAGGAATGTTGGAAAATACTACATCCGAGATGTTAGGTTCCCTCAGGTTAGGATATATAACGTTATAGACGTATATAATGTCCTCACCGAGGTGTACGGGCCGACACGACCGGGATTTTGTAAAACATTACCAGCGAGTGTCTAGATGGGTTAGGTTAGGTTATATTCGTATACTACATCCGAGATGTTAGGTTCCCTTAGGTTAGGATATATAACGTTATAGACGTATATAATGTCCTCACCGAGATGTACGGGCCGACACGACCGGGATTTTGTAAAACATTACCAACGAGGGTCTAGATGGGTTAGGTTAGGTTATATTCGTATACTACATCCGAGATGTTAGGTTCCCTTAGGTTAGGATATATAACGTTATAGACGTATATAATGTCCTCACCGAGATGTACGGGCCGACACGACCGGGATTTTGTAAAACATTACCAACGAGGGTCTAGATGGGTTAGGTTAGGTTATATTACGATATAGACGTATATAATGTGCCCACCGAGAAGTAGGAGCCGACCCGCCAGGAATGTTGGAAAATACTACATCCGAGATGTTAAGCTGCCTTAGGTTAGGATTTATAAATTTATAGACGTATATAATGTCCGCACCGAGACGTACGGGAAGACATGAACGGGATTATGTGAAACATTACCAGCGATGGTCTAGGTGGGTTAGGTTAGGTTATATTACGTTATAGGCGTATATAATGTTCCCACCGAGAAGTGGGGGCCGACCCGCCAGAAATGTTGGAAAATACTACATCCGAGATGTTAGGTTCCCTCAGGTTAGGATATATAAAGTTATAGACGTATATGAGGTCCCCACGGAATAGTACGGGCCGACACGACCGGGATTTTGTAAAACATTACCAGCGAGGGTCTAGATGGGTTAGGTTAGGATATATTACGATATAGACGTATATAATGTGCCCACCTAGAAGTAGGGGCCGACCCGCCAGGAATGTTGGAAAATACTACATCCGAGATGTTAGGTTCCCTCAGGTTAGGATATATAACGTTATAGACGTATATAATGTCCTCACCGAGATGTACGGGCCGACACGACCGGGATTTTGTAAAACATTACCAGCGAGGGTCTAGATGGGTTAGGTTAGGTTATATTACGATATAGACGTATATAATGTGCCCACCTAGAAGTAGGGGCCGACCCGCCAGGAATGTTGGAAAATACTACATCCGAGATGTTAGGTTCCCTCAGGTTAGGATATATAACGTTATAGACGTATATAATGTCCGCACCGAGACGTACGGCCCGACACGACCGGGATTTTGTAAAACATTACCAGCGAGGGTCTAGATGGGTTAGGTTAGGTTATATTACGATATAGACGTATATAATGTGCCCACCGAGAAGTAGGGGCCCACCCGCCAGAAATGTTGGAATATTCTACATCCGAGATGTTAAGTTGCCTTAGGTCAGGACATATAACGCTATAGACGTATATAATATCCGCACCGAGACGTACGGGACGACACGAACGGGATTCTGTAAAACATTCCCAGCTCGGGGCTAGATGTGTTACGTTAGGTTATATTACATTATAGACATATATAATGATCCCACCGAGAATTGGCGCCGACCCGCCAGGAATGTTGTGAAATACTGCATCCGAGATGTTAGGTTCCCTTAGGTTTGGATATATAAATTTATAGACGTATATAATGTCCGCACCGAGACGTACGGGAAGACATGAACGGGATTCTGTGAAACATTACCAGCGAGGGTCTAGGTGGGTTAGGTTAGGTTATATTACGATATAGACGTATATAATTCCCCACCGAGAAGTAGGGGCCGACCCGCCAGGAATATTGGAAAATACTACATCCGAGATGTTAGGTTCCCTTAGGTTAGGATATATAACGTTATAGACGTATATAATGTCCTCACCGAGACGTACGGGCCGACACGACCGGGATTTTGTAAAACATTACCAACGAGGGTCTAGATGGGTTAGGTTAGGTTATATTACGATATAGACGTATATAATGTGCCCACCGAGAAGTAGGAGCCGACCCGCCAGGAATGTTGGAAAATACTACATCCGAGATGTTAAGCTGCCTTAGGTTAGGATATATAAATTTATAGACGTATATAATGTCCGCACCGAGACGTACGGGAAGACATGAACGGGATTATGTGAAACATTACCAGCGGGGGTCTAGGTGGGTTAGATTAGGTTATATTACGTTATAGGCGTATATAATGTTCCCACCGAGAAGTAGGGGCCGACCCGCCAGAAATGTTGGAAAATACTACATCCGAGATGTTAGGTTCCCTCAGGTTAGGATATATAAAGTTATAGACGTATATGAGGTCCCCACGGAAAAGTACGGGCCGACACGACTGGGATTTTGTAAAACATTATCAGCGAGGGTCTAGATGGGTTAGGTTAGGTTATATTACGATATAGACGTATATAATGTGCCCACCTAGAAGTAGGGGCCGACCCGCCAGGAATGTTGGAAAATACTACATCCGAGATGTTAGGTTCCCTCAGGTTAGGATATATAACGTTATAGACGTATATGAGGTCCCCACGGAAAAGTACGGGCCGACACGACCGGGATTTTGTAAAACATTACCAGCGAGGGTCTAGATGGGTTAGGTTAGGGTATATTACGATATAGACGTATATAATGTGCCCACCGAGAAGTAAGGGCCCACCCGCCAGAAATGTTGGAAAATTCTACATCCGAGATATTAAGTTGCCTTAGGTCAGGATATATAAAGTTATAGACGTATATAATATCCGCACCGAGACGTACGGGACGACACGAACGGGATTCTGTAAAACATTCCCAGCTCGGGGCTAGATGTGTTACGTTAGGTTATATTACATTATAGACATATATAATGATCCCACCGAGAATTGGCGCCGACCCGCCAGGAATGTTGTGAAATACTACATCCGAGATATTAGGTTCCCTTAGGTTAGGATATATAAATTTATAGACGTATATAATGTCCGCACCGAGACGTACGGGAAGACATGAACGGGATTCTGTGAAACATTACCAGCGAGGGTCTAGGTGGGTTAGGTTAGGTTATATTACGATATAGACGTATATAATGTCCCCACCGAGAAGTAGGGGCCGACCGGCCAGGAATATTGGAAAATACTACATCCGAGATGTTAGGTTCCCTTAGGTTAGGATATATAACGTTATAGACGTATATAATGTCCTCACCGAGATGTACGGGCCGACACGACCGGGATTTTGTAAAACATTACCAACGAGGGTCTAGATGGGTTAGGTTAGGTTATATTACGATATAGACGTATATAATGTGCCCACCGAGAAGTAGGGGCCGACCCGCCCGGTATGTTGAAAAATACTACATCCGAGATGTTAGGTTCCCTTAGGTTAGGATATATAAATTTATAGACGTATATAATGTCCGCACCGAGACGTCCGGGAAGACATGAACGGGATTCTGTGAAACATTACCAGCGAGGGTCTAGGTGGGTTAGGTTAGGTTATATTACGTTATAGACGTATATAATGTTCCCACCGAGAATTAGGGGCCGACCCGCCAGAAATGTTGGAAAATACTACATCCGAGATGTTAGGTTCTCTTAGGTTAGGGTATATAACGTTATAGACGTATATAATGTCCCCACCGAGAAGTACGGGCCGACACGACCGGGATTCTGTAAAACATTCCCAGTTAGGGGCTAGATGTGTTACGTTAGGTTATATTACGATATAGACGTATGTAATGTGCCCACCGAGAAGTATGGGCCGACCCGCCAGGAATGTTGGAAAATACTACATCCGAGATGTTAGGTTCCCTTAGGTTAGGATATATAAATTTATAGACGTATATAATGTCCGCACCGAGACGTACGGGAAGACATGAACGGGATCCTGTGAAGCATTACCAGCGAGGGTCTAGGTGGGTTAGGTTAGGTTATATTACGTTATAGACGTATATAATGTTCCCACCGAGGAGTAGCGGCCGACCCGCCAGAAATGTTGGAAAATTCTACATCCGAGATGTTAAGTTGCCTTAGGTTAGGATATATAACGTTATAGACGTATATAATGTCCGCACCGAGACGTACGGAACGACACGAACGGGATTCTGTAAAACATTCCCAGCTAGGGGCTAGATGTGTTACGTTAGGTTATATTACATTATAGACATATATAATGATCCCACCGAGAATTGGCGCCGACCCGCCAGGAATGTTGGAAAATTCTACATCCGAGATGTTAGGTTCCCTCAGGTTAGGATATATAAAGTTATAGACGTATATGAGGTCCCCACGGAAAAGTACGGGCCGACACGACCGGGATTTTGTAAAACATTACCAGCGAGGGTCTAGATGGGTTATGTTAGGTTATATTACGATATAGACGTATATAATGTGCCCACCTAGAAGTAGGGGCCGACCCGCCAGGAATGTTGGAAAATACTACATCCGAGATGTTAGGTTCCCTCAGGTTAGGATATATAACGTTATAGACGTATATAATGTCCGCACCGAGACGTGCGGGCCGACACGACCGGGATTTTGTAAAACATTACCAGCGAGGGTCTAGATGGGTTAGGTTAGGTTATATTACGATATAGACGTATATAATGTGCCCACCGAGAAGTAGGGGCCGACCCGCCAGGAATGTTGGAAAATACTACATCCGAGATGTTAGGTTCACTTAGGTTAGGATATATAACGTAATAGACGTATATAATGTCCTCACCGAGATGTACGGTCCGACACGACCGGCATTTTGTAAAACATTACCAGCGAGGGTCTAGATGGGTTAGGTCAGGTTATATTACGATATAGACGTATATAATGTCCCCACCGAGAAGTAGGGGCCGACCCGCCAGGAATGTTGGAAAATACTACATCCGCGATGTTATGTTCACTTAGGTTAGGATATATAACGTTATAGACGTATATAATGTCCTCACCGAGATGTACGGTCCGACACGACCGGGATTATGTAAAACATTACCAGCGAGGGTCTAGACGGGTTAGGTTAGGTTATATTACGATATAGACGTATATAATGTGCCCACCGAGAAGTAGGGGCCGACCCGCCAGGAATATTGGAAAATACTACATCCGAGATGTTAGGTTCCCTTAGGTTAGGATATATAACGTTATAGACGTATATAATGTCCTCACCGAGATGTACGGGCCGACACGACCGGGATTTTGTAAAACATTACCAACGAGGGTCTAGATGGGTTAGGTTAGGTTATATTACGATATAGACGTATATAATGTGCCCACCGAGAAGTAGGGGCCGACCCGCCCGGTATGTTGAAAAATACTACATCCGAGATGTTAGGTTCCCTTAGGTTAGGATATATAAATTTATAGACGTATATAATGTCCGCACCGAGACGTCCGTGAAGACATGAACGGGATTCTGTGAAACATTACCAGCGAGGGTCTAGGTGGGTTAGGTTAGGTTATATTACGTTATAGACGTATATAATGTTCCCACCGAGAATTAGGGGCCGACCCGCCAGAAATGTTGGAAAATACTACATCCGAGATGTTAGGTTCTCTTAGGTTAGGGTATATAACGTTATAGACGTATATAATGTCCCCACCGAGAAGTACGGGCCGACACGACCGGGATTCTGTAAAACATTCCCAGCTAGGGGCTAGATGTGTTACGTTAGGTTATATTACATTATAGACATATATAATGATCCCACCGAGAATTGGCGCCGACCCGCCAGGAATGTTGTGAAATACTACATCCGAGATGTTAGGTTCCCTTAGGTTAGGATATATAAATTTATAGACGTATATAATGTCCGCACCGAGACGTACGGGAAGACATGAACGGGATTCTGTGAAACATTACCAGCCAGGGTCTAGGTGGGTTAGGTTAGGTTATATTACGATATAGACGTATATAATGTCCCCACCGAGAAGTAGGGGCCGACCCGCCAGGAATATTGGAAAATACTACATCCGAGATGTTAGGTTCACTTAGGTTAGGATATATAACGTAATAGACGTATATAATATCCTCACCGAGATGTACGGTCCGACACGACCGGGATTTTGTAAAACATTACCAGCGAGGGTCTAGATGGGTTAGGTCAGGTTATATTACGATATAGACGTATATAATGTGCCCACCGAGAAGTAGGGGCCGACCCGCCAGGAATGTTGGAAAATACTACATCCGAGATGTTAAGTTGCCTTAGATCAGGATATATAACGTTATAGACGTATATAATATCCGCACCGAGACGTACGGGACGACACGAACGGGATTCTGTAAAACATTCCCAGCTAGGGGCTAGATGTGTTACGTTAGGTTATATTACATTATAGACATATATAATGATCCCACCGAGAATTGGCGCCGACCCGCCAGGAATGTTGTGAAATACTACATCGGGAGAGGTTAGGTTCCCTTAGGTTAGGATATATAAAATTATAGACGTATATAATGTCCGCACCGAGACGTACGGGAAGACATGAACGCGATTCTGTGAAACATTACCAGCGAGGGTCTAGGTGGGTTAGGTTAGGTTATATTACGATATAGACGTATATAATGTCCCCACCGAGAAGTAGGGGCCGACCCGCCAGGAATGTTGGAAAATACTACATCCGCGATGTTATGTTCACTTAGGTTACGATATATAACGTTATAGACGTATATAATGTCCTCACCGAGATGTACGGTCCGACACGACCGGGATTTTGTAAAACATTACCAGCGAGGGTCTAGATGGGATAGGTCAGGTTATATTACGATATAGACGTATATAATGTGCCCACCGAGAAGTAGGGGCCGACCAGCCAGGAATGTTGGAAAATACTACATCCGAGATGTTAGGTTCCCTCAGGTTAGGATATATAAAGTTATAGACGTATATGAGGTCCCCACGGAAAAGTACGGGCCGACACGACCGGGATTTTGTAAAACATTACCAGCGAGGGTCTAGATGGGTTAGGTTAGGTTATATTACGATATAGACGTATATAATGTGCCCACCTAGAAGTAGGGGCCGACCCGCCAGGAATGTTGGAAAATACTACATCCGAGATGTTAGGTTCCCTCAGGTTAGGATATATAACGTTATAGACGTATATGAGGTCCCCACGGAAAAGTACGGGCCGACACGACCGGGATTTTGTAAAACATTACCAGCGAGGGTCTAGATGGGTTAGGTTAGGTTATATTACGATATAGACGTATATAATGTGCCCACCTAGAAGTAGGGGCCGACCCGCCTGGAATGTTGGAAAATACTACATCCGAGATGTTAGGTTCCCTCAGGTTAGGATATATAACGTTATAGACGTATATAATGTCCGCACCGAGACGTACGGGCCGACACGACCGGGATTTTGTAAAACATTACCAGCGAGTGTATAGATGGGTTAGGTTAGGTTATATTACGATATAGACGTATATAATGTGCCCACCGAGAAGTAGGGGCCCACCCGCCAGAAATGTTGGAAAATTCTACATCCGAGATATTAAGTTGCCTTAGGTCAGGATATATAACGTTATAGACGTATACAATATCCGCACCGAGACGTACGGGACGACACGAACGGGATTCTGTAAAACATTCCCAGCTCGGGGCTAGATGTGTTACGTTAGGTTATATTACATTATAGACATATATAATGATCCCACCGAGAATTGGCGCCGACCCGCCAGGAATGTTGTGAAATACTACATCCGAGATATTAGGTTCCCTTAGGTTAGGATATATAAATTTATAGACGTATATAATGTCCGCACCGAGACGTACGGGAAGACATGAACGGGATTCTGTGAAACATTACCAGCGAGGGTCTAGGTGGGTTAGGTTAGGTTATATTACGATATAGACGTATATAATGTCCCCACCGAGAAGTAGGGGCCGACCCGCCAGGAATATTGGAAAATACTACATCCGAGATGTTAGGTTCCCTTAGGTTAGGATATATAACGTTATAGACATATATAATGTCCTCACCGAGATGTACGGGCCGACACGACCGGGATTTTGTAAAACATTACCAACGAGGGTCTAGATGGGTTAGGTTAGGTTATATTACGATATAGACGTATATAATGTGCCCACCGAGAAGTAGGGGCCGACCCGCCCGGTATGTTGAAAAATACTACATCCGAGATGTTAGGTTCCCTTAGGTTAGGATATATAACGTTATAGACGTATATAATATCCGCACCGAGACGTACGGGACTACACGAACGGGATTCTGTAAAACATTACCAGCTAGGGGCTAGATGTGTTACGTTAGGTTATATTACATTATAGACATATATAATGATCCCACCGAGAATTGGCGCCGACCCGCCAGGAATGTTGTGAAATACTACATCCGAGATGTTAGGTTCCCTTAGGTTAGGATATATAACGTTATAGACGTATATAATGTCCTCACCGAGATGTACGGGCCGACACGACCGGGATTTTGAAAAACATTACCAACGAGGGTCTAGATGGGTTAGGTTAGGTTATATTACGATATAGACGTATATAATGTGCCCACCGAGAAGTAGGGGCCGACCCGCCAGGAATGTTGGAAAATACTACATCCGAGATGTTAGGTTCACTTAGGTTAGGATATATAACGTTATAGACGTATATAATGTCCTCACCGAGATGTACGGTCCGACACGACCGGGATTTTGTAAAACATTACCAGCGAGGGTCTAGACGGGATAGGTCAGGTTATATTACGATATAGACGTATATAATGTGCCCACCGAGAAGTAGGGGCCGATCCGCCAGGAATGTTGGAAAATACTACATCCGAGATGTTAGGTTCCCTCAGGTTAGGATATATAAAGTTATAGACGTATATGAGGTCCCCACGGAAAAGTACGGGCCGACACGACCGGGATTTTGTAAAACATTACCAGCGAGGGTCTAGATGGGTTACGTTAGGTTATATTACGATATAGACGTATATAATGTGCCCACCTAGAAGTAGGGGCCGACCCGCCAGGAATGTTGGAAATACTACATCCGAGATGTTAGGTTCCCTCAGGTTAGGATATATAACGTTATAGACGTATATAATGTCCGCACCGAGACGTACGGGCCGACACGACTGGGATTTTGTAAAACATTACCAGCGAGGGTCTAGATTGGTTAGGTTAGGTTATATTACGATATAGACGTATATAATGTGCCCACCGAGAAGTAGGGGCCCACCCGCCAGAAATGTTGGAAAATTCTACATCCGAGATATTAAGTTGCCTTAGGTCAGGATATATAAAGTTATAGACGTATATAATATCCGCACCGAGACGTACGGGACGACACGAACGGGATTCTGTAAAACATTCCCAGCTCGGGGCTAGATGTGTTACGTTAGGTTATATTACATTATAGACATATATAATGATCCCACCGAGAATTGGCGCCGACCCGCCAGGAATGTTGTGAAATACTACATCGGGAGAGGTTAGGTTCCCTTAGGTTAGGATATATAAATTTATAGAGGTATATAATGTCCGCACCGAGACGTACGGGAAGACATGAACGGGATTCTGTGAAACATTACCAGCGAGGGTCTAGGTGGGTTAGGTTAGGTTATATTACGATATAGACGTATATAATGTTCCCACCGAGAAGTAGGGGCCGACCCGCCAGGAATGTTGGAAAATACTACATCCGCGATGTTATGTTCACTTAGGTTAGGATATATAACGTTATAGACGTATATAATGTCCTCACCGAAATGTACGGTCCGACACGACCGGGATTTTGTAAAACATTACCAGCGAGGGTCTAGATGGGTTAGGTCAGGTTATATTACGATATAGACGTATATAATGTGCCCACCGAGAAGTAGGGGCCGACCCGCCAGGAATGTTGGAAAATACTACATCCGAGATGTTAGGTTCCCTCAGGTTAGGATATATAAAGTTATAGAGGTATATGAGGTCCCCACGGAAAAGTACGGGCCGACACGACCGGGATTTTGTAAAACATTACCAGCGAGGGTCTAGATAGGTTAGGTTAGGTTATATTACGATATAGACGTATATAATGTGCCCACCGAGAAGTAGGGGCCGACCCGCCAGGAATGTTGGAAAATACTACATCCGAGATGTTAGGTTCACTTAGGTTAGGATATATAAATTTATAGACGTATATAATGTCCTCACCGAGATGTACGGTCCGACACGACCGGCATTTTGTAAAACATTACCAGCGAGGGTCTAGATGGATTAGGTCCGGTTATATTACGATATAGACGTATATAATGTGCCCACCGAGAAGTAGGGGCCGACCCGCCAGGAATGTTGGAAAATACTACATCCGAGATGTTAGGTTCCCTCAGGTTAGGATATATAAAGTTATAGAGGTATATGAGGTCCCCACGGAAAAGTACGGGCCGACACGACCGGGATTTTGTAAAACATTACCAGCGAGGGTCTAGATAGGTTAGGTTAGGATATATTACGATATAGACGTATATAATGTGCCCACCTAGAAGTAGGGGCCGACCCGCCAGGAATGTTGGAAAATACTACATCCGAGATGTTAGGTTCTCTTAGGTTAGGGTATATAACGTTATAGACGTATATAATGTCCTCACCGAGATGTACGGTCCGACACGACCGGGATTTTGTAAAACATTACCAGCGAGGGTCTAGATGGGATAGGTCAGGTTATATTACGATATAGACGTATATAATGTGCCCACCGAGAAGTAGGGGCCGACCCGCCAGGAATGTTGGAAAATACTACATCCGAGATGTTAGGTTCCCTCAGGTTAGGATATATAAAGTTATAGACGTATATGAGGTCCCCACGGTAAAGTACGGGCCGACACGACCGGGATTTTGTAAAACATTACCAGCGAGGGTCTAGATGGGTTAGGTTAGGTTATATTACGATATAGACGTATATAATGTGCCCACCTAGAAGTAGGGGCCGACCCGCCAGGAATGTTGGAAAATACTACATCCGAGATGTTAGGTTCTCTTAGGTTAGGGTATATAACGTTATAGACGTATATAATGTCCCCACCGAGAAGTACGGGCCGACACGACCGGGATTCTGTAAAACATTCCCAGCTAGGGGCTAGATGTGTTACGTTAGGTTATATTACATTATAGACATATATAATGATCCCACCGAGAATTGGCGCCGACCCGCCAGGAATGTTGTGAAATACTACATCCGAGATGTTAGGTTCCCTTAGGTTAGGATATATAAATTTATAGACGTATATAATGTCCGCACCGAGACGTACGGGAAGACATGAACGGGATTCTGTGAAACATTACCAGCCAGGGTCTAGGTGGGTTAGGTTAGGTTATATTACGATATAGACGTATATAATGTCCCCACCGAGAAGTAGGGGCCGACCCGCCAGGAATATTGGAAAATACTACATCCGAGATGTTAGGTTCACTTAGGTTAGGATATATAACGTAATAGACGTATATAATATCCTCACCGAGATGTACGGTCCGACACGACCGGGATTTTGTAAAACATTACCAGCGAGGGTCTAGATGGGTTAGGTCAGGTTATATTACGATATAGACGTATATAATGTGCCCACCGAGAAGTAGGGGCCGACCCGCCAGGAATGTTGGAAAATACTACATCCGAGATGTTAAGTTGCCTTAGATCAGGATATATAACGTTATAGACGTATATAATATCCGCACCGAGACGTACGGGACGACACGAACGGGATTCTGTAAAACATTCCCAGCTAGGGGCTAGATGTGTTACGTTAGGTTATATTACATTATAGACATATATAATGATCCCACCGAGAATTGGCGCCGACCCGCCAGGAATGTTGTGAAATACTACATCGGGAGAGGTTAGGTTCCCTTAGGTTAGGATATATAAAATTATAGACGTATATAATGTCCGCACCGAGACGTACGGGAAGACATGAACGCGATTCTGTGAAACATTACCAGCGAGGGTCTAGGTGGGTTAGGTTAGGTTATATTACGATATAGACGTATATAATGTCCCCACCGAGAAGTAGGGGCCGACCCGCCAGGAATGTTGGAAAATACTACATCCGCGATGTTATGTTCACTTAGGTTACGATATATAACGTTATAGACGTATATAATGTCCTCACCGAGATGTACGGTCCGACACGACCGGGATTTTGTAAAACATTACCAGCGAGGGTCTAGATGGGATAGGTCAGGTTATATTACGATATAGAC
The DNA here is from genome assembly GCA_963969225.1 of Xylocopa violacea. NCBI lineage: Eukaryota > Metazoa > Arthropoda > Insecta > Hymenoptera > Apidae > Xylocopa > Xylocopa violacea. The sequence continues at coordinate 232,400 of CAXAJV010000738.1, read as the reverse complement.
GTATATAATGTGCCCACCGAGAAGTAGGGGCCGACCAGCCAGGAATGTTGGAAAATACTACATCCGAGATGTTAGGTTCCCTCAGGTTAGGATATATAAAGTTATAGACGTATATGAGGTCCCCACGGAAAAGTACGGGCCGACACGACCGGGATTTTGTAAAACATTACCAGCGAGGGTCTAGATGGGTTAGGTTAGGTTATATTACGATATAGACGTATATAATGTGCCCACCTAGAAGTAGGGGCCGACCCGCCAGGAATGTTGGAAAATACTACATCCGAGATGTTAGGTTCCCTCAGGTTAGGATATATAACGTTATAGACGTATATGAGGTCCCCACGGAAAAGTACGGGCCGACACGACCGGGATTTTGTAAAACATTACCAGCGAGGGTCTAGATGGGTTAGGTTAGGTTATATTACGATATAGACGTATATAATGTGCCCACCTAGAAGTAGGGGCCGACCCGCCTGGAATGTTGGAAAATACTACATCCGAGATGTTAGGTTCCCTCAGGTTAGGATATATAACGTTATAGACGTATATAATGTCCGCACCGAGACGTACGGGCCGACACGACCGGGATTTTGTAAAACATTACCAGCGAGTGTATAGATGGGTTAGGTTAGGTTATATTACGATATAGACGTATATAATGTGCCCACCGAGAAGTAGGGGCCCACCCGCCAGAAATGTTGGAAAATTCTACATCCGAGATATTAAGTTGCCTTAGGTCAGGATATATAACGTTATAGACGTATACAATATCCGCACCGAGACGTACGGGACGACACGAACGGGATTCTGTAAAACATTCCCAGCTCGGGGCTAGATGTGTTACGTTAGGTTATATTACATTATAGACATATATAATGATCCCACCGAGAATTGGCGCCGACCCGCCAGGAATGTTGTGAAATACTACATCCGAGATATTAGGTTCCCTTAGGTTAGGATATATAAATTTATAGACGTATATAATGTCCGCACCGAGACGTACGGTCCGACACGACCGGGATTATGTCAAACATTACCAGCGAGGGTCTAGACGGGTTAGGTTAGGTTATATTACGATATAGACGTATATAATGTGCCCACCGAGAAGTAGGGGCCGACCCGCCAGGAATATTGGAAAATACTACATCCGAGATGTTAGGTTCCCTTAGGTTAGGATATATAACGTTATAGACGTATATAATGTCCTCACCGAGATGTACGGGCCGACACGACCGGGATTTTGTAAAACATTACCAACGAGGGTCTAGATGGGTTAGGTTAGGTTATATTACGATATAGACGTATATAATGTGCCCACCGAGAAGTAGGGGCCGACCCGCCCGGTATGTTGAAAAATACTACATCCGAGATGTTAGGTTCCCTTAGGTTAGGATATATAAATTTATAGACGTATATAATGTCCGCACCGAGACGTCCGTGAAGACATGAACGGGATTCTGTGAAACATTACCAGCGAGGGTCTAGGTGGGTTAGGTTAGGTTATATTACGTTATAGACGTATATAATGTTCCCACCGAGAATTAGGGGCCGACCCGCCAGAAATGTTGGAAAATACTACATCCGAGATGTTAGGTTCTCTTAGGTTAGGGTATATAACGTTATAGACGTATATAATGTCCCCACCGAGAAGTACGGGCCGACACGACCGGGATTCTGTAAAACATTCCCAGCTAGGGGCTAGATGTGTTACGTTAGGTTATATTACATTATAGACATATATAATGATCCCACCGAGAATTGGCGCCGACCCGCCAGGAATGTTGTGAAATACTACATCCGAGATGTTAGGTTCCCTTAGGTTAGGATATATAAATTTATAGACGTATATAATGTCCGCACCGAGACGTACGGGAAGACATGAACGGGATTCTGTGAAACATTACCAGCCAGGGTCTAGGTGGGTTAGGTTAGGTTATATTACGATATAGACGTATATAATGTCCCCACCGAGAAGTAGGGGCCGACCCGCCAGGAATATTGGAAAATACTACATCCGAGATGTTAGGTTCACTTAGGTTAGGATATATAACGTTATAGACGTATATAATGTCCTCACCGAGATGTACGGGCCGACACGACCGGGATTTTGTAAAACATTACCAACGAGGGTCTAGATGGGTTAGGTTAGGTTATATTACGATATAGACGTATATAATGTGCCCACCGAGAAGTAGGATCCGACCCGCCAGGAATGTTGGAAAATACTACATCCGAGATATTAGGTTCCCTTAGGTTAGGATATATAAATTTATAGACGTATATAATGTCCGCACCGAGACGTACGGGAAGACATGAACGGGATTCTGTGAAACATTACCAGCGAGGGTCTAGGTGGGTTAGGTTAGGTTATATTACGATATAGACGTATATAATGTGCCCACCGAGAAGTAGGGGCCGACCCGCCAGGAATGTTGGAAAATACTACATCCGAGATGTTAGGTTCTCTTAGGTTAGGGTATATAACGTTATAGACGTATATAATGTCCCCACCGAGAAGTACGGGCCGACACGACCGGGATTTTGTAAAACATTACCAGCGAGGGTCTAGATGGGTTCGGTTAGGTTATATTGCGGTATAGACGTATGTAATGTGCCCACCGAGAAGTATGGGCCGACCCGCCAGGAATGTTGGAAAATACTACATCCGAGATGTTAGGTTCCCTTAGGTTAGGATATATAACGTTATAGACTTATATAATGTCCTCACCGAGATGTACGGGCCGACACGACCGGGATTTTGTAAAACATTACCAGCGAGGGTCTAGATGGGTTAGGTTAGGTTATATTACGATATTGACGTATATAATGTGCCCACCGAGAAGTAGGGGCCGACCCGCCAGGAATGTTGGAAAATACTACATCCGAGATGTTAGGTTCACTTAGGTTAGGATATATAAATTTATAGACGTATATAATGTCCGCACCGAGACGTACGGGAAGACATGAACGGGATTCTGTGAAACATTACCAGCGAGGGTCTAGGTGGGTTAGGTTAGGTTATATTACGATATAGACGTATATAATGTCCCCAGCGAGGAGTAGGGGCCGACCCGCCAGGAATGTTGGAAAATACTACATCCGCGATGTTATGTTCACTTAGGTTAGGATATATAACGTTATAGACGTATATAATGTCCTCACCGAGATGTACGGGCCGACACGACCGGGATTTTGTAAAACATTACCAACGAGGGTCTAGATGGGTTAGGTTAGGTTATATTACGATATAGACGTATATAATGTGCCCACCGAGAAGTAGGATCCGACCCGCCAGGAATGTTGGAAAATACTACATCCGAGATATTAGGTTCCCCTAGGTTAGGATATATAAATTTATAGACGTATATAATGTCCGCACCGAGACGTACGGGTAGACATGAACGGGATTCTGTGAAACATTACCAGCGAGGGTCTAGGTGGGTTAGGTTAGGTTATATTACGATATAGACGTATATAATGTGCCCACCGAGAAGTAGGGGCCGACCCGCCAGGAATGTTGGAAAATACTACATCCGAGATGTTAGGTTCACTTAGGTTAGGATATATAACGTTATAGACGTATATAATGTCCTCACCGAAATGTACGGGCCGAAACGACAGGGATTTTGTAAAACATTACCAGCGAGGGTATAGATGGGTTAGGTTAGGTTATATTACGATATAGACGTATATAATGTGCCCACGCAGAAGTAGGGGCCGACCCGACAGGAATGTTGGAAAATACTACATCCGAGATGTTAGGTTCCCTTAGGTTAGGATATATAACGTTATAGACGTATATAATGTCCTCACCGAGATGTACGGGCCGACACGACCGGGATTTTGTAAAACATTACCAGCGAGGGTCTAGATGGGTTAGGTTAGGTTATATTACGATATAGACGTATATAATGTCCCCACCGAGAAGTAGGGGCCGACCCGCCAGGAATGTTGGAAAATACTACATCCGAGATGTTAGGTTATCTTAGGCTAGGGTATATAACGTTATAGACGTATATAATGTCCCCACCGAGATGTACTGGCCGACACGACCGGGAATTTGTAAAACATTACCAGCGAGGGTCTAGATGGGTTCGGTTAGGTTATATTACGATATAGACGTATGTAATGTGCCCACCGAGAAGTAGGGGCCGACCCGCCAGGAATGTTGGAAACTACTACATCCGAGATGTTAGGTTCCCTCGGGTTAGGATATATAAAGTTATAGAGGTATATGAGGTCCCCACGGAAAAGTACGGGCCGACACGACCGGGCTTTTGTAAAACATTACCAGCGAGGGTCTAGATAGGTTAGGTTAGGTTATATTACGATATAGACGTATATAATGTGCCCACCTAGAAGTAGGGGCCGACCCGCCAGGAATGTTGGAAAATACTACATCCGAGATGTTAGTTTCTCTTAGGTTAGGGTATATAACGTTATAGACGTATGTAATGTCCTCACCGAGATGTACGGGCCGACACGACCGGGATTTTGTAAAACATTACCAGTGAGGGTCTAGATCGGTTAGGCTAGGTTATATTACGATACAGACGTATATAATGTGCCCAGCGAGAAGTAGGGGCCGACCCGCCAGAAATGTTGGAAAATTCTATATCCGAGATGTTAAGTTGCCTTAGGTCAGGGTATATAACGTTATAGTCGTATATAATATCCGCACCGAGACGTACGGGACGACACGAACGGGATTCTGTAAAACATTCCCAGCTAGGGGCTAGATGTGTTACGTTAGGTTATATTACATTATAGACATATATAATGATCCCACCGAGAATTGGCGCCGACCCGCCAGGAATGTTGTGAAATACTACATCGGGAGAGGTTAGGTTCCCTTAGGTTAGGATATATAAATTTATAGACGTATATAATGTCCGCACCGAGACGTACGGGAAGACATGAACGGGATTCTGTGAAACATTACCAGGGAGTGTCTAGGTGGGTTAGGTTAGGTTATATTACGATATAGACGTATATAATGTGCCCACCGAGAAGTAGGGGCCGACCCGCCAGGAATGTTGGAAAATACTACATCCGAGATGTTAGGTTCACTTAGGTTAGGATATATAACGTTATAGACGTATATAATGTCCGCACCGAGACGTACGGGACGGCACGAACGGGATTCTGTAAAACATTCCCAGCTAGGGGCTAGATATGTTACGTTAGGTTATATTACGTTATAGACGTATATAATGATCCCACCGAGAATTGGCGCCGACCCGCCAGGAATGTTGTGAAATACTACATTCGAGATGTTAGGTTCCCTTAGGTTAGGATATATAAATTTATAGACGTATATAATGTCCGCACCGAGACGTACGGGAAGATATGAATGGGATTCTGTGAAACATTACCAGGGACGGTCTAGGTGGGTTAGGTTAGGTTATATTACGATATAGACGTATATAATGTACCCACCGAGAAGTAGGATCCGACCCGCCAGGAATGTTGGAAAATACTACATCCGAGATATTAGGTTCCCCTAGGTTAGGATATATAAATTTATAGACGTATATAATGTCCGCACCGAGACGTACGGGTAGACATGAACGGGATTCTGTGAAACATTACCAGCGAGGGTCTAGGTGGGTTAGGTTAGGTTATATTACGATATAGACGTATATAATGTGCCCACCGAGAAGTAGGGGCCGACCCGCCAGGAATGTTGGAAAATACTACATCCGAGATGTTAGGTTCACTTAGGTTAGGATATATAACGTTATAGACGTATATAATGTCCTCACCGAAATGTACGGGCCGAAACGACAGGGATTTTGTAAAACATTACCAGCGAGGGTATAGATGGGTTAGGTTAGGTTATATTACGATATAGACGTATATAATGTGCCCACGCAGAAATAGGGGCCGACCCGACAGGAATGTTGGAAAATACTACATCCGAGATGTTAGGTTCCCTTAGGTTAGGATATATAACGTTATAGACTTATATAATGTCCTCACCGAGATGTACGGGCCGACACGACCTGGATTTTGTAAAACATTACCAGCGAGGGTCTAGATGGGTTAGGTTAGGTTATATTACGATATAGACGTATATAATGTGCCCACCGAGAAGTAGGGGCCGACCCGCCAGGAATGTTGGAAAATACTACATCCGAGATGTTAGGTTCACTTAGGTTAGGATATATAACGTTATAGACGTATATAATGTCCTCACCGAAATGTACCGGCCGAAACGACCGGGATTTTGTAAAACATTACCAACGAGGGTCTAGATGGGTTAGGTTAGGTTATATTACGATATAGACGTATATAATGTGCCCACCGAGAAGTAGGATCCGACCCGCCAGGAATGTTGGAAAATACTACATCCGAGATATTAGGTTCCCCTAGGTTAGGATATATAAATTTATAGACGTATATAATGTCCGCACCGAGACGTACGGGTAGACATGAACGGGATTCTGTGAAACATTACCAGCGAGGGTCTAGGTGGGTTAGGTTAGGTTATATTACGATATAGACGTATATAATGTGCCCACCGAGAAGTAGGGGCCGACCCGCCAGGAATGTTGGAAAATACTACATCCGAGATGTTAGGTTCACTTAGGTTAGGATATATAACGTTATAGACGTATATAATGTCCTCACCGAAATGTACGGGCCGAAACGACAGGGATTTTGTAAAACATTACCAGCGAGGGTATAGATGGGTTAGGTTAGGTTATATTACGATATAGACGTATATAATGTGCCCACGCAGAAATAGGGGCCGACCCGACAGGAATGTTGGAAAATACTACATCCGAGATGTTAGGTTCCCTTAGGTTAGGATATATAACGTTATAGACTTATATAATGTCCTCACCGAGATGTACGGGCCGACACGACCTGGATTTTGTAAAACATTACCAGCGAGGGTCTAGATGGGTTAGGTTAGGTTATATTACGATATAGACGTATATAATGTGCCCACCGAGAAGTAGGGGCCGACCCGCCAGGAATGTTGGAAACTACTACATCCGAGATGTTAGGTTCCCTCGGGTTAGGATATATAAAGTTATAGAGGTATATGAGGTCCCCACGGAAAAGTACGGGCCAACACGACCGGGATTTTGTAAAACATTACCAGCGAGGGTCTAGATGGGTTAGGTTAGGTTATATTACGATATAGACGTATATAATGTGCCCACCGAGAAGTAGGGGCCGACCCGCCAGGAATGTTGGAAAATACTACATCCGAGATGTTAGGTTCACTTAGGTTAGGATATATAAATTTATAGTCGTATATAATGTCCTCACCGAGATGTACGGTCCGACACGACCGGCATTTTGTAAAACATTACCAGCGAGGGTCTAGATGGATTAGGTCAGGTTATATTACGATATAGACGTATATAATGTGCCCACCGAGAAGTAGGGGCCGACCCGCCAGGAATGTTGGAAAATACTACATCCGAGATGTTAGGTTCCCTCAGGTTAGGATATATAAAGTTATAGAGGTATATGAGGTCCCCACGGAAAAGTACGGGCCGACACGACCGGGATTTTGTAAAACATTACCAGCGAGGGTCTAGATAGGTTAGGTTAGGATATATTACGATATAGACGTATATAATGTGCCCACCTAGAAGTAGGGGCCGACCCGCCAGGAATGTTGGAAAATACTACATCCGAGATGTTAGGTTCTCTTAGGTTAGGGTATATAACGTTATAGACGTATGTAATGTCCTCACCGAGATGTACGGGCCGACACGACCGGGATTTTGTAAAACATTACCAGTGAGGGTCTAGATGGGTTAGGTTAGGTTATATTACGATATAGACGTATATAATGTGCCCACCGAGAAGTAGGGGCCGACCCGCCAGAAATGTTGGAAAATTCTACATCCGAGATGTTAAGTTGCCTTAGGTCAGGATATATAACGTTATAGTCGTATATAATATCCGCACCGAGACGTACGGGACGACACGAACGGGATTCTGTAAAACATTCCCAGCTAGGGGCCAGATGTGTTACGTTAGGTTATATTACATTATAGACATATATAATGATCCCACCGAGAATTGGAGCCGAACCGCCAGGAATGTTGTGAAATACTACATCCGAGATGTTAGGTTTCCTTAGGTTAGGATATATAACGTTATAGACGTATATAATGTCCTCACCGAGATGTACGGGCCGACACGACCGGGATTTTGTAAAACATTACCAACGAGGGTCTAGATGGGTTAGGTTAGGTTATATTACGATATAGACGTATATAATGTGCCCACCGAGAAGTAGGATCCGACCCGCCAGGAATGTTGGAAAATACTACATCCGAGATATTAGGTTCCCTTAGGTTAGGATATATAAATTTATAGACGTATATAATGTCCGCACCGAGACGTACGGGAAGACATGAACGGGATTCTGTGAAACATTACCAGCGAGGGTCTAGGTGGGTTAGGTTAGGTTATATTACGATATAGACGTATATAATGTGCCCACCGAGAAGTAGGGGCCGACCCGCCAGGAATGTTGGAAAATACTACATCCGAGATGTTAGGTTCTCTTAGGTTAGGGTATATAACGTTATAGACGTATATAATGTCCCCACCGAGAAGTACGGGCCGTCACGACCGGGATTTTGTAAAACATTACCAGCGAGGGTCTAGGTGGGTTAGGTTAGGTTATATTACGATATAGACGTATATAATGTGCCCACCGAGAAGTAGGGGCCGACCCGCCAGGAATGTTGGAAAATACTACATCCGAGATGTTAGGTTCACTTAGGTTAGGATATATAACGTTATAGACGTATATAATGTCCTCACCGAAATGTACGGGCCGAAACGACAGGGATTTTGTAAAACATTACCAGCGAGGGTATAGATGGGTTAGGTTAGGTTATATTACGATATAGACGTATATAATGTGCCCACGCAGAAGTAGGGGCCGACCCGACAGGAATGTTGGAAAATACTACATCCGAGATGTTAGGTTCCCTTAGGTTAGGATATATAACGTTATAGACGTATATAATGTCCTCACCGAGATGTACGGGCCGACACGACCGGGATTTTGTAAAACATTACCAGCGAGGGTCTAGATGGGTTAGGTTAGGTTATATTACGATATAGACGTATATAATGTCCCCACCGAGAAGTAGGGGCCGACCCGCCAGGAATGTTGGAAAATACTACATCCGAGATGTTAGGTTATCTTAGGCTAGGGTATATAACGTTATAGACGTATATAATGTCCCCACCGAGATGTACTGGCCGACACGACCGGGATTTTGTAAAACATTACCAGCGAGGGTCTAGATGGGTTCGGTTAGGTTATATTACGATATAGACGTATGTAATGTGCCCACCGAGAAGTATGGGCCGACCCGCCAGGAATGTTGGAAAATACTACATCCGAGATGTTAGGTTCCCTTAGGTTAGGATATATAACGTTATAGACTTATATAATGTCCTCACCGAGATGTACGGGCCGACACGACCTGGATTTTGTAAAACATTACCAGCGAGGGTCTAGATGGGTTAGGTTAGGTTATATTACGATATAGACGTATATAATGTGCCCACCGAGAAGTAGGGGCCGACCCGCCAGGAATGTTGGAAACTACTACATCCGAGATGTTAGGTTCCCTCGGGTTAGGATATATAAAGGTATAGAGGTATATGAGGTCCCCACGGAAAAGTACGGGCCGACACGACCGGGCTTTTGTAAAACATTACCAGCGAGGGTCTAGATAGGTTAGGTTAGGTTATATTACGATATAGACGTATATAATGTGCCCACCTAGAAGTAGGGGCCGACCCGCCAGGAATGTTGGAAAATACTACATCCGAGATGTTAGGTTCTCTTAGGTTAGGGTATATAACGTTATAGACGTATGTAATGTCCTCACCGAGATGTACGGGCCGACACGACCGGGATTTTGTAAAACATTACCAGTGAGGGTCTAGATGGGTTAGGCTAGGTTATATTACGATACAGACGTATATAATGTGCCCAGCGAGAAGTAGGGGCCGACCCGCCAGAAATGTTGGAAAATTCTATATCCGAGATGTTAAGTTGCCTTAGGTCAGGGTATATAACGTTATAGTCGTATATAATATCCGCACCGAGACGTACGGGACGACACGAACGGGATTCTGTAAAACATTCCCAGCTAGGGGCTAGATGTGTTACGTTAGGTTATATTACATTATAGACATATATAATGATCCCACCGAGAATTGGCGCCGACCCGCCAGGAATGTTGTGAAATACTACATCGGGAGAGGTTAGGTTCCCTTAGGTTAGGATATATAAATTTATAGACGTATATAATGTCCGCACCGAGACGTACGGGAAGACATGAATGGGATTCTGTGAAACATTACCAGGGACGGTCTAGGTGGGATAGGTTAGGTTATATTACGATATAGACGTATATAATGTACCCACCGAGAAGTAGGATCCGACCCGCCAGGAATGTTGGAAAATACTACATCCGAGATATTAGGTTCCCTTAGGTTAGGATATATAAATTTATAGACGTATATAATGTCCGCACCGAGACGTACGGGAAGACATGAACGGGATTCTGTGAAACATTACCAGCGAGGGTCTAGGTGGGTTAGGTTAGGTTATATTACGATATAGACGTATATAATGTGCCCACCGAGAAGTAGGGGCCGACCCGCCAGGAATGTTGGAAAATACTACATCCGAGATGTTAGGTTCACTTAGGTTAGGATATATAACGTTATAGACGTATATAATGTCCTCACCGAAATGTACCGGCCGAAACGACAGGGATTTTGTAAAACATTACCAGCGAGGGTATAGATGGGTTAGGTTAGGTTATATTACGATATAGACGTATATAATGTGCCCACGCAAAAGTAGGGGCCGACCCGACAGGAATGTTGGAATATACTACATCCGAGATGTTAGGTTCCCTTAGGTTAGGATATATAACGTTATAGACGTATATAATGTCCGCACCGAGACGTACGGGAAGACATGAACGGGATTCTGTGAAACATTACCAGCGAGGGTCTAGGTGGGTTAGGTTAGGTTATATTACGATATAGACGTATATAATGTGCCCACCGAGAAGTAGGGGCCGACCCGCCAGGAATGTTGGAAAATACTACATCCGAGATGTTAGGTTCACTTAGGTTAGGATATATAACGTTATAGACGTATATAATGTCCTCACCGAAATGTACCGGCCGAAACGACCGGGATTTTGTAAAACATTACCAACGAGGGTCTAGATGGGTTAGGTTAGGTTATATTACGATATAGACGTATATAATGTGCCCACCGAGAAGTAGGATCCGACCCGCCAGGAATGTTGGAAAATACTACATCCGAGATGTTAGGTTCACTTAGGTTAGGATATATAACGTTATAGACGTATATAATGTCCTCACCGAAATGTACCGGCCGAAACGACAGGGATTTTGTAAAACATTACCAGCGAGGGTATAGATGGGTTAGGTTAGGTTATATTACGATATAGACGTATATAATGTGCCCACGCAGAAGTAGGGGCCGACCCGACAGGAATGTTGGAATATACTACATCCGAGATGTTAGGTTCCCTTAGGTTAGGATATATAACGTTATAGACGTATATAATGTCCGCACCGAGACGTACGGGAAGACATGAACGGGATTCTGTGAAACATTACCAGCGAGGGTCTAGGTGGGTTAGGTTAGGTTATATTACGATATAGACGTATATAATGTGCCCACCGAGAAGTAGAGGCCGACCCGCCAGGAATGTTGGAAAATACTACATCCGAGATGTTAGGTTCACTTAGGTTAGGATATATAACGTTATAGACGTATATAATGTCCGCACCGAGACGTACGGGACGACACGAACGGGATTCTGTAAAACATTCCCAGCTAGGGGCTAGATGTGTTACGTTAGGTTATATTACATTATAGACATATATAATGATCCCACCGAGAATTGGCGCCGACCCGCCAGGAATGTTGTGAAATACTACATCGGGAGAGGTTAGGTTCCCTTAGGTTAGGATATATAAATTTATAGACGTATATAATGTCCGCACCGAGACGTACGGGAAGACATGAACGGGATTCTGTGAAACATTACCAGCGAGGGTCTAGGTGGGTTAGGTTAGGTAATATTACGATATAGACGTATATAATGTCCCCACCGAGAAGTAGTTGCCGACCCGCCAGGAATGTTGGAAAATACTACATCCGCGATGTTATGTTCACTTAGGTTAGGATATATAACGTTATAGACGTATATAATGTCCTCACCGAGATGTACGGGCCGACACGACCGGGATTTTGTAAAACATTACCAGTGAGGGTCTAGATGGGTTAGGCTAGGTTATATTACGATATAGACGTATATAATGTGCCCAGCGAGAAGTAGGGGCCGACCCGCCAGAAATGTTGGAAAATTCTATATCCGAGATGTTAAGTTGCCTTAGGTCAGGATATATAACGTTATAGTCGTATATAATATCCGCACCGAGACGTACGGGACGACACGAACGGGATTCTGTAAAACATTCCCAGCTAGGGGCTAGATGTGTTACGTTAGGTTATATTACATTATAGACATATATAATGATCCCACCGAGAATTGGCGCCGACCCGCCAGGAATGTTGTGAAATACTACATCGGGAGAGGTTAGGTTCCCTTAGGTTAGGATATATAAATTTATAGACGTATATAATGTCCGCACCGAGACGTACGGGAAGACATGAACGGGATTCTGTGAAACATTACCAGCGAGTGTCTAGGTGGGTTAGGTTAGGTTATATTACGATATAGACGTATATAATGTGCCCACCGAGAAGTAGGGGCCGACCCGCCAGGAATGTTGGAAAATACTACATCCGAGATGTTAGGTTCACTTAGGTTAGGATATATAAAGTTATAGACGTATATGAGGTCCCCACGGAAAAGTACGGGCCGACACGACCGGGATTTTGTAAAACATTACCAGCGAGGGTCTAGATGGGTTAGGTTAGGTTATATTACGATATAGACGTATATAATGTGCCCACCGAGAAGTAGGATCCGACCCGCCAGGATTGTTGGAAAATACTACATCCGAGATATTAGGTTCCCTTAGGTTAGGATATATAAATTTATAGACGTATATAATGTCCGCACCGAGACGTACGGGAAGACATGAATGGGATTCTGTGAAACATTACCAGCGACGGTCTAGGTGGGTTAGGTTAGGTTATATTACGATATAGACGTATATAATGTGCCCACCGAGAAGTAGAGGCCGACCCGCCAGGAATGTTAGAAAATACTACATCCGAGATGTTAGGTTCACTTAGGTTAGGATATATAACGTTATAGACGTATATAATGTCCGCACCGAGACGTACGGGACGACACGAACGGGATTCTGTAAAACATTCCCAGCTAGGGGCTAGATGTGTTACGTTAGGTTATATTACATTATAGACATATATAATGATCCCACCGAGAATTGGCGCCGACCCGCCAGGAATGTTGTGAAATACTACATCGGGAGAGGTTAGGTTCCCTTAGGTTAGGATATATAAATTTATAGACGTATATAATGTCCGCACCGAGACGTACGGGAAGACATGAACGGGATTCTGTGAAACATTACCAGCGAGGGTCTAGGTGGGTTAGGTTAGGTTATATTACGATATAGACGTATATAATGTGCCCACCGAGAAGTAGAGGCCGACCCGCCAGGAATGTTGGAAAATACTACATCCGAGATGTTAGGTTCACTTAGGTTAGGATATATAACGTTATAGACGTATATAATGTCCGCACCGAGACGTACGGGACGACACGAACGGGATTCTGTAAAACATTACCAGTGAGGGTCTAGATGGGTTAGGCTAGGTTATATTACGATATAGACGTATATAATGTGCCCAGCGAGAAGTAGGGGCCGACCCGCCAGAAATGTTGGAAAATTCTATATCCGAGATGTTAAGTTGCCTTAGGTCAGGATATATAACGTTATAGTCGTATATAATATCCGCACCGAGACGTACGGGACGACACGAACGGGATTCTGTAAAACATTCCCAGCTAGGGGCTAGATGTGTTACGTTAGGTTATATTACATTATAGACATATATAATGATCCCACCGAGAATTGGCGCCGACCCGCCAGGAATGTTGTGAAATACTACATCGGGAGAGGTTAGGTTCCCTTAGGTTAGGATATATAAATTTATAGACGTATATAATGTCCGCACCGAGACGTACGGGAAGACATGAACGGGATTCTGTGAAACATTACCAGCGAGTGTCTAGGTGGGTTAGGTTAGGTTATATTACGATATAGACGTATATAATGTGCCCACCGAGAAGTAGGGGCCGACCCGCCAGGAATGTTGGAAAATACTACATCCGAGATGTTAGGTTCACTTAGGTTAGGATATATAAAGTTATAGACGTATATGAGGTCCCCACGGAAAAGTACGGGCCGACACGACCGGGATTTTGTAAAACATTACCAGCGAGGGTCTAGATGGGTTAGGTTAGGTTATATTACGATATAGACGTATATAATGTGCCCACCGAGACGTAGGATCCGACCCGCCAGGATTGTTGGAAAATACTACATCCGAGATATTAGGTTCCCTTAGGTTAGGATATATAAATTTATAGACGTATATAATGTCCGCACCGAGACGTACGGGAAGACATGAATGGGATTCTGTGAAACATTACCAGCGACGGTCTAGGTGGGTTAGGTTAGGTTATATTACGATATAGACGTATATAATGTGCCCACCGAGAAGTAGAGGCCGACCCGCCAGGAATGTTAGAAAATACTACATCCGAGATGTTAGGTTCACTTAGGTTAGGATATATAACGTTATAGACGTATATAATGTCCGCACCGAGACGTACGGGACGACACGAACGGGATTCTGTAAAACATTCCCAGCTAGGGGCTAGATGTGTTACGTTAGGTTATATTACATTATAGACATATATAATGATCCCACCGAGAATTGGCGCCGACCCGCCAGGAATGTTGTGAAATACTACATCGGGAGAGGTTAGGTTCCCTTAGGTTAGGATATATAAATTTATAGACGTATATAATGTCCGCACCGAGACGTACGGGAAGACATGAACGGGATTCTGTGAAACATTACCAGCGAGGGTCTAGGTGGGTTAGGTTAGGTTATATTACGATATAGACGTATATAATGTGCCCACCGAGAAGTAGAGGCCGACCCGCCAGGAATGTTGGAAAATACTACATCCGAGATGTTAGGTTCACTTAGGTTAGGATATATAACGTTATAGACGTATATAATGTCCGCACCGAGACGTACGGGACGACACGAACGGGATTCTGTAAAACATTCCCAGCTAGGGGCTAGATGTGTTACGTTAGGTTATATTACATTATAGACATATATAATGATCCCACCGAGAATTGGCGCCGACCCGCCAGGAATGTTGTGAAATACTACATCGGGAGAGGTTAGGTTCCCTTAGGTTAGGATATATAAATTTATAGACGTATATAATGTCCGCACCGAGACGTACGGGAAGACATGAACGGGATTCTGTGAAACATTACCAGCGAGGGTCTAGGTGGGTTAGGTTAGGTAATATTACGATATAGACGTATATAATGTCCCCACCGAGAAGTAGTTGCCGACCCGCCAGGAATGTTGGAAAATACTACATCCGCGATGTTATGTTCACTTAGGTTAGGATATATAACGTTATAGACGTATATAATGTCCTCACCGAGATGTACGGGCCGACACGACCGGGATTTTGTAAAACATTACCAGTGAGGGTCTAGATGGGTTAGGCTAGGTTATATTACGATATAGACGTATATAATGTGCCCAGCGAGAAGTAGGGGCCGACCCGCCAGAAATGTTGGAAAATTCTATATCCGAGATGTTAAGTTGCCTTAGGTCAGGATATATAACGTTATAGTCGTATATAATATCCGCACCGAGACGTACGGGACGACACGAACGGGATTCTGTAAAACATTCCCAGCTAGGGGCTAGATGTGTTACGTTAGGTTATATTACATTATAGACATATATAATGATCCCACCGAGAATTGGCGCCGACCCGCCAGGAATGTTGTGAAATACTACATCGGGAGAGGTTAGGTTCCCTTAGGTTAGGATATATAAATTTATAGACGTATATAATGTCCGCACCGAGACGTACGGGAAGACATGAACGGGATTCTGTGAAACATTACCAGCGAGTGTCTAGGTGGGTTAGGTTAGGTTATATTACGATATAGACGTATATAATGTGCCCACCGAGAAGTAGGGGCCGACCCGCCAGGAATGTTGGAAAATACTACATCCGAGATGTTAGGTTCACTTAGGTTAGGATATATAAAGTTATAGACGTATATGAGGTCCCCACGGAAAAGTACGGGCCGACACGACCGGGATTTTGTAAAACATTACCAGCGAGGGTCTAGATGGGTTAGGTTAGGTTATATTACGATATAGACGTATATAATGTGCCCACCGAGAAGTAGGATCCGACCCGCCAGGATTGTTGGAAAATACTACATCCGAGATATTAGGTTCCCTTAGGTTAGGATATATAAATTTATAGACGTATATAATGTCCGCACCGAGACGTACGGGAAGAAATGAATGGGATTCTGTGAAACATTACCAGCGACGGTCTAGGTGGGTTAGGTTAGGTTATATTACGATATAGACGTATATAATGTGCCCACCGAGAAGTAGAGGCCGACCCGCCAGGAATGTTAGAAAATACTACATCCGAGATGTTAGGTTCACTTAGGTTAGGATATATAACGTTATAGACGTATATAATGTCCGCACCGAGACGTACGGGACGACACGAACGGGATTCTGTAAAACATTCCCAGCTAGGGGCTAGATGTGTTACGTTAGGTTATATTACATTATAGACATATATAATGATCCCACCGAGAATTGGCGCCGACCCGCCAGGAATGTTGTGAAATACTACATCGGGAGAGGTTAGGTTCCCTTAGGTTAGGATATATAAATTTATAGACGTATATAATGTCCGCACCGAGACGTACGGGAAGACATGAACGGGATTCTGTGAAACATTACCAGCGAGGGTCTAGGTGGGTTAGGTTAGGTAATATTACGATATAGACGTATATAATGTCCCCACCGAGAAGTAGTTGCCGACCCGCCAGGAATGTTGGAAAATACTACATCCGCGATGTTATGTTCACTTAGGTTAGGATATATAACGTTATAGACGTATATAATGTCCTCACCGAGATGTACGGGCCGACACGACCGGGATTTTGTAAAACATTACCAGTGAGGGTCTAGATGGGTTAGGCTAGGTTATATTACGATATAGACGTATATAATGTGCCCAGCGAGAATTGGCGCCGACCCGCCAGGAATGTTGTGAAATACTACATCGGGAGAGGTTAGGTTCCCTTAGGTTAGGATATATAACGTTATAGACGTATATAATGTCCTCACCGAGATGTACGGGCCGACACGACCGGGATTTTGTAAAACATTACCAGCGAGGGTTTAGATGGGTTAGGTTAGGTTATATTACGATATAGACGTATATAATGTGCCCACCGAGAAGTAGGGGCCGACCCGCCAGGAATGTTGGAAAATACTACATCCGAGATGTTAGGTTCTCTTAGGTTAGGGTATATAACGTTATAGACGTATATAATGTCCCCACCGCGAAGTACGGGCAGACACGACCGGGATTTTGTAAAACATTACCAGCGATGGTCTAGATGGGTTAGGTTAGGTTATATTACGATATAGACGTATATGATGTGCCCACCGAGAAGCAGGGGCCGACCCGCCAGGAAAGTTGGAAAATACTACATCCGAGATATTAGGTTCCCTTAGGTTAGGATATATAAATTTATAGACGTATATAATGTCCGCACCGAGACGTACGGGAAGACATGAACGGGATTCTGTGAAACATTACCAGCGAGGGTCTAGGTGGGTTAGGTTAGGTTATATTACGATATAGACGTATATAATGTGCCCACCGAGAAGTAGAGGCCGACCCGCCAGGAATGTTAGAAAATTCTACATCCGAGATGTTAGGTTCACTTAGGTTAGGATATATAACGTTATAGACGTATATAATGTCCGCACCGAGACGTACGGGACGACACGAACGGGATTCTGTAAAACATTCCCAGCTAGGGGCTAGATGTGTTACGTTAGGTTATATTACATTATAGACATATATAATGATCCCACCGAGAATTGGCGCCGACCCGCCAGGAATGTTGTGAAATACTACATCGGGAGAGGTTAGGTTCCCTTAGGTTAGGATATATAAATTTATAGACGTATATAATGTCCGCACCGAGACGTACGGGAAGACATGAACGGGATTCTGTGAAACATTACCAGCGAGGGTCTAGGTGGGTTAGGTTAGGTAATATTACGATATAGACGTATATAATGTCCCCACCGAGAAGTAGTTGCCGACCCGCCAGGAATGTTGGAAAATACTACATCCGAGATGTTAGGTTCCCTTAGGTTAGGATATATAACGTTATAGACGTATATAATGTCCTCACCGAGATGTACGGGCCGACACGACCGGGATTTTGTAAAACATTACCAGTGAGGGTCTAGATGGGTTAGGCTAGGTTATATTACGATATAGACGTATATAATGTGCCCAGCGAGAAGTAGGGGCCGACCCGCCAGAAATGTTGGAAAATTCTATATCCGAGATGTTAAGTTGCCTTAGGTCAGGATATATAACGTTATAGTCGTATATAATATCCGCACCGAGACGTACGGGACGACACGAACGGGATTCTGTAAAACATTCCCAGCTAGGGGCTAGATGTGTTACGTTAGGTGATATTACATTATAGACATATATAATGATCCCACCGAGAATTGGCGCCGACCCGCCAGGAATGTTGTGAAATACTACATCGGGAGAGGTTAGGTTCCCTTAGGTTAGGATATATAAATTTATAGACGTATATAATGTCCGCACCGAGACGTACGGGAAGACATGAACGGGATTCTGTGAAACATTACCAGCGAGTGTCTAGGTGGGTTAGGTTAGGTTATATTACGATATAGACGTATATAATGTGCCCACCGAGAAGTAGGGGCCGACCCGCCAGGAATGTTGGAAAATACTACATCCGAGATGTTAGGTTCACTTAGGTTAGGATATATAAAGTTATAGACGTATATGAGGTCCCCACGGAAAAGTACGGGCCGACACGACCGGGATTTTGTAAAACATTACCAGCGAGGGTCTAGATGGGTTAGGTTAGGTTATATTACGATATAGACGTATATAATGTGCCCACCGAGAAGTAGGATCCGACCCGCCAGGATTGTTGGAAAATACTACATCCGAGATATTAGGTTCCCT
This sequence comes from Xylocopa violacea, assembly GCA_963969225.1. Lineage (NCBI taxonomy): Eukaryota > Metazoa > Arthropoda > Insecta > Hymenoptera > Apidae > Xylocopa > Xylocopa violacea. Next base: position 213,009 of record CAXAJV010000738.1, on the reverse strand, counting down.
TAGGTTAGGATATATAAATTTATAGACGTATATAATGTCCGCACCGAGACGTACGGGAAGACATGAATGGGATTCTGTGAAACATTACCAGCGACGGTCTAGGTGGGTTAGGTTAGGTTATATTACGATATAGACGTATATAATGTGCCCACCGAGAAGTAGGGGCCGACCCGACAGGAATGTTGTAAAATACTACATCCGAGATGTTAGGTTCCCTTAGGTTAGGATATATAACGTTATAGACGTATATAATGTCCTCACCGAGATGTACGGGCCGACACGACCGGGATTTTGTAAAACATTACCAGCGAGGGTTTAGATGGGTTAGGTTAGGTTATATTACGATATAGACGTATATAATGTGCCCACCGAGAAGTAGGGGCCGACCCGCCAGGAATGTTGGAAAATACTACATCCGAGATGTTAGGTTCTCTTAGGTTAGGGTATATAACGTTATAGACGTATATAATGTCCCCACCGAGAAGTACGGGCCGACACGACCGGGATTTTGTAAAACATTACCAGCGAGGGTCTAGATGGGTTCGGTTAGGTTATATTACATTATAGACATATATAATGATCCCACCGAGAATTGGCGCCGACCCGCCAGGAATGTTGTGAAATACTACATCGGGAGAGGTTAGGTTCCCTTAGGTTAGGATATATAAATTTATAGACGTATATAATGTCCGCACCGAGACGTACGGGAAGACATGAACGGGATTCTGTGAAACATTACCAGCGAGGGTCTAGGTGGGTTAGGTTAGGTAATATTACGATATAGACGTATATAATGTCCCCACCGAGAAGTAGGGGCCGACCCGCCAGGAATGTTGGAAAATACTACATCCGCGATGTTATGTTCACTTAGGTTAGGATATATAACGTCATAGACGTATATAATGTCCTCACCGAGATGTACGGTCCGACACGACCGGGATTTTGTAAAACATTACCAGCGAGGGTCTAGATGGGTTAGGTCAGGTTATATTACGATATAGACGTATATAATGTGCCCACCGAGAAGTAGGGGCCGAGCCGCCAGGAATGTTGGAAAATACTACATCCGAGATGTTAGGTTCCCTCAGGTTAGGATATATAAAGTTATAGACGTATATAATATCCGCACCGAGACGTACGGGACGACACGAACGGGATTCTGTAAAACATTCCCAGCTAGGGGCTAGATGTGTTACGTTAGGTTATATTACATTATAGACATATATAATGATCCCACCGAGAATTGGCGCCGACCCGCCAGGAATGTTGTGAAATACTACATCCGAGATGTTAGGTTCCCTTAGGTTAGGATATATAACGTTATAGACGTATATAATGTCCTCACCGAGATGTACGGGCCGACACGACCGGGATTTTGTAAAACATTACCAACGATGGTCTAGATGGGTTAGGTTAGGTTATATTACGATATAGACGTATATAATGTGCCCACCGAGAAGTAGGGGCCGACCCGACAGGAATGTTGGAAAATACTACATCCGAGATGTTAGGTTCCCTTAGGTTAGGATATATAACGTTATAGACGTATATAAAGTCCTCACCGAGATGTACGGGCCGACACGACCGGGATTTTGTAAAACATTACCAGCGAGGGTCTAGATGGGTTAGGTTAGGTTATATTACGATATAGACGTATATAATGTGCCCACCGAGAAGTAGGGGCCGACCCGCCAGGAATGTTGGAAAATACTACATCCGAGATGTTAGGTTCCCTTAGGTTAGGATATATAACGTTATAGACTTATATAATGTCCTCACCGAGATGTACGGGCCGACACGACCGGGATTTTGTAAAACATTACCAGCGAGGGTCTAGATGGGTTAGGTTAGGTTATATTACGATATAGACGTATATAATGTGCCCACCGAGAAGTAGGGGCCGACCCGCCAGGAATGTTGGAAACTACTACATCCGAGATGTTAGGTTCCCTTAGGTTAGGATATATAACGTTATAGACGTATATAATGTCCTCACCGAGATGTACGGGCCGACACAACCGGGATTTTGTAAAACAATCCCAGCTAGGGGCTAGATGTGTTACGTTAGGTTATATTACGTTATAGACGTATATAATGATCCCACCTGGAAGTAGGGGCCGACCCGCCAGGAATGTTGCAAAATACTACATCCGAGATGTTAGGTTCCCTCAGGTTAGGATATATAAAGTTATAGACGTATATGAGGTCCCCACGGAAAAGTACGGGCCGACACGACCGGGATTTTGTAAAACATTACCAGCGAGGGTCTAGATGGGTTAGGTTAGGTTATATTACGATATAGACGTATATAATGTGCCCCCCGAGAAGTAGGATCCGACCCGCCAGGAATGTTGGAAAATACTACATCCGAGATGTTAGGTTCTCTTAGGTTAGGATATATAACGCTATAGACGTATATAATGTCCCCACCGCGAAGTACGGGCAGACACGACCGGGATTTTGTAAAACATTACCAGCGATGGTCTAGATGGGTTAGGTTAGGTTATATTACGATATAGACGTATATGATGTGCCCACCGAGAAGCAGGGGCCGACCCGCCAGGAATGTTGGAAAATACTACATCCGAGATATTGGGTTCCCTTAGGTTAGGATATATAAATTTATAGACGTATATAATGTCCGCACCGAGACGTACGGGAAGACATGAACGGGATTCTGTGAAACATTACCAGCGAGGGTCTAGGTGGGTTAGGTTAGGTTATATTACGATATAGACGTATATAATGTGCCCACCGAGAAGTAGGGGCCGACCCGCCAGGAATGTTGGAAAATACTACATCCGAGATGTTAGGTTCACTTAGGTTAGGATATATAACGTTATAGACGTATATAATGTCCTCACCGAGATGTACGGTCCGACACGACCGGGATTTTGTAAAACATTACCAGCGAGGGTCTAGATGGGTTAGGTCAGGTTATATTACGATATAGACGTATATAATGTGCCCACCGAGATGTAGGGGCCGAGCCGCCAGGAATGTTGGAAAATACTACATCCGAGATGTTAGCTTCCCTCAGGTTAGGATATATAAAGTTATAGACGTATATAATATCCGCACCGAGACGTACGGGACGACATGAACGGGATTCTGTAAAACATTCCCAGCTAGGGGCTAGATGTGTTACGTTAGGTTATATTACATTATAGACATATATAATGATCCCACCGAGAATTGGCGCCGACCCGCCAGGAATGTTGTGAAATACTACATCCGAGATGTTAGGTTCCCTTAAGTTAGGATATATAACGTTATAGACGTATATAATGTCCTCACCGAGATGTACGGGCCGACACGACCGGGATTTTGTAAAACATTACCAACGAGGGTCTAGATGGGTTAGGTTAGGTTATATTACGATATAGACGTATATAATGTGCCCACCGAGAAGTAGGATCCGACCCGCCAGGAATGTTGGAAAATACTACATCCGAGATATTAGGTTCCCTTAGGTTAGGATATATAAATTTATAGACGTATATAATGTCCGCACCGAGACGTACGGGAAGACATGAACGGGATTCTGTGAAACATTACCAGCGAGTGTCTAGGTGGGTTAGGTTAGGTTATATTACGATATAGACGTATATAATGTGCCCACCGAGAAGAAGGGGCCGACCCGCCAGGAATGTTGGAAAATATTACATCCGAGATGTTAGGTTCACTTAGGTTAGGATATATAACGTTATAGACTTATATAATGTCCTCACCGAGATGTACGGGCCGACACGACCGGGATTTTGTAAAACATTACCAGCGAGGGTCTAGATGGGTTAGGTTAGGTTATATTACGATATAGACGTATATAATGTGCCCACCGAGAAGTAGGGGCCGACCCGCCAGGAATGTTGGAAAATACTACATCCGAGATGTTAGGTTCTCTTAGGTTAGGGTATATAACGTTATAGACGTATATAATGTCCCCACCGAGAAGTACGGGCCGACACGACCGGGATTTTGTAAAACATTACCAGCGAGGGTCTAGATGGGTTCGGTTAGGTTATATTACATTATAGACATATATAATGATCCCACCGAGAATTGGCGCCGACCCGCCAGGAATGTTGTGAAATACTACATCGGGAGAGGTTAGGTTCCCTTAGGTTAGGATATATAAATTTATAGACGTATATAATGTCCGCACCGAGACGTACGGGAAGACATGAACGGGATTCTGTGAAACATTACCAGCGAGGGTCTAGGTGGGTTAGGTTAGGTAATATTACGATATAGACGTATATAACGTCCCCACCGAGAAGTAGGGGCCGACCCGCCAGGAATGTTGGAAAATACTACATCCGCGATGTTATGTTCACTTAGGTTAGGATATATAACGTTATAGACGTATATAATGTCCTCACCGAAATGTACGGTCCGACACGACCGGGATTTTGTAAAACATTACCAGCGAGGGTCTAGATGGGTTAGGTCAGGTTATATTACGATATAGACGTATATAATGTGCCCACCGAGAAGTAGGGGCCGAGCCGCCAGGAATGTTGGAAAATACTACATCCGAGATGTTAGGTTCCCTCAGGTTAGGATATATAAAGTTATAGACGTATATAATATCCGCACCGAGACGTACGGGACGACACGAACGGGATTCTGTAAAACATTCCCAGCTAGGGGCTAGATGTGTTACGTTAGGTTATATTAAATTATAGACATATATAATGATCCCACCGAGAATTGGCGCCGACCCGCCAGGAATGTTGTGAAATACTACATCCGAGATGTTAGGTTCCCTTAGGTTAGGATATATAACGTTATAGACGTATATAATGTCCTCACCGAGATGTACGGGCCGACACGACCGGGATTTTGTAAAACATTACCAACGAGGGTCTAGATGGGTTAGGTTAGGTTATATTACGATATAGACGTATATAATGTGCCCACCGAGAAGTAGGGGCCGACCCGACAGGAATGTTGGAAAATACTACATCCGAGATGTTAGGTTCCCTTAGGTTAGGATATATAACGTTATAGACGTATATAATGTCCTCACCGAGATGTACGGGCCGACACGACCGGGATTTTGTAAAACATTACCAGCGAGGGTCTAGATGGGTTAGGTTAGGTTATATTACGATATAGACGTATATAATGTGCCCACCGAGAAGTAGGGGCCGACCCGCCAGGAATGTTGGAAAATACTACATTCGAGATGTTAGGTTCCCTTAGGTTAGGATATATAACGTTATAGACTTATATAATGTCCTCACCGAGATGTACGGGCCGACACGACCGGGATTTTGTAAAACATTACCAGCGAGGGTCTAGATGGGTTAGGTTAGGTTATATTACGATATAGACGTATATAATGTGCCCACCGAGAAGTAGGGGCCGACCCGCCAGGAATGTTGGAAACTACTACATCCGAGATGTTAGGTTCCCTTAGGTTAGGATATATAACGTTATAGACGTATATAATGTCCTCACCGAGATGTACGGGCCGACACAACCGGGATTTTGTAAAACAATCCCAGCTAGGGGCTAGATGTGTTACGTTAGGTTATATTACGTTATAGACGTATATAATGATCCCACCTGGAAGTAGGGGCCGACCCGCCAGGAATGTTGCAAAATACTACATCCGAGATGTTAGGTTCCCTCAGGTTAGGATATATAAAGTTATAGACGTATATGAGGTCCCCACGGAAAAGTACGGGCCGACACGACCGGGATTTTGTAAAACATTACCAGCGAGGGTCTAGATGGGTTAGGTTAGGTTATATTACGATATAGACGTATATAATGTGCCCCCCGAGAAGTAGGATCCGACCCGCCAGGAATGTTGGAAAATACTACATCCGAGATGTTAGGTTCTCTTAGGTTAGGATATATAACGCTATAGACGTATATAATGTCCCCACCGCGAAGTACGGGCAGACACGACCGGGATTTTGTAAAACATTACCAGCGATGGTCTAGATGGGTTAGGTTAGGTTATATTACGATATAGACGTATATGATGTGCCCACCGAGAAGCAGGGGCCGACCCGCCAGGAATGTTGGAAAATACTACATCCGAGATATTGGGTTCCCTTAGGTTAGGATATATAAATTTATAGACGTATATAATGTCCGCACCGAGACGTACGGGAAGACATGAACGGGATTCTGTGAAACATTACCAGCGAGGGTCTAGGTGGGTTAGGTTAGGTTATATTACGATATAGACGTATATAATGTGCCCACCGAGAAGTAGGGGCCGACCCGCCAGGAATGTTGGAAAATACTACATCCGAGATGTTAGGTTCACTTAGGTTAGGATATATAACGTTATAGACGTATATAATGTCCTCACCGAGATGTACGGTCCGACACGACCGGGATTTTGTAAAACATTACCAGCGAGGGTCTAGATGGGTTAGGTCAGGTTATATTACGATATAGACGTATATAATGTGCCCACCGAGATGTAGGGGCCGAGCCGCCAGGAATGTTGGAAAATACTACATCCGAGATGTTAGCTTCCCTCAGGTTAGGATATATAAAGTTATAGACGTATATAATATCCGCACCGAGACGTACGGGACGACATGAACGGGATTCTGTAAAACATTCCCAGCTAGGGGCTAGATGTGTTACGTTAGGTTATATTACATTATAGACATATATAATGATCCCACCGAGAATTGGCGCCGACCCGCCAGGAATGTTGTGAAATACTACATCCGAGATGTTAGGTTCCCTTAAGTTAGGATATATAACGTTATAGACGTATATAATGTCCTCACCGAGATGTACGGGCCGACACGACCGGGATTTTGTAAAACATTACCAACGAGGGTCTAGATGGGTTAGGTTAGGTTATATTACGATATAGACGTATATAATGTGCCCACCGAGAAGTAGGATCCGACCCGCCAGGAATGTTGGAAAATATTACATCCGAGATGTTAGGTTCACTTAGGTTAGGATATATAACGTTATAGACTTATATAATGTCCTCACCGAGATGTACGGGCCGACACGACCGGGATTTTGTAAAACATTACCAGCGAGGGTCTAGATGGGTTAGGTTAGGTTATATTACGATATAGACGTATATAATGTGCCCACCGAGAAGTAGGGGCCGACCCGCCAGGAATGTTGGAAAATACTACATCCGAGATGTTAGGTTCTCTTAGGTTAGGGTATATAACGTTATAGACGTATATAATGTCCCCACCGAGAAGTACGGGCCGACACGACCGGGATTTTGTAAAACATTACCAGCGAGGGTCTAGATGGGTTCGGTTAGGTTATATTACATTATAGACATATATAATGATCCCACCGAGAATTGGCGCCGACCCGCCAGGAATGTTGTGAAATACTACATCGGGAGAGGTTAGGTTCCCTTAGGTTAGGATATATAAATTTATAGACGTATATAATGTCCGCACCGAGACGTACGGGAAGACATGAACGGGATTCTGTGAAACATTACCAGCGAGGGTCTAGGTGGGTTAGGTTAGGTAATATTACGATATAGACGTATATAACGTCCCCACCGAGAAGTAGGGGCCGACCCGCCAGGAATGTTGGAAAATACTACATCCGCGATGTTATGTTCACTTAGGTTAGGATATATAACGTTATAGACGTATATAATGTCCTCACCGAAATGTACGGTCCGACACGACCGGGATTTTGTAAAACATTACCAGCGAGGGTCTAGATGGGTTAGGTCAGGTTATATTACGATATAGACGTATATAATGTGCCCACCGAGAAGTAGGGGCCGAGCCGCCAGGAATGTTGGAAAATACTACATCCGAGATGTTAGGTTCCCTCAGGTTAGGATATATAAAGTTATAGACGTATATAATATCCGCACCGAGACGTACGGGACGACACGAACGGGATTCTGTAAAACATTCCCAGCTAGGGGCTAGATGTGTTACGTTAGGTTATATTAAATTATAGACATATATAATGATCCCACCGAGAATTGGCGCCGACCCGCCAGGAATGTTGTGAAATACTACATCCGAGATGTTAGGTTCCCTTAGGTTAGGATATATAACGTTATAGACGTATATAATGTCCTCACCGAGATGTACGGGCCGACACGACCGGGATTTTGTAAAACATTACCAACGAGGGTCTAGATGGGTTAGGTTAGGTTATATTACGATATAGACGTATATAATGTGCCCACCGAGAAGTAGGGGCCGACCCGACAGGAATGTTGGAAAATACTACATCCGAGATGTTAGGTTCCCTTAGGTTAGGATATATAACGTTATAGACGTATATAATGTCCTCACCGAGATGTACGGGCCGACACGACCGGGATTTTGTAAAACATTACCAGCGAGGGTCTAGATGGGTTAGGTTAGGTTATATTACGATATAGACGTATATAATGTGCCCACCGAGAAGTAGGGGCCGACCCGCCAGGAATGTTGGAAAATACTACATTCGAGATGTTAGGTTCCCTTAGGTTAGGATATATAACGTTATAGACTTATATAATGTCCTCACCGAGATGTACGGGCCGACACGACCGGGATTTTGTAAAACATTACCAGCGAGGGTCTAGATGGGTTAGGTTAGGTTATATTACGATATAGACGTATATAATGTGCCCACCGAGAAGTAGGGGCCGACCCGCCAGGAATGTTGGAAACTACTACATCCGAGATGTTAGGTTCCCTTAGGTTAGGATATATAACGTTATAGACGTATATAATGTCCTCACCGAGATGTACGGGCCGACACAACCGGGATTTTGTAAAACAATCCCAGCTAGGGGCTAGATGTGTTACGTTAGGTTATATTACGTTATAGACGTATATAATGATCCCACCTGGAAGTAGGGGCCGACCCGCCAGGAATGTTGCAAAATACTACATCCGAGATGTTAGGTTCCCTCAGGTTAGGATATATAAAGTTATAGACGTATATGAGGTCCCCACGGAAAAGTACGGGCCGACACGACCGGGATTTTGTAAAACATTACCAGCGAGGGTCTAGATGGGTTAGGTTATGTTATATTACGATATAGACGTATATAATGTGCCCCCCGAGAAGTAGGATTCGTCCCGCCAGGAATGTTGGAAAATACTACATCCGAGATGTTAAGTTCTCTTAGGTTAGGATATATAACGCTATAGACGTATATAATGTCCCCACCGCGAAGTACGGGCAGACACGACCGGGATTTTGTAAAACATTACCAGCGATGGTCTAGATGGGTTAGGTTAGGTTATATTACGATATAGACGTATATGATGTGCCCACCGAGAAGCAGGGGCCGACCCGCCAGGAATGTTGGAAAATACTACATCCGAGATATTGGGTTCCCTTAGGTTAGGATATATAAATTTATAGACGTATATAATGTCCGCACCGAGACGTACGGGAAGACATGAACGGGATTCTGTGAAACATTACCAGCGAGGGTCTAGGTGGGTTAGGTTAGGTTATATTACGATATAGACGTATATAATGTGCCCACCGAGAAGTAGGGGCCGACCCGCCAGGAATGTTGGAAAATACTACATCCGAGATGTTAGGTTCACTTAGGTTAGGATATATAACGTTATAGACGTATATAATGTCCTCACCGAGATGTATGGTCCGACACGACCGGGATTTTGTAAAACATTACCAGCGAGGGTCTAGATGGGTTAGGTCAGGTTATATTACGATATAGACGTATATAATGTGCCCACCGAGAAGTAGGGGCCGAGCCGCCAGGAATGTTGGAAAATACTACATCCGAGATGTTAGGTTCCCTTAGGTTAGGATATATAACGTTATAGACGTATATAATGTCCTCACCGAGATGTACGGGCCGACACGACCGGGATTTTGTAAAACATTACCAACGAGGGTCTAGATGGGTTAGGTTAGGTTATATTACGATATAGACGTATATAATGTGCCCACCGAGAAGTAGGGGCCGACCCGACAGGAATGTTGGAAAATACTACATCCGAGATGTTAGGTTCCCTTAGGTTAGGATATATAACGTTATAGACGTATATAATGTCCTCACCGAGATGTACGGGCCGACACGACCGGGATTTTGTAAAACATTACCAGCGAGGGTCTAGATGGGTTAGGTTAGGTTATATTACGATATAGACGTATATAATGTGCCCACCGAGAAGTAGGGGCCGACCCGCCAGGAATGTTGGAAAATACTACATTCGAGATGTTAGGTTCCCTTAGGTTAGGATATATAACGTTATAGACTTATATAATGTCCTCACCGAGATGTACGGGCCGACACGACCGGGATTTTGTAAAACATTACCAGCGAGGGTCTAGATGGGTTAGGTTAGGTTATATTACGATATAGACGTATATAATGTGCCCACCGAGAAGTAGGGGCCGACCCGCCAGGAATGTTGGAAACTACTACATCCGAGATGTTAGGTTCCCTTAGGTTAGGATATATAACGTTATAGACTTATATAATGTCCTCACCGAGATGTACGGGCCGACACGACCGGGATTTTGTAAAACATTACCAGCGAGGGTCTAGATGGGTTAGGTTAGGTTATATTACGATATAGACGTATATAATGTGCCCACCGAGAAGTAGGGGCCGACCCGCCAGGAATGTTGGAAACTACTACATCCGAGATGTTAGGTTCCCTTAGGTTAGGATATATAACGTTATAGACGTATATAATGTCCTCACCGAGATGTACGGGCCGACACAACCGGGATTTTGTAAAACAATCCCAGCTAGGGGCTAGATGTGTTACGTTAGGTTATATTACGTTATAGACGTATATAATGATCCCACCTGGAAGTAGGGGCCGACCCGCCAGGAATGTTGCAAAATACTACATCCGAGATGTTAGGTTCCCTCAGGTTAGGATATATAAAGTTATAGACGTATATGAGGTCCCCACGGAAAAGTACGGGCCGACACGACCGGGATTTTGTAAAACATTACCAGCGAGGGTCTAGATGGGTTAGGTTATGTTATATTACGATATAGACGTATATAATGTGCCCCCCGAGAAGTAGGATCCGACCCGCCAGGAATGTTGGAAAATACTACATCCGAGATGTTAGGTTCTCTTAGGTTAGGATATATAACGCTATAGACGTATATAATGTCCCCACCGCGAAGTACGGGCAGACACGACCGGGATTTTGTAAAACATTACCAGCGATGGTCTAGATGGGTTAGGTTAGGTTATATTACGATATAGACGTATATGATGTGCCCACCGAGAAGCAGGGGCCGACCCGCCAGGAATGTTGGAAAATACTACATCCGAGATATTGGGTTCCCTTAGGTTAGGATATATAAATTTATAGACGTATATAATGTCCGCACCGAGACGTACGGGAAGACATGAACGGGATTCTGTGAAACATTACCAGCGTGGGTCTAGGTGGATTAGGTTAGGTTATATTACGATATAGACGTATATAATGTGCCCACCGAGAAGTAGGGGCCGACCCGCCAGGAATGTTGGAAAATACTACATCCGAGATGTTAAGTTCTCTTAGGTTAGGATATATAACGCTATAGACGTATATAATGTCCCCACCGCGAAGTACGGGCAGACACGACCGGGATTTTGTAAAACATTACCAGCGATGGTCTAGATGGGTTAGGTTAGGTTATATTACGATATAGACGTATATGATGTGCCCACCGAGAAGCAGGGGCCGACCCGCCAGGAATGTTGGAAAATACTACATCCGAGATATTGGGTTCCCTTAGGTTAGGATATATAAATTTATAGACGTATATAATGTCCGCACCGAGACGTACGGGAAGACATGAACGGGATTCTGTGAAACATTACCAGCGAGGGTCTAGGTGGGTTAGGTTAGGTTATATTACGATATAGACGTATATAATGTGCCCACCGAGAAGTAGGGGCCGACCCGCCAGGAATGTTGGAAAATACTACATCCGAGATGTTAGGTTCACTTAGGTTAGGATATATAACGTTATAGACGTATATAATGTCCTCACCGAGATGTATGGTCCGACACGACCGGGATTTTGTAAAACATTACCAGCGAGGGTCTAGATGGGTTAGGTCAGGTTATATTACGATATAGACGTATATAATGTGCCCACCGAGAAGTAGGGGCCGAGCCGCCAGGAATGTTGGAAAATACTACATCCGAGATGTTAGGTTCCCTTAGGTTAGGATATATAACGTTATAGACGTATATAATGTCCTCACCGAGATGTACGGGCCGACACGACCGGGATTTTGTAAAACATTACCAACGAGGGTCTAGATGGGTTAGGTTAGGTTATATTACGATATAGACGTATATAATGTGCCCACCGAGAAGTAGGGGCCGACCCGACAGGAATGTTGGAAAATACTACATCCGAGATGTTAGGTTCCCTTAGGTTAGGATATATAACGTTATAGACGTATATAATGTCCTCACCGAGATGTACGGGCCGACACGACCGGGATTTTGTAAAACATTACCAGCGAGGGTCTAGATGGGTTAGGTTAGGTTATATTACGATATAGACGTATATAATGTGCCCACCGAGAAGTAGGGGCCGACCCGCCAGGAATGTTGGAAAATACTACATTCGAGATGTTAGGTTCCCTTAGGTTAGGATATATAACGTTATAGACTTATATAATGTCCTCACCGAGATGTACGGGCCGACACGACCGGGATTTTGTAAAACATTACCAGCGAGGGTCTAGATGGGTTAGGTTAGGTTATATTACGATATAGACGTATATAATGTGCCCACCGAGAAGTAGGGGCCGACCCGCCAGGAATGTTGGAAACTACTACATCCGAGATGTTAGGTTCCCTTAGGTTAGGATATATAACGTTATAGACTTATATAATGTCCTCACCGAGATGTACGGGCCGACACGACCGGGATTTTGTAAAACATTACCAGCGAGGGTCTAGATGGGTTAGGTTAGGTTATATTACGATATAGACGTATATAATGTGCCCACCGAGAAGTAGGGGCCGACCCGCCAGGAATGTTGGAAACTACTACATCCGAGATGTTAGGTTCCCTTAGGTTAGGATATATAACGTTATAGACGTATATAATGTCCTCACCGAGATGTACGGGCCGACACAACCGGGATTTTGTAAAACAATCCCAGCTAGGGGCTAGATGTGTTACGTTAGGTTATATTACGTTATAGACGTATATAATGATCCCACCTGGAAGTAGGGGCCGACCCGCCAGGAATGTTGCAAAATACTACATCCGAGATGTTAGGTTCCCTCAGGTTAGGATATATAAAGTTATAGACGTATATGAGGTCCCCACGGAAAAGTACGGGCCGACACGACCGGGATTTTGTAAAACATTACCAGCGAGGGTCTAGATGGGTTAGGTTATGTTATATTACGATATAGACGTATATAATGTGCCCCCCGAGAAGTAGGATCCGACCCGCCAGGAATGTTGGAAAATACTACATCCGAGATGTTAGGTTCTCTTAGGTTAGGATATATAACGCTATAGACGTATATAATGTCCCCACCGCGAAGTACGGGCAGACACGACCGGGATTTTGTAAAACATTACCAGCGATGGTCTAGATGGGTTAGGTTAGGTTATATTACGATATAGACGTATATGATGTGCCCACCGAGAAGCAGGGGCCGACCCGCCAGGAATGTTGGAAAATACTACATCCGAGATATTGGGTTCCCTTAGGTTAGGATATATAAATTTATAGACGTATATAATGTCCGCACCGAGACGTACGGGAAGACATGAACGGGATTCTGTGAAACATTACCAGCGTGGGTCTAGGTGGGTTAGGTTAGGTTATATTACGATATAGACGTATATAATGTGCCCACCGAGAAGTAGGGGCCGACCCGCCAGGAATGTTGGAAAATACTACATCCGAGATGTTAGGTTCCCTTAAGTTAGGATATATAACGTTATAGACGTATATAATGTCCTCACCGAGATGTACGGGCCGACACGACCGGGATTTTGTAAAACATTACCAACGAGGTTCTAGATGGGTTAGGTTAGGTTATATTACGATATAGACGTATATAATGTGCCCACCGAGAAGTAGGATCCGACCCGCCAGGAATGTTGGAAAATACTACATCCGAGATATTAGGTTCCCTTAGGTTAGGATATATAAATTTATAGACGTATATAATGTCCGCACCGAGACGTACGGGAAGACATGAACGGGATTCTGTGAAACATTACCAGCGAGTGTCTAGGTGGGTTAGGTTAGGTTATATTACGATATAGACGTATATAATGTGCCCACCGAGAAGAAGGGGCCGACCCGCCAGGAATGTTGGAAAATATTACATCCGAGATGTTAGGTTCACTTAGGTTAGGATATATAACGTTATAGACTTATATAATGTCCTCACCGAGATGTACGGGCCGACACGACCGGGATTTTGTAAAACATTACCAGCGAGGGTCTAGATGGGTTAGGTTAGGTTATATTACGATATAGACGTATATAATGTGCCCACCGAGAAGTAGGGGCCGACCCGCCAGGAATGTTGGAAAATACTACATCCGAGATGTTAGGTTCACTTAGGTTAGGATATATAACGTTATAGACGTATATAATGTCCTCACCGAGATGTACGGGCCGACACGACCGGGATTTTGTAAAACATTACCAGCGAGGGTCTAGATGGGTTAGGTTAGGTTATATTACGATATAGACGTATATAATGTGCCCACCGAGAAGTAGGGGCCGACCCGCCAGGAATGCTGGAAAATACTACATCCGAGATGTTAGGTTCCCTTAGGTTAGGATATATAACGTTATAGACGTATATAATGTCCTCACCGAGATCTACGGGCCGACACGACCGGGATTTTGTAAAACATTACCAGCGAGGGTCTAGATGGGTTAGGTTAGGTTATATTACGATATAGACGTATATAATGTGCCCACCGAGAAGTAGGGGCCGACCCGCCAGGAATGTTGGAAAATACTACATCCGAGATGTTAGGTTCACTTAGGTTAGGATATATAACGTTATAGACGTATATAATGTCCTCATCGAGACGTACGGGAAGACATGAACGGGATTCTGTGAAACATTACCAGCGAGGGTCTAGGTGGGTTAGGTTAGGTTATATTACGATATAGACGTATATAATGTGCCCACCGAGAAGTAGGGGCCGACCCGCCAGGAATGTTGGAAAATACTACATCCGAGATGTTAGGTTCACTTAGGTTAGGATACATAACGTTATAGACGTATATAATTATCCTCACCGAGATGTACGGGCCGACACGACCGGGATTTTGTAAAACATTACCAGCGAGGGTCTAGATGGGTTAGGTTAGGTTATATTACGCGATATAGACGTATATAATGTGCCCACCGAGAAGTAGGGGCCGACCCGCCAGGAATGTTGGAAAATACTACATCCGAGATGTTAGGTTCACTTAGGTTAGGATATATAACGTTATAGACGTATATAATGTCCTCACCGAGATGTATGGTCCGACACGACCGGGATTTTGTAAAACATTACCAGCGAGGGTCTAGATGGGTTAGGTCAGGTTATATTACGATATAGACGTATATAATGTGCCCACCGAGACGTAGGGGCCGACCCGCCAGGAATGTTGGAAAATACTACATCCGAGATGTTAGGTTCCCTCAGGTTAGGATATATAAAGTTACAGACGTATATGAGGTCCCCACGGAAAAGTACGGGCCGACACGACCGGGATTTTGTAAAACATTACCAGCGAGGGTCTAGATGGGTTAGGTTAGGTTATATTACGTTATAGACGTATATAATGTTCCCACCGAGAAGTAGGGGCCGACCCGCCAGAAATGTTGGAAAATTCTACATCCGAGATGTTAAGTTGCCTTAGGTTAGGATATATAACGTTATAGACGTATATAATGTCCTCACCGAGATGTACGGGCCGACACGAACGGCATTTTGTAAAACATTACCAGCGAGGGTCTAGATGGCTTAGGTTAGGTTATATTACGATATAGACGTATATAATTTGCCCACCGAGAAGTAGGGGCCGACCCGCCATTAATGTTGGAAAATACTACATCCGAGATGTTAGGTTCCCTCAGGTTAGGATATATAAAGTTATAGACGTATATGAGGTCCCCACGGAAAAGTACGGGCCGACACGACCGGGATTTTGTAAAACATTCCCAGCGAGGGTCTAGATGGGTTAGGTTAGGTTACATTACGATATAGACGTATATAATGTGCCGACCTAGAAGTAGGGGCCGACCCGCGAGGAATGTTGTGAAATACTACATCCGAGATGTTAGGTTCCCTTAGGTTAGGATATATAAAGTTATAGACGTATATAATGTCCTCACCGAGATGTACGGGCCGACACGACCGGGATTTTGTAAAACATTACCAACGAGGTTCTAGATGGGTTAGGTTAGGTTATATTACGATATAGACGTATATAATGTGCCCACCGAGAAGTAGGGGCCGACCCGCCATTAATGTTGGAAAATACTACATCCGAGATGTTAGGTTCTCTTAGGTTAGGGTATATAACGTTATAGACGTATATAATGTCCCCACCGAGAAGTACGGGCCGACACGACCGGGATTTTGTAAAACATTACCAGCGAGGGTCTAGATGGGTTCGGTTAGGTTATATTACGATATAGACGTATGTAATGTGCCCACCGAGAAGTATGGGCCGACCCGCCAGGAATGTTGGAAAATACTACATCCGAGATGTTAGGTTCCCTTAGGTTAGGATATATAACGTTATAGACTTATATAATGTCCTCACCGAGATGTACGGGCCGACACGACCGGGATTTTGTAAAACATTCCCAGCGAGGGTCTAGATGGGTTAGGTTAGGTTATATTACGATATAGACGTATATAATGTGCCGACCTAGAAGTAGGGGCCGACCCGCGAGGAATGTTGGAAAATACTACATCCGAGATGCTAGGTTCCCTCAGGTTAGGATATATAACGTTATAGACGTATATAATGTCCGCACCGAGACGTACGGGCCGACACGCCCGGGATTTTGTAAAACATTACCAGCGAGGGTCTAGATGGCTTAGGTTAGGTTATATTACGATATAGACGTATATAATGTGCCCACCGAGAAGTAGGGGCCCACCCGCCAGAAATGTTGGAAAATTCTACATCCGAGATGTTAAGTTGCCTTAGGTCAGGATATATAACGTTATAGACGTATATAATATCCGCACCGAGACGTACGGGACGACACGAACGGGATTCTGTAAAACATTCCCAGCTAGGGGCTAGATGTGTTACGTTAGGCTATATTACATTATAGACATATATAATGATCCCACCGAGAAGTAGGGGCCGAGCCGCCAGGAATGTTGGAAAATACTACATCCGAGATGTTAGGTTCCCTCAGGTTAGGATATATAAAGTTATAGACGTATATGTGGTCCCCACGGAAAAGTACGGGCCGACACGACCGGGATTTTGTAAAACATTCCCAGCGAGGGTCTAGATGGGTTAGGTTAGGTTATATTACGATATAGACGTATATGATGTGCCCACCGAGAAGCAGGGGCCGACCCGCCAGGAATGTTGGAAAATACTACATCCGAGATATTGGGTTCCCTTAGGTTAGGATATATAAATTTATAGACGTATATAATGTCCGCACCGAGACGTACGGGAAGACATGAACGGGATTCTGTGAAACATTACCAGCGAGGGTCTAGGTGGGTTAGGTTAGGTTATATTACGATATAGACGTATATAATGTGCCCACCGAGAAGTAGGGGCCGACCCGCCAGGAATGTTGGAAAATACTACATCCGAGATGTTAGGTTCACTTAGGTTAGGATATATAACGTTATAGACGTATATAATGTCCTCACCGAGATGTACGGTCCGACACGACCGGGATTTTGTAAAACATTACCAGCGAGGGTCTAGATGGGTTAGGTCAGGTTATATTACGATATAGACGTATATAATGTGCCCACCGAGAAGTAGGGGCCGAGCCGCCAGGAATGTTGGAAAATACTACATCCGAGATGTTAGCTTCCCTCAGGTTAGGATATATAAAGTTATAGACGTATATAATATCCGCACCGAGACGTACGGGACGACACGAAAGGGATTCTGTAAAACATTCCCAGCTAGGGGCTAGATGTGTTACGTTAGGTTATATTACATTATAGACATATATAATGATCCCACCGAGAATTGGCGCCGACCCGCCAGGAATGTTGTGAAATACTACATCCGAGATGTTAGGTTCCCTTAAGTTAGGATATATAACGTTATAGACGTATATAATGTCCTCACCGAGATGTACGGGCCGACACGACCGGGATTTTGTAAAACATTACCAACGAGGTTCTAGATGGGTTAGGTTAGGTTATATTACGATATAGACGTATATAATGTGCCCACCGAGAAGTAGGATCCGACCCGCCAGGAATGTTGGAAAATACTACATCCGAGATATTAGGTTCCCTTAGGTTAGGATATATAAATTTATAGACGTATATAATGTCCGCACCGAGACGTACGGGAAGACATGAACGGGATTCTGTGAAACATTACCAGCGAGTGTCTAGGTGGGTTAGGTTAGGTTATATTACGATATAGACGTATATAATGTGCCCACCGAGAAGAAGGGGCCGACCCGCCAGGAATGTTGGAAAATATTACATCCGAGATGTTAGGTTCACTTAGGTTAGGATATATAACGTTATAGACTTATATAATGTCCTCACCGAGATGTACGGGCCGACACGACCGGGATTTTGTAAAACATTACCAGCGAGGGTCTAGATGGGTTAGGTTAGGTTATATTACGATATAGACGTATATAATGTGCCCACCGAGAAGTAGGGGCCGACCCGCCAGGAATGTTGGAAAATACTACATCCGAGATGTTAGGTTCACTTAGGTTAGGATATATAACGTTATAGACGTATATAATGTCCTCACCGAGATGTACGGGCCGACACGACCGGGATTTTGTAAAACATTACCAGCGAGGGTCTAGATGGGTTAGGTTAGGTTATATTACGATATAGACGTATATAATGTGCCCACCGAGAAGTAGGGGCCGACCCGCCAGGAATGCTGGAAAATACTACATCCGAGATGTTAGGTTCCCTTAGGTTAGGATATATAACGTTATAGACGTATATAATGTCCTCACCGAGATCTACGGGCCGACACGACCGGGATTTTGTAAAACATTACCAGCGAGGGTCTAGATGGGTTAGGTTAGGTTATATTACGATATAGACGTATACAATGTGCCCACCGAGAAGTAGGGGCCGACCCGCCAGGAATGTTGGAAAATACTACATCCGAGATGTTAGGTTCACTTAGGTTAGGATATATAACGTTATAGACGTATATAATGTCCTCATCGAGACGTACGGGAAGACATGAACGGGATTCTGTGAAACATTACCAGCGAGGGTCTAGGTGGGTTAGGTTAGGTTATATTACGATATAGACGTATATAATGTGCCCACCGAGAAGTAGGGGCCGACCCGCCAGGAATGTTGGAAAATACTACATCCGAGATGTTAGGTTCACTTAGGTTAGGATACATAACGTTATAGACGTATATAATGTCCTCACCGAGATGTACGGGCCGACACGACCGGGATTTTGTAAAACATTACCAGCGAGGGTCTAGATGGGTTAGGTTAGGTTATATTACGCGATATAGACGTATATAATGTGCCCACCGAGAAGTAGGGGCCGACCCGCCAGGAATGTTGGAAAATACTACATCCGAGATGTTAGGTTCACTTAGGTTAGGATATATAACGTTATAGACGTATATAATGTCCTCACCGAGATGTATGGTCCGACACGACCGGGATTTTGTAAAACATTACCAGCGAGGGTCTAGATGGGTTAGGTCAGGTTATATTACGATATAGACGTATATAATGTGCCCACCGAGACGTAGGGGCCGACCCGCCAGGAATGTTGGAAAATACTACATCCGAGATGTTAGGTTCCCTCAGGTTAGGATATATAAAGTTACAGACGTATATGAGGTCCCCACGGAAAAGTACGGGCCGACACGACCGGGATTTTGTAAAACATTACCAGCGAGGGTCTAGATAGGTTAGGTTAGGTTATATTACGATATAGACGTATATAACGTGCCCACCGAGAAGTAGGGGCCGACCCGCCAGGAATGTTGGAAAATACTACATCCGAGATGTTAGGTTCTCTTAGGTTAGGGTATATAACGTTATAGACGTATATAATGTCCTCACCGAGATGTACGGGCCGACACGACCGGGATTTTGTAAAACATTACCAACGAGGTTCTAGATGGGTTAGGTTAGGTTATATTACGATATAGACGTATATAATGTGCCCACCGAGAAGTAGGATCCGACCCGCCAGGAATGTTGGAAAATACTACATCCGAGATATTAGGTTCCCTTAGGTTAGGATATATAAATTTATAGACGTATATAATGTCCGCACCGAGACGTACGGGAAGACATGAACGGGATTCTGTGAAACATTACCAGCGAGTGTCTAGGTGGGTTAGGTTAGGTTATATTACGATATAGACGTATATAATGTGCCCACCGAGAAGAAGGGGCCGACCCGCCAGGAATGTTGGAAAATATTACATCCGAGATGTTAGGTTCACTTAGGTTAGGATATATAACGTTATAGACTTATATAATGTCCTCACCGAGATGTACGGGCCGACACGACCGGGATTTTGTAAAACATTACCAGCGAGGGTCTAGATGGGTTAGGTTAGGTTATATTACGATATAGACGTATATAATGTGCCCACCGAGAAGTAGGGGCCGACCCGCCAGGAATGTTGGAAAATACTACATCCGAGATGTTAGGTTCACTTAGGTTAGGATATATAACGTTATAGACGTATATAATGTCCTCACCGAGATGTACGGGACGACACGACCGGGATTTTGTAAAACATTACCAGCGAGGGTCTAGATGGGTTAGGTTAGGTTATATTACGATATAGACGTATATAATGTGCCCACCGAGAAGTAGGGGCCGACCCGCCAGGAATGCTGGAAAATACTACATCCGAGATGTTAGGTTCCCTTAGGTTAGGATATATAACGTTATAGACGTATATAATGTCCTCACCGAGATCTACGGGCCGACACGACCGGGATTTTGTAAAACATTACCAGCGAGGGTCTAGATGGGTTAGGTTAGGTTATATTACGATATAGACGTATATAATGTGCCCACCGAGAAGTAGGGGCCGACCCGCCAGGAATGTTGGAAAATACTACATCCAAGATGTTAGGTTCTCTTAGGTTAGGGTATATAACGTTATAGACGTATATAATGTCCCCACCGAGAAGCAGGGGCCGACACGACCGGGATTTTGTAAAACATTACCAGCGAGGTTCTAGATGGGTTAGGTTAGGTTATATTACGATATAGACGTATATAATGTGCCCACCGAGAAGTAGGGGCCGACCCGCGAGGAATGTTGGAAAATACTACATCCGAGATGCTAGGTTCCCTCAGGTTAGGATATATAACGTTATAGACGTATATAATGTCCGCACCGAGACGTACGGGCCGACACGCCCGGGATTTTGTAAAACATTACCAGCGAGGGTCTAGATGGCTTAGGTTAGGTTACATTACGATATAGACGTATATAATGTGCCCACCGAGAAGTAGGGGCCCACCCGCCAGAAATGTTGGAAAATTCTACATCCGAGATGTTAAGTTGCCTTAGGTCAGGATATATAACGTTATAGACGTATATAATATCCGCACCGAGACGTACGGGACGACACGAACGGGATTCTGTAAAACATTCCCAGCTAGGGGCTAGATGTGTTACGTTAGGCTATATTACATTATAGACATATATAATGATCCCACCGAGAATTGGCGCCGACCCGCCAGGAATGTTGTGAAATACTACATCCGAGATGTTAGGTTCCCTTAGGTTAGGATATATAAAGTTATAGACGTATATAATGTCCTCACCGAGATGTACGGGCCGACACGACCGGGATTTTGTAAAACATTACCAACGAGGTTCTAGATGGGTTAGGTTAGGTTATATTACGATATAGACGTATATAATGTGCCCACCGAGAAGTAGGGGCCGACCCGCCAGGAATGTTGGAAAATACTACATCCGAGATGTTAGGTTCTCTTAGGTTAGGGTATATAACGTTATAGACGTATATAATGTCCCCACCGAGAAGTACGGGCCGACACGACCGGGATTTTGTAAAACATTACCAGCGAGGGTCTAGATGGGTTCGGTTAGGTTATATTACGATATAGACGTATGTAATGTGCCCACCGAGAAGTATGGGCCGACCCGCCAGGAATGTTGGAAAATACTACATCCGAGATGTTAGGTTCCCTTAGGTTAGGATATATAACGTTATAGACTTATATAATGTCCTCACCGAGATGTACGGGACGACACGACCGGGATTTTGTAAAACATTACCAGCGAGGGTCTAGATGGGTTAGGTTAGGTTATATTACGATATAGACGTATATAATGTGCCCACCGAGAAGTAGGGGCCGACCCGCCAGGAATGTTGGAAACTACTACATCCGAGATGTTAGGTTCCCTTAGGTTAGGATATATAACGTTATAGACGTATATAATGTCCTCACCGAGATGTACGGGCCGACACAACCGGGATTTTGTAAAACAATCCCAGCTAGGGGCTAGATGTGTTACGTTAGGTTATATTACGTTATAGACGTATATAATGATCCCACCTGGAAGTAGGGGCCGACCCGCCAGGAATGTTGGAAAATACTACATCCGAGATGTTAGGTTCCCTCAGGTTAGGATATATAAAGTTATAGACGTATATGAGGTCCCCACGGAAAAGTACGGGCCGACACGACCGGGATTTTGTAAAACATTACCAGCGAGGGTCTAGATGGGTTAGGTTAGGTTATATTACGATATAGACGTATATAATGTGCCCACCGAGAAGTAGGATCCGACCCGCCAGGAATGTTGGATAATACTACATCCGAGATGTTAGGTTCACTTAGGTTAGGATATATAACGTTATAGACGTATATAATGTCCGCACCGAGACGTACGGGACGACACGAACGGGATTCTGTAAAACATTCCCAGCTAGGGGCTAGATGTGTTACGTTAGGTTATATTACGTTATAGACGTATATAATGATCCCACCGAGAACTGGCGCCGACCCGCCAGGAATGTTGTGAAATACTACATTCGAGATGTTAGGTTCCCTTAGGTTAGGATATATAAATTTATAGACGTATATAATGTCCGCACCGAGACGTACGGGAAGACATGAATGGGATTCTGTGAAACATTACCAGCGAGGGTCTAGGTGGGTTAGGTTAGGTTATATTACGATATAGACGTATATAATGTGCCCACCGAGAAGTAGGGGCCGACCCGACAGGAATGTTGGAAAATACTACATCCGAGATGTTAGGTTCCCTTAGGTTAGGATATATAACGTTATAGACGTATATAATGTCCTCACCGAGATGTACGGGCCGACACGACCGGGATTTTGTAAAACATTACCAGCGAGGGTCTAGATGGGTTAGGTTAGGTTATATTACGATATAGACGTATATAATGTGCCCACCGAGAAGTAGGGGCCGACCCGCCAGGAATGTTGGAAAATACTACATCCGAGATGTTAGGTTCTCTTAGGTTAGGGTATATAACGTTATAGACGTATATAATGTCCCCACCGAGAAGTACGGGCCGACACGACCGGGATTTTGTAAAACATTACCAGCGAGGTTCTAGATGGGTTAGGTTAGGTTATATTACGATATAGACGTATATAATGTGCCCACCGAGAAGTAGGGGCCGACCCGACAGGAATGTTGGAAAATACTACATCCGAGATGTTAGGTTCCCTTAGGTTAGGATATATAACGTTATAGACGTATATAATGTCCTCACCGAGATGTACGGGCCGACACGACCGGGATTTTGTAAAACATTACCAGCGAGGGTCTAGATGGGTTAGGTTAGGTTATATTACGATATAGACGTATATAATGTGCCCACCGAGAAGTAGGGGCCGACCCGCCAGGAATGTTGGAAAATACTACATCCGAGATGTTAGGTTCCCTCAGGTTAGGATATATAAAGTTATAGACGTATATGAGGTCCCCACGGAAAAGTACGGCCCGACACGACCGGGATTTTGTAAAACATTCCCAGCGAGGGTCTAGATGGGTTAGGTTAGGTTATATTACGATATAGACGTATATAATGTGCCGACCTAGAAGTAGGGGCCGACCCGCGAGGAATGTTGTGAAATACTACATCCGAGATGTTAGGTTCCCTTAGGTTAGGATATATAAAGTTATAGACGTATATAATGTCCTCACCGAGATGTACGGACCGACACGACCGGGATTTTGTAAAACATTACCAACGAGGTTCTAGATGGGTTAGGTTAGGTTATATTACGATATAGACGTATATAATGTGCCCACCGAGAAGTAGGGGCCGACCCGCCATTAATGTTGGAAAATACTACATCCGAGATGTTAGGTTCTCTTAGGTTAGGGTATATAACGTTATAGACGTATATAATGTCCCCACCGAGAAGTACGGGCCGACACGACCGGGATTTTGTAAAACATTACCAGCGAGGGTCTAGATGGGTTCGGTTAGGTTATATTACGATATAGACGTATGTAATGTGCCCACCGAGAAGTATGGGCCGACCCGCCAGGAATGTTGGAAAATACTACATCCGAGATGTTAGGTTCCCTTAGGTTAGGATATATAACGTTATAGACTTATATAATGTCCTCACCGAGATGTACGGGCCGACACGACCGGGATTTTGTAAAACATTACCAGCGAGGGTCTAGATGGGTTAGGTTAGGTTATATTACGATATAGACGTATATAATGTGCCCACCGAGAAGTAGGGGCCGACACGCCAGGAATGTTGGAAACTACTACATCCGAGATGTTAGGTTCCCTTAGGTTAGGATATATAACGTTATAGACGTATATAATGTCCTCACCGAGATGTACGGGCCGACACAACCGGCATTTTGTAAAACAATCCCAGCTAGGGGCTAGATGTGTTACGTTAGGTTATATTACGTTATAGACGTATATAATGATCCCACCTGGAAGTAGGGGCCGACCCGCCAGGAATGTTGGAAAATACTACATCCGAGATGTTAGGTTCCCTCAGGTTAGGATATATAAAGTTATAGACGTATATGAGGTCCCCACGGAAAAGTACGGGCCGACACGACCGGGATTTTGTAAAACATTACCAGCGAGGGTCTAGATGGGTTAGGTTAGGTTATATTACGATATAGACGTATATAATGTGCCCACCGAGAAGTAGGATCCGACCCGCCAGGAATGTTGGAAAATACTACATCCGAGATGTTAGGTTCTCTTAGGTTAGGATATATAACGTTATAGACGTATATAATGTCCCCACCGCGAAGCACGGGCAGACACGACCGGGATTTTGTAAAACATTACCAGCGATGGTCTAGATGGGTTAGGTTAGGTTATATTACGATATAGACGTATATAATGTGCCCACCGAGAAGCAGGGGCCGACCCGCCAGGAATGTTGGAAAATACTACATCCGAGATATTAGGTTCCCTTAGGTTAGGATATATAAATTTATAGACGTATATAATGTCCGCACCGAGACGTACGGGAAGACATGAACGGGATTCTGTGAAACATTACCAGCGAGGGTCTAGGTGGGTTAGGTTAGGTTATATTACGATATAGACGTATATAATGTGCCCACCGAGAAGTAGGGGCCGACCCGCCAGGAATGTTGGAAAATACTACATCCGAGATGTTAGGTTCACTTAGGTTAGGATATATAACGTTATAGACGTATATAATGTCCCCACGGAAAAGTACGGGCCGACACGACCGGGATTTTGTAAAACATTCCCAGCGAGGGTCTAGATGGGTTAGGTTAGGTTATATTACGATATAGACGTATATAATGTGCCGACCTAGAAGTAGGGGCCGACCCGCGAGGAATGTTGGAAAATACTACATCCGAGATGCTAGGTTCCCTCAGGTTAGGATATATAACGTTATAGACGTATATAATGTCCGCACCGAGATGTACGGGCCGACACGACCGGGATTTTGTAAAACATTACCAGCGAGGGTCTAGATGGGTTAGGTTAGGTTATATTACGATATAGACGTATATAATGTGCCCACCGAGAAGTAGGGGCCGACCCGCCAGGAATGTTGGAAAATACTACATCCGAGATGTTAGGTTCCCTCAGGTTAGGATATATAAAGTTATAGACGTATATGAGGTCCCCACGGAAAAGTACGGCCCGACACGACCGGGATTTTGTAAAACATTCCCAGCGAGGGTCTAGATGGGTTAGGTTAGGTTATATTACGATATAGACGTATATAATGTGCCGACCTAGAAGTAGGGGCCGACCCGCGAGGAATGTTGTGAAATACTACATCCGAGATGTTAGGTTCCCTTAGGTTAGGATATATAAAGTTATAGACGTATATAATGTCCTCACCGAGATGTACGGGCCGACACGACCGGGATTTTGTAAAACATTACCAACGAGGTTCTAGATGGGTTAGGTTAGGTTATATTACGATATAGACGTATATAATGTGCCCACCGAGAAGTAGGGGCCGACCCGCCATTAATGTTGGAAAATACTACATCCGAGATGTTAGGTTCTCTTAGGTTAGGGTATATAACGTTATAGACGTATATAATGTCCCCACCGAGAAGTACGGGCCGACACGACCGGGATTTTGTAAAACATTACCAGCGAGGGTCTAGATGGGTTCGGTTAGGTTATATTACGATATAGACGTATGTAATGTGCCCACCGAGAAGTATGGGCCGACCCGCCAGGAATGTTGGAAAATACTACATCCGAGATGTTAGGTTCCCTTAGGTTAGGATATATAACGTTATAGACTTATATAATGTCCTCACCGAGATGTACGGGCCGACACGACCGGGATTTTGTAAAACATTACCAGCGAGGGTCTAGATGGGTTAGGTTAGGTTATATTACGATATAGACGTATATAATGTGCCCACCGAGAAGTAGGGGCCGACCCGCCAGGAATGTTGGAAACTACTACATCCGAGATGTTAGGTTCCCTTAGGTTAGGATATATAACGTTATAGACGTATATAATGTCCTCACCGAGATGTACGGGCCGACACAACCGGGATTTTGTAAAACAATCCCAGCTAGGGGCTAGATGTGTTACGTTAGGTTATATTACGTTATAGACGTATATAATGATCCCACCTGGAAGTAGGGGCCGACCCGCCAGGAATGTTGGAAAATACTACATCCGAGATGTTAGGTTCCCTCAGGTTAGGATATATAAAGTTATAGACGTATATGACGTCCCCACGGAAAAGTACGGGCCGACACGACCGGGATTTTGTAAAACATTACCAGCGAGGGTCTAGATGGGTTAGGTTAGGTTATATTACGATATAGACGTATATAATGTGCCCACCGAGAAGTAGGATCCGACCCGCCAGGAATGTTGGAAAATACTACATCCGAGATGTTAGGTTCTCTTAGGTTAGGATATATAACGTTATAGACGTATATAATGTCCCCACCGCGAAGCACGGGCAGACACGACCGGGATTTTGTAAAACATTACCAGCGATGGTCTAGATGGGTTAGGTTAGGTTATATTACGATATAGAAGTATATAATGTGCCCACCGAGAAGCAGGGGCCGACCCGCCAGGAATGTTGGAAAATACTACATCCGAGATATTAGGTTCCCTTAGGTTAGGATATATAAATTTATAGACGTATATAATGTCCGCACCGAGACGTACGGGAAGACATGAACGGGATTCTGTGAAACATTACCAGCGAGGGTCTAGGTGGGTTAGGTTAGGTTATATTACGATATAGACGTATATAATGTGCCCACCGAGAAGTAGGGGCCGACCCGCCAGGAATGTTGGAAAATACTACATCCGAGATGTTAGGTTCACTTAGGTTAGGATATATAACGTTATAGACGTATATAATGTCCTCACCGAGATGTACGGGCCGACACGACCGGGATTTTGTAAAACATTACCAGCGAGGGTCTAGATGGGTTAGGTTAGGTTATATTACGATATAGACGTATATAACGTGCCCACCGAGAAGTAGGGGCCGACCCGCCAGGAATGTTGGAAAATACTACATCCGAGATGTTAGGTTCTCTTAGGTTAGGGTATATAACGTTATAGACGTATATAATGTCCCCACCGAGAAGTACGGGCAGACACGACCGGGATTTTGTAAAACATTACCAGCGAGGGTCTAGATGGGTTAGGTTAGGTTATATTACGTTATAGACGTATATAATGTTCCCACCGAGAAGTAGGGGCCGACCCGCCAGAAATGTTGGAAAATTCTACATCCGAGATGTTAAGTTGCCTTAGGTTAGGATATATAACGTTATAGACGTATATAATGTCCTCACCGAGATGTACGGGCCGACACGAACGGCATTTTGTAAAACATTACCAGCGAGGGTCTAGATGGCTTAGGTTAGGTTATATTACGATATAGACGTATATAATTTGCCCACCGAGAAGTAGGGGCCGAGCCGCCAGGAATGTTGGAAAATACTACATCCGAGATGTTAGGTTCCCTCAGGTTAGGATATATAAAGTTATAGACGTATATGAGGTCCCCACGGAAAAGTACGGGCCGACACGACCGGGATTTTGTAAAACATTCCCAGCGAGGGTCTAGATGGGTTAGGTTAGGTTATATTACGATATAGACGTATATAATGTGCCGACCTAGAAGTAGGGGCCGACCCGCGAGGAATGTTGGAAAATACTACATCCGAGATGCTAGGTTCCCTCAGGTTAGGATATATAACGTTATAGACGTATATAATGTCCGCACCGAGACGTACGGGCCGACACGCCCGGGATTTTGTAAAACATTACCAGCGAGGGTCTAGATGGCTTAGGTTAGGTTACATTACGATATAGACGTATATAATGTGCCCACCGAGAAGTAGGGGCCGACCCGCCAGGAATGTTGGAAACTACTACATCCGAGATGTTAGGTTCCCTTAGGTTAGGATATATAACGTTATAGACGTATATAATGTCCTCACCGAGATGTACGGGCCGACACAACCGGGATTTTGTAAAACAATCCCAGCTAGGGGCTAGATGTGTTACGTTAGGTTATATTACGTTATAGACGTATATAATGATCCCACCTGGAAGTAGGGGCCGACCCGCCAGGAATGTTGGAAAATACTACATCCGAGATGTTAGGTTCCCTCAGGTTAGGATATATAAAGTTATAGAAGTATATGAGGTCCCCACGGAAAAGTACGGGCCGACACGACCGGGATTTTGTAAAACATTACCAGCGAGGGTCTAGATGGGTTAGGTTAGGTTATATTACGATATAGACGTATATAATGTGCCCACCGAGAAGTAGGATCCGACCCGCCAGGAATGTTGGATAATACTACATCCGAGATGTTAGGTTCACTTAGGTTAGGATATATAACGTTATAGACGTATATAATGTCCGCACCGAGACGTACGGGACGACACGAACGGGATTCTGTAAAACATTCCCAGCTAGGGGCTAGATGTGTTACGTTAGGTTATATTACGTTATAGACGTATATAATGATCCCACCGAGAACTGGCGCCGACCCGCCAGGAATGTTGTGAAATACTACATTCGAGATGTTAGGTTCCCTTAGGTTAGGATATATAAATTTATAGACGTATATAATGTCCGCACCGAGACGTACGGGAAGACATGAATGGGATTCTGTGAAACATTACCAGCGAGGGTCTAGGTGGGTTAGGTTAGGTTATATTACGATATAGACGTATATAATGTGCCCACCGAGAAGTAGGGGCCGACCCGACAGGAATGTTGGAAAATACTACATCCGAGATGTTAGGTTCCCTTAGGTTAGGATATATAACGTTATAGACGTATATAATGTCCTCACCGAGATGTACGGGCCGACACGACCGGGATTTTGTAAAACATTACCAGCGAGGGTCTAGATGGGTTAGGTTAGGTTATATTACGATATAGACGTATATAATGTGCCCACCGAGAAGTAGGGGCCGACCCGCCAGGAATGTTGGAAAATACTACATCCGAGATGTTAGGTTCTCTTAGGTTAGGGTATATAACGTTATAGACGTATATAATGTCCCCACCGAGAAGTACGGGCCGACACGACCGGGATTTTGTAAAACATTACCAGCGAGGTTCTAGATGGGTTAGGTTAGGTTATATTACGATATAGACGTATATAATGTGCCCACCGAGAAGTAGGGGCCGACCCGACAGGAATGTTGGAAAATACTACATCCGAGATGTTAGGTTCCCTTAGGTTAGGATATATAACGTTATAGACGTATATAATGTCCTCACCGAGATGTACGGGCCGACACGACCGGGATTTTGTAAAACATTACCAGCGAGGGTCTAGATGGGTTAGGTTAGGTTATATTACGATATAGACGTATATAATGTGCCCACCGAGAAGTAGGGGCCGACCCGCCAGGAATGTTGGAAAATACTACATCCGAGATGTTAGGTTCCCTCAGGTTAGGATATATAAAGTTATAGACGTATATGAGGTCCCCACGGAAAAGTACGGCCCGACACGACCGGGATTTTGTAAAACATTCCCAGCGAGGGTCTAGATGGGTTAGGTTAGGTTATATTACGATATAGACGTATATAATGTGCCGACCTAGAAGTAGGGGCCGACCCGCGAGGAATGTTGTGAAATACTACATCCGAGATGTTAGGTTCCCTTAGGTTAGGATATATAAAGTTATAGACGTATATAATGTCCTCACCGAGATGTACGGGCCGACACGACCGGGATTTTGTAAAACATTACCAACGAGGTTCTAGATGGGTTAGGTTAGGTTATATTACGATATAGACGTATATAATGTGCCCACCGAGAAGTAGGGGCCGACCCGCCATTAATGTTGGAAAATACTACATCCGAGATGTTAGGTTCTCTTAGGTTAGGGTATATAACGTTATAGACGTATATAATGTCCCCACCGAGAAGTACGGGCCGACACGACCGGGATTTTGTAAAACATTACCAGCGAGGGTCTAGATGGGTTCGGTTAGGTTATATTACGATATAGACGTATGTAATGTGCCCACCGAGAAGTATGGGCCGACCCGCCAGGAATGTTGGAAAATACTACATCCGAGATGTTAGGTTCCCTTAGGTTAGGATATATAACGTTATAGACTTATATAATGTCCTCACCGAGATGTACGGGCCGACACGACCGGGATTTTGTAAAACATTACCAGCGAGGGTCTAGATGGGTTAGGTTAGGTTATATTACGATATAGACGTATATAATGTGCCCACCGAGAAGTAGGGGCCGACACGCCAGGAATGTTGGAAACTACTACATCCGAGATGTTAGGTTCCCTTAGGTTAGGATATATAACGTTATAGACGTATATAATGTCCTCACCGAGATGTACGGGCCGACACAACCGGGATTTTGTAAAACAATCCCAGCTAGGGGCTAGATGTGTTACGTTAGGTTATATTACGTTATAGACGTATATAATGATCCCACCTGGAAGTAGGGGCCGACCCGCCAGGAATGTTGGAAAATACTACATCCGAGATGTTAGGTTCCCTCAGGTTAGGATATATAAAGTTATAGACGTATATGAGGTCCCCACGGAAAAGTACGGGCCGACACGACCGGGATTTTGTAAAACATTCCCAGCGAGGGTCTAGATGGGTTAGGTTAGGTTATATTACGATATAGACGTATATAATGTGCCGACCTAGAAGTAGGGGCCGACCCGCGAGGAATGTTGGAAAATACTACATCCGAGATGCTAGGTTCCCTCAGGTTAGGATATATAACGTTATAGACGTATATAATGTCCGCACCGAGACGTACGGGCCGACACGCCCGGGATTTTGTAAAACATTACCAGCGAGGGTCTAGATGGCTTAGGATAGGTTACATTACGATATAGACGTATATAATGTGCCCACCGAGAAGTAGGGGCCCACCCGCCAGAAATGTTGGAAAATTCTACATCCGAGATGTTAAGTTGCCTTAGGTCAGGATATATAACGTTATAGACGTATATAATATCCGCACCGAGACGTACGGGACGACACGAACGGGATTCTGTAAAACATTCCCAGCTAGGGGCTAGATGTGTTACGTTAGGCTATATTACATTATAGACATATATAATGATCCCACCGAGAATTGGCGCCGACCCGCCAGGAATGTTGTGAAATACTACATCCGAGATGTTAGGTTCCCTTAGGTTAGGATATATAAAGTTATAGACGTATATAATGTCCTCACCGAGATGTACGGGCCGACACGACCGGGATTTTGTAAAACATTACCAACGAGGTTCTAGATGGGTTAGGTTAGGTTATATTACGATATAGACGTATATAATGTGCCCACCGAGAAGTAGGGGCCGACCCGCCAGGAATGTTGGAAAATACTACATCCGAGATGTTAGGTTCTCTTAGGTTAGGGTATATAACGTTATAGACGTATATAATGTCCCCACCGAGAAGTACGGGCCGACACGACCGGGATTTTGTAAAACATTACCAGCGAGGGTCTAGATGGGTTCGGTTAGGTTATATTACGATATAGACGTATGTAATGTGCCCACCGAGAAGTATGGGCCGACCCGCCAGGAATGTTGGAAAATACTACATCCGAGATGTTAGGTTCCCTTAGGTTAGGATATATAACGTTATAGACTTATATAATGTCCTCACCGAGATGTACGGGCCGACACGACCGGGATTTTGTAAAACATTACCAGCGAGGGTCTAGATGGGTTAGGTTAGGTTATATTACGATATAGACGTATATAATGTGCCCACCGAGAAGTAGGGGCCGACCCGCCAGGAATGTTGGAAACTACTACATCCGAGATGTTAGGTTCCCTTAGGTTAGGATATATAACGTTATAGACGTATATAATGTCCTCACCGAGATGTACGGGCCGACACAACCGGGATTTTGTAAAACAATCCCAGCTAGGGGCTAGATGTGTTACGTTAGGTTATATTACGTTATAGACGTATATAATGATCCCACCTGGAAGTAGGGGCCGACCCGCCAGGAATGTTGGAAAATACTACATCCGAGATGTTAGGTTCCCTCAGGTTAGGATATATAAAGTTATAGACGTATATGAGGTCCCCACGGAAAAGTACGGGCCGACACGACCGGGATTTTGTAAAACATTACCAGCGAGGGTCTAGATGGGTTAGGTTAGGTTATATTACGATATAGACGTATATAATGTGCCCACCGAGAAGTAGGATCCGACCCGCCAGGAATGTTGGAAAATACTACATCCGAGATGTTAGGTTCTCTTAGGTTAGGATATATAACGTTATAGACGTATATAATGTCCCCACCGCGAAGTACGGGCAGACACGACCGGGATTTTGTAAAACATTACCAGCGATGGTCTAGATGGGTTAGGTTAGGTTATATTACGATATAGACGTATATAATGTGCCCACCGAGAAGCAGGGGCCGACCCGCCAGGAATGTTGGAAAATACTACATCCGAGATATTAGGTTCCCTTAGGTTAGGATATATAAATTTATAGACGTATATAATGTCCGCACCGAGACGTACGGGAAGACATGAACGGGACTCTGTGAAACATTACCAGCGAGGGTCTAGGTTGGTTAGGTTAGGTTATATTACGATATAGACGTATATAATGTGCCCACCGAGAAGTAGGGGCCGACCCGCCAGGAATGTTGGATAATACTACATCCGAGATGTTAGGTTCACTTAGGTTAGGATATATAACGTTATAGACGTATATAATGTCCGCACCGAGACGTACGGGACGACACGAACGGGATTCTGTAAAACATTCCCAGCTAGGGGCTAGATGTGTTACGTTAGGTTATATTACGTTATAGACGTATATAGTGATCCCACCGAGAACTGGCGCCGACCCGCCAGGAATGTTGTGAAATACTACATTCGAGATGTTAGGTTCCCTTAGGTTAGGATATATAAATTTATAGACGTATATAATGTCCGCACCGAGACGTACGGGAAGACATGAATGGGATTCTGTGAAACATTACCAGCGAGGGTCTAGGTGGGTTAGGTTAGGTTATATTACGATATAGACGTATATAATGTGCCCACCGAGAAGTAGGGGCCGACCCGACAGGAATGTTGGAAAATACTACATCCGAGATGTTAGGTTCCCTTAGGTTAGGATATATAACGTTATAGACGTATATAATGTCCTCACCGAGATGTACGGGCCGACACGACCGGGATTTTGTAAAACATTACCAGCGAGGGTCTAGATGGGTTAGGTTAGGTTATATTACGATATAGACGTATATAATGTGCCCACCGAGAAGTAGGGGCCGACCCGCCAGGAATGTTGGAAAATACTACATCCGAGATGTTAGGTTCTCTTAGGTTAGGGTATATAACGTTATAGACGTATATAATGTCCCCACCGAGAAGTACGGGCCGACACGACCGGGATTTTGTAAAACATTACCAGCGAGGTTCTAGATGGGTTAGGTTAGGTTATATTACGATATAGACGTATATAATGTGCCCACCGAGAAGTAGGGGCCGACCCGCCAGGAATGTTGGAAAATACTACATCCGAGATGTTAGGTTCTCTTAGGTTAGGGTATATAACGTTATAGACGTATATAATGTCCCCACCGAGAAGTACGGGCCGACAAGACCGGGATTTTGTAAAACATTACCAGCGAGGGTCTAGATGGGTTCGTTTAGGTTATATTACGATATAGACGTATGTAATGTGCCCACCGAGAAGTATGGGCCGACCCGCCAGGAATGTTGGAAAATACTACATCCGAGATGTTAGGTTCCCTTAGGTTAGGATATATAACGTTATAGACTTATATAATGTCCTCACCGAGATGTACGGGCCGACACGACCGGGATTTTGTAAAACATTACCAGCGAGGGTCTAGATGGGTTAGGTTAGGTTATATTACGATATAGACGTATATAATGTGCCCACCGAGAAGTAGGGGCCGACCCGCCAGGAATGTTGGAAACTACTACATCCGAGATGTTAGGTTCCCTTAGGTTAGGATATATAACGTTATAGACGTATATAATGTCCTCACCGAGATGTACGGGCCGACACAACCGGGATTTTGTAAAACATTACCAGCGAGGGTCTAGATGGGTTCGGTTAGGTTATATTACGATATAGACGTATGTAATGTGCCCACCGAGAAGTATGGGCCGACCCGCCAGGAATGTTGGAAAATACTACATCCGAGATGTTAGGTTCCCTTAGGTTAGGATATATAACGTTATAGACTTATATAATGTCCTCACCGAGATGTACGGGCCGACACGACCGGGATTTTGTAAAACATTACCAGCGAGGGTCTAGATGGGTTAGGTTAGGTTATATTACGATATAGACGTATATAATGTGCCCACCGAGAAGTAGGGGCCGACCCGCCAGGAATGTTGGAAACTACTACATCCGAGATGTTAGGTTCCCTTAGGTTAGGATATATAACGTTATAGACGTATATAATGTCCTCACCGAGATGTACGGGCCGACACAACCGGGATTTTGTAAAACAATCCCAGCTAGGGGCTAGATGTGTTACGTTAGGTTATATTACGTTATAGACGTATATAATGATCCCACCTGGAAGTAGGGGCCGACCCGCCAGGAATGTTGGAAAATACTACATCCGAGATGTTAGGTTCCCTCAGGTTAGGATATATAAAGTTATAGACGTATATGAGGTCCCCACGGAAAAGTACGGGCCGACACGACCGGGATTTTGTAAAACATTACCAGCGAGGGTCTAGATGGGTTAGGTTAGGTTATATTACGATATAGACGTATATAATGTGCCCACCGAGAAGTAGGATCCGACCCGCCAGGAATGTTGGAAAATACTACATCCGAGATGTTAGGTTCTCTTAGGTTAGGATATATAACGTTATAGACGTATATAATGTCCCCACCGCGAAGTACGGGCAGACACGACCGGGATTTTGTAAAACATTACCAGCGATGGTCTAGATGGGTTAGGTTAGGTTATATTACGATATAGACGTATATAATGTGCCCACCGAGAAGTAGGGGCCGACCCGCCAGGAATGTTGGAAAATACTACATCCGAGATGTTAGGTTCACTTAGGTTAGGATATATAACGTTATAGACGTATATAATGTTCTCACCGAGATGTACGGGCCGACACGACCGGGATTTTGTAAAACATTACCAGCGAGGGTCTAGATGGGTTAGGTTAGGTTATATTACGATATAGACGTATATAATGTGCCCACCGAGAAGTAGGGGCCGACCCGCCAGGAATGTTGGAAACTACTACATCCGAGATGTTAGGTTCCCTTAGGTTAGGATATATAACGTTATAGACGTATATAATGTCCTCACCGAGATGTACGGGCCGACACAACCGGGATTTTGTAAAACAATCCCAGCTAGGGGCTAGATGTGTTACGTTAGGTTATATTACGTTATAGACGTATATAATGATCCCACCTGGAAGTAGGGGCCGACCCGCCAGGAATGTTGGAAAATACTACATCCGAGATGTTAGGTTCCCTCAGGTTAGGATATATAAAGTTATAGACGTATATGAGGTCCCCACGGAAAAGTACGGGCCGACACGACCGGGATTTTGTAAAACATTACCAGCGAGGGTCTAGATGGGTTAGGTTAGGTTATATTACGATATAGACGTATATAATGTGCCCACCGAGAAGTAGGATCCGACCCGCCAGGAATGTTGGAAAATACTACATCCGAGATGTTAGGTTCTCTTAGGTTAGGATATATAACGTTATAGACGTATATAATGTCCCCACCGCGAAGTACGGGCAGACACGACCGGGATTTTGTAAAACATTACCAGCGATGGTCTAGATGGGTTAGGTTAGGTTATATTACGATATAGACGTATATAATGTGCCCACCGAGAAGCAGGGGCCGACCCGCCAGCAATGTTGGAAAATACTACATCCGAGATATTAGGTTCCCTTAGGTTAGGATATATAAATTTATAGACGTATATAATGTCCGCACCGAGACGTACGGGAAGACATGAACGGGATTCTGTGAAACATTACCAGCGAGGGTCTAGGTGGGTTAGGTTAGGTTATATTACGATATAGACGTATATAATGTGCCCACCGAGAAGTAGGGGCCGACCCGCCAGGAATGTTGGAAAATACTACATCCGAGATGTTAGGTTCACTTAGGTTAGGATATATAACGTTATAGACGTATATAATGTCCTCACCGAGATGTACGGGCCGACACGACCGGGATTTTGTAAAACATTACCAGCGAGGGTCTAGATGGGTTAGGTTAGGTTATATTACGATATAGACGTATATAACGTGCCCACCGAGAAGTAGGGGCCGACCCGCCAGGAATGTTGGAAACTACTACATCCGAGATGTTAGGTTCACTTAGGTTAGGATATATAACGTTATAGACGTATATAATGTCCTCACCGAGATGTACGGGCCGACACGACCGGGACTTTGTAAGACATTACCAGCGAGGGTCTAGATGGGTTAGGTTAGGTTATATAACGATATAGACGTATATAATGTGCCCACCGAGAAGTAGGGGCCGACCCGCTAGGAATGTTGGAAAATACTACATCCGAGATGTTAGGTTCCCTTAGGTTAGGATATATAACGTTATAGACGTATATAATGTCCTCACCGAGATCTACGGGCCGACACGACCGGGATTTTGTAAAACATTACCAGCGAGGGTCTAGATGGGTTAGGTCAGGTTATATTACGATATAGACGTATATAATGTGCCCACCGAGACGTAGGGGCCGACCCGCCAGGAATGTTGGAAAATACTACATCCGAGATGTTAGGTTCCCTCAGATTAGGATATATAAAGTTATAGACGTATATGAGGTCCCCACGGAAAAGTACGGGCCGACACGACCGGGATTTTGTAAAACATTACCAGCGAGGGTCTAGATGGGTTAGGTTAGGTTATATTACGATATAGACGTATATAATGTGCCCACCGAGAAGTAGGATCCGACCCGCCAGGAATGTTGGAATATACTACATCCGAGATGTTAGGTTCTCTTAGGTTAGGATATATAACGTTATAGACGTATATAATGTCCCCACCGCGAAGTACGGGCAGACACGACCGGGATTTTGTAAAACATTACCAGCGATGGTCTAGATGGGTTAGGTTAGGTTATATTACGATATAGACGTATATAATGTGCCCACCGAGAAGCAGGGGCCGACCCGCCAGGAATGTTGGAAAATACTACATCCGAGATATTAGGTTCCCTTAGGTTAGGATATATAAATTTATAGACGTATATAATGTCCGCACCGAGACGTACGGGAAGACATGAACGGGATTCTGTGAAACATTACCAGCGAGGGTCTAGGTGGGTTAGGTTAGGTTATATTACGATATAGACGTATATAATGTGCCCACCGAGAAGTAGGGGCCGACCCGCCAGGAATGTTGGAAAATACTACATCCGAGATGTTAGGTTCACTTAGGTTAGGATATATAACGTTATAGACGTATATAATGTTCTCACCGAGATGTACGGGCCGACACGACCGGGATTTTGTAAAACATTACCAGCGAGGGTCTAGATGGGTTAGGTTAGGTTATATTACGATATAGACGTATATAATGTGCCCACCGAGATGTACGGGCCGACACGACCGGGATTTTGTAAAACATTACCAGCGAGGGTCTAGATGGGTTAGGTTAGGTTATATTACGATATAGACGTATATAATGTGCCCACCGAGAAGTAGGGGCCGACCCGCCAGGAATGTTGGAAACTACTACATCCGAGATGTTAGGTTCACTTAGGTTAGGATATATAACGTTATAGACGTATATAATGTCCTCACCGAGATGTACGGGCCGACACGACCGGGACTTTGTAAAACATTACCAGCGAGGGTCTAGATGGGTTAGGTTAGGTTATATAACGATATAGACGTATATAATGTGCCCACCGAGAAGTAGGGGCCGACCCTCCAGGAATGTTGGAAAATACTACATCCGAGATGTTAGGTTCCCTTAGGTTAGGATATATAACGTTATAGACGTATATAATGTCCTCACCGAGATCTACGGGCCGACACGACCGGGATTTTGTAAAACATTACCAGCGAGGGTCTAGATGGGTTAGGTCAGGTTATATTACGATATAGACGTATATAATGTGCCCACCAAGACGTAGGGGCCGACCCGCCAGGAATGTTGGAAAATACTACATCCGAGATGTTAGGTTCCCTCAGGTTAGGATATATAAAGTTACAGACGTATATGAGGTCCCCACGGAAAAGTACGGGCCGACACGACCGGGATTTTGTAAAACATTACCAGCGAGGGTCTAGATAGGTTAGGTTAGGTTATATTACGATATAGACGTATATAATGTGCCCACCGAGAAGTAGGGGCCGACCCGCCAGGAATGTTGGAAAATACTACATCCGAGATGTTAGGTTCTCTTAGGTTAGGGTATATAACGTTATAGACGTATATAATGTCCCCACCGAGAAGTACGGGCAGACACGACCGGGATTTTGTAAAACATTACCAGCGAGGGTCTAGATGGGTTAGGTTAGGTTATATTACGATATAGACCTATATAATGTGCCCACCGAGAAGTAGGGGCCGACCCGCCAGGTATGTTAAAAATACTACATCCGAGATGTTAGGTTCCCTTAGGTTAGGATATATAAATTTATAGACGTATATAATGTCCGCACCGAGACGTACGGGAAGACATGAACGGGATTCTGTGAAACATTACCAGCGAGGGTCTAGGTGGGTTAGGTTAGGTTATATTACGATATAGACGTATATAATGTGCCCACCGAGAAGTAGGGGCCGACCCGCCAGGAATGTTGGAAAATACTACATCCGAGATGTTAGGTTCACTTAGGTTAGGATATATAACGTTATAGACGTATATAATGTCCTCACCGAGATGTACGGGCCGACACGACCGGGATTTTGTAAAACATTACCAGCGAGGGTCTAGATGGGTTAGGTTAGGTTATATTACGATATAGACGTATATAATGTGCCCACCGAGAAGTAGGGGCCGACCCGCCAGGAATGTTGGAAAATACTACATCCGAGATGTTAGGTTCTCTTAGGTTAGGGTATATAACGTTATAGACGTATATAATGTCCCCACCGAGAAGTACGGGCCGACACGACCGGGATTTTGTAAAACATTACCAGCGAGGGTCTAGATGGGTTCGGTTAGGTTATATTACGATATAGACGTATGTAATGTGCCCACCGAGAAGTATTTGCCGACCCGCCAGGAATGTTGGAAAATACTACATCCGAGATGTTAGGTTCCCTTAGGTTAGGATATATAACGTTATAGACTTATATAATGTCCTCACCGAGATGTACGGGCCGACACGACCGGGATTTTGAAAAACATTACCAGCGAGGGTCTAGATGGGTTAGGTTAGGTTATATTACGATATAGACGTATATAATGTGCCCACCGAGAAGTAGGGGCCGACCCGCCAGGAATGTTGGAAACTACTACATCCGAGATGTTAGGTTCCCTTAGGTTAGGATATATAACGTTATAGACGTATATAATGTCCTCACCGAGATGTACGGGCCGACACGACCGGGATTTTGTAAAACATTACCAGCTAGGGGCTAGATGTGTTACGTTAGGTTATATTACGTTATAGACGTATATAATGTGCCCACCGAGAAGTAGGGGCCGACCCGCCAGGAATGTTGGAAAATACTACATCCGAGATGTTATGTTCCCTTAGGTTAGGATATATAAATTTATAGACGTATATAATGTCCGCACCGAGACGTCCGGGAAGACATGAACGGGATTCTGTGAAACATTACCGGCGAGGGTCTAGGTGGGTTAGGTTAGGTTATATTACGTTATAGACGTATATAATGTTCCCACCGAGAAGTAGGGGCCGACCCGCCAGAAATGTTGGAAAATTCTACATCCGAGATATTAGGTTGCCTTAGGTTAGGATATATAACGTTATAGACGTATATAATGTCCTCACCGAGATGTACGGGCCGACACGACCGGGATTTTGTAAAACATTACCAGCGAGGGTCTAGATGGGTTAGGTTAGGTTATATTACGATATAGACGTATATAATGTGCCCACCGAGAAGTAGGAGCCGACCCGCCAGGAATGTTGGAAAATACTACATCCGAGATGTTAAGCTGCCTTAGGTTAGGATATATAAATTTATAGACGTATATAATGTCCGCACCGAGACGTACGGGAAGACATGAACGGGATTATGTGAAACATTACCAGCGAGGGTCTAGGTGGGTTAGGTTAGGTTATATTACGTTATAGACGTATATAATGTTCCCACCGAGAAGTAGGGGCCGACCCGCCAGAAATGTTGGAAAATTCTACATCCGAGATGTTAAGTTGCCTTAGGTTAGGATATATAACGTTATAGACGTATATAATGTCCGCACCGAGACGTACGGGAAGACATGAACGGGATTCTGTGAAACATTACCAGCGAGGGTCTAGGTGGGTTAGGTTAGGTTATATTACGATATAGACGTATATAATGTGCCCACCGAGAAGTAGGGGCCGACCCGCCAGGAATGTTGGAAAATACTACATCCGAGATGTTAGGTTCACTTAGGTTAGGATATATAACGTAATAGACGTATATAATGTCCTCACCGAGATGTACGGTCCGACACGACCGGCATTTTGTAAAACATTACCAGCTACGGTCTAGATGGGTTAGGTCAGGTTATATTACGATATAGACGTATATAATGTGCCCACCGAGAAGTAGGGGCCGACCCGCCAGGAATGTTGGAAAATACTACATCCGAGATGTTAGGTTCCCTCAGGTTAGGATATATAGAGTTATAGACGTATATGAGGTCCCCACGGAAAAGTACGGGCCGACACGACCGGGATTTTGGAAAACATTACCAGCGAGGGTCTAGATAGGTTAGGTTAGGTTATATTACGATATAGACGTATATAATGTGCCCACCTAGAAGTAGGGGCCGACCCATCAGGAATATTGGAAAATACTACATCCGAGATGTTAGGTTCTCTTAGGTTAGGGTATATAACGTTATAGACGTATGTAATGTCCTCACCGAGATGTACGGGCCGACACGACCGGGATTTTGTAAAACATTACCAGCGAGGGTCTAGATGGGTTAGGTTAGGTTATATTACGATATAGACGGATATAATGTGCCCACCGAGAAGTAGGGGCCGACCCGCCAGGAATGTTGGAAAATACTACATCCGCGATGTTATGTTCACTTAGGTTAGGATATATAACGTTATAGACGTATATAATGTCCCCACCGCGAAGTACGGGCAGACACGACCGGGATTTTGTAAAACATTACCAGCGATGGTCTAGATGGGTTAGGTTAGGTTATATTACGATATAGACGTATATAATGTGCCCACCGAGAAGCAGGGGCCGACCCGCCAGGAATGTTGGAAAATACTACATCCGAGATATTAGGTTCCCTTAGGTTAGGATATATAAATTTATAGACGTATATAATGTCCGCACCGAGACGTACGGGAAGACATGAACGGGATTCTGTGAAACATTACCAGCGAGGGTCTAGGTGGGTTAGGTTAGGTTATATTACGATATAGACGTATATAATGTGCCCACCGAGAAGTAGGGGCCGACCCGCCAGGAATGTTGGAAAATACTACATCCGAGATGTTAGGTTCACTTAGGTTAGGATATATAACGTTATAGACGTATATAATGTCCTCACCGAGATGTACGGGCCGACACGACCGGGATTTTGTAAAACATTACCAGCGAGGGTCTAGATGGGTTAGGTTAGGTTATATTACGATATAGACGTATATAATGTGCCCACCGAGAAGTAGGAGCCGACCCGCCAGGAATGTTGGAAAATACTACATCCGAGATGTTAAGCTGCCTTAGGTTAGGATATATAAATTTATAGACGTATATAATGTCCGCACCGAGACGTACGGGAAGACATGAACGGGATTATGTGAAACATTACCAGCGAGGGTCTAGGTGGGTTAGGTTAGGTTATATTACGTTATAAGCGTATATAATGTTCCCACCG
Organism: Xylocopa violacea; assembly: GCA_963969225.1. Classification (NCBI taxonomy): domain Eukaryota; kingdom Metazoa; phylum Arthropoda; class Insecta; order Hymenoptera; family Apidae; genus Xylocopa; species Xylocopa violacea. The sequence continues at coordinate 169,788 of CAXAJV010000738.1, read as the reverse complement.
AGAAGTAGGGGCCGACCCGCCAGAAATGTTGGAAAATACTACATCCGAGATGTTAGGTTCCCTCAGGTTAGGATATATAAAGTTATAGACGTATATGAGGTCCCCACGGAAAAGTACGGGCCGACACGACCGGGATTTTGTAAAACATTACCAGCGAGGGTCTAGATGGGTTAGGTTAGGTTATATTACGATATAGACGTATATAATGTGCCCACCTAGAAGTAGGGGCCGACCCGCCAGGAATGTAGGAAAATACTACATCCGAGATGTTAGGTTCCCTCAGGTTAGGATATATAACGTTATAGACGTATATGAGGTCCCCACGGAAAAGTACGGGCCGACACGACCGGGATTTTGTAAAACATTACCAGCGAGGGTCTAGATGGGTTAGGTTAGGTTATATTACGATATAGACGTATATAATGTGCCCACCGAGAAGTAGGGGCCCACCCGCCAGAAATGTTGGAAAATTCTACATCCGAGATGTTAAGTTGCCTTAGGTCAGGACATATAACGTTATAGACGTATATAATATCCGCACCGAGACGTACGGGACGACACGAACGGGATTCTGTAAAACATTCCCAGCTCGGGGCTAGATGTGTTACGTTAGGTTATATTACATTATAGACATATATAATGATCCCACCGAGAATTGGCGCCGACCCGCCAGGAATGTTGTGAAATACTACATCCGAGATGTTAGGTTCCCTTAGGTTAGGATATATAAATTTATAGACGTATATAATGTCCGCACCGAGACGTACGGGAAGACATGAATGGGATTCTGTGAAACATTACCAGCGAGGGTCTAGGTGGGTTAGGTTAGGTTATATTACGATATAGACGTATATAATGTGCCCACCGAGAAGTAGGGGCCGACCCGCCAGGAATGTTGGAAAATACTACATCCGAGATGTTAGGTTCTCTTAGGTTAGGGTATATAACGTTATAGACGTATATAATGTCCCCACCGAGAAGTACGGGCCGACACGACCGGGATTTTGTAAAACATTACCAGCGAGGGTCTAGGTGGCTTAGGTTAGGTTATATTACGATATAGACGTATATAATGTCCCCACCGAGAAGTAGGGGCCGACCCGCCAGGAATGTTGGAAAATACTACATCCGAGATGTTAGGTTCCCTCAGGTTAGGATATATAACGTTATAGACGTATATGAGGTCCCCACGGAAAAGTACTTACGACACGACCGGGATTTTGTAAAACATTACCAGCGAGGGTCTAGATGGGTTAGGTTAGGTTATATTACGATACAGACGTATATAATGTGCCCACCTAGAAGTAGGGGCCGACCCGCCAGGAATGTTGGAAAATACTACATCCGAGATGTTAGGTTCCCTCAGGTTAGGATATATAACGTTATAGACGTATATAATGTCCGCACCGAGACGTACGGGCCGACACGACCGGGATTTTGTAAAACATTACCAGCGAGGGTCTAGATGGGTTAGGTTAGTTTATATTACGATATAGACGTATATAATGTCCCCACCGAGAAGTAGGGGCCGACCCGCCAGGAATATTGGAAAATACTACATCCGAGATGTTAGGTTCCCTTAGGTTAGGATATATAACGTTATAGACGTATATAATGTCCTCACCGAGATGTACGGGCCGACACGACCGGGATTTTGTAAAACATTACCAACGAGGGTCTAGATGGGTTAGGTTAGGTTATATTCGTATACTACATCCGAGATGTTAGGTTCCCTTAGGTTAGGATATATAACGTAATAGACGTATATAATGTCCTCACCGAGATGTACGGGCCGACACGACCGGGATTTTGTAAAACATTACCAACGAGGGTCTAGATGGGTTAGGTTAGGTAATATTACGATATAGAAGTATATAATGTGCCCACCGAGAAGTAGGAGCCGACCCGCCAGGAATGTTGAAAAATACTACATCCGAGATGTTAAGCTGCCTTAGGTTAGGATATATAAATTTATAGACGTATATAATGTCCGCACCGAGACGTACGGGAAGACATGAACGGGATTATGTGAAACATTACCAGCGAGGGTCTAGGTGGGTTAGGTTAGGTTATATTACGTTATAGGCGTATATAATGTTCCCACCGAGAAGTAGGGGCCGACCCGCCAGAAATGTTGGAAAATACTACATCCGAGATGTTAGGTTCCCTCAGGTTAGGATATATAAAGTTATAGACGTATATGAGGTCCCCACGGAATAGTACGGGCCGACACGACCGGGATTTTGTAAAACATTACCAACGAGGGTCTAGATGGGTTAGGTTAGGTTATATTACGATATAGACGTATATAATGTGCCCACCGAGAAGTAGGAGCCGACCCGCCAGGAATGTTGGAAAATACTACATCCGAGATGTTAAGCTGCCTTAGGTTAGGATTTATAAATTTATAGACGTATATAATGTCCGCACCGAGACGTACGGGAAGACATGAACGGGATTATGTGAAACATTACCAGCGATGGTCTAGGTGGGTTAGGTTAGGTTATATTACGTTATAGGCGTATATAATGTTCCCACCGAGAAGTGGGGGCCGACCCGCCAGAAATGTTGGAAAATACTACATCCGAGATGTTAGGTTCCCTCAGTTTAGGATATATAAAGTTATAGACGTATATGAGGTCCCCACGGAATAGTACGGGCCGACACGACCGGGATTTTGTAAAACATTACCAGCGAGGGTCTAGATGGGTTAGGTTAGGATATATTACGATATAGACGTATATAATGTGCCCACCTAGAAGTAGGGGCCGACCCGCCAGGAATGTTGGAAAATACTACATCCGAGATGTTAGGTTCCCTCAGGTTAGGATATATAACGTTATAGACGTATATAATGTCCTCACCGAGATGTACGGGCCGACACGACCGGGATTTTGTAAAACATTACCAGCGAGGGTCTAGATGGGTTAGGTTAGGTTATATTACGATATAGACGTATATAATGTGCCCACCTAGAAGTAGGGGCCGACCCGCCAGGAATGTTGGAAAATACTACATCCGAGATGTTAGGTTCCCTCAGGTTAGGATATATAACGTTATAGACGTATATAATGTCCGCACCGAGACGTACGGCCCGACACGACCGGGATTTTGTAAAACATTACCAGCGAGGGTCTAGATGGGTTAGGTTAGGTTATATTACGATATAGACGTATATAATGTGCCCACCGAGAAGTAGGGGCCGACCCGCCCGGTATGTTGAAAAATACTACATCCGAGATGTTAGGTTCCCTTAGGTTAGGATATATAAATTTATAGACGTATATAATGTCCGCACCGAGACGTCCGGGAAGACATGAACGGGATTCTGTGAAACATTACCAGCGAGGGTCTAGGTGGGTTAGGTTAGGTTATATTACGTTATAGACGTATATAATGTTCCCACCGAGAATTAGGGGCCGACCCGCCAGAAATGTTGGAAAATACTACATCCGAGATGTTAGGTTCTCTTAGGTTAGGGTATATAACGTTATAGACGTATATAATGTCCCCACCGAGAAGTACGGGCCGACACGACCGGGATTCTGTAAAACATTCCCAGTTAGGGGCTAGATGTGTTACGTTAGGTTATATTACGATATAGACGTATATAATGTGCCCACCGAGAAGTATGGGCCGACCCGCCAGGAATGTTGGAAAATACTACATCCGAGATGTTAGGTTCCCTTAGGTTAGGATATATAAATTTATAGACGTATATAATGTCCGCACCGAGACGTACGGGAAGACATGAACGGGATTCTGTGAAGCATTACCAGCGAGGGTCTAGGTGGGTTAGGTTAGGTTATATTACGTTATAGACGTATATAATGTTCCCACCGAGGAGTAGCGGCCGACCCGCCAGAAATGTTGGAAAATTCTACATCCGAGATGTTAAGTTGCCTTAGGTTAGGATATATAACGTTATAGACGTATATAATGTCCGCACCGAGACGTACGGAACGACACGAACGGGATTCTGTAAAACATTCCCAGCTAGGGGCTAGATGTGTTACGTTAGGTTATATTACATTATAGACATATATAATGATCCCACCGAGAATTGGCGCCGACCCGCCAGGAATGTTGGAAAATTCTACATCCGAGATGTTAGGTTCCCTCAGGTTAGGATATATAAAGTTATAGACGTATATGAGGTCCCCACGGAAAAGTACGGGCCGACACGACCGGGATTTTGGAAAACATTACCAGCGAGGGTCTAGATAGGTTAGGTTAGGTTATATTACGATATAGACGTATATAATGTGCCCACCTAGAAGTAGGGGCCGACCCATCAGGAATATTGGAAAATACTACATCCGAGATGTTAGGTTCTCTTAGGTTAGGGTATATAACGTTATAGACGTATGTAATGTCCTCACCGAGATGTACGGGCCGACACGACCGGGATTTTGTAAAACATTACCAGCGAGGGTCTAGATGGGTTAGGTTAGGTTATATTACGATATAGACGGATATAATGTGCCCACCGAGAAGTAGGGGCCGACCCGCCAGGAATGTTGGAAAATACTACATCCGCGATGTTATGTTCACTTAGGTTAGGATATATAACGTTATAGACGTATATAATGTCCCCACCGCGAAGTACGGGCAGACACGACCGGGATTTTGTAAAACATTACCAGCGATGGTCTAGATGGGTTAGGTTAGGTTATATTACGATATAGACGTATATAATGTGCCCACCGAGAAGCAGGGGCCGACCCGCCAGGAATGTTGGAAAATACTACATCCGAGATATTAGGTTCCCTTAGGTTAGGATATATAAATTTATAGACGTATATAATGTCCGCACCGAGACGTACGGGAAGACATGAACGGGATTCTGTGAAACATTACCAGCGAGGGTCTAGGTGGGTTAGGTTAGGTTATATTACGATATAGACGTATATAATGTGCCCACCGAGAAGTAGGGGCCGACCCGCCAGGAATGTTGGAAAATACTACATCCGAGATGTTAGGTTCACTTAGGTTAGGATATATAACGTTATAGACGTATATAATGTCCTCACCGAGATGTACGGGCCGACACGACCGGGATTTTGTAAAACATTACCAGCGAGGGTCTAGATGGGTTAGGTTAGGTTATATTACGATATAGACGTATATAATGTGCCCACCGAGAAGTAGGAGCCGACCCGCCAGGAATGTTGGAAAATACTACATCCGAGATGTTAAGCTGCCTTAGGTTAGGATATATAAATTTATAGACGTATATAATGTCCGCACCGAGACGTACGGGAAGACATGAACGGGATTATGTGAAACATTACCAGCGAGGGTCTAGGTGGGTTAGGTTAGGTTATATTACGTTATAAGCGTATATAATGTTCCCACCGAGAAGTAGGGGCCGACCCGCCAGAAATGTTGGAAAATACTACATCCGAGATGTTAGGTTCCCTCAGGTTAGGATATATAAAGTTATAGACGTATATGAGGTCCCCACGGAAAAGTACGGGCCGACACGACCGGGATTTTGTAAAACATTACCAGCGAGGGTCTAGATGGGTTAGGTTAGGTTATATTACGATATAGACGTATATAATGTGCCCACCTAGAAGTAGGGGCCGACCCGCCAGGAATGTAGGAAAATACTACATCCGAGATGTTAGGTTCCCTCAGGTTAGGATATATAACGTTATAGACGTATATGAGGTCCCCACGGAAAAGTACGGGCCGACACGACCGGGATTTTGTAAAACATTACCAGCGAGGGTCTAGATGGGTTAGGTTAGGTTATATTACGATATAGACGTATATAATGTGCCCACCGAGAAGTAGGGGCCCACCCGCCAGAAATGTTGGAAAATTCTACATCCGAGATGTTAAGTTGCCTTAGGTCAGGACATATAACGTTATAGACGTATATAATATCCGCACCGAGACGTACGGGACGACACGAACGGGATTCTGTAAAACATTCCCAGCTCGGGGCTAGATGTGTTACGTTAGGTTATATTACATTATAGACATATATAATGATCCCACCGAGAATTGGCGCCGACCCGCCAGGAATGTTGTGAAATACTACATCCGAGATGTTAGGTTCCCTTAGGTTAGGATATATAAATTTATAGACGTATATAATGTCCGCACCGAGACGTACGGGAAGACATGAATGGGATTCTGTGAAACATTACCAGCGAGGGTCTAGGTGGGTTAGGTTAGGTTATATTACGATATAGACGTATATAATGTGCCCACCGAGAAGTAGGGGCCGACCCGCCAGGAATGTTGGAAAATACTACATCCGAGATGTTAGGTTCTCTTAGGTTAGGGTATATAACGTTATAGACGTATATAATGTCCCCACCGAGAAGTACGGGCCGACACGACCGGGATTTTGTAAAACATTACCAGCGAGGGTCTAGGTGGCTTAGGTTAGGTTATATTACGATATAGACGTATATAATGTCCCCACCGAGAAGTAGGGGCCGACCCGCCAGGAATGTTGGAAAATACTACATCCGAGATGTTAGGTTCCCTCAGGTTAGGATATATAACGTTATAGACGTATATGAGGTCCCCACGGAAAAGTACTTACGACACGACCGGGATTTTGTAAAACATTACCAGCGAGGGTCTAGATGGGTTAGGTTAGGTTATATTACGATACAGACGTATATAATGTGCCCACCTAGAAGTAGGGGCCGACCCGCCAGGAATGTTGGAAAATACTACATCCGAGATGTTAGGTTCCCTCAGGTTAGGATATATAACGTTATAGACGTATATAATGTCCGCACCGAGACGTACGGGCCGACACGACCGGGATTTTGTAAAACATTACCAGCGAGGGTCTAGATGGGTTAGGTTAGTTTATATTACGATATAGACGTATATAATGTCCCCACCGAGAAGTAGGGGCCGACCCGCCAGGAATATTGGAAAATACTACATCCGAGATGTTAGGTTCCCTTAGGTTAGGATATATAACGTTATAGACGTATATAATGTCCTCACCGAGATGTACGGGCCGACACGACCGGGATTTTGTAAAACATTACCAACGAGGGTCTAGATGGGTTAGGTTAGGTTATATTACGATATAGACGTATATAATGTGCCCACCGAGAAGTAGGGGCCGACCCGCCCGGTATGTTGAAAAATACTACATCCGAGATGTTAGGTTCCCTTAGGTTAGGATATATAAATTTATAGACGTATATAATGTCCGCACCGAGACGTCCGGGAAGACATGAACGGGATTCTGTGAAACATTACCAGCGAGGGTCTAGGTGGGTTAGGTTAGGTTATATTACGTTATAGACGTATATAATGTTCCCACCGAGAATTAGGGGCCGACCCGCCAGAAATGTTGGAAAATACTACATCCGAGATGTTAGGTTCTCTTAGGTTAGGGTATATAACGTTATAGACGTATATAATGTCCCCACCGAGAAGTACGGGCCGACACGACCGGGATTCTGTAAAACATTCCCAGTTAGGGGCTAGATGTGTTACGTTAGGTTATATTACGATATAGACGTATGTAATGTGCCCACCGAGAAGTATGGGCCGACCCGCCAGGAATGTTGGAAAATACTACATCCGAGATGTTAGGTTCCCTTAGGTTAGGATATATAAATTTATAGACGTATATAATGTCCGCACCGAGACGTACGGGAAGACATGAACGGGATTCTGTGAAGCATTACCAGCGAGGGTCTAGGTGGGTTAGGTTAGGTTATATTACGTTATAGACGTATATAATGTTCCCACCGAGGAGTAGCGGCCGACCCGCCAGAAATGTTGGAAAATTCTACATCCGAGATGTTAAGTTGCCTTAGGTTAGGATATATAACGTTATAGACGTATATAATGTCCGCACCGAGACGTACGGAACGACACGAACGGGATTCTGTAAAACATTCCCAGCTAGGGGCTAGATGTGTTACGTTAGGTTATATTACATTATAGACATATATAATGATCCCACCGAGAATTGGCGCCGACCCGCCAGGAATGTTGGAAAATTCTACATCCGAGATGTTAGGTTCCCTCAGGTTAGGATATATAAAGTTATAGACGTATATAATGTGCCCACCTAGAAGTAGGGGCCGACCCGCCAGGAATGTTGGAAAATACTACATCCGAGATGTTAGGTTCCCTCAGGTTAGGATATATAACGTTATAGACGTATATAATGTCCGCACCGAGACGTGCGGGCCGACACGACCGGGATTTTGTAAAACATTACCAGCGAGGGTCTAGATGGGTTAGGTTAGGTTATATTACGATATAGACGTATATAATGTGCCCACCGAGAAGTAGGGGCCGACCCGCCAGGAATGTTGGAAAATACTACATCCGAGATGTTAGGTTCACTTAGGTTAGGATATATAACGTAATAGACGTATATAATGTCCTCACCGAGATGTACGGTCCGACACGACCGGCATTTTGTAAAACATTACCAGCGAGGGTCTAGATGGGTTAGGTCAGGTTATATTACGATATAGACGTATATAATGTCCCCACCGAGAAGTAGGGGCCGACCCGCCAGGAATGTTGGAAAATACTACATCCGCGATGTTATGTTCACTTAGGTTAGGATATATAACGTTATAGACGCATATAATGTCCTCACCGAGATGTACGGTCCGACACGACCGGGATTATGTAAAACATTACCAGCGAGGGTCTAGACGGGTTAGGTTAGGTTATATTACGATATAGACGTATATAATGTGCCCACCTAGAAGTAGGGGCCGACCCGCCAGGAATGTTGGCAAATACTACATCCGAGATGTTAGGTTCCCTCAGGTTAGGATATATAACGTTATAGACGTATATAATGTCCGCACCGAGACGTACGGGCCGACACGACCGGGATTTTGTAAAACATTACCAGCGAGGGTCTAGATGGGTTAGGTTAGGTTATATTACGATATAGACGTATATAATGTGCCCACCGAGAAGTAGGGGCCCACCCGCCAGAAATGTTGGAAAATTCTACATCCGAGATGTTAAGTTGCCTTAGGTCAGGATATATAACGTTATAGACGTATATAATATCCGCACCGAGACGTACGGGACGACACGAACGGGATTCTGTAAAACATTCCCAGCTAGGGGCTAGATGTGTTACGTTACGTTATATTACATTATAGACATATATAATGATCCCACCGAGAATTGGCGCCGACCCGCCAGGAATGTTGTGAAATACTACATCCGAGATGTTAGGTTCCCTTAGGTTAGGATATATAACGTTATAGACGTATATAATGTCCTCACCGAGATGTACGGGCCGACACGACCGGGATTTTGAAAAACATTACCAACGAGGGTCTAGATGGGTTAGGTTAGGTTATATTACGATATAGACGTATATAATGTGCCCACCGAGAAGTAGGGGCCGACCCGCCAGGAATGTTGGAAAATACTACATCCGAGATGTTAGGTTCACTTAGGTTAGGATATATAACGTTATAGACGTATATAATGTCCTCACCGAGATGTACGGTCCGACACGACCGGGATTTTGTAAAACATTACCAGGGAGGGTCTAGATGGGATAGGTCAGGTTATATTACGATATAGACGTATATAATGTGCCCACCGAGAAGTAGGGGCCGACCAGCCAGGAATGTTGGAAAATACTACATCCGAGATGTTAGGTTCCCTCAGGTTAGGATATATAAAGTTATAGACGTATATGAGGTCCCCACGGAAAAGTACGGGCCGACACGACCGGGATTTTGTAAAACATTACCAGCGAGGGTCTAGATGTGTTACGTTAGGTTATATTACATTATAGACATATATAATGATCCCACCGAGAATTGGCGCCGACCCGCCAGGAATGTTGTGAAATACTACATCCGAGATATTAGGTTCCCTTAGGTTAGGATATATAAATTTATAGACGTATATAATGTCCGCACCGAGACGTACGGGAAGACATGAACGGGATTCTGTGAAACATTACCAGCGAGGGTCTAGGTGGGTTAGGTTAGGTTATATTACGATATAGACGTATATAATGTCCCCACCGAGAAGTAGGGGCCGACCCGCCAGGAATGTTGGAAAATACTACATCCGAGATGTTAAGTTGCCTTAGATCAGGATATATAACGTTATAGACGTATATAATATCCGCACCGAGACGTACGGGACGACACGAACGGGATTCTGTAAAACATTCCCAGCTAGGGGCTAGATGTGTTACGTTAGGTTATATTACATTATAGACATATATAATGATCCCACCGAGAATTGGCGCCGACCCGCCAGGAATGTTGTGAAATACTACATCGGGAGAGGTTAGGTTCCCTTAGGTTAGGATATATAAAATTATAGACGTATATAATGTCCGCACCGAGACGTACGGGAAGACATGAACGCGATTCTGTGAAACATTACCAGCGAGGGTCTAGGTGGGTTAGGTTAGGTTATATTACGATATAGACGTATATAATGTCCCCACCGAGAAGTAGGGGCCGACCCGCCAGGAATGTTGGAAAATACTACATCCGCGATGTTATGTTCACTTAGGTTACGATATATAACGTTATAGACGTATATAATGTCCTCACCGAGATGTACGGTCCGACACGACCGGGATTTTGTAAAACATTACCAGCGAGGGTCTAGATGGGATAGGTCAGGTTATATTACGATATAGACGTATATAATGTGCCCACCGAGAAGTAGGGGCCGACCAGCCAGGAATGTTGGAAAATACTACATCCGAGATGTTAGGTTCCCTCAGGTTAGGATATATAAAGTTATAGACGTATATGAGGTCCCCACGGAAAAGTACGGGCCGACACGACCGGGATTTTGTAAAACATTACCAGCGAGGGTCTAGATGGGTTAGGTTAGGTTATATTACGATATAGACGTATATAATGTGCCCACCTAGAAGTAGGGGCCGACCCGCCAGGAATGTTGGAAAATACTACATCCGAGATGTTAGGTTCCCTCAGGTTAGGATATATAACGTTATAGACGTATATGAGGTCCCCACGGAAAAGTACGGGCCGACACGACCGGGATTTTGTAAAACATTACCAGCGAGGGTCTAGATGGGTTAGGTTAGGTTATATTACGATATAGACGTATATAATGTGCCCACCTAGAAGTAGGGGCCGACCCGCCTGGAATGTTGGAAAATACTACATCCGAGATGTTAGGTTCCCTCAGGTTAGGATATATAACGTTATAGACGTATATAATGTCCGCACCGAGACGTACGGGCCGACACGACCGGGATTTTGTAAAACATTACCAGCGAGTGTATAGATGGGTTAGGTTAGGTTATATTACGATATAGACGTATATAATGTGCCCACCGAGAAGTAGGGGCCCACCCGCCAGAAATGTTGGAAAATTCTACATCCGAGATATTAAGTTGCCTTAGGTCAGGATATATAACGTTATAGACGTATACAATATCCGCACCGAGACGTACGGGACGACACGAACGGGATTCTGTAAAACATTCCCAGCTCGGGGCTAGATGTGTTACGTTAGGTTATATTACATTATAGACATATATAATGATCCCACCGAGAATTGGCGCCGACCCGCCAGGAATGTTGTGAAATACTACATCCGAGATATTAGGTTCCCTTAGGTTAGGATATATAAATTTATAGACGTATATAATGTCCGCACCGAGACGTACGGGAAGACATGAACGGGATTCTGTGAAACATTACCAGCGAGGGTCTAGGTGGGTTAGGTTAGGTTATATTACGATATAGACGTATATAATGTCCCCACCGAGAAGTAGGGGCCGACCCGCCAGGAATATTGGAAAATACTACATCCGAGATGTTAGGTTCCCTTAGGTTAGGATATATAACGTTATAGACATATATAATGTCCTCACCGAGATGTACGGGCCGACACGACCGGGATTTTGTAAAACATTACCAACGAGGGTCTAGATGGGTTAGGTTAGGTTATATTACGATATAGACGTATATAATGTGCCCACCGAGAAGTAGGGGCCGACCCGCCCGGTATGTTGAAAAATACTACATCCGAGATGTTAGGTTCCCTTAGGTTAGGATATATAACGTTATAGACGTATATAATATCCGCACCGAGACGTACGGGACGACACGAACGGGATTCTGTAAAACATTACCAGCTAGGGGCTAGATGTGTTACGTTAGGTTATATTACATTATAGACATATATAATGATCCCACCGAGAATTGGCGCCGACCCGCCAGGAATGTTGTGAAATACTACATCCGAGATGTTAGGTTCCCTTAGGTTAGGATATATAACGTTATAGACGTATATAATGTCCTCACCGAGATGTACGGGCCGACACGACCGGGATTTTGAAAAACATTACCAACGAGGGTCTAGATGGGTTAGGTTAGGTTATATTACGATATAGACGTATATAATGTGCCCACCGAGAAGTAGGGGCCGACCCGCCAGGAATGTTGGAAAATACTACATCCGAGATGTTAGGTTCACTTAGGTTAGGATATATAACGTTATAGACGTATATAATGTCCTCACCGAGATGTACGGTCCGACACGACCGGGATTTTGTAAAACATTACCAGCGAGGGTCTAGACGGGATAGGTCAGGTTATATTACGATATAGACGTATATAATGTGCCCACCGAGAAGTAGGGGCCGACCCGCCAGGAATGTTGGAAAATACTACATCCGAGATGTTAGGTTCCCTCAGGTTAGGATATATAAAGTTATAGACGTATATGAGGTCCCCACGGAAAAGTACGGGCCGACACGACCGGGATTTTGTAAAACATTACCAGCGAGGGTCTAGATGGGTTAGGTTAGGTTATATTACGATATAGACGTATATAATGTGCCCACCTAGAAGTAGGGGCCGACCCGCCAGGAATGTTGGAAAATACTACATCCGAGATGTTAGGTTCCCTCAGGTTAGGATATATAACGTTATAGACGTATATGAGGTCCCCACGGAAAAGTACGGGCCGACACGACCGGGATTTTGTAAAACATTACCAGCGAGGGTCTAGATGGGTTAGGTTAGGTTATATTACGATATAGACGTATATAATGTGCCCACCTAGAAGTAGGGGCCGACCCGCCTGGAATGTTGGAAAATACTACATCCGAGATGTTAGGTTCCCTCAGGTTAGGATATATAACGTTATAGACGTATATAATGTCCGCACCGAGACGTACGGGCCGACACGACCGGGATTTTGTAAAACATTACCAGCGAGTGTATAGATGGGTTAGGTTAGGTTATATTACGATATAGACGTATATAATGTGCCCACCGAGAAGTAGGGGCCCACCCGCCAGAAATGTTGGAAAATTCTACATCCGAGATATTAAGTTGCCTTAGGTCAGGATATATAACGTTATAGACGTATACAATATCCGCACCGAGACGTACGGGACGACACGAACGGGATTCTGTAAAACATTCCCAGCTCGGGGCTAGATGTGTTACGTTAGGTTATATTACATTATAGACATATATAATGATCCCACCGAGAATTGGCGCCGACCCGCCAGGAATGTTGTGAAATACTACATCCGAGATATTAGGTTCCCTTAGGTTAGGATATATAAATTTATAGACGTATATAATGTCCGCACCGAGACGTACGGGAAGACATGAACGGGATTCTGTGAAACATTACCAGCGAGGGTCTAGGTGGGTTAGGTTAGGTTATATTACGATATAGACGTATATAATGTCCCCACCGAGAAGTAGGGGCCGACCCGCCAGGAATATTGGAAAATACTACATCCGAGATGTTAGGTTCCCTTAGGTTAGGATATATAACGTTATAGACATATATAATGTCCTCACCGAGATGTACGGGCCGACACGACCGGGATTTTGTAAAACATTACCAACGAGGGTCTAGATGGGTTAGGTTAGGTTATATTACGATATAGACGTATATAATGTGCCCACCGAGAAGTAGGGGCCGACCCGCCCGGTATGTTGAAAAATACTACATCCGAGATGCTAGGTTCCCTTAGGTTAGGATATATAACGTTATAGACGTATATAATATCCGCACCGAGACGTACGGGACGACACGAACGGGATTCTGTAAAACATTACCAGCTAGGGGCTAGATGTGTTACGTTAGGTTATATTACATTATAGACATATATAATGATCCCACCGAGAATTGGCGCCGACCCGCCAGGAATGTTGTGAAATACTACATCCGAGATGTTAGGTTCCCTTAGGTTAGGATATATAACGTTATAGACGTATATAATGTCCTCACCGAGATGTACGGGCCGACACGACCGGGATTTTGAAAAACATTACCAACGAGGGTCTAGATGGGTTAGGTTAGGTTATATTACGATATAGACGTATATAATGTGCCCACCGAGAAGTAGGGGCCGACCCGCCAGGAATGTTGGAAAATACTACATCCGAGATGTTAGGTTCACTTAGGTTAGGATATATAACGTTATAGACGTATATAATGTCCTCACCGAGATGTACGGTCCGACACGACCGGGATTTTGTAAAACATTACCAGCGAGGGTCTAGACGGGATAGGTCAGGTTATATTACGATATAGACGTATATAATGTGCCCACCGAGAAGTAGGGGCCGACCCGCCAGGAATGTTGGAAAATACTACATCCGCGATGTTATGTTCACTTAGGTTAGGATATATAACGTTATAGACGTATATAATGTCCTCACCGAAATGTACGGTCCGACACGACCGGGATTTTGTAAAACATTACCAGCGAGGGTCTAGATGGGTTAGGTCAGGTTATATTACGATATAGACGTATATAATGTGCCCACCGAGAAGTAGGGGCCGACCCGCCAGGAATGTTGGAAAATACTACATCCGAGATGTTAGGTTCCCTCAGGTTAGGATATATAAAGTTATAGAGGTATATGAGGTCCCCACGGAAAAGTACGGGCCGACACGACCGGGATTTTGTAAAACATTACCAGCGAGGGTCTAGATAGGTTAGGTTAGGTTATATTACGATATAGACGTATATAATGTGCCCACCTAGAAGTAGGGGCCGACACGCCAGGAATGTTGGAAAATACTACATCCGAGATGTTAGGTTCCCTTAGGTTAGGATATATAACGTTATAGACGTATGTAATGTCCTCACCGAGATGTACGGGCCGACACGACCGGGATTTTGTAAAACATTACCAGCGAGGGTCTAGATGGGTTAGGTTAGGTTATATTACGATATAGACGTATATAATGTGCCCACCGAGAAGTAGGGGCCGACCCGCCAGGAATGTTGGAAACTACTACATCCGAGATGTTAGGTTCCCTTAGGTTAGGATATATAACGTTATAGACGTATATAATGTCCTCACCGAGATGTACGGGCCGACACGACCGGGATTTTGTAAAACATTACCAGCGAGGGTCTAGATGGGTTAGGTTAGGTTATATTACGATATAGACGTATATAATGTGCCCACCGAGAAGTAGGGGCCGACCCGCCAGGAATGTTGGAAAATACTACATCCGAGATGTTAGGTTCACTTAGGTTAGGATATATAAATTTATAGACGTATATAATGTCCTCACCGAGATGTACGGTCCGACACGACCGGCATTTTGTAAAACATTACCAGCGAGGGTCTAGATGGATTAGGTCAGGTTATATTACGATATAGACGTATATAATGTGCCCACCGAGAAGTAGGGGCCGACCCGCCAGGAATGTTGGAAAATACTACATCCGAGATGTTAGGTTCCCTTAGGTTAGGATATATAACGTTATAGACGTATGTAATGTCCTCACCGAGATGTACGGGCCGACACGACCGGGATTTTGTAAAACATTACCAGCGAGGGTCTAGATGGGTTAGGTTAGGTTATATTACGATATAGACGTATATAATGTGCCCACCGAGA
This sequence comes from Xylocopa violacea, assembly GCA_963969225.1. Taxonomy (NCBI): domain Eukaryota; kingdom Metazoa; phylum Arthropoda; class Insecta; order Hymenoptera; family Apidae; genus Xylocopa; species Xylocopa violacea. The sequence continues at coordinate 153,909 of CAXAJV010000738.1, read as the reverse complement.
AGTAGGGGCCGACCCGCCAGGAATGTTGGAAACTACTACATCCGAGATGTTAGGTTCCCTTAGGTTAGGATATATAACGTTATAGACGTATATAATGTCCTCACCGAGATGTACGGGCCGACACGACCGGGATTTTGTAAAACATTACCAGCGAGGGTCTAGATGGGTTAGGTTAGGTTATATTACGATATAGACGTATATAATGTGCCCACCGAGAAGTAGGGGCCGACCCGCCAGGAATGTTGGAAAATACTACATCCGAGATGTTAGGTTCACTTAGGTTAGGATATATAAATTTATAGACGTATATAATGTCCTCACCGAGATGTACGGTCCGACACGACCGGCATTTTGTAAAACATTACCAGCGAGGGTCTAGATGGATTAGGTCCGGTTATATTACGATATAGACGTATATAATGTGCCCACCGAGAAGTAGGGGCCGACCCGCCAGGAATGTTGGAAAATACTACATCCGAGATGTTAGGTTCCCTCAGGTTAGGATATATAAAGTTATAGAGGTATATGAGGTCCCCACGGAAAAGTACGGGCCGACACGACCGGGATTTTGTAAAACATTACCAGCGAGGGTCTAGATAGGTTAGGTTAGGATATATTACGATATAGACGTATATAATGTGCCCACCTAGAAGTAGGGGCCGACCCGCCAGGAATGTTGGAAAATACTACATCCGAGATGTTAGGTTCCCTTAGGTTAGGATATATAACGTTATAGACGTATGTAATGTCCTCACCGAGATGTACGGGCCGACACGACCGGGATTTTGTAAAACATTACCAGCGAGGGTCTAGATGGGTTAGGTTAGGTTATATTACGATATAGACGTATATAATGTGCCCACCGAGAAGTAGGGGCCGACCCGCCAGGAATGTTGGAAACTACTACATCCGAGATGTTAGGTTCCCTTAGGTTAGGATATATAACGTTATAGACGTATATAATGTCCTCACCGAGATGTACGGGCCGACACGACCGGGATTTTGTAAAACATTACCAGCGAGGGTCTAGATGGGTTAGGTTAGGTTATATTACGATATAGACGTATATAATGTGCCCACCGAGAAGTAGGGGCCGACCCGCCAGGAATGTTGGAAAATACTACATCCGAGATGTTAGGTTCACTTAGGTTAGGATATATAAATTTATAGACGTATATAATGTCCTCACCGAGATGTACGGTCCGACACGACCGGCATTTTGTAAAACATTACCAGCGAGGGTCTAGATGGATTAGGTCAGGTTATATTACGATATAGACGTATATAATGTGCCCACCGAGAAGTAGGGGCCGACCCGCCAGGAATGTTGGAAAATACTACATCCGAGATGTTAGGTTCCCTTAGGTTAGGATATATAACGTTATAGACGTATGTAATGTCCTCACCGAGATGTACGGGCCGACACGACCGGGATTTTGTAAAACATTACCAGCGAGGGTCTAGATGGGTTAGGTTAGGTTATATTACGATATAGACGTATATAATGTGCCCACCGAGAAGTAGGGGCCGACCCGCCAGGAATGTTGGAAACTACTACATCCGAGATGTTAGGTTCCCTTAGGTTAGGATATATAACGTTATAGACGTATATAATGTCCTCACCGAGATGTACGGGCCGACACGACCGGGATTTTGTAAAACATTACCAGCGAGGGTCTAGATGGGTTAGGTTAGGTTATATTACGATATAGACGTATATAATGTGCCCACCGAGAAGTAGGGGCCGACCCGCCAGGAATGTTGGAAAATACTACATCCGAGATGTTAGGTTCACTTAGGTTAGGATATATAAATTTATAGACGTATATAATGTCCTCACCGAGATGTACGGTCCGACACGACCGGCATTTTGTAAAACATTACCAGCGAGGGTCTAGATGGATTAGGTCCGGTTATATTACGATATAGACGTATATAATGTGCCCACCGAGAAGTAGGGGCCGACCCGCCAGGAATGTTGGAAAATACTACATCCGAGATGTTAGGTTCCCTCAGGTTAGGATATATAAAGTTATAGAGGTATATGAGGTCCCCACGGAAAAGTACGGGCCGACACGACCGGGATTTTGTAAAACATTACCAGCGAGGGTCTAGATAGGTTAGGTTAGGATATATTACGATATAGACGTATATAATGTGCCCACCTAGAAGTAGGGGCCGACCCGCCAGGAATGTTGGAAAATACTACATCCGAGATGTTAGGTTCTCTTAGGTTAGGGTATATAACTTTATAGACGTATATAATGTCCTCACCGAGATGTACGGTCCGACACGACCGGGATTTTGTAAAACATTACCAGCGAGGGTCTAGATGGGATAGGTCAGGTTATATTACGATATAGACGTATATAATGTGCCCACCGAGAAGTAGGGGCCGACCCGCCAGGAATGTTGGAAAATACTACATCCGAGATGTTAGGTTCCCTCAGGTTAGGATATATAAAGTTATAGACGTATATGAGGTCCCCACGGTAAAGTACGGGCCGACACGACCGGGATTTTGTAAAACATTACCAGCGAGGGTCTAGATGGGTTAGGTTAGGTTATATTACGATATAGACGTATATAATGTGCCCACCTAGAAGTAGGGGCCGACCCGCCAGGAATGTTGGAAATACTACATCCGAGATGTTAGGTTCCCTCAGGTTAGGATATATAACGTTATAGACGTATATAATGTCCGCACCGAGACGTACGGGCCGACACGACCGGGATTTTGTAAAACATTACCAGCGAGGGTCTAGATGGGTTAGGTTAGGTTATATTACGATATAGACGTATATAATGTGCCCACCGAGAAGTAGGGGCCCACCCGCCAGAAATGTTGGAAAATTCTACATCCGAGATATTAAGTTGCCTTAGGTCAGGATATATAAAGTTATAGACGTATATAATATCCGCACCGAGACGTACGGGACGACACGAACGGGATTCTGTAAAACATTCCCAGCTCGGGGCTAGATGTGTTACGTTAGGTTATATTACGATATAGACGTATATAATGTGCCCACCGAGAAGTAGGGGCCGACCCGCCCGGTATGTTGAAAAATACTACATCCGAGATGTTAGGTTCCCTTAGGTTAGGATATATAAATTTATAGACGTATATAATGTCCGCACCGAGACGTCCGGGAAGACATGAACGGGATTCTGTGAAACATTACCAGCGAGGGTCTAGGTGGGTTAGGTTAGGTTATATTACGTTATAGACGTATATAATGTTCCCACCGAGAATTAGGGGCCGACCCGCCAGAAATGTTGGAAAATACTACATCCGAGATGTTAGGTTCTCTTAGGTTAGGGTATATAACGTTATAGACGTATATAATGTCCCCACCGAGAAGTACGGGCCGACACGACCGGGATTTTGTAAAACATTACCAGCGATGGTCTAGATGGGTTCGGTTAGGTTATATTACGATATAGACGTATGTAATGTGCCCACCGAGAAGTATGGGCCGACCCGCCAGGAATGTTGGAAAATACTACATCCGAGATGTTAGGTTCCCTTAGGTTAGGATATATAAATTTATAGACGTATATAATGTCCGCACCGAGACGTACGGGAAGACATGAACGGGATTCTGTGAAACATTACCAGCGAGGGTCTAGGTGGGTTAGGTTAGGTTATATTACGATATAGACGTATATAATGTCCCCACCGAGAAGTAGGGGCCGACCCGCCAGGAATGTTGGAAAATACTACATCCGCGATGTTATGTTCACTTAGGTTAGGATATATAACGTTATAGACGTATATAATGTCCTCACCGAAATGTACGGTCCGACACGACCGGGATTTTGTAAAACATTACCAGCGAGGGTCTAGATGGGTTAGGTCAGGTTATATTACGATATAGACGTATATAATGTGCCCACCGAGAAGTAGGGGCCGAGCCGCCAGGAATGTTGGAAAATACTACATCCGAGATGTTAGGTTCCCTCAGGTTAGGATATATAAAGTTATAGACGTATATGAGGTCCCCACGGAAAAGTACGGGCCGACACGACCGGGATTTTGTAAAACATTACCAGCGAGGGTCTAGATAGGTTAGGTTAGGTTATATTACGATATAGACGTATATAATGTGCCCACCTAGAAGTAGGGGCCGACACGCCAGGAATGTTGGAAAATACTACATCCGAGATGTTAGGTTCCCTTAGGTTAGGATATATAACGTTATAGACGTATGTAATGTCCTCACCGAGATGTACGGGCCGACACGACCGGGATTTTGTAAAACATTACCAGCGAGGGTCTAGATGGGTTAGGTTAGGTTATATTACGATATAGACGTATATAATGTGCCCACCGAGAAGTAGGGGCCGACCCGCCAGGAATGTTGGAAACTACTACATCCGAGATGTTAGGTTCCCTTAGGTTAGGATATATAACGTTATAGACGTATATAATGTCCTCACCGAGATGTACGGGCCGACACGACCGGGATTTTGTAAAACATTACCAGCGAGGGTCTAGATGGGTTAGGTTAGGTTATATTACGATATAGACGTATATAATGTGCCCACCGAGAAGTAGGGGCCGACCCGCCAGGAATGTTGGAAAATACTACATCCGAGATGTTAGGTTCACTTAGGTTAGGATATATAAATTTATAGACGTATATAATGTCCTCACCGAGATGTACGGTCCGACACGACCGGCATTTTGTAAAACATTACCAGCGAGGGTCTAGATGGATTAGGTCAGGTTATATTACGATATAGACGTATATAATGTGCCCACCGAGAAGTAGGGGCCGACCCGCCAGGAATGTTGGAAAATACTACATCCGAGATGTTAGGTTCCCTCAGGTTAGGATATATAAAGTTATAGAGGTATATGAGGTCCCCACGGAAAAGTACGGGCCGACACGACCGGGATTTTGTAAAACATTACCAGCGAGGGTCTAGATAGGTTAGGTTAGGATATATTACGATATAGACGTATATAATGTGCCCACCTAGAAGTAGGGGCCGACCCGCCAGGAATGTTGGAAAATACTACATCCGAGATGTTAGGTTCTCTTAGGTTAGGGTATATAACGTTATAGACGTATGTAATGTCCTCACCGAGATGTACGGGCCGACACGACCGGGATTTTGTAAAACATTACCAGTGAGGGTCTAGATGGGTTAGGTTAGGTTATATTACGATATAGACGTATATAATGTGCCCACCGAGAAGTAGGGGCCGACCCGCCAGAAATGTTGGAAAATTCTACATCCGAGATGTTAAGTTGCCTTAGGTCAGGATATATAACGTTATAGTCGTATATAATATCCGCACCGAGACGTACGGGACGACACGAACGGGATTCTGTAAAACATTCCCAGCTAGGGGCCAGATGTGTTACGTTAGGTTATATTACATTATAGACATATATAATGATCCCACCGAGAATTGGAGCCGAACCGCCAGGAATGTTGTGAAATACTACATCCGAGATGTTAGGTTTCCTTAGGTTAGGATATATAACGTTATAGACGTATATAATGTCCTCACCGAGATGTACGGGCCGACACGACCGGGATTTTGTAAAACATTACCAACGAGGGTCTAGATGGGTTAGGTTAGGTTATATTACGATATAGACGTATATAATGTGCCCACCGAGAAGTAGGATCCGACCCGCCAGGAATGTTGGAAAATACTACATCCGAGATATTAGGTTCCCTTAGGTTAGGATATATAAATTTATAGACGTATATAATGTCCGCACCGAGACGTACGGGAAGACATGAACGGGATTCTGTGAAACATTACCAGCGAGGGTCTAGGTGGGTTAGGTTAGGTTATATTACGATATAGACGTATATAATGTGCCCACCGAGAAGTAGGGGCCGACCCGCCAGGAATGTTGGAAAATACTACATCCGAGATGTTAGGTTCTCTTAGGTTAGGGTATATAACGTTATAGACGTATATAATGTCCCCACCGAGAAGTACGGGCCGACACGACCGGGATTTTGTAAAACATTACCAGCGAGGGTCTAGATGGGTTCGGTTAGGTTATATTGCGGTATAGACGTATGTAATGTGCCCACCGAGAAGTATGGGCCGACCCGCCAGGAATGTTGGAAAATACTACATCCGAGATGTTAGGTTCCCTTAGGTTAGGATATATAACGTTATAGACTTATATAATGTCCTCACCGAGATGTACGGGCCGACACGACCGGGATTTTGTAAAACATTACCAGCGAGGGTCTAGATGGGTTAGGTTAGGTTATATTACGATATTGACGTATATAATGTGCCCACCGAGAAGTAGGGGCCGACCCGCCAGGAATGTTGGAAACTACTACATCCGAGATGTTAGGTTCCCTTAGGTTAGGATATATAACGTTATAGACGTATATAATGTCCTCACCGAGATGTACGGGCCGACACGACCGGGATTTTGTAAAACATTACCAGCGAGGGTCTAGATGGGTTAGGTTAGGTTATATTACGATATAGACGTATATAATGTGCCCACCGAGAAGTAGGGGCCGACCCGCCAGGAATGTTGGAAAATACTACATCCGAGATGTTAGGTTCACTTAGGTTAGGATATATAAATTTATAGACGTATATAATGTCCGCACCGAGACGTACGGGAAGACATGAACGGGATTCTGTGAAACATTACCAGCGAGGGTCTAGGTGGGTTAGGTTAGGTTATATTACGATATAGACGTATATAATGTCCCCAGCGAGGAGTAGGGGCCGACCCGCCAGGAATGTTGGAAAATACTACATCCGCGATGTTATGTTCACTTAGGTTAGGATATATAACGTTATAGACGTATATAATGTCCTCACCGAGATGTACGGTCCGACACGACCGGGATTTTGTAAAACATTACCAGCGAGGGTCTAGATGGGTTAGGTCAGGTTATATTACGATATAGACGTATATAATGTGCCCACCGAGAAGTAGGGGCCGAGCCGCCAGGAATGTTGGAAAATACTACGTCCGAGATGTTAGGTTCCCTCAGGTTAGGATATATAAAGTTATAGACGTATATAATATCCGCACCGAGACGTACGGGACGACACGAACGGGATTCTGTAAAACATTCCCAGCTAGGGGCCAGATGTGTTACGTTAGGTTATATTACATTATAGACATATATAATGATCCCACCGAGAATTGGCGCCGACCCGACAGGAATGTTGTGAAATACTACATCCGAGATGTTAGGTTTCCTTAGGTTAGGATATATAACGTTATAGACGTATATAATGTCCTCACCGAGATGTACGGGCCGACACGACCGGGATTTTGTAAAACATTACCAACGAGGGTCTAGATGGGTTAGGTTAGGTTATATTACGATATAGACGTATATAATGTGCCCACCGAGAAGTAGGATCCGACCCGCCAGGAATGTTGGAAAATACTACATCCGAGATATTAGGTTCCCCTAGGTTAGGATATATAAATTTATAGACGTATATAATGTCCGCACCGAGACGTACGGGTAGACATGAACGGGATTCTGTGAAACATTACCAGCGAGGGTCTAGGTGGGTTAGGTTAGGTTATATTACGATATAGACGTATATAATGTGCCCACCGAGAAGTAGGGGCCGACCCGCCAGGAATGTTGGAAAATACTACATCCGAGATGTTAGGTTCACTTAGGTTAGGATGTATAACGTTATAGACGTATATAATGTCCTCACCGAAATGTACGGGCCGACACGACCGGGATTTTGTAAAACATTACCAGCGAGGGTCTAGATAGGTTAGGTTAGGTTATATTACGATATAGACGTATATAATGTGCCCACCTAGAAGTAGGGGCCGACCCGACAGGAATGTTGGAAAATACTACATCCGAGATGTTAGGTTCCCTTAGGTTAGGATATATAACGTTATAGACGTATGTAATGTCCTCACCGAGATGTACGGGCCGACACGACCGGGATTTTGTAAAACATTACCAGCGAGGGTCTAGATGGGTTAGGTTAGGTTATATTACGATATAGACGTATATAATGTGCCCACCGAGAAGTTGGGGCCGACCCGCCAGGAATGTTGGAAACTACTACATCCGAGATGTTAGGTTCCCTTAGGTTAGGATATATAACGTTATAGACGTATATAATGTCCTCACCGAGATGTACGGGCCGACACGACCGGGATTTTGTAAAACATTACCAGCGAGGGTCTAGATGGGTTAGGTTAGGTTATATTACGATATAGACGTATGTAATGTGCCCACCGAGAAGTATGGGCCGACCCGCCAGGAATGTTGGAAAATACTACATCCGAGATGTTAGGTTCCCTTAGGTTAGGATATATAACGTTATAGACTTATATAATGTCCTCACCGAGATGTACGGGCCGACACGACCTGGATTTTGTAAAACATTACCAGCGAGGGTCTAGATGGATTAGGTCAGGTTATATTACGATATAGACGTATATAATGTGCCCACCGAGAAGTAGGGGCCGACCCGCCAGGAATGTTGGAAAATACTACATCCGAGATGTTAGGTTCCCTCAGGTTAGGATATATAAATTTATAGACGTATATAATGTCCGCACCGAGACGTACGGGAAGACATGAACGGGATTCTGTGAAACATTACCAGCGAGGGTCTAGGTGGGTTAGGTTAGGTTATATTACGATATAGACGTATATAATGTGCCCACCGAGAAGTAGGGGCCGACCCGCCAGGAATGTTGGAAAATACTACATCCGAGATGTTAGGTTCTCTTAGGTTAGGGTATATAACGTTATAGACGTATATAATGTCCCCACCGAGAAGTACGGGCCGACACGACCGGGATTTTGTAAAACATTACCAGCGAGGGTCTAGATGGGTTCGGTTAGGTTATATTGCGGTATAGACGTATGTAATGTGCCCACCGAGAAGTATGGGCCGACCCGCCAGGAATGTTGGAAAATACTACATCCGAGATGTTAGGTTCCCTTAGGTTAGGATATATAACGTTATAGACTTATATAATGTCCTCACCGAGATGTACGGGCCGACACGACCGGGATTTTGTAAAACATTACCAGCGAGGGTCTAGATGGGTTAGGTTAGGTTATATTACGATATTGACGTATATAATGTGCCCACCGAGAAGTAGGGGCCGACCCGCCAGGAATGTTGGAAACTACTACATCCGAGATGTTAGGTTCCCTTAGGTTAGGATATATAACGTTATAGACGTATATAATGTCCTCACCGAGATGTACGGGCCGACACGACCGGGATTTTGTAAAACATTACCAGCGAGGGTCTAGATGGGTTAGGTTAGGTTATATTACGATATAGACGTATATAATGTGCCCACCGAGAAGTAGGGGCCGACCCGCCAGGAATGTTGGAAAATACTACATCCGAGATGTTAGGTTCACTTAGGTTAGGATATATAAATTTATAGACGTATATAATGTCCGCACCGAGACGTACGGGAAGACATGAACGGGATTCTGTGAAACATTACCAGCGAGGGTCTAGGTGGGTTAGGTTAGGTTATATTACGATATAGACGTATATAATGTCCCCAGCGAGGAGTAGGGGCCGACCCGCCAGGAATGTTGGAAAATACTACATCCGCGATGTTATGTTCACTTAGGTTAGGATATATAACGTTATAGACGTATATAATGTCCTCACCGAGATGTACGGTCCGACACGACCGGGATTTTGTAAAACATTACCAGCGAGGGTCTAGATGGGTTAGGTCAGGTTATATTACGATATAGACGTATATAATGTGCCCACCGAGAAGTAGGGGCCGAGCCGCCAGGAATGTTGGAAAATACTACGTCCGAGATGTTAGGTTCCCTCAGGTTAGGATATATAAAGTTATAGACGTATATAATATCCGCACCGAGACGTACGGGACGACACGAACGGGATTCTGTAAAACATTCCCAGCTAGGGGCCAGATGTGTTACGTTAGGTTATATTACATTATAGACATATATAATGATCCCACCGAGAATTGGCGCCGACCCGACAGGAATGTTGTGAAATACTACATCCGAGATGTTAGGTTTCCTTAGGTTAGGATATATAACGTTATAGACGTATATAATGTCCTCACCGAGATGTACGGGCCGACACGACCGGGATTTTGTAAAACATTACCAACGAGGGTCTAGATGGGTTAGGTTAGGTTATATTACGATATAGACGTATATAATGTGCCCACCGAGAAGTAGGATCCGACCCGCCAGGAATGTTGGAAAATACTACATCCGAGATATTAGGTTCCCCTAGGTTAGGATATATAAATTTATAGACGTATATAATGTCCGCACCGAGACGTACGGGTAGACATGAACGGGATTCTGTGAAACATTACCAGCGAGGGTCTAGGTGGGTTAGGTTAGGTTATATTACGATATAGACGTATATAATGTGCCCACCGAGAAGTAGGGGCCGACCCGCCAGGAATGTTGGAAAATACTACATCCGAGATGTTAGGTTCACTTAGGTTAGGATATATAACGTTATAGACGTATATAATGTCCTCACCGAAATGTACGGGCCGAAACGACAGGGATTTTGTAAAACATTACCAGCGAGGGTATAGATGGGTTAGGTTAGGTTATATTACGATATAGACGTATATAATGTACCCACGCAGAAGTAGGGGCCGACCCGACAGGAATGTTGGAAAATACTACATCCGAGATGTTAGGTTCCCTTAGGTTAGGATATATAACGTTATAGACGTATATAATGTCCTCACCGAGATGTACGGGCCGACACGACCGGGATTTTGTAAAACATTACCAGCGAGGGTCTAGATGGGTTAGGTTAGGTTATATTACGATATAGACGTATATAATGTCCCCACCGAGAAGTAGGGGCCGACCCGCCAGGAATGTTGGAAAATACTACATCCGAGATGTTAGGTTATCTTAGGCTAGGGTATATAACGTTATAGACGTATATAATGTCCCCACCGAGATGTACTGGCCGACACGACCGGGATTTTGTAAAACATTACCAGCGAGGGTCTAGATGGGTTCGGTTAGGTTATATTACGATATAGACGTATGTAATGTGCCCACCGAGAAGTATGGGCCGACCCGCCAGGAATGTTGGAAAATACTACATCCGAGATGTTAGGTTCCCTTAGGTTAGGATATATAACGTTATAGACTTATATAATGTCCTCACCGAGATGTACGGGCCGACACGACCTGGATTTTGTAAAACATTACCAGCGAGGGTCTAGATGGGTTAGGTTAGGTTATATTACGATATAGACGTATATAATGTGCCCACCGAGAAGTAGGGGCCGACCCGCCAGGAATGTTGGAAACTACTACATCCGAGATGTTAGGTTCCCTCGGGTTAGGATATATAAAGTTATAGAGGTATATGAGGTCCCCACGGAAAAGTACGGGCCGACACGACCGGGCTTTTGTAAAACATTACCAGCGAGGGTCTAGATAGGTTAGGTTAGGTTATATTACGATATAGACGTATATAATGTGCCCACCTAGAAGTAGGGGCCGACCCGCCAGGAATGTTGGAAAATACTACATCCGAGATGTTAGTTTCTCTTAGGTTAGGGTATATAACGTTATAGACGTATGTAATGTCCTCACCGAGATGTACGGGCCGACACGACCGGGATTTTGTAAAACATTACCAGTGAGGGTCTAGATGGGTTAGGCTAGGTTATATTACGATACAGACGTATATAATGTGCCCAGCGAGAAGTAGGGGCCGACCCGCCAGAAATGTTGGAAAATTCTATATCCGAGATGTTAAGTTGCCTTAGGTCAGGGTATATAACGTTATAGTCGTATATAATATCCGCACCGAGACGTACGGGACGACACGAACGGGATTCTGTAAAACATTCCCAGCTAGGGGCTAGATGTGTTACGTTAGGTTATATTACATTATAGACATATATAATGATCCCACCGAGAATTGGCGCCGACCCGCCAGGAATGTTGTGAAATACTACATCGGGAGAGGTTAGGTTCCCTTAGGTTAGGATATATAAATTTATAGACGTATATAATGTCCGCACCGAGACGTACGGGAAGACATGAACGGGATTCTGTGAAACATTACCAGGGAGTGTCTAGGTGGGTTAGGTTAGGTTATATTACGATATAGACGTATATAATGTGCCCACCGAGAAGTAGGGGCCGACCCGCCAGGAATGTTGGAAAATACTACATCCGAGATGTTAGGTTCACTTAGGTTAGGATATATAACGTTATAGACGTATATAATGTCCGCACCGAGACGTACGGGACGGCACGAACGGGATTCTGTAAAACATTCCCAGCTAGGGGCTAGATATGTTACGTTAGGTTATATTACGTTATAGACGTATATAATGATCCCACCGAGAATTGGCGCCGACCCGCCAGGAATGTTGTGAAATACTACATTCGAGATGTTAGGTTCCCTTAGGTTAGGATATATAAATTTATAGACGTATATAATGTCCGCACCGAGACGTACGGGAAGATATGAATGGGATTCTGTGAAACATTACCAGGGACGGTCTAGGTGGGTTAGGTTAGGTTATATTACGATATAGACGTATATAATGTACCCACCGAGAAGTAGGATCCGACCCGCCAGGAATGTTGGAAAATACTACATCCGAGATATTAGGTTCCCCTAGGTTAGGATATATAAATTTATAGACGTATATAATGTCCGCACCGAGACGTACGGGTAGACATGAACGGGATTCTGTGAAACATTACCAGCGAGGGTCTAGGTGGGTTAGGTTAGGTTATATTACGATATAGACGTATATAATGTGCCCACCGAGAAGTAGGGGCCGACCCGCCAGGAATGTTGGAAAATACTACATCCGAGATGTTAGGTTCCCTTAGGTTAGGATATATAACGTTATAGACTTATATAATGTCCTCACCGAGATGTACGGGCCGACACGACCGGGATTTTGTAAAACATTACCAGCGAGGGTCTAGATGGGTTAGGTTAGGTTATATTACGATATTGACGTATATAATGTGCCCACCGAGAAGTAGGGGCCGACCCGCCAGGAATGTTGGAAACTACTACATCCGAGATGTTAGGTTCCCTTAGGTTAGGATATATAACGTTATAGACGTATATAATGTCCTCACCGAGATGTACGGGCCGACACGACCGGGATTTTGTAAAACATTACCAGCGAGGGTCTAGATGGGTTAGGTTAGGTTATATTACGATATAGACGTATATAATGTGCCCACCGAGAAGTAGGGGCCGACCCGCCAGGAATGTTGGAAAATACTACATCCGAGATGTTAGGTTCACTTAGGTTAGGATATATAAATTTATAGACGTATATAATGTCCGCACCGAGACGTACGGGAAGACATGAACGGGATTCTGTGAAACATTACCAGCGAGGGTCTAGGTGGGTTAGGTTAGGTTATATTACGATATAGACGTATATAATGTCCCCAGCGAGGAGTAGGGGCCGACCCGCCAGGAATGTTGGAAAATACTACATCCGCGATGTTATGTTCACTTAGGTTAGGATATATAACGTTATAGACGTATATAATGTCCTCACCGAGATGTACGGTCCGACACGACCGGGATTTTGTAAAACATTACCAGCGAGGGTCTAGATGGGTTAGGTCAGGTTATATTACGATATAGACGTATATAATGTGCCCACCGAGAAGTAGGGGCCGAGCCGCCAGGAATGTTGGAAAATACTACGTCCGAGATGTTAGGTTCCCTCAGGTTAGGATATATAAAGTTATAGACGTATATAATATCCGCACCGAGACGTACGGGACGACACGAACGGGATTCTGTAAAACATTCCCAGCTAGGGGCCAGATGTGTTACGTTAGGTTATATTACATTATAGACATATATAATGATCCCACCGAGAATTGGCGCCGACCCGACAGGAATGTTGTGAAATACTACATCCGAGATGTTAGGTTTCCTTAGGTTAGGATATATAACGTTATAGACGTATATAATGTCCTCACCGAGATGTACGGGCCGACACGACCGGGATTTTGTAAAACATTACCAACGAGGGTCTAGATGGGTTAGGTTAGGTTATATTACGATATAGACGTATATAATGTGCCCACCGAGAAGTAGGATCCGACCCGCCAGGAATGTTGGAAAATACTACATCCGAGATATTAGGTTCCCCTAGGTTAGGATATATAAATTTATAGACGTATATAATGTCCGCACCGAGACGTACGGGTAGACATGAACGGGATTCTGTGAAACATTACCAGCGAGGGTCTAGGTGGGTTAGGTTAGGTTATATTACGATATAGACGTATATAATGTGCCCACCGAGAAGTAGGGGCCGACCCGCCAGGAATGTTGGAAAATACTACATCCGAGATGTTAGGTTCACTTAGGTTAGGATATATAACGTTATAGACGTATATAATGTCCTCACCGAAATGTACGGGCCGAAACGACAGGGATTTTGTAAAACATTACCAGCGAGGGTATAGATGGGTTAGGTTAGGTTATATTACGATATAGACGTATATAATGTACCCACGCAGAAGTAGGGGCCGACCCGACAGGAATGTTGGAAAATACTACATCCGAGATGTTAGGTTCCCTTAGGTTAGGATATATAACGTTATAGACGTATATAATGTCCTCACCGAGATGTACGGGCCGACACGACCGGGATTTTGTAAAACATTACCAGCGAGGGTCTAGATGGGTTAGGTTAGGTTATATTACGATATAGACGTATATAATGTCCCCACCGAGAAGTAGGGGCCGACCCGCCAGGAATGTTGGAAAATACTACATCCGAGATGTTAGGTTATCTTAGGCTAGGGTATATAACGTTATAGACGTATATAATGTCCCCACCGAGATGTACTGGCCGTCACGACCGGGATTTTGTAAAACATTACCAGCGAGGGTCTAGATGGGTTCGGTTAGGTTATATTACGATATAGACGTATGTAATGTGCCCACCGAGAAGTATGGGCCGACCCGCCAGGAATGTTGGAAAATACTACATCCGAGATGTTAGGTTCCCTTAGGTTAGGATATATAACGTTATAGACTTATATAATGTCCTCACCGAGATGTACGGGCCGACACGACCTGGATTTTGTAAAACATTACCAGCGAGGGTCTAGATGGGTTAGGTTAGGTTATATTACGATATAGACGTATATAATGTGCCCACCGAGAAGTAGGGGCCGACCCGCCAGGAATGTTGGAAACTACTACATCCGAGATGTTAGGTTCACTTAGGTTAGGATATATAAATTTATAGACGTATATAATGTCCTCACCGAGATGTACGGTCCGACACGACCGGCATTTTGTAAAACATTACCAGCGAGGGTCTAGATAGGTTAGGTTAGGTTATATTACGATATAGACGTATATAATGTGCCCACCTAGAAGTAGGGGCCGACCCGCCAGGAATGTTGGAAAATACTACATCCGAGATGTTAGTTTCTCTTAGGTTAGGGTATATAACGTTATAGACGTATGTAATGTCCTCACCGAGATGTACGGGCCGACACGACCGGGATTTTGTAAAACATTACCAGTGAGGGTCTAGATGGGTTAGGCTAGGTTATATTACGATACAGACGTATATAATGTGCCCAGCGAGAAGTAGGGGCCGACCCGCCAGAAATGTTGGAAAATTCTATATCCGAGATGTTAAGTTGCCTTAGGTCAGGGTATATAACGTTATAGTCGTATATAATATCCGCACCGAGACGTACGGGACGACACGAACGGGATTCTGTAAAACATTCCCAGCTAGGGGCTAGATGTGTTACGTTAGGTTATATTACATTATAGACATATATAATGATCCCACCGAGAATTGGCGCCGACCCGCCAGGAATGTTGTGAAATACTACATCGGGAGAGGTTAGGTTCCCTTAGGTTAGGATATATAAATTTATAGACGTATATAATGTCCGCACCGAGACGTACGGGAAGACATGAACGGGATTCTGTGAAACATTACCAGGGAGTGTCTAGGTGGGTTAGGTTAGGTTATATTACGATATAGACGTATATAATGTGCCCACCGAGAAGTAGGGGCCGACCCGCCAGGAATGTTGGAAAATACTACATCCGAGATGTTAGGTTCACTTAGGTTAGGATATATAACGTTATAGACGTATATAATGTCCGCACCGAGACGTACGGGACGGCACGAACGGGATTCTGTAAAACATTCCCAGCTAGGGGCTAGATATGTTACGTTAGGTTATATTACGTTATAGACGTATATAATGATCCCACCGAGAATTGGCGCCGACCCGCCAGGAATGTTGTGAAATACTACATTCGAGATGTTAGGTTCCCTTAGGTTAGGATATATAAATTTATAGACGTATATAATGTCCGCACCGAGACGTACGGGAAGATATGAATGGGATTCTGTGAAACATTACCAGGGACGGTCTAGGTGGGTTAGGTTAGGTTATATTACGATATAGACGTATATAATGTACCCACCGAGAAGTAGGATCCGACCCGCCAGGAATGTTGGAAAATACTACATCCGAGATATTAGGTTCCCCTAGGTTAGGATATATAAATTTATAGACGTATATAATGTCCGCACCGAGACGTACGGGTAGACATGAACGGGATTCTGTGAAACATTACCAGCGAGGGTCTAGGTGGGTTAGGTTAGGTTATATTACGATATAGACGTATATAATGTGCCCACCGAGAAGTAGGGGCCGACCCGCCAGGAATGTTGGAAAATACTACATCCGAGATGTTAGGTTCACTTAGGTTAGGATATATAACGTTATAGACGTATATAATGTCCTCACCGAAATGTACGGGCCGAAACGACAGGGATTTTGTAAAACATTACCAGCGAGGGTATAGATGGGTTAGGTTAGGTTATATTACGATATAGACGTATATAATGTGCCCACGCAGAAATAGGGGCCGACCCGACAGGAATGTTGGAAAATACTACATCCGAGATGTTAGGTTCCCTTAGGTTAGGATATATAACGTTATAGACTTATATAATGTCCTCACCGAGATGTACGGGCCGACACGACCTGGATTTTGTAAAACATTACCAGCGAGGGTCTAGATGGGTTAGGTTAGGTTATATTACGATATAGACGTATATAATGTGCCCACCGAGAAGTAGGGGCCGACCCGCCAGGAATGTTGGAAAATACTACATCCGAGATGTTAGGTTCACTTAGGTTAGGATATATAACGTTATAGACGTATATAATGTCCTCACCGAAATGTACCGGCCGAAACGACCGGGATTTTGTAAAACATTACCAACGAGGGTCTAGAGATGGGTTAGGTTAGGTTATATTACGATATAGACGTATATAATGTGCCCACCGAGAAGTAGGATCCGACCCGCAAGGAATGTTGGAAAATACTACATCCGAGATATTAGGTTCCCCTAGGTTAGGATATATAAATTTATAGACGTATATAATGTCCGCACCGAGACGTACGGGTAGACATGAACGGGATTCTGTGAAACATTACCAGCGAGGGTCTAGGTGGGTTAGGTTAGGTTATATTACGATATAGACGTATATAATGTGCCCACCGAGAAGTAGGGGCCGACCCGCCAGGAATGTTGGAAAATACTACATCCGAGATGTTAGGTTCACTTAGGTTAGGATATATAACGTTATAGACGTATATAATGTCCTCACCGAAATGTACGGGCCGAAACGACAGGGATTTTGTAAAACATTACCAGCGAGGGTATAGATGGGTTAGGTTAGGTTATATTACGATATAGACGTATATAATGTGCCCACGCAGAAATAGGGGCCGACCCGACAGGAATGTTGGAAAATACTACATCCGAGATGTTAGGTTCCCTTAGGTTAGGATATATAACGTTATAGACTTATATAATGTCCTCACCGAGATGTACGGGCCGACACGACCTGGATTTTGTAAAACATTACCAGCGAGGGTCTAGATGGGTTAGGTTAGGTTATATTACGATATAGACGTATATAATGTGCCCACCGAGAAGTAGGGGCCGACCCGCCAGGAATGTTGGAAACTACTACATCCGAGATGTTAGGTTCCCTCGGGTTAGGATATATAAAGTTATAGAGGTATATGAGGTCCCCACGGAAAAGTACGGGCCGACACGACCGGGATTTTGTAAAACATTACCAGCGAGGGTCTAGATGGGTTAGGTTAGGTTATATTACGATATAGACGTATATAATGTGCCCACCGAGAAGTAGGGGCCGACCCGCCAGGAATGTTGGAAAATACTACATCCGAGATGTTAGGTTCACTTAGGTTAGGATATATAAATTTATAGACGTATATAATGTCCTCACCGAGATGTACGGTCCGACACGACCGGCATTTTGTAAAACATTACCAGCGAGGGTCTAGATGGATTAGGTCAGGTTATATTACGATATAGACGTATATAATGTGCCCACCGAGAAGTAGGGGCCGACCCGCCAGGAATGTTGGAAAATACTACATCCGAGATGTTAGGTTCCCTCAGGTTAGGATATATAAAGTTATAGAGGTATATGAGGTCCCCACGGAAAAGTACGGGCCGACACGACCGGGATTTTGTAAAACATTACCAGCGAGGGTCTAGATGGGTTAGGTTAGGGTATATTACGATATAGACGTATATAATGTGCCCACCTAGAAGTAGGGGCCGACCCGCCAGGAATGTTGGAAAATACTACATCCGAGATGTTAGGTTCCCTCAGGTTAGGATATATAACGTTATAGACGTATATAATGTCCGCACCGAGACGTACGGGCCGACACGACCGGGATTTTGTAAAACATTACCAGCGAGGGTCTAGATGGGTTAGGTTAGGTTATATTACGATATAGACGTATATAATGTGCCCACCGAGAAGTAAGGGCCCACCCGCCAGAAATGTTGGAAAATTCTACATCCGAGATATTAAGTTGCCTTAGGTCAGGATATATAAAGTTATAGACGTATATAATATCCGCACCGAGACGTACGGGACGACACGAACGGGATTCTGTAAAACATTCCCAGCTCGGGGCTAGATGTGTTACGTTAGGTTATATTACATTATAGACATATATAATGATCCCACCGAGAATTGGCGCCGACCCGCCAGGAATGTTGTGAAATACTACATCCGAGATATTAGGTTCCCTTAGGTTAGGATATATAAATTTATAGACGTATATAATGTCCGCACCGAGACGTACGGGAAGACATGAACGGGATTCTGTGAAACATTACCAGCGAGGGTCTAGGTGGGTTAGGTTAGGTTATATTACGATATAGACGTATATAATGTCCCCACCGAGAAGTAGGGGCCGACCGGCCAGGAATATTGGAAAATACTACATCCGAGATGTTAGGTTCCCTTAGGTTAGGATATATAACGTTATAGACGTATATAATGTCCTCACCGAGATGTACGGGCCGACACGACCGGGATTTTGTAAAACATTACCAACGAGGGTCTAGATGGGTTAGGTTAGGTTATATTACGATATAGACGTATATAATGTGCCCACCGAGAAGTAGGGGCCGACCCGCCCGGTATGTTGAAAAATACTACATCCGAGATGTTAGGTTCCGTTGGGTTAGGATATATAAATTTATAGACGTAGATAATGTCCGCACCGAGACGTCCGGGAAGACATGAACGGGATTCTGTGAAACATTACCAGCGAGGGTCTAGGTGGGTTAGGTTAGGTTATATTACGTTATAGACGTATATAATGTTCCCACCGAGAATTAGGGGCCGACCCGCCAGAAATGTTGGAAAATACTACATCCGAGATGTTAGGTTCTCTTAGGTTAGGGTATATAACGTTATAGACGTATATAATGTCCCCACCGAGAAGTACGGGCCGACACGACCGGGATTCTGTAAAACATTCCCAGTTAGGGGCTAGATGTGTTACGTTAGGTTATATTACGATATAGACGTATGTAATGTGCCCACCGAGAAGTATGGGCCGACCCGCCAGGAATGTTGGAAAATACTACATCCGAGATGTTAGGTTCCCTTAGGTTAGGATATATAAATTTATAGACGTATATAATGTCCGCACCGAGACGTACGGGAAGACATGAACGGGATTCTGTGAAGCATTACCAGCGAGGGTCTAGGTGGGTTAGGTTAGGTTATATTACGTTATAGACGTATATAATGTTCCCACCGAGGAGTAGCGGCCGACCCGCCAGAAATGTTGGAAAATTCTACATCCGAGATGTTAAGTTGCCTTAGGTTAGGATATATAACGTTATAGACGTATATAATGTCCGCACCGAGACGTACGGAACGACACGAACGGGATTCTGTAAAACATTCCCAGCTAGGGGCTAGATGTGTTACGTTAGGTTATATTACATTATAGACATATATAATGATCCCACCGAGAATTGGCGCCGACCCGCCAGGAATGTTGGAAAATTCTACATCCGAGATGTTAGGTTCCCTCAGGTTAGGATATATAAAGTTATAGACGTATATGAGGTCCCCACGGAAAAGTACGGGCCGACACGACCGGGATTTTGTAAAACATTACCAGCGAGGGTCTAGATGGGTTATGTTAGGTTATATTACGATATAGACGTATATAATGTGCCCACCTAGAAGTAGGGGCCGACCCGCCAGGAATGTTGGAAAATACTACATCCGAGATGTTAGGTTCCCTCAGGTTAGGATATATAACGTTATAGACGTATATAATGTCCGCACCGAGACGTGCGGGCCGACACGACCGGGATTTTGTAAAACATTACCAGCGAGGGTCTAGATGGGTTAGGTTAGGTTATATTACGATATAGACGTATATAATGTGCCCACCGAGAAGTAGGGGCCGACCCGCCAGGAATGTTGGAAAATACTACATCCGAGATGTTAGGTTCACTTAGGTTAGGATATATAACGTAATAGACGTATATAATGTCCTCACCGAGATGTACGGTCCGACACGACCGGCATTTTGTAAAACATTACCAGCGAGGGTCTAGATGGGTTAGGTCAGGTTATATTACGATATAGACGTATATAATGTCCCCACCGAGAAGTAGGGGCCGACCCGCCAGGAATGTTGGAAAATACTACATCCGCGATGTTATGTTCACTTAGGTTAGGATATATAACGTTATAGACGCATATAATGTCCTCACCGAGATGTACGGTCCGACACGACCGGGATTATGTAAAACATTACCAGCGAGGGTCTAGACGGGTTAGGTTAGGTTATATTACGATATAGACGTATATAATGTGCCCACCTAGAAGTAGGGGCCGACCCGCCAGGAATGTTGGCAAATACTACATCCGAGATGTTAGGTTCCCTCAGGTTAGGATATATAACGTTATAGACGTATATAATGTCCGCACCGAGACGTACGGGCCGACACGACCGGGATTTTGTAAAACATTACCAGCGAGGGTCTAGATGGGTTAGGTTAGGTTATATTACGATATAGACGTATATAATGTGCCCACCGAGAAGTAGGGGCCCACCCGCCAGAAATGTTGGAAAATTCTACATCCGAGATGTTAAGTTGCCTTAGGTCAGGATATATAACGTTATAGACGTATATAATATCCGCACCGAGACGTACGGGACGACACGAACGGGATTCTGTAAAACATTCCCAGCTAGGGGCTAGATGTGTTACGTTACGTTATATTACTTTATAGACATATATAATGATCCCACCGAGAATTGGCGCCGACCCGCCAGGAATGTTGTGAAATACTACATCCGAGATG
The DNA here is from genome assembly GCA_963969225.1 of Xylocopa violacea. Classification (NCBI taxonomy): domain Eukaryota; kingdom Metazoa; phylum Arthropoda; class Insecta; order Hymenoptera; family Apidae; genus Xylocopa; species Xylocopa violacea. The sequence goes on along the minus strand of CAXAJV010000738.1, from coordinate 132,168 downwards.
TTAGGTTCCCTTAGGTTAGGATATATAACGTTATAGACGTATATAATGTCCTCACCGAGATGTACGGGCCGACACGACCGGGATTTTGAAAAACATTACCAACGAGGGTCTAGATGGGTTAGGTTAGGTTATATTACGATATAGACGTATATAATGTGCCCACCGAGAAGTAGGGGCCGACCCGCCAGGAATGTTGGAAAATACTACATCCGAGATGTTAGGTTCACTTAGGTTAGGATATATAACGTTATAGACGTATATAATGTCCTCACCGAGATGTACGGTCCGACACGACCGGGATTTTGTAAAACATTACCAGGGAGGGTCTAGATGGGATAGGTCAGGTTATATTACGATATAGACGTATATAATGTGCCCACCGAGAAGTAGGGGCCGACCAGCCAGGAATGTTGGAAAATACTACATCCGAGATGTTAGGTTCCCTCAGGTTAGGATATATAAAGTTATAGACGTATATGAGGTCCCCACGGAAAAGTACGGGCCGACACGACCGGGATTTTGTAAAACATTACCAGCGAGGGTCTAGATGTGTTACGTTAGGTTATATTACATTATAGACATATATAATGATCCCACCGAGAATTGGCGCCGACCCGCCAGGAATGTTGTGAAATACTACATTCGAGATGTTAGGTTCCCTTAGGTTAGGATATATAAATTTATAGACGTATATAATGTCCGCACCGAGACGTACGGGAAGATATGAATGGGATTCTGTGAAACATTACCAGGGACGGTCTAGGTGGGTTAGGTTAGGTTATATTACGATATAGACGTATATAATGTACCCACCGAGAAGTAGGATCCGACCCGCCAGGAATGTTGGAAAATACTACATCCGAGATATTAGGTTCCCCTAGGTTAGGATATATAAATTTATAGACGTATATAATGTCCGCACCGAGACGTACGGGTAGACATGAACGGGATTCTGTGAAACATTACCAGCGAGGGTCTAGGTGGGTTAGGTTAGGTTATATTACGATATAGACGTATATAATGTGCCCACCGAGAAGTAGGGGCCGACCCGCCAGGAATGTTGGAAAATACTACATCCGAGATGTTAGGTTCACTTAGGTTAGGATATATAACGTTATAGACGTATATAATGTCCTCACCGAAATGTACGGGCCGAAACGACAGGGATTTTGTAAAACATTACCAGCGAGGGTATAGATGGGTTAGGTTAGGTTATATTACGATATAGACGTATATAATGTGCCCACGCAGAAATAGGGGCCGACCCGACAGGAATGTTGGAAAATACTACATCCGAGATGTTAGGTTCCCTTAGGTTAGGATATATAACGTTATAGACTTATATAATGTCCTCACCGAGATGTACGGGCCGACACGACCTGGATTTTGTAAAACATTACCAGCGAGGGTCTAGATGGGTTAGGTTAGGTTATATTACGATATAGACGTATATAATGTGCCCACCGAGAAGTAGGGGCCGACCCGCCAGGAATGTTGGAAAATACTACATCCGAGATGTTAGGTTCACTTAGGTTAGGATATATAACGTTATAGACGTATATAATGTCCTCACCGAAATGTACCGGCCGAAACGACCGGGATTTTGTAAAACATTACCAACGAGGGTCTAGAGATGGGTTAGGTTAGGTTATATTACGATATAGACGTATATAATGTGCCCACCGAGAAGTAGGATCCGACCCGCAAGGAATGTTGGAAAATACTACATCCGAGATATTAGGTTCCCCTAGGTTAGGATATATAAATTTATAGACGTATATAATGTCCGCACCGAGACGTACGGGTAGACATGAACGGGATTCTGTGAAACATTACCAGCGAGGGTCTAGGTGGGTTAGGTTAGGTTATATTACGATATAGACGTATATAATGTGCCCACCGAGAAGTAGGGGCCGACCCGCCAGGAATGTTGGAAAATACTACATCCGAGATGTTAGGTTCACTTAGGTTAGGATATATAACGTTATAGACGTATATAATGTCCTCACCGAAATGTACGGGCCGAAACGACAGGGATTTTGTAAAACATTACCAGCGAGGGTATAGATGGGTTAGGTTAGGTTATATTACGATATAGACGTATATAATGTGCCCACGCAGAAATAGGGGCCGACCCGACAGGAATGTTGGAAAATACTACATCCGAGATGTTAGGTTCCCTTAGGTTAGGATATATAACGTTATAGACTTATATAATGTCCTCACCGAGATGTACGGGCCGACACGACCTGGATTTTGTAAAACATTACCAGCGAGGGTCTAGATGGGTTAGGTTAGGTTATATTACGATATAGACGTATATAATGTGCCCACCGAGAAGTAGGGGCCGACCCGCCAGGAATGTTGGAAACTACTACATCCGAGATGTTAGGTTCCCTCGGGTTAGGATATATAAAGTTATAGAGGTATATGAGGTCCCCACGGAAAAGTACGGGCCGACACGACCGGGATTTTGTAAAACATTACCAGCGAGGGTCTAGATGGGTTAGGTTAGGTTATATTACGATATAGACGTATATAATGTGCCCACCGAGAAGTAGGGGCCGACCCGCCAGGAATGTTGGAAAATACTACATCCGAGATGTTAGGTTCACTTAGGTTAGGATATATAAATTTATAGACGTATATAATGTCCTCACCGAGATGTACGGTCCGACACGACCGGCATTTTGTAAAACATTACCAGCGAGGGTCTAGATGGATTAGGTCAGGTTATATTACGATATAGACGTATATAATGTGCCCACCGAGAAGTAGGGGCCGACCCGCCAGGAATGTTGGAAAATACTACATCCGAGATGTTAGGTTCCCTCAGGTTAGGATATATAAAGTTATAGAGGTATATGAGGTCCCCACGGAAAAGTACGGGCCGACACGACCGGGATTTTGTAAAACATTACCAGCGAGGGTCTAGATGGGTTAGGTTAGGGTATATTACGATATAGACGTATATAATGTGCCCACCTAGAAGTAGGGGCCGACCCGCCAGGAATGTTGGAAAATACTACATCCGAGATGTTAGGTTCCCTCAGGTTAGGATATATAACGTTATAGACGTATATAATGTCCGCACCGAGACGTACGGGCCGACACGACCGGGATTTTGTAAAACATTACCAGCGAGGGTCTAGATGGGTTAGGTTAGGTTATATTACGATATAGACGTATATAATGTGCCCACCGAGAAGTAAGGGCCCACCCGCCAGAAATGTTGGAAAATTCTACATCCGAGATATTAAGTTGCCTTAGGTCAGGATATATAAAGTTATAGACGTATATAATATCCGCACCGAGACGTACGGGACGACACGAACGGGATTCTGTAAAACATTCCCAGCTCGGGGCTAGATGTGTTACGTTAGGTTATATTACATTATAGACATATATAATGATCCCACCGAGAATTGGCGCCGACCCGCCAGGAATGTTGTGAAATACTACATCCGAGATATTAGGTTCCCTTAGGTTAGGATATATAAATTTATAGACGTATATAATGTCCGCACCGAGACGTACGGGAAGACATGAACGGGATTCTGTGAAACATTACCAGCGAGGGTCTAGGTGGGTTAGGTTAGGTTATATTACGATATAGACGTATATAATGTCCCCACCGAGAAGTAGGGGCCGACCGGCCAGGAATATTGGAAAATACTACATCCGAGATGTTAGGTTCCCTTAGGTTAGGATATATAACGTTATAGACGTATATAATGTCCTCACCGAGATGTACGGGCCGACACGACCGGGATTTTGTAAAACATTACCAACGAGGGTCTAGATGGGTTAGGTTAGGTTATATTACGATATAGACGTATATAATGTGCCCACCGAGAAGTAGGGGCCGACCCGCCCGGTATGTTGAAAAATACTACATCCGAGATGTTAGGTTCCGTTGGGTTAGGATATATAAATTTATAGACGTAGATAATGTCCGCACCGAGACGTCCGGGAAGACATGAACGGGATTCTGTGAAACATTACCAGCGAGGGTCTAGGTGGGTTAGGTTAGGTTATATTACGTTATAGACGTATATAATGTTCCCACCGAGAATTAGGGGCCGACCCGCCAGAAATGTTGGAAAATACTACATCCGAGATGTTAGGTTCTCTTAGGTTAGGGTATATAACGTTATAGACGTATATAATGTCCCCACCGAGAAGTACGGGCCGACACGACCGGGATTCTGTAAAACATTCCCAGTTAGGGGCTAGATGTGTTACGTTAGGTTATATTACGATATAGACGTATGTAATGTGCCCACCGAGAAGTATGGGCCGACCCGCCAGGAATGTTGGAAAATACTACATCCGAGATGTTAGGTTCCCTTAGGTTAGGATATATAAATTTATAGACGTATATAATGTCCGCACCGAGACGTACGGGAAGACATGAACGGGATTCTGTGAAGCATTACCAGCGAGGGTCTAGGTGGGTTAGGTTAGGTTATATTACGTTATAGACGTATATAATGTTCCCACCGAGGAGTAGCGGCCGACCCGCCAGAAATGTTGGAAAATTCTACATCCGAGATGTTAAGTTGCCTTAGGTTAGGATATATAACGTTATAGACGTATATAATGTCCGCACCGAGACGTACGGAACGACACGAACGGGATTCTGTAAAACATTCCCAGCTAGGGGCTAGATGTGTTACGTTAGGTTATATTACATTATAGACATATATAATGATCCCACCGAGAATTGGCGCCGACCCGCCAGGAATGTTGGAAAATTCTACATCCGAGATGTTAGGTTCCCTCAGGTTAGGATATATAAAGTTATAGACGTATATGAGGTCCCCACGGAAAAGTACGGGCCGACACGACCGGGATTTTGTAAAACATTACCAGCGAGGGTCTAGATGGGTTATGTTAGGTTATATTACGATATAGACGTATATAATGTGCCCACCTAGAAGTAGGGGCCGACCCGCCAGGAATGTTGGAAAATACTACATCCGAGATGTTAGGTTCCCTCAGGTTAGGATATATAACGTTATAGACGTATATAATGTCCGCACCGAGACGTGCGGGCCGACACGACCGGGATTTTGTAAAACATTACCAGCGAGGGTCTAGATGGGTTAGGTTAGGTTATATTACGATATAGACGTATATAATGTGCCCACCGAGAAGTAGGGGCCGACCCGCCAGGAATGTTGGAAAATACTACATCCGAGATGTTAGGTTCACTTAGGTTAGGATATATAACGTAATAGACGTATATAATGTCCTCACCGAGATGTACGGTCCGACACGACCGGCATTTTGTAAAACATTACCAGCGAGGGTCTAGATGGGTTAGGTCAGGTTATATTACGATATAGACGTATATAATGTCCCCACCGAGAAGTAGGGGCCGACCCGCCAGGAATGTTGGAAAATACTACATCCGCGATGTTATGTTCACTTAGGTTAGGATATATAACGTTATAGACGCATATAATGTCCTCACCGAGATGTACGGTCCGACACGACCGGGATTATGTAAAACATTACCAGCGAGGGTCTAGACGGGTTAGGTTAGGTTATATTACGATATAGACGTATATAATGTGCCCACCTAGAAGTAGGGGCCGACCCGCCAGGAATGTTGGCAAATACTACATCCGAGATGTTAGGTTCCCTCAGGTTAGGATATATAACGTTATAGACGTATATAATGTCCGCACCGAGACGTACGGGCCGACACGACCGGGATTTTGTAAAACATTACCAGCGAGGGTCTAGATGGGTTAGGTTAGGTTATATTACGATATAGACGTATATAATGTGCCCACCGAGAAGTAGGGGCCCACCCGCCAGAAATGTTGGAAAATTCTACATCCGAGATGTTAAGTTGCCTTAGGTCAGGATATATAACGTTATAGACGTATATAATATCCGCACCGAGACGTACGGGACGACACGAACGGGATTCTGTAAAACATTCCCAGCTAGGGGCTAGATGTGTTACGTTACGTTATATTACATTATAGACATATATAATGATCCCACCGAGAATTGGCGCCGACCCGCCAGGAATGTTGTGAAATACTACATCCGAGATGTTAGGTTCCCTTAGGTTAGGATATATAACGTTATAGACGTATATAATGTCCTCACCGAGATGTACGGGCCGACACGACCGGGATTTTGAAAAACATTACCAACGAGGGTCTAGATGGGTTAGGTTAGGTTATATTACGATATAGACGTATATAATGTGCCCACCGAGAAGTAGGGGCCGACCCGCCAGGAATGTTGGAAAATACTACATCCGAGATGTTAGGTTCACTTAGGTTAGGATATATAACGTTATAGACGTATATAATGTCCTCACCGAGATGTACGGTCCGACACGACCGGGATTTTGTAAAACATTACCAGGGAGGGTCTAGATGGGATAGGTCAGGTTATATTACGATATAGACGTATATAATGTGCCCACCGAGAAGTAGGGGCCGACCAGCCAGGAATGTTGGAAAATACTACATCCGAGATGTTAGGTTCCCTCAGGTTAGGATATATAAAGTTATAGACGTATATGAGGTCCCCACGGAAAAGTACGGGCCGACACGACCGGGATTTTGTAAAACATTACCAGCGAGGGTCTAGATGTGTTACGTTAGGTTATATTACATTATAGACATATATAATGATCCCACCGAGAATTGGCGCCGACCCGCCAGGAATGTTGTGAAATACTACATCCGAGATATTAGGTTCCCTTAGGTTAGGATATATAAATTTATAGACGTATATAATGTCCGCACCGAGACGTACGGGAAGACATGAACGGGATTCTGTGAAACATTACCAGCGAGGGTCTAGGTGGGTTAGGTTAGGTTATATTACGATATAGACGTATATAATGTCCCCACCGAGAAGTAGGGGCCGACCCGCCAGGAATGTTGGAAAATACTACATCCGAGATGTTAAGTTGCCTTAGATCAGGATATATAACGTTATAGACGTATATAATATCCGCACCGAGACGTACGGGACGACACGAACGGGATTCTGTAAAACATTCCCAGCTAGGGGCTAGATGTGTTACGTTAGGTTATATTACATTATAGACATATATAATGATCCCACCGAGAATTGGCGCCGACCCGCCAGGAATGTTGTGAAATACTACATCGGGAGAGGTTAGGTTCCCTTAGGTTAGGATATATAAAATTATAGACGTATATAATGTCCGCACCGAGACGTACGGGAAGACATGAACGCGATTCTGTGAAACATTACCAGCGAGGGTCTAGGTGGGTTAGGTTAGGTTATATTACGATATAGACGTATATAATGTCCCCACCGAGAAGTAGGGGCCGACCCGCCAGGAATGTTGGAAAATACTACATCCGCGATGTTATGTTCACTTAGGTTACGATATATAACGTTATAGACGTATATAATGTCCTCACCGAGATGTACGGTCCGACACGACCGGGATTTTGTAAAACATTACCAGCGAGGGTCTAGATGGGATAGGTCAGGTTATATTACGATATAGACGTATATAATGTGCCCACCGAGAAGTAGGGGCCGACCAGCCAGGAATGTTGGAAAATACTACATCCGAGATGTTAGGTTCCCTCAGGTTAGGATATATAAAGTTATAGACGTATATGAGGTCCCCACGGAAAAGTACGGGCCGACACGACCGGGATTTTGTAAAACATTACCAGCGAGGGTCTAGATGGGTTAGGTTAGGTTATATTACGATATAGACGTATATAATGTGCCCACCTAGAAGTAGGGGCCGACCCGCCAGGAATGTTGGAAAATACTACATCCGAGATGTTAGGTTCCCTCAGGTTAGGATATATAACGTTATAGACGTATATGAGGTCCCCACGGAAAAGTACGGGCCGACACGACCGGGATTTTGTAAAACATTACCAGCGAGGGTCTAGATGGGTTAGGTTAGGTTATATTACGATATAGACGTATATAATGTGCCCACCTAGAAGTAGGGGCCGACCCGCCTGGAATGTTGGAAAATACTACATCCGAGATGTTAGGTTCCCTCAGGTTAGGATATATAACGTTATAGACGTATATAATGTCCGCACCGAGACGTACGGGCCGACACGACCGGGATTTTGTAAAACATTACCAGCGAGTGTATAGATGGGTTAGGTTAGGTTATATTACGATATAGACGTATATAATGTGCCCACCGAGAAGTAGGGGCCCACCCGCCAGAAATGTTGGAAAATTCTACATCCGAGATATTAAGTTGCCTTAGGTCAGGATATATAACGTTATAGACGTATACAATATCCGCACCGAGACGTACGGGACGACACGAACGGGATTCTGTAAAACATTCCCAGCTCGGGGCTAGATGTGTTACGTTAGGTTATATTACATTATAGACATATATAATGATCCCACCGAGAATTGGCGCCGACCCGCCAGGAATGTTGTGAAATACTACATCCGAGATATTAGGTTCCCTTAGGTTAGGATATATAAATTTATAGACGTATATAATGTCCGCACCGAGACGTACGGGAAGACATGAACGGGATTCTGTGAAACATTACCAGCGAGGGTCTAGGTGGGTTAGGTTAGGTTATATTACGATATAGACGTATATAATGTCCCCACCGAGAAGTAGGGGCCGACCCGCCAGGAATATTGGAAAATACTACATCCGAGATGTTAGGTTCCCTTAGGTTAGGATATATAACGTTATAGACATATATAATGTCCTCACCGAGATGTACGGGCCGACACGACCGGGATTTTGTAAAACATTACCAACGAGGGTCTAGATGGGTTAGGTTAGGTTATATTACGATATAGACGTATATAATGTGCCCACCGAGAAGTAGGGGCCGACCCGCCCGGTATGTTGAAAAATACTACATCCGAGATGTTAGGTTCCCTTAGGTTAGGATATATAACGTTATAGACGTATATAATATCCGCACCGAGACGTACGGGACGACACGAACGGGATTCTGTAAAACATTACCAGCTAGGGGCTAGATGTGTTACGTTAGGTTATATTACATTATAGACATATATAATGATCCCACCGAGAATTGGCGCCGACCCGCCAGGAATGTTGTGAAATACTACATCCGAGATGTTAGGTTCCCTTAGGTTAGGATATATAACGTTATAGACGTATATAATGTCCTCACCGAGATGTACGGGCCGACACGACCGGGATTTTGAAAAACATTACCAACGAGGGTCTAGATGGGTTAGGTTAGGTTATATTACGATATAGACGTATATAATGTGCCCACCGAGAAGTAGGGGCCGACCCGCCAGGAATGTTGGAAAATACTACATCCGAGATGTTAGGTTCACTTAGGTTAGGATATATAACGTTATAGACGTATATAATGTCCTCACCGAGATGTACGGTCCGACACGACCGGGATTTTGTAAAACATTACCAGCGAGGGTCTAGACGGGATAGGTCAGGTTATATTACGATATAGACGTATATAATGTGCCCACCGAGAAGTAGGGGCCGACCCGCCAGGAATGTTGGAAAATACTACATCCGAGATGTTAGGTTCCCTCAGGTTAGGATATATAAAGTTATAGACGTATATGAGGTCCCCACGGAAAAGTACGGGCCGACACGACCGGGATTTTGTAAAACATTACCAGCGAGGGTCTAGATGGGTTAGGTTAGGTTATATTACGATATAGACGTATATAATGTGCCCACCTAGAAGTAGGGGCCGACCCGCCAGGAATGTTGGAAAATACTACATCCGAGATGTTAGGTTCCCTCAGGTTAGGATATATAACGTTATAGACGTATATGAGGTCCCCACGGAAAAGTACGGGCCGACACGACCGGGATTTTGTAAAACATTACCAGCGAGGGTCTAGATGGGTTAGGTTAGGTTATATTACGATATAGACGTATATAATGTGCCCACCTAGAAGTAGGGGCCGACCCGCCTGGAATGTTGGAAAATACTACATCCGAGATGTTAGGTTCCCTCAGGTTAGGATATATAACGTTATAGACGTATATAATGTCCGCACCGAGACGTACGGGCCGACACGACCGGGATTTTGTAAAACATTACCAGCGAGTGTATAGATGGGTTAGGTTAGGTTATATTACGATATAGACGTATATAATGTGCCCACCGAGAAGTAGGGGCCCACCCGCCAGAAATGTTGGAAAATTCTACATCCGAGATATTAAGTTGCCTTAGGTCAGGATATATAACGTTATAGACGTATACAATATCCGCACCGAGACGTACGGGACGACACGAACGGGATTCTGTAAAACATTCCCAGCTCGGGGCTAGATGTGTTACGTTAGGTTATATTACATTATAGACATATATAATGATCCCACCGAGAATTGGCGCCGACCCGCCAGGAATGTTGTGAAATACTACATCCGAGATATTAGGTTCCCTTAGGTTAGGATATATAAATTTATAGACGTATATAATGTCCGCACCGAGACGTACGGGAAGACATGAACGGGATTCTGTGAAACATTACCAGCGAGGGTCTAGGTGGGTTAGGTTAGGTTATATTACGATATAGACGTATATAATGTCCCCACCGAGAAGTAGGGGCCGACCCGCCAGGAATATTGGAAAATACTACATCCGAGATGTTAGGTTCCCTTAGGTTAGGATATATAACGTTATAGACATATATAATGTCCTCACCGAGATGTACGGGCCGACACGACCGGGATTTTGTAAAACATTACCAACGAGGGTCTAGATGGGTTAGGTTAGGTTATATTACGATATAGACGTATATAATGTGCCCACCGAGAAGTAGGGGCCGACCCGCCCGGTATGTTGAAAAATACTACATCCGAGATGCTAGGTTCCCTTAGGTTAGGATATATAACGTTATAGACGTATATAATATCCGCACCGAGACGTACGGGACGACACGAACGGGATTCTGTAAAACATTACCAGCTAGGGGCTAGATGTGTTACGTTAGGTTATATTACATTATAGACATATATAATGATCCCACCGAGAATTGGCGCCGACCCGCCAGGAATGTTGTGAAATACTACATCCGAGATGTTAGGTTCCCTTAGGTTAGGATATATAACGTTATAGACGTATATAATGTCCTCACCGAGATGTACGGGCCGACACGACCGGGATTTTGAAAAACATTACCAACGAGGGTCTAGATGGGTTAGGTTAGGTTATATTACGATATAGACGTATATAATGTGCCCACCGAGAAGTAGGGGCCGACCCGCCAGGAATGTTGGAAAATACTACATCCGAGATGTTAGGTTCACTTAGGTTAGGATATATAACGTTATAGACGTATATAATGTCCTCACCGAGATGTACGGTCCGACACGACCGGGATTTTGTAAAACATTACCAGCGAGGGTCTAGACGGGATAGGTCAGGTTATATTACGATATAGACGTATATAATGTGCCCACCGAGAAGTAGGGGCCGACCCGCCAGGAATGTTGGAAAATACTACATCCGCGATGTTATGTTCACTTAGGTTAGGATATATAACGTTATAGACGTATATAATGTCCTCACCGAAATGTACGGTCCGACACGACCGGGATTTTGTAAAACATTACCAGCGAGGGTCTAGATGGGTTAGGTCAGGTTATATTACGATATAGACGTATATAATGTGCCCACCGAGAAGTAGGGGCCGACCCGCCAGGAATGTTGGAAAATACTACATCCGAGATGTTAGGTTCCCTCAGGTTAGGATATATAAAGTTATAGAGGTATATGAGGTCCCCACGGAAAAGTACGGGCCGACACGACCGGGATTTTGTAAAACATTACCAGCGAGGGTCTAGATAGGTTAGGTTAGGTTATATTACGATATAGACGTATATAATGTGCCCACCTAGAAGTAGGGGCCGACACGCCAGGAATGTTGGAAAATACTACATCCGAGATGTTAGGTTCCCTTAGGTTAGGATATATAACGTTATAGACGTATGTAATGTCCTCACCGAGATGTACGGGCCGACACGACCGGGATTTTGTAAAACATTACCAGCGAGGGTCTAGATGGGTTAGGTTAGGTTATATTACGATATAGACGTATATAATGTGCCCACCGAGAAGTAGGGGCCGACCCGCCAGGAATGTTGGAAACTACTACATCCGAGATGTTAGGTTCCCTTAGGTTAGGATATATAACGTTATAGACGTATATAATGTCCTCACCGAGATGTACGGGCCGACACGACCGGGATTTTGTAAAACATTACCAGCGAGGGTCTAGATGGGTTAGGTTAGGTTATATTACGATATAGACGTATATAATGTGCCCACCGAGAAGTAGGGGCCGACCCGCCAGGAATGTTGGAAAATACTACATCCGAGATGTTAGGTTCACTTAGGTTAGGATATATAAATTTATAGACGTATATAATGTCCTCACCGAGATGTACGGTCCGACACGACCGGCATTTTGTAAAACATTACCAGCGAGGGTCTAGATGGATTAGGTCAGGTTATATTACGATATAGACGTATATAATGTGCCCACCGAGAAGTAGGGGCCGACCCGCCAGGAATGTTGGAAAATACTACATCCGAGATGTTAGGTTCCCTTAGGTTAGGATATATAACGTTATAGACGTATGTAATGTCCTCACCGAGATGTACGGGCCGACACGACCGGGATTTTGTAAAACATTACCAGCGAGGGTCTAGATGGGTTAGGTTAGGTTATATTACGATATAGACGTATATAATGTGCCCACCGAGAAGTAGGGGCCGACCCGCCAGGAATGTTGGAAACTACTACATCCGAGATGTTAGGTTCCCTTAGGTTAGGATATATAACGTTATAGACGTATATAATGTCCTCACCGAGATGTACGGGCCGACACGACCGGGATTTTGTAAAACATTACCAGCGAGGGTCTAGATGGGTTAGGTTAGGTTATATTACGATATAGACGTATATAATGTGCCCACCGAGAAGTAGGGGCCGACCCGCCAGGAATGTTGGAAAATACTACATCCGAGATGTTAGGTTCACTTAGGTTAGGATATATAAATTTATAGACGTATATAATGTCCTCACCGAGATGTACGGTCCGACACGACCGGCATTTTGTAAAACATTACCAGCGAGGGTCTAGATGGATTAGGTCCGGTTATATTACGATATAGACGTATATAATGTGCCCACCGAGAAGTAGGGGCCGACCCGCCAGGAATGTTGGAAAATACTACATCCGAGATGTTAGGTTCCCTCAGGTTAGGATATATAAAGTTATAGAGGTATATGAGGTCCCCACGGAAAAGTACGGGCCGACACGACCGGGATTTTGTAAAACATTACCAGCGAGGGTCTAGATAGGTTAGGTTAGGATATATTACGATATAGACGTATATAATGTGCCCACCTAGAAGTAGGGGCCGACCCGCCAGGAATGTTGGAAAATACTACATCCGAGATGTTAGGTTCCCTTAGGTTAGGATATATAACGTTATAGACGTATGTAATGTCCTCACCGAGATGTACGGGCCGACACGACCGGGATTTTGTAAAACATTACCAGCGAGGGTCTAGATGGGTTAGGTTAGGTTATATTACGATATAGACGTATATAATGTGCCCACCGAGAAGTAGGGGCCGACCCGCCAGGAATGTTGGAAACTACTACATCCGAGATGTTAGGTTCCCTTAGGTTAGGATATATAACGTTATAGACGTATATAATGTCCTCACCGAGATGTACGGGCCGACACGACCGGGATTTTGTAAAACATTACCAGCGAGGGTCTAGATGGGTTAGGTTAGGTTATATTACGATATAGACGTATATAATGTGCCCACCGAGAAGTAGGGGCCGACCCGCCAGGAATGTTGGAAAATACTACATCCGAGATGTTAGGTTCACTTAGGTTAGGATATATAAATTTATAGACGTATATAATGTCCTCACCGAGATGTACGGTCCGACACGACCGGCATTTTGTAAAACATTACCAGCGAGGGTCTAGATGGATTAGGTCAGGTTATATTACGATATAGACGTATATAATGTGCCCACCGAGAAGTAGGGGCCGACCCGCCAGGAATGTTGGAAAATACTACATCCGAGATGTTAGGTTCCCTTAGGTTAGGATATATAACGTTATAGACGTATGTAATGTCCTCACCGAGATGTACGGGCCGACACGACCGGGATTTTGTAAAACATTACCAGCGAGGGTCTAGATGGGTTAGGTTAGGTTATATTACGATATAGACGTATATAATGTGCCCACCGAGAAGTAGGGGCCGACCCGCCAGGAATGTTGGAAACTACTACATCCGAGATGTTAGGTTCCCTTAGGTTAGGATATATAACGTTATAGACGTATATAATGTCCTCACCGAGATGTACGGGCCGACACGACCGGGATTTTGTAAAACATTACCAGCGAGGGTCTAGATGGGTTAGGTTAGGTTATATTACGATATAGACGTATATAATGTGCCCACCGAGAAGTAGGGGCCGACCCGCCAGGAATGTTGGAAAATACTACATCCGAGATGTTAGGTTCACTTAGGTTAGGATATATAAATTTATAGACGTATGTAATGTCCTCACCGAGATGTACGGTCCGACACGACCGGCATTTTGTAAAACATTACCAGCGAGGGTCTAGATGGATTAGGTCCGGTTATATTACGATATAGACGTATATAATGTGCCCACCGAGAAGTAGGGGCCGACCCGCCAGGAATGTTGGAAAATACTACATCCGAGATGTTAGGTTCCCTCAGGTTAGGATATATAAAGTTATAGAGGTATATGAGGTCCCCACGGAAAAGTACGGGCCGACACGACCGGGATTTTGTAAAACATTACCAGCGAGGGTCTAGATAGGTTAGGTTAGGATATATTACGATATAGACGTATATAATGTGCCCACCTAGAAGTAGGGGCCGACCCGCCAGGAATGTTGGAAAATACTACATCCGAGATGTTAGGTTCTCTTAGGTTAGGGTATATAACTTTATAGACGTATATAATGTCCTCACCGAGATGTACGGTCCGACACGACCGGGATTTTGTAAAACATTACCAGCGAGGGTCTAGATGGGATAGGTCAGGTTATATTACGATATAGACGTATATAATGTGCCCACCGAGAAGTAGGGGCCGACCCGCCAGGAATGTTGGAAAATACTACATCCGAGATGTTAGGTTCCCTCAGGTTAGGATATATAAAGTTATAGACGTATATGAGGTCCCCACGGTAAAGTACGGGCCGACACGACCGGGATTTTGTAAAACATTACCAGCGAGGGTCTAGATGGGTTAGGTTAGGTTATATTACGATATAGACGTATATAATGTGCCCACCTAGAAGTAGGGGCCGACCCGCCAGGAATGTTGGAAATACTACATCCGAGATGTTAGGTTCCCTCAGGTTAGGATATATAACGTTATAGACGTATATAATGTCCGCACCGAGACGTACGGGCCGACACGACCGGGATTTTGTAAAACATTACCAGCGAGGGTCTAGATGGGTTAGGTTAGGTTATATTACGATATAGACGTATATAATGTGCCCACCGAGAAGTAGGGGCCCACCCGCCAGAAATGTTGGAAAATTCTACATCCGAGATATTAAGTTGCCTTAGGTCAGGATATATAAAGTTATAGACGTATATAATATCCGCACCGAGACGTACGGGACGACACGAACGGGATTCTGTAAAACATTCCCAGCTCGGGGCTAGATGTGTTACGTTAGGTTATATTACGATATAGACGTATATAATGTGCCCACCGAGAAGTAGGGGCCGACCCGCCCGGTATGTTGAAAAATACTACATCCGAGATGTTAGGTTCCCTTAGGTTAGGATATATAAATTTATAGACGTATATAATGTCCGCACCGAGACGTCCGGGAAGACATGAACGGGATTCTGTGAAACATTACCAGCGAGGGTCTAGGTGGGTTAGGTTAGGTTATATTACGTTATAGACGTATATAATGTTCCCACCGAGAATTAGGGGCCGACCCGCCAGAAATGTTGGAAAATACTACATCCGAGATGTTAGGTTCTCTTAGGTTAGGGTATATAACGTTATAGACGTATATAATGTCCCCACCGAGAAGTACGGGCCGACACGACCGGGATTTTGTAAAACATTACCAGCGATGGTCTAGATGGGTTCGGTTAGGTTATATTACGATATAGACGTATGTAATGTGCCCACCGAGAAGTATGGGCCGACCCGCCAGGAATGTTGGAAAATACTACATCCGAGATGTTAGGTTCCCTTAGGTTAGGATATATAAATTTATAGACGTATATAATGTCCGCACCGAGACGTACGGGAAGACATGAACGGGATTCTGTGAAACATTACCAGCGAGGGTCTAGGTGGGTTAGGTTAGGTTATATTACGATATAGACGTATATAATGTCCCCACCGAGAAGTAGGGGCCGACCCGCCAGGAATGTTGGAAAATACTACATCCGCGATGTTATGTTCACTTAGGTTAGGATATATAACGTTATAGACGTATATAATGTCCTCACCGAAATGTACGGTCCGACACGACCGGGATTTTGTAAAACATTACCAGCGAGGGTCTAGATGGGTTAGGTCAGGTTATATTACGATATAGACGTATATAATGTGCCCACCGAGAAGTAGGGGCCGAGCCGCCAGGAATGTTGGAAAATACTACATCCGAGATGTTAGGTTCCCTCAGGTTAGGATATATAAAGTTATAGACGTATATGAGGTCCCCACGGAAAAGTACGGGCCGACACGACCGGGATTTTGTAAAACATTACCAGCGAGGGTCTAGATAGGTTAGGTTAGGTTATATTACGATATAGACGTATATAATGTGCCCACCTAGAAGTAGGGGCCGACACGCCAGGAATGTTGGAAAATACTACATCCGAGATGTTAGGTTCCCTTAGGTTAGGATATATAACGTTATAGACGTATGTAATGTCCTCACCGAGATGTACGGGCCGACACGACCGGGATTTTGTAAAACATTACCAGCGAGGGTCTAGATGGGTTAGGTTAGGTTATATTACGATATAGACGTATATAATGTGCCCACCGAGAAGTAGGGGCCGACCCGCCAGGAATGTTGGAAACTACTACATCCGAGATGTTAGGTTCCCTTAGGTTAGGATATATAACGTTATAGACGTATATAATGTCCTCACCGAGATGTACGGGCCGACACGACCGGGATTTTGTAAAACATTACCAGCGAGGGTCTAGATGGGTTAGGTTAGGTTATATTACGATATAGACGTATATAATGTGCCCACCGAGAAGTAGGGGCCGACCAGCCAGGAATGTTGGAAAATACTACATCCGAGATGTTAGGTTCACTTAGGTTAGGATATATAAATTTATAGACGTATATAATGTCCTCACCGAGATGTACGGTCCGACACGACCGGCATTTTGTAAAACATTACCAGCGAGGGTCTAGATGGATTAGGTCAGGTTATATTACGATATAGACGTATATAATGTGCCCACCGAGAAGTAGGGGCCGACCCGCCAGGAATGTTGGAAAATACTACATCCGAGATGTTAGGTTCCCTCAGGTTAGGATATATAAAGTTATAGAGGTATATGAGGTCCCCACGGAAAAGTACGGGCCGACACGACCGGGATTTTGTAAAACATTACCAGCGAGGGTCTAGATAGGTTAGGTTAGGATATATTACGATATAGACGTATATAATGTGCCCACCTAGAAGTAGGGGCCGACCCGCCAGGAATGTTGGAAAATACTACATCCGAGATGTTAGGTTCTCTTAGGTTAGGGTATATAACGTTATAGACGTATGTAATGTCCTCACCGAGATGTACGGGCCGACACGACCGGGATTTTGTAAAACATTACCAGTGAGGGTCTAGATGGGTTAGGTTAGGTTATATTACGATATAGACGTATATAATGTGCCCACCGAGAAGTAGGGGCCGACCCGCCAGAAATGTTGGAAAATTCTACATCCGAGATGTTAAGTTGCCTTAGGTCAGGATATATAACGTTATAGTCGTATATAATATCCGCACCGAGACGTACGGGACGACACGAACGGGATTCTGTAAAACATTCCCAGCTAGGGGCCAGATGTGTTACGTTAGGTTATATTACATTATAGACATATATAATGATCCCACCGAGAATTGGAGCCGAACCGCCAGGAATGTTGTGAAATACTACATCCGAGATGTTAGGTTTCCTTAGGTTAGGATATATAACGTTATAGACGTATATAATGTCCTCACCGAGATGTACGGGCCGACACGACCGGGATTTTGTAAAACATTACCAACGAGGGTCTAGATGGGTTAGGTTAGGTTATATTACGATATAGACGTATATAATGTGCCCACCGAGAAGTAGGATCCGACCCGCCAGGAATGTTGGAAAATACTACATCCGAGATATTAGGTTCCCTTAGGTTAGGATATATAAATTTATAGACGTATATAATGTCCGCACCGAGACGTACGGGAAGACATGAACGGGATTCTGTGAAACATTACCAGCGAGGGTCTAGGTGGGTTAGGTTAGGTTATATTACGATATAGACGTATATAATGTGCCCACCGAGAAGTAGGGGCCGACCCGCCAGGAATGTTGGAAAATACTACATCCGAGATGTTAGGTTCTCTTAGGTTAGGGTATATAACGTTATAGACGTATATAATGTCCCCACCGAGAAGTACGGGCCGACACGACCGGGATTTTGTAAAACATTACCAGCGAGGGTCTAGATGGGTTCGGTTAGGTTATATTGCGGTATAGACGTATGTAATGTGCCCACCGAGAAGTATGGGCCGACCCGCCAGGAATGTTGGAAAATACTACATCCGAGATGTTAGGTTCCCTTAGGTTAGGATATATAACGTTATAGACTTATATAATGTCCTCACCGAGATGTACGGGCCGACACGACCGGGATTTTGTAAAACATTACCAGCGAGGGTCTAGATGGGTTAGGTTAGGTTATATTACGATATTGACGTATATAATGTGCCCACCGAGAAGTAGGGGCCGACCCGCCAGGAATGTTGGAAACTACTACATCCGAGATGTTAGGTTCCCTTAGGTTAGGATATATAACGTTATAGACGTATATAATGTCCTCACCGAGATGTACGGGCCGACACGACCGGGATTTTGTAAAACATTACCAGCGAGGGTCTAGATGGGTTAGGTTAGGTTATATTACGATATAGACGTATATAATGTGCCCACCGAGAAGTAGGGGCCGACCCGCCAGGAATGTTGGAAAATACTACATCCGAGATGTTAGGTTCACTTAGGTTAGGATATATAAATTTATAGACGTATATAATGTCCGCACCGAGACGTACGGGAAGACATGAACGGGATTCTGTGAAACATTACCAGCGAGGGTCTAGGTGGGTTAGGTTAGGTTATATTACGATATAGACGTATATAATGTCCCCAGCGAGGAGTAGGGGCCGACCCGCCAGGAATGTTGGAAAATACTACATCCGAGATGTTAGGTTCCCTTAGGTTAGGATATATAAAGTTATAGAGGTATATGAGGTCCCCACGGAAAAGTACGGGCCGACACGACCGGGATTTTGTAAAACATTACCAGCGAGGGTCTAGATAGGTTAGGTTAGGATATATTACGATATAGACGTATATAATGTGCCCACCTAGAAGTAGGGGCCGACCCGCCAGGAATGTTGGAAAATACTACATCCGAGATGTTAGGTTCTCTTAGGTTAGGGTATATAACGTTATAGACGTATGTAATGTCCTCACCGAGATGTACGGGCCGACACGACCGGGATTTTGTAAAACATTACCAGTGAGGGTCTAGATGGGTTAGGTTAGGTTATATTACGATATAGACGTATATAATGTGCCCACCGAGAAGTAGGGGCCGACCCGCCAGAAATGTTGGAAAATTCTACATCCGAGATGTTAAGTTGCCTTAGGTCAGGATATATAACGTTATAGTCGTATATAATATCCGCACCGAGACGTACGGGACGACACGAACGGGATTCTGTAAAACATTCCCAGCTAGGGGCCAGATGTGTTACGTTAGGTTATATTACATTATAGACATATATAATGATCCCACCGAGAATTGGAGCCGAACCGCCAGGAATGTTGTGAAATACTACATCCGAGATGTTAGGTTTCCTTAGGTTAGGATATATAACGTTATAGACGTATATAATGTCCTCACCGAGATGTACGGGCCGACACGACCGGGATTTTGTAAAACATTACCAACGAGGGTCTAGATGGGTTAGGTTAGGTTATATTACGATATAGACGTATATAATGTGCCCACCGAGAAGTAGGATCCGACCCGCCAGGAATGTTGGAAAATACTACATCCGAGATATTAGGTTCCCTTAGGTTAGGATATATAAATTTATAGACGTATATAATGTCCGCACCGAGACGTACGGGAAGACATGAACGGGATTCTGTGAAACATTACCAGCGAGGGTCTAGGTGGGTTAGGTTAGGTTATATTACGATATAGACGTATATAATGTGCCCACCGAGAAGTAGGGGCCGACCCGCCAGGAATGTTGGAAAATACTACATCCGAGATGTTAGGTTCTCTTAGGTTAGGGTATATAACGTTATAGACGTATATAATGTCCCCACCGTGAAGTACGGGCCGACACGACCGGGATTTTGTAAAACATTACCAGCGAGGGTCTAGATGGGTTCGGTTAGGTTATATTGCGGTATAGACGTATGTAATGTGCCCACCGAGAAGTATGGGCCGACCCGCCAGGAATGTTGGAAAATACTACATCCGAGATGTTAGGTTCCCTTAGGTTAGGATATATAACGTTATAGACTTATATAATGTCCTCACCGAGATGTACGGGCCGACACGACCGGGATTTTGTAAAACATTACCAGCGAGGGTCTAGATGGGTTAGGTTAGGTTATATTACGATATTGACGTATATAATGTGCCCACCGAGAAGTAGGGGCCGACCCGCCAGGAATGTTGGAAACTACTACATCCGAGATGTTAGGTTCCCTTAGGTTAGGATATATAACGTTATAGACGTATATAATGTCCTCACCGAGATGTACGGGCCGACACGACCGGGATTTTGTAAAACATTACCAGCGAGGGTCTAGATGGGTTAGGTTAGGTTATATTACGATATAGACGTATATAATGTGCCCACCGAGAAGTAGGGGCCGACCCGCCAGGAATGTTGGAAAATACTACATCCGAGATGTTAGGTTCACTTAGGTTAGGATATATAAATTTATAGACGTATATAATGTCCGCACCGAGACGTACGGGAAGACATGAACGGGATTCTGTGAAACATTACCAGCGAGGGTCTAGGTGGGTTAGGTTAGGTTATATTACGATATAGACGTATATAATGTCCCCAGCGAGGAGTAGGGGCCGACCCGCCAGGAATGTTGGAAAATACTACATCCGCGATGTTATGTTCACTTAGGTTAGGATATATAACGTTATAGACGTATATAATGTCCTCACCGAGATGTACGGTCCGACACGACCGGGATTTTGTAAAACATTAACAGCGAGGGTCTAGATGGGTTAGGTCAGGTTATATTACGATATAGACGTATATAATGTGCCCACCGAGAAGTAGGGGCCGAGCCGCCAGGAATGTTGGAAAATACTACGTCCGAGATGTTAGGTTCCCTCAGGTTAGGATATATAAAGTTATAGACGTATATAATATCCGCACCGAGACGTACGGGACGACACGAACGGGATTCTGTAAAACATTCCCAGCTAGGGGCCAGATGTGTTACGTTAGGTTATATTACATTATAGACATATATAATGATCCCACCGAGAATTGGCGCCGACCCGACAGGAATGTTGTGAAATACTACATCCGAGATGTTAGGTTTCCTTAGGTTAGGATATATAACGTTATAGACGTATATAATGTCCTCACCGAGATGTACGGGCCGACACGACCGGGATTTTGTAAAACATTACCAACGAGGGTCTAGATGGGTTAGGTTAGGTTATATTACGATATAGACGTATATAATGTGCCCACCGAGAAGTAGGATCCGACCCGCCAGGAATGTTGGAAAATACTACATCCGAGATATTAGGTTCCCCTAGGTTAGGATATATAAATTTATAGACGTATATAATGTCCGCACCGAGACGTACGGGTAGACATGAACGGGATTCTGTGAAACATTACCAGCGAGGGTCTAGGTGGGTTAGGTTAGGTTATATTACGATATAGACGTATATAATGTGCCCACCGAGAAGTAGGGGCCGACCCGCCAGGAATGTTGGAAAATACTACATCCGAGATGTTAGGTTCACTTAGGTTAGGATATATAACGTTATAGACGTATATAATGTCCTCACCGAAATGTACGGGCCGACACGACCGGGATTTTGTAAAACATTACCAGCGAGGGTCTAGATAGGTTAGGTTAGGTTATATTACGATATAGACGTATATAATGTGCCCACCTAGAAGTAGGGGCCGACCCGACAGGAATGTTGGAAAATACTACATCCGAGATGTTAGGTTCCCTTAGGTTAGGATATATAACGTTATAGACGTATGTAATGTCCTCACCGAGATGTACGGGCCGACACGACCGGGATTTTGTAAAACATTACCAGCGAGGGTCTAGATGGGTTAGGTTAGGTTATATTACGATATAGACGTATATAATGTGCCCACCGAGAAGTTGGGGCCGACCCGCCAGGAATGTTGGAAACTACTACATCCGAGATGTTAGGTTCCCTTAGGTTAGGATATATAACGTTATAGACGTATATAATGTCCTCACCGAGATGTACGGGCCGACACGACCGGGATTTTGTAAAACATTACCAGCGAGGGTCTAGATGGGTTAGGTTAGGTTATATTACGATATAGACGTATGTAATGTGCCCACCGAGAAGTATGGGCCGACCCGCCAGGAATGTTGGAAAATACTACATCCGAGATGTTAGGTTCCCTTAGGTTAGGATATATAACGTTATAGACTTATATAATGTCCTCACCGAGATGTACGGGCCGACACGACCTGGATTTTGTAAAACATTACCAGCGAGGGTCTAGATGGATTAGGTCAGGTTATATTACGATATAGACGTATATAATGTGCCCACCGAGAAGTAGGGGCCGACCCGCCAGGAATGTTGGAAAATACTACATCCGAGATGTTAGGTTCCCTCAGGTTAGGATATATAAATTTATAGACGTATATAATGTCCGCACCGAGACGTACGGGAAGACATGAACGGGATTCTGTGAAACATTACCAGCGAGGGTCTAGGTGGGTTAGGTTAGGTTATATTACGATATAGACGTATATAATGTGCCCACCGAGAAGTAGGGGCCGACCCGCCAGGAATGTTGGAAAATACTACATCCGAGATGTTAGGTTCTCTTAGGTTAGGGTATATAACGTTATAGACGTATATAATGTCCCCACCGAGAAGTACGGGCCGACACGACCGGGATTTTGTAAAACATTACCAGCGAGGGTCTAGATGGGTTCGGTTAGGTTATATTGCGGTATAGACGTATGTAATGTGCCCACCGAGAAGTATGGGCCGACCCGCCAGGAATGTTGGAAAATACTACATCCGAGATGTTAGGTTCCCTTAGGTTAGGATATATAACGTTATAGACTTATATAATGTCCTCACCGAGATGTACGGGCCGACACGACCGGGATTTTGTAAAACATTACCAGCGAGGGTCTAGATGGGTTAGGTTAGGTTATATTACGATATTGACGTATATAATGTGCCCACCGAGAAGTAGGGGCCGACCCGCCAGGAATGTTGGAAACTACTACATCCGAGATGTTAGGTTCCCTTAGGTTAGGATATATAACGTTATAGACGTATATAATGTCCTCACCGAGATGTACGGGCCGACACGACCGGGATTTTGTAAAACATTACCAGCGAGGGTCTAGATGGGTTAGGTTAGGTTATATTACGATATAGACGTATATAATGTGCCCACCGAGAAGTAGGGGCCGACCCGCCAGGAATGTTGGAAAATACTACATCCGAGATGTTAGGTTCACTTAGGTTAGGATATATAAATTTATAGACGTATATAATGTCCGCACCGAGACGTACGGGAAGACATGAACGGGATTCTGTGAAACATTACCAGCGAGGGTCTAGGTGGGTTAGGTTAGGTTATATTACGATATAGACGTATATAATGTCCCCAGCGAGGAGTAGGGGCCGACCCGCCAGGAATGTTGGAAAATACTACATCCGCGATGTTATGTTCACTTAGGTTAGGATATATAACGTTATAGACGTATATAATGTCCTCACCGAGATGTACGGTCCGACACGACCGGGATTTTGTAAAACATTACCAGCGAGGGTCTAGATGGGTTAGGTCAGGTTATATTACGATATAGACGTATATAATGTGCCCACCGAGAAGTAGGGGCCGAGCCGCCAGGAATGTTGGAAAATACTACGTCCGAGATGTTAGGTTCCCTCAGGTTAGGATATATAAAGTTATAGACGTATATAATATCCGCACCGAGACGTACGGGACGACACGAACGGGATTCTGTAAAACATTCCCAGCTAGGGGCCAGATGTGTTACGTTAGGTTATATTACATTATAGACATATATAATGATCCCACCGAGAATTGGCGCCGACCCGACAGGAATGTTGTGAAATACTACATCCGAGATGTTAGGTTTCCTTAGGTTAGGATATATAACGTTATAGACGTATATAATGTCCTCACCGAGATGTACGGGCCGACACGACCGGGATTTTGTAAAACATTACCAACGAGGGTCTAGATGGGTTAGGTTAGGTTATATTACGATATAGACGTATATAATGTGCCCACCGAGAAGTAGGATCCGACCCGCCAGGAATGTTGGAAAATACTACATCCGAGATATTAGGTTCCCCTAGGTTAGGATATATAAATTTATAGACGTATATAATGTCCGCACCGAGACGTACGGGTAGACATGAACGGGATTCTGTGAAACATTACCAGCGAGGGTCTAGGTGGGTTAGGTTAGGTTATATTACGATATAGACGTATATAATGTGCCCACCGAGAAGTAGGGGCCGACCCGCCAGGAATGTTGGAAAATACTACATCCGAGATGTTAGGTTCACTTAGGTTAGGATATATAACGTTATAGACGTATATAATGTCCTCACCGAAATGTACGGGCCGAAACGACAGGGATTTTGTAAAACATTACCAGCGAGGGTATAGATGGGTTAGGTTAGGTTATATTACGATATAGACGTATATAATGTACCCACGCAGAAGTAGGGGCCGACCCGACAGGAATGTTGGAAAATACTACATCCGAGATGTTAGGTTCCCTTAGGTTAGGATATATAACGTTATAGACGTATATAATGTCCTCACCGAGATGTACGGGCCGACACGACCGGGATTTTGTAAAACATTACCAGCGAGGGTCTAGATGGGTTAGGTTAGGTTATATTACGATATAGACGTATATAATGTCCCCACCGAGAAGTAGGGGCCGACCCGCCAGGAATGTTGGAAAATACTACATCCGAGATGTTAGGTTATCTTAGGCTAGGGTATATAACGTTATAGACGTATATAATGTCCCCACCGAGATGTACTGGCCGACACGACCGGGATTTTGTAAAACATTACCAGCGAGGGTCTAGATGGGTTCGGTTAGGTTATATTACGATATAGACGTATGTAATGTGCCCACCGAGAAGTATGGGCCGACCCGCCAGGAATGTTGGAAAATACTACATCCGAGATGTTAGGTTCCCTTAGGTTAGGATATATAACGTTATAGACTTATATAATGTCCTCACCGAGATGTACGGGCCGACACGACCTGGATTTTGTAAAACATTACCAGCGAGGGTCTAGATGGGTTAGGTTAGGTTATATTACGATATAGACGTATATAATGTGCCCACCGAGAAGTAGGGGCCGACCCGCCAGGAATGTTGGAAACTACTACATCCGAGATGTTAGGTTCCCTCGGGTTAGGATATATAAAGTTATAGAGGTATATGAGGTCCCCACGGAAAAGTACGGGCCGACACGACCGGGCTTTTGTAAAACATTACCAGCGAGGGTCTAGATAGGTTAGGTTAGGTTATATTACGATATAGACGTATATAATGTGCCCACCTAGAAGTAGGGGCCGACCCGCCAGGAATGTTGGAAAATACTACATCCGAGATGTTAGTTTCTCTTAGGTTAGGGTATATAACGTTATAGACGTATGTAATGTCCTCACCGAGATGTACGGGCCGACACGACCGGGATTTTGTAAAACATTACCAGTGAGGGTCTAGATGGGTTAGGCTAGGTTATATTACGATACAGACGTATATAATGTGCCCAGCGAGAAGTAGGGGCCGACCCGCCAGAAATGTTGGAAAATTCTATATCCGAGATGTTAAGTTGCCTTAGGTCAGGGTATATAACGTTATAGTCGTATATAATATCCGCACCGAGACGTACGGGACGACACGAACGGGATTCTGTAAAACATTCCCAGCTAGGGGCTAGATGTGTTACGTTAGGTTATATTACATTATAGACATATATAATGATCCCACCGAGAATTGGCGCCGACCCGCCAGGAATGTTGTGAAATACTACATCGGGAGAGGTTAGGTTCCCTTAGGTTAGGATATATAAATTTATAGACGTATATAATGTCCGCACCGAGACGTACGGGAAGACATGAACGGGATTCTGTGAAACATTACCAGGGAGTGTCTAGGTGGGTTAGGTTAGGTTATATTACGATATAGACGTATATAATGTGCCCACCGAGAAGTAGGGGCCGACCCGCCAGGAATGTTGGAAAATACTACATCCGAGATGTTAGGTTCACTTAGGTTAGGATATATAACGTTATAGACGTATATAATGTCCGCACCGAGACGTACGGGACGGCACGAACGGGATTCTGTAAAACATTCCCAGCTAGGGGCTAGATATGTTACGTTAGGTTATATTACGTTATAGACGTATATAATGATCCCACCGAGAATTGGCGCCGACCCGCCAGGAATGTTGTGAAATACTACATTCGAGATGTTAGGTTCCCTTAGGTTAGGATATATAAATTTATAGACGTATATAATGTCCGCACCGAGACGTACGGGAAGATATGAATGGGATTCTGTGAAACATTACCAGGGACGGTCTAGGTGGGTTAGGTTAGGTTATATTACGATATAGACGTATATAATGTACCCACCGAGAAGTAGGATCCGACCCGCCAGGAATGTTGGAAAATACTACATCCGAGATATTAGGTTCCCCTAGGTTAGGATATATAAATTTATAGACGTATATAATGTCCGCACCGAGACGTACGGGTAGACATGAACGGGATTCTGTGAAACATTACCAGCGAGGGTCTAGGTGGGTTAGGTTAGGTTATATTACGATATAGACGTATATAATGTGCCCACCGAGAAGTAGGGGCCGACCCGCCAGGAATGTTGGAAAATACTACATCCGAGATGTTAGGTTCCCTTAGGTTAGGATATATAACGTTATAGACTTATATAATGTCCTCACCGAGATGTACGGGCCGACACGACCGGGATTTTGTAAAACATTACCAGCGAGGGTCTAGATGGGTTAGGTTAGGTTATATTACGATATTGACGTATATAATGTGCCCACCGAGAAGTAGGGGCCGACCCGCCAGGAATGTTGGAAACTACTACATCCGAGATGTTAGGTTCCCTTAGGTTAGGATATATAACGTTATAGACGTATATAATGTCCTCACCGAGATGTACGGGCCGACACGACCGGGATTTTGTAAAACATTACCAGCGAGGGTCTAGATGGGTTAGGTTAGGTTATATTACGATATAGACGTATATAATGTGCCCACCGAGAAGTAGGGGCCGACCCGCCAGGAATGTTGGAAAATACTACATCCGAGATGTTAGGTTCACTTAGGTTAGGATATATAAATTTATAGACGTATATAATGTCCGCACCGAGACGTACGGGAAGACATGAACGGGATTCTGTGAAACATTACCAGCGAGGGTCTAGGTGGGTTAGGTTAGGTTATATTACGATATAGACGTATATAATGTCCCCAGCGAGGAGTAGGGGCCGACCCGCCAGGAATGTTGGAAAATACTACATCCGCGATGTTATGTTCACTTAGGTTAGGATATATAACGTTATAGACGTATATAATGTCCTCACCGAGATGTACGGTCCGACACGACCGGGATTTTGTAAAACATTACCAGCGAGGGTCTAGATGGGTTAGGTCAGGTTATATTACGATATAGACGTATATAATGTGCCCACCGAGAAGTAGGGGCCGAGCCGCCAGGAATGTTGGAAAATACTACGTCCGAGATGTTAGGTTCCCTCAGGTTAGGATATATAAAGTTATAGACGTATATAATATCCGCACCGAGACGTACGGGACGACACGAACGGGATTCTGTAAAACATTCCCAGCTAGGGGCCAGATGTGTTACGTTAGGTTATATTACATTATAGACATATATAATGATCCCACCGAGAATTGGCGCCGACCCGACAGGAATGTTGTGAAATACTACATCCGAGATGTTAGGTTTCCTTAGGTTAGGATATATAACGTTATAGACGTATATAATGTCCTCACCGAGATGTACGGGCCGACACGACCGGGATTTTGTAAAACATTACCAACGAGGGTCTAGATGGGTTAGGTTAGGTTATATTACGATATAGACGTATATAATGTGCCCACCGAGAAGTAGGATCCGACCCGCCAGGAATGTTGGAAAATACTACATCCGAGATATTAGGTTCCCCTAGGTTAGGATATATAAATTTATAGACGTATATAATGTCCGCACCGAGACGTACGGGTAGACATGAACGGGATTCTGTGAAACATTACCAGCGAGGGTCTAGGTGGGTTAGGTTAGGTTATATTACGATATAGACGTATATAATGTGCCCACCGAGAAGTAGGGGCCGACCCGCCAGGAATGTTGGAAAATACTACATCCGAGATGTTAGGTTCACTTAGGTTAGGATATATAACGTTATAGACGTATATAATGTCCTCACCGAAATGTACGGGCCGAAACGACAGGGATTTTGTAAAACATTACCAGCGAGGGTATAGATGGGTTAGGTTAGGTTATATTACGATATAGACGTATATAATGTACCCACGCAGAAGTAGGGGCCGACCCGACAGGAATGTTGGAAAATACTACATCCGAGATGTTAGGTTCCCTTAGGTTAGGATATATAACGTTATAGACGTATATAATGTCCTCACCGAGATGTACGGGCCGACACGACCGGGATTTTGTAAAACATTACCAGCGAGGGTCTAGATGGGTTAGGTTAGGTTATATTACGATATAGACGTATATAATGTCCCCACCGAGAAGTA
Organism: Xylocopa violacea; assembly: GCA_963969225.1. Taxonomy (NCBI): domain Eukaryota; kingdom Metazoa; phylum Arthropoda; class Insecta; order Hymenoptera; family Apidae; genus Xylocopa; species Xylocopa violacea. The sequence goes on along the minus strand of CAXAJV010000738.1, from coordinate 102,715 downwards.
GGGGCCGACCCGCCAGGAATGTTGGAAAATACTACATCCGAGATGTTAGGTTATCTTAGGCTAGGGTATATAACGTTATAGACGTATATAATGTCCCCACCGAGATGTACTGGCCGACACGACCGGGATTTTGTAAAACATTACCAGCGAGGGTCTAGATGGGTTCGGTTAGGTTATATTACGATATAGACGTATGTAATGTGCCCACCGAGAAGTATGGGCCGACCCGCCAGGAATGTTGGAAAATACTACATCCGAGATGTTAGGTTCCCTTAGGTTAGGATATATAACGTTATAGACTTATATAATGTCCTCACCGAGATGTACGGGCCGACACGACCTGGATTTTGTAAAACATTACCAGCGAGGGTCTAGATGGGTTAGGTTAGGTTATATTACGATATAGACGTATATAATGTGCCCACCGAGAAGTAGGGGCCGACCCGCCAGGAATGTTGGAAACTACTACATCCGAGATGTTAGGTTCCCTCGGGTTAGGATATATAAAGTTATAGAGGTATATGAGGTCCCCACGGAAAAGTACGGGCCGACACGACCGGGCTTTTGTAAAACATTACCAGCGAGGGTCTAGATAGGTTAGGTTAGGTTATATTACGATATAGACGTATATAATGTGCCCACCTAGAAGTAGGGGCCGACCCGCCAGGAATGTTGGAAAATACTACATCCGAGATGTTAGTTTCTCTTAGGTTAGGGTATATAACGTTATAGACGTATGTAATGTCCTCACCGAGATGTACGGGCCGACACGACCGGGATTTTGTAAAACATTACCAGTGAGGGTCTAGATGGGTTAGGCTAGGTTATATTACGATACAGACGTATATAATGTGCCCAGCGAGAAGTAGGGGCCGACCCGCCAGAAATGTTGGAAAATTCTATATCCGAGATGTTAAGTTGCCTTAGGTCAGGGTATATAACGTTATAGTCGTATATAATATCCGCACCGAGACGTACGGGACGACACGAACGGGATTCTGTAAAACATTCCCAGCTAGGGGCTAGATGTGTTACGTTAGGTTATATTACATTATAGACATATATAATGATCCCACCGAGAATTGGCGCCGACCCGCCAGGAATGTTGTGAAATACTACATCGGGAGAGGTTAGGTTCCCTTAGGTTAGGATATATAAATTTATAGACGTATATAATGTCCGCACCGAGACGTACGGGAAGACATGAACGGGATTCTGTGAAACATTACCAGGGAGTGTCTAGGTGGGTTAGGTTAGGTTATATTACGATATAGACGTATATAATGTGCCCACCGAGAAGTAGGGGCCGACCCGCCAGGAATGTTGGAAAATACTACATCCGAGATGTTAGGTTCACTTAGGTTAGGATATATAACGTTATAGACGTATATAATGTCCGCACCGAGACGTACGGGACGGCACGAACGGGATTCTGTAAAACATTCCCAGCTAGGGGCTAGATATGTTACGTTAGGTTATATTACGTTATAGACGTATATAATGATCCCACCGAGAATTGGCGCCGACCCGCCAGGAATGTTGTGAAATACCAAATTCGAGATGTTAGGTTCCCTTAGGTTAGGATATATAAATTTATAGACGTATATAATGTCCGCACCGAGACGTACGGGAAGATATGAATGGGATTCTGTGAAACATTACCAGGGACGGTCTAGGTGGGTTAGGTTAGGTTATATTACGATATAGACGTATATAATGTACCCACCGAGAAGTAGGATCCGACCCGCCAGGAATGTTGGAAAATACTACATCCGAGATATTAGGTTCCCCTAGGTTAGGATATATAAATTTATAGACGTATATAATGTCCGCACCGAGACGTACGGGTAGACATGAACGGGATTCTGTGAAACATTACCAGCGAGGGTCTAGGTGGGTTAGGTTAGGTTATATTACGATATAGACGTATATAATGTGCCCACCGAGAAGTAGGGGCCGACCCGCCAGGAATGTTGGAAAATACTACATCCGAGATGTTAGGTTCACTTAGGTTAGGATATATAACGTTATAGACGTATATAATGTCCTCACCGAAATGTACGGGCCGAAACGACAGGGATTTTGTAAAACATTACCAGCGAGGGTATAGATGGGTTAGGTTAGGTTATATTACGATATAGACGTATATAATGTGCCCACGCAGAAATAGGGGCCGACCCGACAGGAATGTTGGAAAATACTACATCCGAGATGTTAGGTTCCCTTAGGTTAGGATATATAACGTTATAGACTTATATAATGTCCTCACCGAGATGTACGGGCCGACACGACCTGGATTTTGTAAAACATTACCAGCGAGGGTCTAGATGGGTTAGGTTAGGTTATATTACGATATAGACGTATATAATGTGCCCACCGAGAAGTAGGGGCCGACCCGCCAGGAATGTTGGAAAATACTACATCCGAGATGTTAGGTTCACTTAGGTTAGGATATATAACGTTATAGACGTATATAATGTCCTCACCGAAATGTACCGGCCGAAACGACCGGGATTTTGTAAAACATTACCAACGAGGGTCTAGAGATGGGTTAGGTTAGGTTATATTACGATATAGACGTATATAATGTGCCCACCGAGAAGTAGGATCCGACCCGCAAGGAATGTTGGAAAATACTACATCCGAGATATTAGGTTCCCCTAGGTTAGGATATATAAATTTATAGACGTATATAATGTCCGCACCGAGACGTACGGGTAGACATGAACGGGATTCTGTGAAACATTACCAGCGAGGGTCTAGGTGGGTTAGGTTAGGTTATATTACGATATAGACGTATATAATGTGCCCACCGAGAAGTAGGGGCCGACCCGCCAGGAATGTTGGAAAATACTACATCCGAGATGTTAGGTTCACTTCGGTTAGGATATATAACGTTATAGACGTATATAATGTCCTCACCGAAATGTACGGGCCGAAACGACAGGGATTTTGTAAAACATTACCAGCGAGGGTATAGATGGGTTAGGTTAGGTTATATTACGATATAGACGTATATAATGTGCCCACGCAGAAATAGGGGCCGACCCGACAGGAATGTTGGAAAATACTACATCCGAGATGTTAGGTTCCCTTAGGTTAGGATATATAACGTTATAGACTTATATAATGTCCTCACCGAGATGTACGGGCCGACACGACCTGGATTTTGTAAAACATTACCAGCGAGGGTCTAGATGGGTTAGGTTAGGTTATATTACGATATAGACGTATATAATGTGCCCACCGAGAAGTAGGGGCCGACCCGCCAGGAATGTTGGAAACTACTACATCCGAGATGTTAGGTTCCCTCGGGTTAGGATATATAAAGTTATAGAGGTATATGAGGTCCCCACGGAAAAGTACGGGCCGACACGACCGGGATTTTGTAAAACATTACCAGCGAGGGTCTAGATGGGTTAGGTTAGGTTATATTACGATATAGACGTATATAATGTGCCCACCGAGAAGTAGGGGCCGACCCGCCAGGAATGTTGGAAAATACTACATCCGAGATGTTAGGTTCACTTAGGTTAGGATATATAAATTTATAGACGTATATAATGTCCTCACCGAGATGTACGGTCCGACACGACCGGCATTTTGTAAAACATTACCAGCGAGGGTCTAGATGGATTAGGTCAGGTTATATTACGATATAGACGTATATAATGTGCCCACCGAGAAGTAGGGGCCGACCCGCCAGGAATGTTGGAAAATACTACATCCGAGATGTTAGGTTCCCTCAGGTTAGGATATATAAAGTTATAGAGGTATATGAGGTCCCCACGGAAAAGTACGGGCCGACACGACCGGGATTTTGTAAAACATTACAAGCGAGGGTCTAGATAGGTTAGGTTAGGATATATTACGATATAGACGTATATAATGTGCCCACCTAGAAGTAGGGGCCGACCCGCCAGGAATGTTGGAAAATACTACATCCGAGATGTTAGGTTCTCTTAGGTTAGGGTATATAACGTTATAGACGTATGTAATGTCCTCACCGAGATGTACGGGCCGACACGACCGGGATTTTGTAAAACATTACCAGTGAGGGTCTAGATGGGTTAGGTTAGGTTATATTACGATATAGACGTATATAATGTGCCCACCGAGAAGTAGGGGCCGACCCGCCAGAAATGTTGGAAAATTCTACATCCGAGATGTTAAGTTGCCTTAGGTCAGGATATATAACGTTATAGTCGTATATAATATCCGCACCGAGACGTACGGGACGACACGAACGGGATTCTGTAAAACATTCCCAGCTAGGGGCCAGATGTGTTACGTTAGGTTATATTACATTATAGACATATATAATGATCCCACCGAGAATTGGAGCCGAACCGCCAGGAATGTTGTGAAATACTACATCCGAGATGTTAGGTTTCCTTAGGTTAGGATATATAACGTTATAGACGTATATAATGTCCTCACCGAGATGTACGGGCCGACACGACCGGGATTTTGTAAAACATTACCAACGAGGGTCTAGATGGGTTAGGTTAGGTTATATTACGATATAGACGTATATAATGTGCCCACCGAGAAGTAGGATCCGACCCGCCAGGAATGTTGGAAAATACTACATCCGAGATATTAGGTTCCCTTAGGTTAGGATATATAAATTTATAGACGTATATAATGTCCGCACCGAGACGTACGGGAAGACATGAACGGGATTCTGTGAAACATTACCAGCGAGGGTCTAGGTGGGTTAGGTTAGGTTATATTACGATATAGACGTATATAATGTGCCCACCGAGAAGTAGGGGCCGACCCGCCAGGAATGTTGGAAAATACTACATCCGAGATGTTAGGTTCTCTTAGGTTAGGGTATATAACGTTATAGACGTATATAATGTCCCCACCGAGAAGTACGGGCCGTCACGACCGGGATTTTGTAAAACATTACCAGCGAGGGTCTAGGTGGGTTAGGTTAGGTTATATTACGATATAGACGTATATAATGTGCCCACCGAGAAGTAGGGGCCGACCCGCCAGGAATGTTGGAAAATACTACATCCGAGATGTTAGGTTCACTTAGGTTAGGATATATAACGTTATAGACGTATATAATGTCCTCACCGAAATGTACGGGCCGAAACGACAGGGATTTTGTAAAACATTACCAGCGAGGGTATAGATGGGTTAGGTTAGGTTATATTACGATATAGACGTATATAATGTGCCCACGCAGAAGTAGGGGCCGACCCGACAGGAATGTTGGAAAATACTACATCCGAGATGTTAGGTTCCCTTAGGTTAGGATATATAACGTTATAGACGTATATAATGTCCTCACCGAGATGTACGGGCCGACACGACCGGGATTTTGTAAAACATTACCAGCGAGGGTCTAGATGGGTTAGGTTAGGTTATATTACGATATAGACGTATATAATGTCCCCACCGAGAAGTAGGGGCCGACCCGCCAGGAATGTTGGAAAATACTACATCCGAGATGTTAGGTTATCTTAGGCTAGGGTATATAACGTTATAGACGTATATAATGTCCCCACCGAGATGTACTGGCCGACACGACCGGGATTTTGTAAAACATTACCAGCGAGGGTCTAGATGGGTTCGGTTAGGTTATATTACGATATAGACGTATGTAATGTGCCCACCGAGAAGTATGGGCCGACCCGCCAGGAATGTTGGAAAATACTACATCCGAGATGTTAGGTTCCCTTAGGTTAGGATATATAACGTTATAGACTTATATAATGTCCTCACCGAGATGTACGGGCCGACACGACCTGGATTTTGTAAAACATTACCAGCGAGGGTCTAGATGGGTTAGGTTAGGTTATATTACGATATAGACGTATATAATGTGCCCACCGAGAAGTAGGGGCCGACCCGCCAGGAATGTTGGAAACTACTACATCCGAGATGTTAGGTTCCCTCGGGTTAGGATATATAAAGTTATAGAGGTATATGAGGTCCCCACGGAAAAGTACGGGCCGACACGACCGGGATTTTGTAAAACATTACCAGCGAGGGTCTAGATGGGTTAGGTTAGGTTATATTACGATATAGACGTATATAATGTGCCCACCGAGAAGTAGGGGCCGACCCGCCAGGAATGTTGGAAAATACTACATCCGAGATGTTAGGTTCACTTAGGTTAGGATATATAAATTTATAGACGTATATAATGTCCTCACCGAGATGTACGGTCCGACACGACCGGCATTTTGTAAAACATTACCAGCGAGGGTCTAGATGGATTAGGTCAGGTTATATTACGATATAGACGTATATAATGTGCCCACCGAGAAGTAGGGGCCGACCCGCCAGGAATGTTGGAAAATACTACATCCGAGATGTTAGGTTCCCTCAGGTTAGGATATATAAAGTTATAGAGGTATATGAGGTCCCCACGGAAAAGTACGGGCCGACACGACCGGGATTTTGTAAAACATTACCAGCGAGGGTCTAGATAGGTTAGGTTAGGATATATTACGATATAGACGTATATAATGTGCCCACCTAGAAGTAGGGGCCGACCCGCCAGGAATGTTGGAAAATACTACATCCGAGATGTTAGGTTCTCTTAGGTTAGGGTATATAACGTTATAGACGTATGTAATGTCCTCACCGAGATGTACGGGCCGACACGACCGGGATTTTGTAAAACATTACCAGTGAGGGTCTAGATGGGTTAGGTTAGGTTATATTACGATATAGACGTATATAATGTGCCCACCGAGAAGTAGGGGCCGACCCGCCAGAAATGTTGGAAAATTCTACATCCGAGATGTTAAGTTGCCTTAGGTCAGGATATATAACGTTATAGTCGTATATAATATCCGCACCGAGACGTACGGGACGACACGAACGGGATTCTGTAAAACATTCCCAGCTAGGGGCCAGATGTGTTACGTTAGGTTATATTACATTATAGACATATATAATGATCCCACCGAGAATTGGAGCCGAACCGCCAGGAATGTTGTGAAATACTACATCCGAGATGTTAGGTTTCCTTAGGTTAGGATATATAACGTTATAGACGTATATAATGTCCTCACCGAGATGTACGGGCCGACACGACCGGGATTTTGTAAAACATTACCAACGAGGGTCTAGATGGGTTAGGTTAGGTTATATTACGATATAGACGTATATAATGTGCCCACCGAGAAGTAGGATCCGACCCGCCAGGAATGTTGGAAAATACTACATCCGAGATATTAGGTTCCCTTAGGTTAGGATATATAAATTTATAGACGTATATAATGTCCGCACCGAGACGTACGGGAAGACATGAACGGGATTCTGTGAAACATTACCAGCGAGGGTCTAGGTGGGTTAGGTTAGGTTATATTACGATATAGACGTATATAATGTGCCCACCGAGAAGTAGGGGCCGACCCGCCAGGAATGTTGGAAAATACTACATCCGAGATGTTAGGTTCTCTTAGGTTAGGGTATATAACGTTATAGACGTATATAATGTCCCCACCGAGAAGTACGGGCCGTCACGACCGGGATTTTGTAAAACATTACCAGCGAGGGTCTAGGTGGGTTAGGTTAGGTTATATTACGATATAGACGTATATAATGTGCCCACCGAGAAGTAGGGGCCGACCCGCCAGGAATGTTGGAAAATACTACATCCGAGATGTTAGGTTCACTTAGGTTAGGATATATAACGTTATAGACGTATATAATGTCCTCACCGAAATGTACGGGCCGAAACGACAGGGATTTTGTAAAACATTACCAGCGAGGGTATAGATGGGTTAGGTTAGGTTATATTACGATATAGACGTATATAATGTGCCCACGCAGAAGTAGGGGCCGACCCGACAGGAATGTTGGAAAATACTACATCCGAGATGTTAGGTTCCCTTAGGTTAGGATATATAACGTTATAGACGTATATAATGTCCTCACCGAGATGTACGGGCCGACACGACCGGGATTTTGTAAAACATTACCAGCGAGGGTCTAGATGGGTTAGGTTAGGTTATATTACGATATAGACGTATATAATGTCCCCACCGAGAAGTAGGGGCCGACCCGCCAGGAATGTTGGAAAATACTACATCCGAGATGTTAGGTTATCTTAGGCTAGGGTATATAACGTTATAGACGTATATAATGTCCCCACCGAGATGTACTGGCCGACACGACCGGGATTTTGTAAAACATTACCAGCGAGGGTCTAGATGGGTTCGGTTAGGTTATATTACGATATAGACGTATGTAATGTGCCCACCGAGAAGTATGGGCCGACCCGCCAGGAATGTTGGAAAATACTACATCCGAGATGTTAGGTTCCCTTAGGTTAGGATATATAACGTTATAGACTTATATAATGTCCTCACCGAGATGTACGGGCCGACACGACCTGGATTTTGTAAAACATTACCAGCGAGGGTCTAGATGGGTTAGGTTAGGTTATATTACGATATAGACGTATATAATGTGCCCACCGAGAAGTAGGGGCCGACCCGCCAGGAATGTTGGAAACTACTACATCCGAGATGTTAGGTTCCCTCGGGTTAGGATATATAAAGGTATAGAGGTATATGAGGTCCCCACGGAAAAGTACGGGCCGACACGACCGGGCTTTTGTAAAACATTACCAGCGAGGGTCTAGATAGGTTAGGTTAGGTTATATTACGATATAGACGTATATAATGTGCCCACCTAGAAGTAGGGGCCGACCCGCCAGGAATGTTGGAAAATACTACATCCGAGATGTTAGGTTCTCTTAGGTTAGGGTATATAACGTTATAGACGTATGTAATGTCCTCACCGAGATGTACGGGCCGACACGACCGGGATTTTGTAAAATATTACCAGTGAGGGTCTAGATGGGTTAGGCTAGGTTATATTACGATACAGACGTATATAATGTGCCCAGCGAGAAGTAGGGGCCGACCCGCCAGAAATGTTGGAAAATTCTATATCCGAGATGTTAAGTTGCCTTAGGTCAGGGTATATAACGTTATAGTCGTATATAATATCCGCACCGAGACGTACGGGACGACACGAACGGGATTCTGTAAAACATTCCCAGCTAGGGGCTAGATGTGTTACGTTAGGTTATATTACATTATAGACATATATAATGATCCCACCGAGAATTGGCGCCGACCCGCCAGGAATGTTGTGAAATACTACATCGGGAGAGGTTAGGTTCCCTTAGGTTAGGATATATAAATTTATAGACGTATATAATGTCCGCACCGAGACGTACGGGAAGACATGAACGGGATTCTGTGAAACATTACCAGGGAGTGTCTAGGTGGGTTAGGTTAGGTTATATTACGATATAGACGTATATAATGTGCCCACCGAGAAGTAGGGGCCGACCCGCCAGGAATGTTGGAAAATACTACATCCGAGATGTTAGGTTCACTTAGGTTAGGATATATAACGTTATAGACGTATATAATGTCCGCACCGAGACGTACGGGACGGCACGAACGGGATTCTGTAAAACATTCCCAGCTAGGGGCTAGATATGTTACGTTAGGTTATATTACGTTATAGACGTATATAATGATCCCACCGAGAATTGGCGCCGACCCGCCAGGAATGTTGTGAAATACTACATTCGAGATGTTAGGTTCCCTTAGGTTAGGATATATAAATTTATAGACGTATATAATGTCCGCACCGAGACGTACGGGAAGACATGAATGGGATTCTGTGAAACATTACCAGGGACGGTCTAGGTGGGTTAGGTTAGGTTATATTACGATATAGACGTATATAATGTACCCACCGAGAAGTAGGATCCGACCCGCCAGGAATGTTGGAAAATACTACATCCGAGATATTAGGTTCCCTTAGGTTAGGATATATAAATTTATAGACGTATATAATGTCCGCACCGAGACGTACGGGAAGACATGAACGGGATTCTGTGAAACATTACCAGCGAGGGTCTAGGTGGGTTAGGTTAGGTTATATTACGATATAGACGTATATAATGTGCCCACCGAGAAGTAGGGGCCGACCCGCCAGGAATGTTGGAAAATACTACATCCGAGATGTTAGGTTCACTTAGGTTAGGATATATAACGTTATAGACGTATATAATGTCCTCACCGAAATGTACCGGCCGAAACGACAGGGATTTTGTAAAACATTACCAGCGAGGGTATAGATGGGTTAGGTTAGGTTATATTACGATATAGACGTATATAATGTGCCCACGCAGAAGTAGGGGCCGACCCGACAGGAATGTTGGAATATACTACATCCGAGATGTTAGGTTCCCTTAGGTTAGGATATATAACGTTATAGACGTATATAATGTCCGCACCGAGACGTACGGGAAGACATGAACGGGATTCTGTGAAACATTACCAGCGAGGGTCTAGGTGGGTTAGGTTAGGTTATATTACGATATAGACGTATATAATGTGCCCACCGAGAAGTAGGGGCCGACCCGCCAGGAATGTTGGAAAATACTACATCCGAGATGTTAGGTTCACTTAGGTTAGGATATATAACGTTATAGACGTATATAATGTCCTCACCGAAATGTACGGGCCGAAACGACAGGGATTTTGTAAAACATTACCAGCGAGGGTATAGATGGGTTAGGTTAGGTTATATTACGATATAGACGTATATAATGTGCCCACGCAGAAATAGGGGCCGACCCGACAGCAATGTTGGAAAATACTACATCCGAGATGTTAGGTTCCCTTAGGTTAGGATATATAACGTTATAGACTTATATAATGTCCTCACCGAGATGTACGGGCCGACACGACCTGGATTTTGTAAAACATTACCAGCGAGGGTCTAGATGGGTTAGGTTAGGTTATATTACGATATAGACGTATATAATGTGCCCACCGAGAAGTAGGGGCCGACCCGCCAGGAATGTTGGAAACTACTACATCCGAGATGTTAGGTTCCCTCGGGTTAGGATATATAAAGTTATAGAGGTATATGAGGTCCCCACGGAAAAGTACGGGCCGACACGACCGGGATTTTGTAAAACATTACCAGCGAGGGTCTAGATAGGTTAGGTTAGGTTATATTACGATATAGACGTATATAATGTGCCCACCTAGAAGTAGGGGCCGACCCGCCAGGAATGTTGGAAAATACTACATCCGAGATGTTAGGTTCTCTTAGGTTAGGGTATATAACGTTATAGACGTATGTAATGTCCTCACCGAGATGTACGGGCCGACACGACCGGGATTTTGTAAAACATTACCAGTGAGGGTCTAGATGGGTTAGGCTAGGTTATATTACGATATAGACGTATATAATGTGCCCAGCGAGAAGTAGGGGCCGACCCGCCAGAAATGTTGGAAAATTCTATATCCGAGATGTTAAGTTGCCTTAGGTCAGGATATATAACGTTATAGTCGTATATAATATCCGCACCAAGACGTACGGGACGACACGAACGGGATTCTGTAAAACATTCCCAGCTAGGGGCTAGATGTGTTACGTTAGGTTATATTACATTATAGACATATATAATGATCCCACCGAGAATTGGCGCCGACCCGCCAGGAATGTTGTGAAATACTACATCGGGAGAGGTTAGGTTCCCTTAGGTTAGGATATATAAATTTATAGACGTATATAATGTCCGCACCGAGACGTACGGGAAGACATGAACGGGATTCTGTGAAACATTACCAGCGAGGGTCTAGGTGGGTTAGGTTAGGTAATATTACGATATAGACGTATATAATGTCCCCACCGAGAAGTAGTTGCCGACCCGCCAGGAATGTTGGAAAATACTACATCCGAGATGTTAGGTTCCCTTAGGTTAGGATATATAACGTTATAGACTTATATAATGTCCTCACCGAGATGTACGGGCCGACACGACCGGGATTTTGTGAAACATTACCAGCGAGGGTCTAGATGGGTTAGGTTAGGTTATATTACGATATAGACGTATATAATGTGCCCACCGAGAAGTAGGGGCCGACCCGCCAGGAATGTTGGAAACTACTACATCCGAGATGTTAGGTTCCCTTAGGTTAGGAAATATAACGTTATAGACGTATATAATGTCCTCACCGAGATGTACAGGCCGACACAACCGGGATTTTGTAAAACAATCCCAGCTAGGGGCTAGATGTGTTACGTTAGGTTATATTACGTTATAGACGTATATAATGATCCCACCTGGAAGTAGGGGCCGACCCGCCAGGAATGTTGCAAAATACTACATCCGAGATGTTAGGTTCCCTCAGGTTAGGATATATAAAGTTATAGACGTATATGAGGTCCCCACGGAAAAGTACGGGCCGACACGACCGGGATTTTGTAAAACATTACCAGCGAGGGTCTAGATGGGTTAGGTTAGGTTATATTACGATATAGGCGTATATAATGTGCCCACCGAGAAGTAGGATCCGACCCGCCAGGAATGTTGGAAAATACTACATCCGAGATGTTAGGTTCTCTTAGGTTAGGATATATAACGTTATAGACGTATATAATGTCCCCACCGCGAAGTACGGGCAGACACGACCGGGATTTTGTAAAACATTACCAGCGATGGTCTAGATGGGTTAGGTTAGGTTATATTACGATATAGACGTATATGATGTGCCCACCGAGAAGCAGGGTCCGACCCGCCAGGAAAGTTGGAAAATACTACATCCGAGATATTAGGTTCCCTTAGGTTAGGATATATAAATTTATAGACGTATATAATGTCCGCACCGAGACGTACGGGAAGACATGAACGGGATTCTGTGAAACATTACCAGCGAGGGTCTAGGTGGGTTAGGTTAGGTTATATTACGATATAGACGTATATAATGTGCCCACCGAGAAGTAGAGGCCGACCCGCCAGGAATGTTGGAAAATACTACATCCGAGATGTTAGGTTCACTTAGGTTAGGATATATAACGTTATAGACGTATATAATGTCCGCACCGAGACGTACGGGACGACACGAACGGGATTCTGTAAAACATTCCCAGCTAGGGGCTAGATGTGTTACGTTAGGTTATATTACATTATAGACATATATAATGATCCCACCGAGAATTGGCGCCGACCCGCCAGGAATGTTGTGAAATACTACATCGGGAGAGGTTAGGTTCCCTTAGGTTAGGATATATAAATTTATAGACGTATATAATGTCCGCACCGAGACGTACGGGAAGACATGAACGGGATTCTGTGAAACATTACCAGCGAGGGTCTAGGTGGGTTAGGTTAGGTAATATTACGATATAGACGTATATAATGTCCCCACCGAGAAGTAGTTGCCGACCCGCCAGGAATGTTGGAAAATACTACATCCGCGATGTTATGTTCACTTAGGTTAGGATATATAACGTTATAGACGTATATAATGTCCTCACCGAGATGTACGGGCCGACACGACCGGGATTTTGTAAAACATTACCAGTGAGGGTCTAGATGGGTTAGGCTAGGTTATATTACGATATAGACGTATATAATGTGCCCAGCGAGAAGTAGGGGCCGACCCGCCAGAAATGTTGGAAAATTCTATATCCGAGATGTTAAGTTGCCTTAGGTCAGGATATATAACGTTATAGTCGTATATAATATCCGCACCGAGACGTACGGGACGACACGAACGGGATTCTGTAAAACATTCCCAGCTAGGGGCTAGATGTGTTACGTTAGGTTATATTACATTATAGACATATATAATGATCCCACCGAGAATTGGCGCCGACCCGCCAGGAATGTTGTGAAATACTACATCGGGAGAGGTTAGGTTCCCTTAGGTTAGGATATATAAATTTATAGACGTATATAATGTCCGCACCGAGACGTACGGGAAGACATGAACGGGATTCTGTGAAACATTACCAGCGAGTGTCTAGGTGGGTTAGGTTAGGTTATATTACGATATAGACGTATATAATGTGCCCACCGAGAAGTAGGGGCCGACCCGCCAGGAATGTTGGAAAATACTACATCCGAGATGTTAGGTTCACTTAGGTTAGGATATATAAAGTTATAGACGTATATGAGGTCCCCACGGAAAAGTACGGGCCGACACGACCGGGATTTTGTAAAACATTACCAGCGAGGGTCTAGATGGGTTAGGTTAGGTTATATTACGACATAGACGTATATAATGTGCCCACCGAGAAGTAGGATCCGACCCGCCAGGATTGTTGGAAAATACTACATCCGAGATATTAGGTTCCCTTAGGTTAGGATATATAAATTTATAGACGTATATAATGTCCGCACCGAGACGTACGGGAAGACATGAATGGGATTCTGTGAAACATTACCAGCGACGGTCTAGGTGGGTTAGGTTAGGTTATATTACGATATAGACGTATATAATGTGCCCACCGAGAAGTAGGGGCCGACCCGACAGGAATGTTGTAAAATACTACATCCGAGATGTTAGGTTCCCTTAGGTTAGGATATATAACGTTATAGACGTATATAATGTCCTCACCGAGATGTACGGGCCGACACGACCGGGATTTTGTAAAACATTACCAGCGAGGGTTTAGATGGGTTAGGTTAGGTTATATTACGATATAGACGTATATAATGTGCCCACCGAGAAGTAGGGGCCGACCCGCCAGGAATGTTGGAAAATACTACATCCGAGATGTTAGGTTCTCTTAGGTTAGGGTATATAACGTTATAGACGTATATAATGTCCCCACCGCGAAGTACGGGCGGACACGACCGGGATTTTGTAAAACATTACCAGCGATGGTCTAGATGGGTTAGGTTAGGTTATATTACGATATAGACGTATATGATGTGCCCACCGAGAAGCAGGGGCCGACCCGCCAGGAAAGTTGGAAAATACTACATCCGAGATATTAGGTTCCCTTAGGTTAGGATATATAAATTTATAGACGTATATAATGTCCGCACCGAGACGTACGGGAAGACATGAACGGGATTCTGTGAAACATTACCAGCGAGGGTCTAGGTGGGTTAGGTTAGGTTATATTACGATATAGACGTATATAATGTGCCCACCGAGAAGTAGAGGCCGACCCGCCAGGAATGTTAGAAAATACTACATCCGAGATGTTAGGTTCACTTAGGTTAGGATATATAACGTTATAGACGTATATAATGTCCGCACCGAGACGTACGGGACGACACGAACGGGATTCTGTAAAACATTCCCAGCTAGGGGCTAGATGTGTTACGTTAGGTTATATTACAGTATAGACATATATAATGATCCCACCGAGAATTGGCGCCGACCCGCCAGGAATGTTGTGAAATACTACATCGGGAGAGGTTAGGTTCCCTTAGGTTAGGATATATAAATTTATAGACGTATATAATGTCCGCACCGAGACGTACGGGAAGACATGAACGGGATTCTGTGAAACATTACCAGCGAGGGTCTAGGTGGGTTAGGTTAGGTAATATTACGATATAGACGTATATAATGTCCCCACCGAGAAGTAGTTGCCGACCCGCCAGGAATGTTGGAAAATACTACATCCGCGATGTTATGTTCACTTAGGTTAGGATATATAACGTTATAGACGTATATAAAGTCCTCACCGAGATGTACGGGCCGACACGACCGGGATTTTGTAAAACATTACCAGTGAGGGTCTAGATGGGTTAGGCTAGGTTATATTACGATATAGACGTATATAATGTGCCCAGCGAGAAGTAGGGGCCGACCCGCCAGAAATGTTGGAAAATTCTATATCCGAGATGTTAAGTTGCCTTAGGTCAGGATATATAACGTTATAGTCGTATATAATATCCGCACCGAGACGTACGGGACGACACGAACGGGATTCTGTAAAACATTCCCAGCTAGGGGCTAGATGTGTTACGTTAGGTTATATTACATTATAGACATATATAATGATCCCACCGAGAATTGGCGCCGACCCGCCAGGAATGTTGTGAAATACTACATCGGGAGAGGTTAGGTTCCCTTAGGTTAGGATATATAACGTTATAGACGTATATAATGTCCTCACCGAGATGTACGGGCCGACACGACCGGGATTTTGTAAAACATTACCAGCGAGGGTTTAGATGGGTTAGGTTAGGTTATATTACGATATAGACGTATATAATGTGCCCACCGAGAAGTAGGGGCCGACCCGCCAGGAATGTTGGAAAATACTACATCCGAGATGTTAGGTTCTCTTAGGTTAGGGTATATAACGTTATAGACGTATATAATGTCCCCACCGCGAAGTACGGGCAGACACGACCGGGATTTTGTAAAACATTACCAGCGATGGTCTAGATGGGTTAGGTTAGGTTATATTACGATATAGACGTATATGATGTGCCCACCGAGAAGCAGGGGCCGACCCGCCAGGAAAGTTGGAAAATACTACATCCGAGATATTAGGTTCCCTTAGGTTAGGATATATAAATTTATAGACGTATATAATGTCCGCACCGAGACGTACGGGAAGACATGAACGGGATTCTGTGAAACATTACCAGCGAGGGTCTAGGTGGGTTAGGTTAGGTTATATTACGATATAGACGTATATAATGTGCCCACCGAGAAGTAGAGGCCGACCCGCCAGGAATGTTAGAAAATTCTACATCCGAGATGTTAGGTTCACTTAGGTTAGGATATATAACGTTATAGACGTATATAATGTCCGCACCGAGACGTACGGGACGACACGAACGGGATTCTGTAAAACATTCCCAGCTAGGGGCTAGATGTGTTACGTTAGGTTATATTACATTATAGACATATATAATGATCCCACCGAGAATTGGCGCCGACCCGCCAGGAATGTTGTGAAATACTACATCGGGAGAGGTTAGGTTCCCTTAGGTTAGGATATATAAATTTATAGACGTATATAATGTCCGCACCGAGACGTACGGGAAGACATGAACGGGATTCTGTGAAACATTACCAGCGAGGGTCTAGGTGGGTTAGGTTAGGTAATATTACGATATAGACGTATATAATGTCCCCACCGAGAAGTAGTTGCCGACCCGCCAGGAATGTTGGAAAATACTACATCCGAGATGTTAGGTTCCCTTAGGTTAGGATATATAACGTTATAGACGTATATAATGTCCTCACCGAGATGTACGGGCCGACACTACCGGGATTTTGTAAAACATTACCAGTGAGGGTCTAGATGGGTTAGGCTAGGTTATATTACGATATAGACGTATATAATGTGCCCAGCGAGAAGTAGGGGCCGACCCGCCAGAAATGTTGGAAAATTCTATATCCGAGATGTTAAGTTGCCTTAGGTCAGGATATATAACGTTATAGTCGTATATAATATCCGCACCGAGACGTACGGGACGACACGAACGGGATTCTGTGAAACATTCCCAGCTAGGGGCTAGATGTGTTACGTTAGGTTATATTACATTATAGACATATATAATGATCCCACCGAGAATTGGCGCCGACCCGCCAGGAATGTTGTGAAATACTACATCGGGAGAGGTTAGGTTCCCTTAGGTTAGGATATATAAATTTATAGACGTATATAATGTCCGCACCGAGACGTACGGGAAGACATGAACGGGATTCTGTGAAACATTACCAGCGAGTGTCTAGGTGGGTTAGGTTAGGTTATATTACGATATAGACGTATATAATGTGCCCACCGAGAAGTAGGGGCCGACCCGCCAGGAATGTTGGAAAATACTACATCCGAGATGTTAGGTTCACTTAGGTTAGGATATATAAAGTTATAGACGTATATGAGGTCCCCACGGAAAAGTACGGGCCGACACGACCGGGATTTTGTAAAACATTACCAGCGAGGGTCTAGATGGGTTAGGTTAGGTTATATTACGATATAGACGTATATAATGTGCCCACCGAGAAGTAGGATCCGACCCGCCAGGATTGTTGGAAAATACTACATCCGAGATATTAGGTTCCCTTAGGTTAGGATATATAAATTTATAGACGTATATAATGTCCGCACCGAGACGTACGGGAAGACATGAATGGGATTCTGTGAAACATTACCAGCGACGGTCTAGGTGGGTTAGGTTAGGTTATATTACGATATAGACGTATATAATGTGCCCACCGAGAAGTAGGGGCCGACCCGACAGGAATGTTGTAAAATACTACATCCGAGATGTTAGGTTCCCTTAGGTTAGGATATATAACGTTATAGACGTATATAATGTCCTCACCGAGATGTAC
This sequence comes from Xylocopa violacea, assembly GCA_963969225.1. Taxonomy (NCBI): domain Eukaryota; kingdom Metazoa; phylum Arthropoda; class Insecta; order Hymenoptera; family Apidae; genus Xylocopa; species Xylocopa violacea. The sequence goes on along the minus strand of CAXAJV010000738.1, from coordinate 84,596 downwards.
GGGCCGACACGACCGGGATTTTGTAAAACATTACCAGCGTGGGTTTAGATGGGTTAGGTTAGGTTATATTACGGTATAGACGTATATAATGTGCCCACCGAGAAGTAGGGGCCGACCCGCCAGGAATGTTGGAAAATACTACATCCGAGATGTTAGGTTCTCTTAGGTTAGGGTATATAACGTTATAGACGTATATAATGTCCCCACCGAGAAGTACGGGCCGACACGACCGGGATTTTGTAAAACATTACCAGCGAGGGTCTAGATGGGTTCGGTTAGGTTATATTACATTATAGACATATATAATGATCCCACCGAGAATTGGCGCCGACCCGCCAGGAATGTTGTGAAATACTACATCGGGAGAGGTTAGGTTCCCTTAGGTTAGGATATATAAATTTATAGACGTATATAATGTCCGCACCGAGACGTACGGGAAGACATGAACGGGATTCTGTGAAACATTACCAGCGAGGGTCTAGGTGGGTTAGGTTAGGTAATATTACGATATAGACGTATATAATGTCCCCACCGAGAAGTAGGGGCCGACCCGCCAGGAATGTTGGAAAATACTACATCCGCGATGTTATGTTCACTTAGGTTAGGATATATAACGTCATAGACGTATATAATGTCCTCACCGAGATGTACGGTCCGACACGACCGGGATTTTGTAAAACATTACCAGCGAGGGTCTAGATGGGTTAGGTCAGGTTATATTACGATATAGACGTATATAATGTGCCCACCGAGAAGTAGGGGCCGAGCCGCCAGGAATGTTGGAAAATACTACATCCGAGATGTTAGGTTCCCTCAGGTTAGGATATATAAAGTTATAGACGTATATAATATCCGCACCGAGACGTACGGGACGACACGAACGGGATTCTGTAAAACATTCCCAGCTAGGGGCTAGATGTGTTACGTTAGGTTATATTACATTATAGACATATATAATGATCCCACCGAGAATTGGCGCCGACCCGCCAGGAATGTTGTGAAATACTACATCCGAGATGTTAGGTTCCCTTAGGTTAGGATATATAACGTTATAGACGTATATAATGTCCTCACCGAGATGTACGGGCCGACACGACCGGGATTTTGTAAAACATTACCAACGAGGGTCTAGATGGGTTAGGTTAGGTTATATTACGATATAGACGTATATAATGTGCCCACCGAGAAGTAGGGGCCGACCCGACAGGAATGTTGGAAAATACTACATCCGAGATGTTAGGTTCCCTTAGGTTAGGATATATAACGTTATAGACGTATATAATGTCCTCACCGAGATGTACGGGCCGACACGACCGGGATTTTGTAAAACATTACCAGCGAGGGTCTAGATGGGTTAGGTTAGGTTATATTACGATATAGACGTATATAATGTGCCCACCGAGAAGTAGGGGCCGACCCGCCAGGAATGTTGGAAAATACTACATCCGAGATGTTAGGTTCCCTTAGGTTAGGATATATAACGTTATAGACTTATATAATGTCCTCACCGAGATGTACGGGCCGACACGACCGGGATTTTGTAAAACATTACCAGCGAGGGTCTAGATGGGTTAGGTTAGGTTATATTACGATATAGACGTATATAATGTGCCCACCGAGAAGTAGGGGCCGACCCGCCAGGAATGTTGGAAACTACTACATCCGAGATGTTAGGTTCCCTTAGGTTAGGATATATAACGTTATAGACGTATATAATGTCCTCACCGAGATGTACGGGCCGACACAACCGGGATTTTGTAAAACAATCCCAGCTAGGGGCTAGATGTGTTACGTTAGGTTATATTACGTTATAGACGTATATAATGATCCCACCTGGAAGTAGGGGCCGACCCGCCAGGAATGTTGCAAAATACTACATCCGAGATGTTAGGTTCCCTCAGGTTAGGATATATAAAGTTATAGACGTATATGAGGTCCCCACGGAAAAGTACGGGCCGACACGACCGGGATTTTGTAAAACATTACCAGCGAGGGTCTAGATGGGTTAGGTTAGGTTATATTACGATATAGACGTATATAATGTGCCCCCCGAGAAGTAGGATCCGACCCGCCAGGAATGTTGGAAAATACTACATCCGAGATGTTAGGTTCTCTTAGGTTAGGATATATAACGCTATAGACGTATATAATGTCCCCACCGCGAAGTACGGGCAGACACGACCGGGATTTTGTAAAACATTACCAGCGATGGTCTAGATGGGTTAGGTTAGGTTATATTACGATATAGACGTATATGATGTGCCCACCGAGAAGCAGGGGCCGACCCGCCAGGAATGTTGGAAAATACTACATCCGAGATATTGGGTTCCCTTAGGTTAGGATATATAAATTTATAGACGTATATAATGTCCGCACCGAGACGTACGGGAAGACATGAACGGGATTCTGTGAAACATTACCAGCGAGGGTCTAGGTGGGTTAGGTTAGGTTATATTACGATATAGACGTATATAATGTGCCCACCGAGAAGTAGGGGCCGACCCGCCAGGAATGTTGGAAAATACTACATCCGAGATGTTAGGTTCACTTAGGTTAGGATATATAACGTTATAGACGTATATAATGTCCTCACCGAGATGTACGGTCCGACACGACCGGGATTTTGTAAAACATTACCAGCGAGGGTCTAGATGGGTTAGGTCAGGTTATATTACGATATAGACGTATATAATGTGCCCACCGAGAAGTAGGGGCCGAGCCGCCAGGAATGTTGGAAAATACTACATCCGAGATGTTAGCTTCCCTCAGGTTAGGATATATAAAGTTATAGACGTATATAATATCCGCACCGAGACGTACGGGACGACACGAACGGGATTCTGTAAAACATTCCCAGCTAGGGGCTAGATGTGTTACGTTAGGTTATATTACATTATAGACATATATAATGATCCCACCGAGAATTGGCGCCGACCCGCCAGGAATGTTGTGAAATACTACATCCGAGATGTTAGGTTCCCTTAAGTTAGGATATATAACGTTATAGACGTATATAATGTCCTCACCGAGATGTACGGGCCGACACGACCGGGATTTTGTAAAACATTACCAACGAGGGTCTAGATGGGTTAGGTTAGGTTATATTACGATATAGACGTATATAATGTGCCCACCGAGAAGTAGGATCCGACCCGCCAGGAATGTTGGAAAATACTACATCCGAGATATTAGGTTCCCTTAGGTTAGGATATATAAATTTATAGACGTATATAATGTCCGCACCGAGACGTACGGGAAGACATGAACGGGATTCTGTGAAACATTACCAGCGAGTGTCTAGGTGGGTTAGGTTAGGTTATATTACGATATAGACGTATATAATGTGCCCACCGAGAAGAAGGGGCCGACCCGCCAGGAATGTTGGAAAATATTACATCCGAGATGTTAGGTTCACTTAGGTTAGGATATATAACGTTATAGACTTATATAATGTCCTCACCGAGATGTACGGGCCGACACGACCGGGATTTTGTAAAACATTACCAGCGAGGGTCTAGATGGGTTAGGTTAGGTTATATTACGATATAGACGTATATAATGTGCCCACCGAGAAGTAGGGGCCGACCCGCCAGGAATGTTGGAAAATACTACATCCGAGATGTTAGGTTCTCTTAGGTTAGGGTATATAACGTTATAGACGTATATAATGTCCCCACCGAGAAGTACGGGCCGACACGACCGGGATTTTGTAAAACATTACCAGCGAGGGTCTAGATGGGTTCGGTTAGGTTATATTACATTATAGACATATATAATGATCCCACCGAGAATTGGCGCCGACCCGCCAGGAATGTTGTGAAATACTACATCGGGAGAGGTTAGGTTCCCTTAGGTTAGGATATATAAATTTATAGACGTATATAATGTCCGCACCGAGACGTACGGGAAGACATGAACGGGATTCTGTGAAACATTACCAGCGAGGGTCTAGGTGGGTTAGGTTAGGTAATATTACGATATAGACGTATATAACGTCCCCACCGAGAAGTAGGGGCCGACCCGCCAGGAATGTTGGAAAATACTACATCCGCGATGTTATGTTCACTTAGGTTAGGATATATAACGTTATAGACGTATATAATGTCCTCACCGAGATGTACGGTCCGACACGACCGGGATTTTGTAAAACATTACCAGCGAGGGTCTAGATGGGTTAGGTCAGGTTATATTACGATATAGACGTATATAATGTGCCCACCGAGAAGTAGGGGCCGAGCCGCCAGGAATGTTGGAAAATACTACATCCGAGATGTTAGGTTCCCTCAGGTTAGGATATATAAAGTTATAGACGTATATAATATCCGCACCGAGACGTACGGGACGACACGAACGGGATTCTGTAAAACATTCCCAGCTAGGGGCTAGATGTGTTACGTTAGGTTATATTAAATTATAGACATATATAATGATCCCACCGAGAATTGGCGCCGACCCGCCAGGAATGTTGTGAAATACTACATCCGAGATGTTAGGTTCCCTTAGGTTAGGATATATAACGTTATAGACGTATATAATGTCCTCACCGAGATGTACGGGCCGACACGACCGGGATTTTGTAAAACATTACCAACGAGGGTCTAGATGGGTTAGGTTAGGTTATATTACGATATAGACGTATATAATGTGCCCACCGAGAAGTAGGGGCCGACCCGACAGGAATGTTGGAAAATACTACATCCGAGATGTTAGGTTCCCTTAGGTTAGGATATATAACGTTATAGACGTATATAATGTCCTCACCGAGAAGTACGGGCCGACACGACCGGGATTTTGTAAAACATTACCAGCGAGGGTCTAGATGGGTTCGGTTAGGTTATATTACATTATAGACATATATAATGATCCCACCGAGAATTGGCGCCGACCCGCCAGGAATGTTGTGAAATACTACATCGGGAGAGGTTAGGTTCCCTTAGGTTAGGATATATAAATTTATAGACGTATATAATGTCCGCACCGAGACGTACGGGAAGACATGAACGGGATTCTGTGAAACATTACCAGCGAGGGTCTAGGTGGGTTAGGTTAGGTAATATTACGATATAGACGTATATAATGTCCCCACCGAGAAGTAGGGGCCGACCCGCCAGGAATGTTGGAAAATACTACATCCGCGATGTTATGTTCACTTAGGTTAGGATATATAACGTCATAGACGTATATAATGTCCTCACCGAGATGTACGGTCCGACACGACCGGGATTTTGTAAAACATTACCAGCGAGGGTCTAGATGGGTTAGGTCAGGTTATATTACGATATAGACGTATATAATGTGCCCACCGAGAAGTAGGGGCCGAGCCGCCAGGAATGTTGGAAAATACTACATCCGAGATGTTAGGTTCCCTCAGGTTAGGATATATAAAGTTATAGACGTATATAATATCCGCACCGAGACGTACGGGACGACACGAACGGGATTCTGTAAAACATTCCCAGCTAGGGGCTAGATGTGTTACGTTAGGTTATATTACATTATAGACATATATAATGATCCCACCGAGAATTGGCGCCGTCCCGCCAGGAATGTTGTGAAATACTACATCCGAGATGTTAGGTTCCCTTAGGTTAGGATATATAACGTTATAGACGTATATAATGTCCTCACCGAGATGTACGGGCCGACACGACCGGGATTTTGTAAAACATTACCAACGAGGGTCTAGATGGGTTAGGTTAGGTTATATTACGATATAGACGTATATAATGTGCCCACCGAGAAGTAGGGGCCGACCCGACAGGAATGTTGGAAAATACTACATCCGAGATGTTAGGTTCCCTTAGGTTAGGATATATAACGTTATAGACGTATATAATGTCCTCACCGAGATGTACGGGCCGACACGACCGGGATTTTGTAAAACATTACCAGCGAGGGTCTAGATGGGTTAGGTTAGGTTATATTACGATATAGACGTATATAATGTGCCCACCGAGAAGTAGGGGCCGACCCGCCAGGAATGTTGGAAAATACTACATCCGAGATGTTAGGTTCCCTTAGGTTAGGATATATAACGTTATAGACTTATATAATGTCCTCACCGAGATGTACGGGCCGACACGACCGGGATTTTGTAAAACATTACCAGCGAGGGTCTAGATGGGTTAGGTTAGGTTATATTACGATATAGACGTATATAATGTGCCCACCGAGAAGTAGGGGCCGACCCGCCAGGAATGTTGGAAACTACTACATCCGAGATGTTAGGTTCCCTTAGGTTAGGATATATAACGTTATAGACGTATATAATGTCCTCACCGAGATGTACGGGCCGACACAACCGGGATTTTGTAAAACAATCCCAGCTAGGGGCTAGATGTGTTACGTTAGGTTATATTACGTTATAGACGTATATAATGATCCCACCTGGAAGTAGGGGCCGACCCGCCAGGAATGTTGCAAAATACTACATCCGAGATGTTAGGTTCCCTCAGGTTAGGATATATAAAGTTATAGACGTATATGAGGTCCCCACGGAAAAGTACGGGCCGACACGACCGGGATTTTGTAAAACATTACCAGCGAGGGTCTAGATGGGTTAGGTTAGGTTATATTACGATATAGACGTATATAATGTGCCCCCCGAGAAGTAGGATCCGACCCGCCAGGAATGTTGGAAAATACTACATCCGAGATGTTAGGTTCTCTTAGGTTAGGATATATAACGCTATAGACGTATATAATGTCCCCACCGCGAAGTACGGGCAGACACGACCGGGATTTTGTAAAACATTACCAGCGATGGTCTAGATGGGTTAGGTTAGGTTATATTACGATATAGACGTATATGATGTGCCCACCGAGAAGCAGGGGCCGACCCGCCAGGAATGTTGGAAAATACTACATCCGAGATATTGGGTTCCCTTAGGTTAGGATATATAAAGTTATAGACGTATATAATATCCGCACCGAGACGTACGGGACGACACGAACGGGATTCTGTAAAACATTCCCAGCTAGGGGCTAGATGTGTTACGTTAGGTTATATTACATTATAGACATATATAATGATCCCACCGAGAATTGGCGCCGACCCGCCAGGAATGTTGTGAAATACTACATCCGAGATGTTAGGTTCCCTTAAGTTAGGATATATAACGTTATAGACGTATATAATGTCCTCACCGAGATGTACGGGCCGACACGACCGGGATTTTGTAAAACATTACCAACGAGGGTCTAGATGGGTTAGGTTAGGTTATATTACGATATAGACGTATATAATGTGCCCACCGAGAAGTAGGATCCGACCCGCCAGGAATGTTGGAAAATACTACATCCGAGATATTAGGTTCCCTTAGGTTAGGATATATAAATTTATAGACGTATATAATGTCCGCACCGAGACGTACGGGAAGACATGAACGGGATTCTGTGAAACATTACCAGCGAGTGTCTAGGTGGGTTAGGTTAGGTTATATTACGATATAGACGTATATAATGTGCCCACCGAGAAGAAGGGGCCGACCCGCCAGGAATGTTGGAAAATATTACATCCGAGATGTTAGGTTCACTTAGGTTAGGATATATAACGTTATAGACTTATATAATGTCCTCACCGAGATGTACGGGCCGACACGACCGGGATTTTGTAAAACATTACCAGCGAGGGTCTAGATGGGTTAGGTTAGGTTATATTACGATATAGACGTATATAATGTGCCCACCGAGAAGTAGGGGCCGACCCGCCAGGAATGTTGGAAAATACTACATCCGAGATGTTAGGTTCTCTTAGGTTAGGGTATATAACGTTATAGACGTATATAATGTCCCCACCGAGAAGTACGGGCCGACACGACCGGGATTTTGTAAAACATTACCAGCGAGGGTCTAGATGGGTTCGGTTAGGTTATATTACATTATAGACATATATAATGATCCCACCGAGAATTGGCGCCGACCCGCCAGGAATGTTGTGAAATACTACATCGGGAGAGGTTAGGTTCCCTTAGGTTAGGATATATAAATTTATAGACGTATATAATGTCCGCACCGAGACGTACGGGAAGACATGAACGGGATTCTGTGAAACATTACCAGCGAGGGTCTAGGTGGGTTAGGTTAGGTAATATTACGATATAGACGTATATAACGTCCCCACCGAGAAGTAGGGGCCGACCCGCCAGGAATGTTGGAAAATACTACATCCGCGATGTTATGTTCACTTAGGTTAGGATATATAACGTTATAGACGTATATAATGTCCTCACCGAGATGTACGGTCCGACACGACCGGGATTTTGTAAAACATTACCAGCGAGGGTCTAGATGGGTTAGGTCAGGTTATATTACGATATAGACGTATATAATGTGCCCACCGAGAAGTAGGGGCCGAGCCGCCAGGAATGTTGGAAAATACTACATCCGAGATGTTAGGTTCCCTCAGGTTAGGATATATAAAGTTATAGACGTATATAATATCCGCACCGAGACGTACGGGACGACACGAACGGGATTCTGTAAAACATTCCCAGCTAGGGGCTAGATGTGTTACGTTAGGTTATATTAAATTATAGACATATATAATGATCCCACCGAGAATTGGCGCCGACCCGCCAGGAATGTTGTGAAATACTACATCCGAGATGTTAGGTTCCCTTAGGTTAGGATATATAACGTTATAGACGTATATAATGTCCTCACCGAGATGTACGGGCCGACACGACCGGGATTTTGTAAAACATTACCAACGAGGGTCTAGATGGGTTAGGTTAGGTTATATTACGATATAGACGTATATAATGTGCCCACCGAGAAGTAGGGGCCGACCCGACAGGAATGTTGGAAAATACTACATCCGAGATGTTAGGTTCCCTTAGGTTAGGATATATAACGTTATAGACGTATATAATGTCCTCACCGAGATGTACGGGCCGACACGACCGGGATTTTGTAAAACATTACCAGCGAGGGTCTAGATGGGTTAGGTTAGGTTATATTACGATATAGACGTATATAATGTGCCCACCGAGAAGTAGGGGCCGACCCGCCAGGAATGTTGGAAAATACTACATTCGAGATGTTAGGTTCCCTTAGGTTAGGATATATAACGTTATAGACTTATATAATGTCCTCACCGAGATGTACGGGCCGACACGACCGGGATTTTGTAAAACATTACCAGCGAGGGTCTAGATGGGTTAGGTTAGGTTATATTACGATATAGACGTATATAATGTGCCCACCGAGAAGTAGGGGCCGACCCGCCAGGAATGTTGGAAACTACTACATCCGAGATGTTAGGTTCCCTTAGGTTAGGATATATAACGTTATAGACGTATATAATGTCCTCACCGAGATGTACGGGCCGACACAACCGGGATTTTGTAAAACAATCCCAGCTAGGGGCTAGATGTGTTACGTTAGGTTATATTACGTTATAGACGTATATAATGATCCCACCTGGAAGTAGGGGCCGACCCGCCAGGAATGTTGCAAAATACTACATCCGAGATGTTAGGTTCCCTCAGGTTAGGATATATAAAGTTATAGACGTATATGAGGTCCCCACGGAAAAGTACGGGCCGACACGACCGGGATTTTGTAAAACATTACCAGCGAGGGTCTAGGTGGGTTAGGTTATGTTATATTACGATATAGACGTATATAATGTGCCCACCGAGAAGTAGGGGCCGACCCGACAGGAATGTTGGAAAATACTACATCCGAGATGTTAGGTTCCCTTAGGTTAGGATATATAACGTTATAGACGTATATAATGTCCTCACCGAGAAGTACGGGCCGACACGACCGGGATTTTGTAAAACATTACCAGCGAGGGTCTAGATGGGTTCGGTTAGGTTATATTACATTATAGACATATATAATGATCCCACCGAGAATTGGCGCCGACCCGCCAGGAATGTTGTGAAATACTACATCGGGAGAGGTTAGGTTCCCTTAGGTTAGGATATATAAATTTATAGACGTATATAATGTCCGCACCGAGACGTACGGGAAGACATGAACGGGATTCTGTGAAACATTACCAGCGAGGGTCTAGGTGGGTTAGGTTAGGTAATATTACGATATAGACGTATATAATGTCCCCACCGAGAAGTAGGGGCCGACCCGCCAGGAATGTTGGAAAATACTACATCCGCGATGTTATGTTCACTTAGGTTAGGATATATAACGTCATAGACGTATATAATGTCCTCACCGAGATGTACGGTCCGACACGACCGGGATTTTGTAAAACATTACCAGCGAGGGTCTAGATGGGTTAGGTCAGGTTATATTACGATATAGACGTATATAATGTGCCCACCGAGAAGTAGGGGCCGAGCCGCCAGGAATGTTGGAAAATACTACATCCGAGATGTTAGGTTCCCTCAGGTTAGGATATATAAAGTTATAGACGTATACAATATCCGCACCGAGACGTACGGGACGACACGAACGGGATTCTGTAAAACATTCCCAGCTAGGGGCTAGATGTGTTACGTTAGGTTATATTACATTATAGACATATATAATGATCCCACCGAGAATTGGCGCCGTCCCGCCAGGAATGTTGTGAAATACTACATCCGAGATGTTAGGTTCCCTTAGGTTAGGATATATAACGTTATAGACGTATATAATGTCCTCACCGAGATGTACGGGCCGACACGACCGGGATTTTGTAAAACATTACCAACGAGGGTCTAGATGGGTTAGGTTAGGTTATATTACGATATAGACGTATATAATGTGCCCACCGAGAAGTAGGGGCCGACCCGACAGGAATGTTGGAAAATACTACATCCGAGATGTTAGGTTCCCTTAGGTTAGGATATATAACGTTATAGACGTATATAATGTCCTCACCGAGATGTACGGGCCGACACGACCGGGATTTTGTAAAACATTACCAGCGAGGGTCTAGATGGGTTAGGTTAGGTTATATTACGATATAGACGTATATAATGTGCCCACCGAGAAGTAGGGGCCGACCCGCCAGGAATGTTGGAAAATACTACATCCGAGATGTTAGGTTCCCTTAGGTTAGGATATATAACGTTATAGACGTATATAATGTCCTCACCGAGATGTACGGGCCGACACAACCGGGATTTTGTAAAACAATCCCAGCTAGGGGCTAGATGTGTTACGTTAGGTTATATTACGTTATAGACGTATATAATGATCCCACCTGGAAGTAGGGGCCGACCCGCCAGGAATGTTGCAAAATACTACATCCGAGATGTTAGGTTCCCTCAGGTTAGGATATATAAAGTTATAGACGTATATGAGGTCCCCACGGAAAAGTACGGGCCGACACGACCGGGATTTTGTAAAACATTACCAGCGAGGGTCTAGATGGGTTAGGTTAGGTTATATTACGATATAGACGTATATAATGTGCCCCCCGAGAAGTAGGATCCGACCCGCCAGGAATGTTGGAAAATACTACATCCGAGATGTTAGGTTCTCTTAGGTTAGGATATATAACGCTATAGACGTATATAATGTCCCCACCGCGAAGTACGGGCAGACACGACCGGGATTTTGTAAAACATTACCAGCGATGGTCTAGATGGGTTAGGTTAGGTTATATTACGATATAGACGTATATGATGTGCCCACCGAGAAGCAGGGGCCGACCCGCCAGGAATGTTGGAAAATACTACATCCGAGATATTGGGTTCCCTTAGGTTAGGATATATAAAGTTATAGACGTATATAATATCCGCACCGAGACGTACGGGACGACACGAACGGGATTCTGTAAAACATTCCCAGCTAGGGGCTAGATGTGTTACGTTAGGTTATATTACATTATAGACATATATAATGATCCCACCGAGAATTGGCGCCGACCCGCCAGGAATGTTGTGAAATACTACATCCGAGATGTTAGGTTCCCTTAAGTTAGGATATATAACGTTATAGACGTATATAATGTCCTCACCGAGATGTACGGGCCGACACGACCGGGATTTTGTAAAACATTACCAACGAGGGTCTAGATGGGTTAGGTTAGGTTATATTACGATATAGACGTATATAATGTGCCCACCGAGAAGTAGGATCCGACCCGCCAGGAATGTTGGAAAATACTACATCCGAGATATTAGGTTCCCTTAGGTTAGGATATATAAATTTATAGACGTATATAATGTCCGCACCGAGACGTACGGGAAGACATGAACGGGATTCTGTGAAACATTACCAGCGAGTGTCTAGGTGGGTTAGGTTAGGTTATATTACGATATAGACGTATATAATGTGCCCACCGAGAAGAAGGGGCCGACCCGCCAGGAATGTTGGAAAATATTACATCCGAGATGTTAGGTTCACTTAGGTTAGGATATATAACGTTATAGACTTATATAATGTCCTCACCGAGATGTACGGGCCGACACGACCGGGATTTTGTAAAACATTACCAGCGAGGGTCTAGATGGGTTAGGTTAGGTTATATTACGATATAGACGTATATAATGTGCCCACCGAGAAGTAGGGGCCGACCCGCCAGGAATGTTGGAAAATACTACATCCGAGATGTTAGGTTCTCTTAGGTTAGGGTATATAACGTTATAGACGTATATAATGTCCCCACCGAGAAGTACGGTCCGACACGACCGGGATTTTGTAAAACATTACCAGCGAGGGTCTAGATGGGTTAGGTCAGGTTATATTACGATATAGACGTATATAATGTGCCCACCGAGAAGTAGGGGCCGAGCCGCCAGGAATGTTGGAAAATACTACATCCGAGATGTTAGGTTCCCTCAGGTTAGGATATATAAAGTTATAGACGTATATAATATCCGCACCGAGACGTACGGGACGACACGAACGGGATTCTGTAAAACATTCCCAGCTAGGGGCTAGATGTGTTACGTTAGGTTATATTAAATTATAGACATATATAATGATCCCACCGAGAATTGGCGCCGACCCGCCAGGAATGTTGTGAAATACTACATCCGAGATGTTAGGTTCCCTTAGGTTAGGATATATAACGTTATAGACGTATATAATGTCCTCACCGAGATGTACGGGCCGACACGACCGGGATTTTGTAAAACATTACCAACGAGGGTCTAGATGGGTTAGGTTAGGTTATATTACGATATAGACGTATATAATGTGCCCACCGAGAAGTAGGGGCCGACCCGACAGGAATGTTGGAAAATACTACATCCGAGATGTTAGGTTCCCTTAGGTTAGGATATATAACGTTATAGACGTATATAATGTCCTCACCGAGATGTACGGGCCGACACGACCGGGATTTTGTAAAACATTACCAGCGAGGGTCTAGATGGGTTAGGTTAGGTTATATTACGATATAGACGTATATAATGTGCCCACCGAGAAGTAGGGGCCGACCCGCCAGGAATGTTGGAAAATACTACATTCGAGATGTTAGGTTCCCTTAGGTTAGGATATATAACGTTATAGGCTTATATAATGTCCTCACCGAGATGTACGGGCCGACACGACCGGGATTTTGTAAAACATTACCAGCGAGGGTCTAGATGGGTTAGGTTAGGTTATATTACGATATAGACGTATATAATGTGCCCACCGAGAAGTAGGGGCCGACCCGCCAGGAATGTTGGAAACTACTACATCCGAGATGTTAGGTTCCCTTAGGTTAGGATATATAACGTTATAGACGTATATAATGTCCTCACCGAGATGTACGGGCCGACACAACCGGGATTTTGTAAAACAATCCCAGCTAGGGGCTAGATGTGTTACGTTAGGTTATATTACGTTATAGACGTATATAATGATCCCACCTGGAAGTAGGGGCCGACCCGCCAGGAATGTTGCAAAATACTACATCCGAGATGTTAGGTTCCCTCAGGTTAGGATATATAAAGTTATAGACGTATATGAGGTCCCCACGGAAAAGTACGGGCCGACACGACCGGGATTTTGTAAAACATTACCAGCGAGGGTCTAGGTGGGTTAGGTTATGTTATATTACGATATAGACGTATATAATGTGCCCCCCGAGAAGTAGGATCCGACCCGCCAGGAATGTTGGAAAATACTACATCCGAGATGTTAGGTTCTCTTAGGTTAGGATATATAACGCTATAGACGTATATAATGTCCCCACCGCGAAGTACGGGCAGACACGACCGGGATTTTGTAAAACATTACCAGCGATGGTCTAGATGGGTTAGGTTAGGTTATATTACGATATAGACGTATATGATGTGCCCACCGAGAAGCAGGGGCCGACCCGCCAGGAATGTTGGAAAATACTACATCCGAGATATTGGGTTCCCTTAGGTTAGGATATATAAATTTATAGACGTATATAATGTCCGCACCGAGACGTACGGGAAGACATGAACGGGATTCTGTGAAACATTACCAGCGAGGGTCTAGGTGGGTTAGGTTAGGTTATATTACGATATAGACGTATATAATGTGCCCACCGAGAAGTAGGGGCCGACCCGCCAGGAATGTTGGAAAATACTACATCCGAGATGTTAGGTTCACTTAGGTTAGGATATATAACGTTATAGACGTATATAATGTCCTCACCGAGATGTACGGTCCGACACGACCGGGATTTTGTAAAACATTACCAGCGAGGGTCTAGATGGGTTAGGTCAGGTTATATTACGATATAGACGTATATAATGTGCCCACCGAGAAGTAGGGGCCGAGCCGCCAGGAATGTTGGAAAATACTACATCCGAGATGTTAGCTTCCCTCAGGTTAGGATATATAAAGTTATAGACGTATATAATATCCGCACCGAGACGTACGGGACGACACGAACGGGATTCTGTAAAACATTCCCAGCTAGGGGCTAGATGTGTTACGTTAGGTTATATTACATTATAGACATATATAATGATCCCACCGAGAATTGGCGCCGACCCGCCAGGAATGTTGTGAAATACTACATCCGAGATGTTAGGTTCCCTTAAGTTAGGATATATAACGTTATAGACGTATATAATGTCCTCACCGAGATGTACGGGCCGACACGACCGGGATTTTGTAAAACATTACCAACGAGGTTCTAGATGGGTTAGGTTAGGTTATATTACGATATAGACGTATATAATGTGCCCACCGAGAAGTAGGATCCGACCCGCCAGGAATGTTGGAAAATACTACATCCGAGATATTAGGTTCCCTTAGGTTAGGATATATAACGTTATAGACTTATATAATGTCCTCACCGAGATGTACGGGCCGACACGACCGGGATTTTGTAAAACATTACCAGCGAGGGTCTAGATGGGTTAGGTTAGGTTATATTACGATATAGACGTATATAATGTGCCCACCGAGAAGTAGGGGCCGACCCGCCAGGAATGTTGGAAACTACTACATCCGAGATGTTAGGTTCCCTTAGGTTAGGATATATAACGTTATAGACGTATATAATGTCCTCACCGAGATGTACGGGCCGACACAACCGGGATTTTGTAAAACAATCCCAGCTAGGGGCTAGATGTGTTACGTTAGGTTATATTACGTTATAGACGTATATAATGATCCCACCTGGAAGTAGGGGCCGACCCGCCAGGAATGTTGGAAAATACTACATCCGAGATGTTAGGTTCCCTCAGGTTAGGATATATAAAATTATAGACGTATATGAGGTCCCCACGGAAAAGTACGGGCCGACACGACCGGGATTTTGTAAAACATTACCAGCGAGGGTCTAGATGGGTTAGGTTAGGTTATATTACGATATAGACGTATATAATGTGCCCACCGAGAAGTAGGATCCGACCCGCCAGGAATGTTGGAAAATACTACATCCGAGATGTTAGGTTCTCTTAGGTTAGGATATATAACGTTATAGACGTATATAATGTCCCCACCGCGAAGTACGGGCAGACACGACCGGGATTTTGTAAAACATTACCAGCGATGGTCTAGATGGGTTAGGTTAGGTTATATTACGATATAGACGTATATAATGTGCCCACCGAGAAGCAGGGGCCGACCCGCCAGGAATGTTGGAAAATACTACATCCGAGATATTATGTTCCCTTAGGTTAGGATATATAAATTTATAGACGTATATAATGTCCGCACCGAGACGTACGGGAAGACATGAACGGGATTCTGTGAAATATTACCAGCGAGGGTCTAGGTGGGTTAGGTTAGGTTATATTACGATATAGACGTATATAATGTGCCCACCGAGAAGTAGGGGCCGACCCGCCAGGAATGTTGGATAATACTACATCCGAGATGTTAGGTTCACTTAGGTTAGGATATATAACGTTATAGACGTATATAATGTCCGCACCGAGACGTACGGGACGACACGAACGGGATTCTGTAAAACATTCCCAGCTAGGGGCTAGATGTGTTACGTCAGGTTATATTACGTTATAGACGTATATAATGATCCCACCGAGAATTGGCGCCGACCCGCCAGGAATGTTGTGAAATACTACATTCGAGATGTTAGGTTCCCTTAGGTTAGGATATATAAATTTATAGACGTATATAATGTCCGCACCGAGACGTACGGGAAGACATGAATGGGATTCTGTGAAACATTACCAGCGAGGGTCTAGGTGGGTTAGGTTAGGTTATATTACGATATAGACGTATATAATGTGCCCACCGAGAAGTAGGGGCCGACCCGACAGGAATGTTGGAAAATACTACATCCGAGATGTTAGGTTCCCTTAGGTTAGGATATATAACGTTATAGACGTATATAATGTCCTCACCGAGATGTACGGGCCGACACGACCGGGATTTTGTAAAACATTACCAGCGAGGGTCTAGATGGGTTAGGTTAGGTTATATTACGATATAGACGTATATAATGTGCCCACCGGGAAGTAGGGGCCGACCCGCCAGGAATGTTGGAAAATACTACATCCGAGATGTTAGGTTCTCTTAGGTTAGGGTATATAACTTTATAGACGTATATAATGTCCCCACCGAGAAGTACGGGCCGACACGACCGGGATTTTGTAAAACATTACCAGCGAGGGTCTAGATGGGTTCGGTTAGGTTATATTACGATATAGACGTATGTAATGTGCCCACCGAGAAGTATGGGCCGACCCGCCAGGAATGTTGGAAAATACTACATCCGAGATGTTAGGTTCCCTTAGGTTAGGATATATAACGTTATAGACTTATATAATGTCCTCACCGAGATGTACGGGCCGACACGACCGGGATTTTGTAAAACATTACCAGCGAGGGTCTAGATGGGTTAGGTTAGGTTATATTACGATATAGACGTATATAATGTGCCCACCGAGAAGTAGGGGCCGACCCGCCAGGAATGTTGGAAACTACTACATCCGAGATGTTAGGTTCCCTTAGGTTAGGATATATAACGTTATAGACGTATATAATGTCCTCACCGAGATGTACGGGCCGACACAACCGGGATTTTGTAAAACAATCCCAGCTAGGGGCTAGATGTGTTACGTTAGGTTATATTACGTTATAGACGTATATAATGATCCCACCTGGAAGTAGGGGCCGACCCGCCAGGAATGTTGGAAAATACTACATCCGAGATGTTAGGTTCCCTCAGGTTAGGATATATAAAGTTATAGACGTATATGAGGTCCCCACGGAAAAGTACGGGCCGACACGACCGGGATTTTGTAAAACATTCCCAGCGAGGGTCTAGATGGGTTAGGTTAGGTTATATTACGATATAGACGTATATAATGTGCCGACCTAGAAGTAGGGGCCGACCCGCGAGGAATGTTGGAAAATACTACATCCGAGATGCTAGGTTCCCTCAGGTTAGGATATATAACGTTATAGACGTATATAATGTCCGCACCGAGACGTACGGGCCGACACGCCCGGGATTTTGTAAAACATTACCAGCGAGGGTCTAGATGGCTTAGGTTAGGTTATATTACGATATAGACGTATATAATGTGCCCACCGAGAAGTAGGGGCCCACCCGCCAGAAATGTTGGAAAATTCTACATCCGAGATGTTAAGTTGCCTTAGGTCAGGATATATAACGTTATAGACGTATATAATATCCGCACCGAGACGTACGGGACGACACGAACGGGATTCTGTAAAACATTCCCAGCTAGGGGCTAGATGTGTTACGTTAGGCTATATTACATTATAGACATATATAATGATCCCACCGAGAAGTAGGGGCCGAGCCGCCAGGAATGTTGGAAAATACTACATCCGAGATGTTAGGTTCCCTCAGGTTAGGATATATAAAGTTATAGACGTATATGAGGTCCCCACGGAAAAGTACGGGCCGACACGACCGGGATTTTGTAAAACATTCCCAGCGAGGGTCTAGATGGGTTAGGTTAGGTTATATTACGATATAGACGTATATGATGTGCCCACCGAGAAGCAGGGGCCGACCCGCCAGGAATGTTGGAAAATACTACATCCGAGATATTGGGTTCCCTTAGGTTAGGATATATAAATTTATAGACGTATATAATGTCCGCACCGAGACGTACGGGAAGACATGAACGGGATTCTGTGAAACATTACCAGCGAGGGTCTAGGTGGGTTAGGTTAGGTTATATTACGATATAGACGTATATAATGTGCCCACCGAGAAGTAGGGGCCGACCCGCCAGGAATGTTGGAAAATACTACATCCGAGATGTTAGGTTCACTTAGGTTAGGATATATAACGTTATAGACGTATATAATGTCCTCACCGAGATGTACGGTCCGACACGACCGGGATTTTGTAAAACATTACCAGCGAGGGTCTAGATGGGTTAGGTCAGGTTATATTACGATATAGACGTATATAATGTGCCCACCGAGAAGTAGGGGCCGAGCCGCCAGGAATGTTGGAAAATACTACATCCGAGATGTTAGCTTCCCTCAGGTTAGGATATATAAAGTTATAGAAGTATATAATATCCGCACCGAGACGTACGGGACGACACGAACGGGATTCTGTAAAACATTCCCAGCTAGGGGCTAGATGTGTTACGTTAGGTTATATTACATTATAGACATATATAATGATCCCATCGAGAATTGGCGCCGACCCGCCAGGAATGTTGTGAAATACTACATCCGAGATGTTAGGTTCCCTTAAGTTAGGATATATAACGTTATAGACGTATATAATGTCCTCACCGAGATGTACGGGCCGACACGACCGGGATTTTGTAAAACATTACCAACGAGGTTCTAGATGGGTTAGGTTAGGTTATATTACGATATAGACGTATATAATGTGCCCACCGAGAAGTAGGATCCGACCCGTCAGGAATGTTGGAAAATACTACATCCGAGATATTAGGTTCCCTTAGGTTAGGATATATAAATTTATAGACGTATATAATGTCCGCACCGAGACGTACGGGAAGACATGAACGGGATTCTGTGAAACATTACCAGCGAGTGTCTAGGTGGGTTAGGTTAGGTTATATTACGATATAGACGTATATAATGTGCCCACCGAGAAGAAGGGGCCGACCCGCCAGGAATGTTGGAAAATATTACATCCGAGATGTTAGGTTCACTTAGGTTAGGATATATAACGTTATAGACTTATATAATGTCCTCACCGAGATGTACGGGCCGACACGACCGGGATTTTGTAAAACATTACCAGCGAGGGTCTAGATGGGTTAGGTTAGGTTATATTACGATATAGACGTATATAATGTGCCCACCGAGAAGTAGGGGCCGACCCGCCAGGAATGTTGGAAAATACTACATCCGAGATGTTATGTTCACTTATGTTAGGATATATAACGTTATAGACGTATATAATGTCCTCACCGAGATGTACGGGCCGACACGACCGGGATTTTGTAAAACATTACCAGCGAGGGTCTAGATGGGTTAGGTTAGGTTATATTACGATATAGACGTATATAATGTGCCCACCGAGAAGTAGGGGCCGACCCGCCAGGAATGCTGGAAAATACTACATCCGAGATGTTAGGTTCCCTTAGGTTAGGATATATAACGTTATAGACGTATATAATGTCCTCACCGAGATCTACGGGCCGACACGACCGGGATTTTGTAAAACATTACCAGCGAGGGTCTAGATGGGTTAGGTTAGGTTATATTACGATATAGACGTATATAATGTGCCCACCGAGAAGTAGGGGCCGACCCGCCAGGAATGTTGGAAAATACTACATCCGAGATGTTAGGTTCACTTAGGTTAGGATATATAACGTTATAGACGTATATAATGTCCTCATCGAGACGTACGGGAAGACATGAACGGGATTCTGTGAAACATTACCAGCGAGGGTCTAGGTGGGTTAGGTTAGGTTATATTACGATATAGACGTATATAATGTGCCCACCGAGAAGTAGGGGCCGACCCGCCAGGAATGTTGGAAAATACTACATCCGAGATGTTAGGTTCACTTAGGTTAGGATACATAACGTTATAGACGTATATAATGTCCTCACCGAGATGTGCGGGCCGACACGATCGGGATTTTGTAAAACATTACCAGCGAGGGTCTAGATGGGTTAGGTTAGGTTATATTACGCGATATAGACGTATATAATGTGCCCACCGAGAAGTAGGGGCCGACCCGCCAGGAATGTTGGAAAATACTACATCCGAGATGTTAGGTTCACTTAGGTTAGGATATATAACGTTATAGACGTATATAATGTCCTCACCGAGATGTATGGTCCGACACGACCGGGATTTTGTAAAACATTACCAGCGAGGGTCTAGATGGGTTAGGTCAGGTTATATTACGATATAGACGTATATAATGTGCCCACCGAGACGTAGGGGCCGACCCGCCAGGAATGTTGGAAAATACTACATCCGAGATGTTAGGTTCCCTCAGGTTAGGATATAT
The DNA here is from genome assembly GCA_963969225.1 of Xylocopa violacea. NCBI lineage: Eukaryota > Metazoa > Arthropoda > Insecta > Hymenoptera > Apidae > Xylocopa > Xylocopa violacea. The sequence goes on along the minus strand of CAXAJV010000738.1, from coordinate 63,813 downwards.
AAAGTTACAGACGTATATGAGGTCCCCACGGAAAAGTACGGGCCGACACGACCGGGATTTTGTAAAACATTACCAGCGAGGGTCTAGATAGGTTAGGTTAGGTTATATTACGATATAGACGTATATAACGTGCCCACCGAGAAGTAGGGGCCGACCCGCCAGGAATGTTGGAAAATACTACATCCGAGATGTTAGGTTCTCTTAGGTTAGGGTATATAACGTTATAGACGTATATAATGTCCTCACCGAGATGTACGGGCCGACACGACCGGGATTTTGTAAAACATTACCAACGAGGTTCTAGATGGGTTAGGTTAGTTTATATTACGATATAGACGTATATAATGTGCCCACCGAGAAGTAGGATCCGACCCGCCAGGAATGTTGGAAAATACTACATCCGAGATATTAGGTTCCCTTAGGTTAGGATATATAAATTTATAGACGTATATAATGTCCGCACCGAGACGTACGGGAAGACATGAACGGGATTCTGTGAAACATTACCAGCGAGTGTCTAGGTGGGTTAGGTTAGGTTATATTACGATATAGACGTATATAATGTGCCCACCGAGAAGAAGGGGCCGACCCGCCAGGAATGTTGGAAAATATTACATCCGAGATGTTAGGTTCACTTAGGTTAGGATATATAACGTTATAGACTTATATAATGTCCTCACCGAGATGTACGGGCCGACACGACCGGGATTTTGTAAAACATTACCAGCGAGGGTCTAGATGGGTTAGGTTAGGTTATATTACGATATAGACGTATATAATGTTCCCACCGAGAAGTAGGGGCCGACCCGCCAGGAATGTTGGAAAATACTACATCCGAGATGTTAGGTTCACTTATGTTAGGATATATAACGTTATAGACGTATATAATGTCCTCACCGAGATGTACGGGCCGACACGACCGGGATTTTGTAAAACATTACCAGCGAGGGTCTAGATGGGTTAGGTTAGGTTATATTACGATATAGACGTATATAATGTGCCCACCGAGAAGTAGGGGCCGACCCGCCAGGAATGCTGGAAAATACTACATCCGAGATGTTAGGTTCCCTTAGGTTAGGATATATAACGTTATAGACGTATATAATGTCCTCACCGAGATCTACGGGCCGACACGACCGGGATTTTGTAAAACATTACCAGCGAGGGTCTAGATGGGTTAGGTTAGGTTATATTACGATATAGACGTATATAATGTGCCCACCGAGAAGTAGGGGCCGACCCGCCAGGAATGTTGGAAAATACTACATCCGAGATGTTAGGTTCACTTAGGTTAGGATATATAACGTTATAGACGTATATAATGTCCTCATCGAGACGTACGGGAAGACATGAACGGGATTCTGTGAAACATTACCAGCGAGGGTCTAGGTGGGTTAGGTTAGGTTATATTACGATATAGACGTATATAATGTGCCCACCGAGAAGTAGGGGCCGACCCGCCAGGAATGTTGGAAAATACTACATCCGAGATGTTAGGTTCACTTAGGTTAGGATACATAACGTTATAGACGTATATAATGTCCTCACCGAGATGTGCGGGCCGACACGATCGGGATTTTGTAAAACATTACCAGCGAGGGTCTAGATGGGTTAGGTTAGGTTATATTACGCGATATAGACGTATATAATGTGCCCACCGAGAAGTAGGGGCCGACCCGCCAGGAATGTTGGAAAATACTACATCCGAGATGTTAGGTTCACTTAGGTTAGGATATATAACGTTATAGACGTATATAATGTCCTCACCGAGATGTATGGTCCGACACGACCGGGATTTTGTAAAACATTACCAGCGAGGGTCTAGATGGGTTAGGTCAGGTTATATTACGATATAGACGTATATAATGTGCCCACCGAGACGTAGGGGCCGACCCGCCAGGAATGTTGGAAAATACTACATCCGAGATGTTAGGTTCCCTCAGGTTAGGATATATAAAGTTACAGACGTATATGAGGTCCCCACGGAAAAGTACGGGCCGACACGACCGGGATTTTGTAAAACATTACCAGCGAGGGTCTAGATAGGTTAGGTTAGGTTATATTACGATATAGACGTATATAACGTGCCCACCGAGAAGTAGGGGCCGACCCGCCAGGAATGTTGGAAAATACTACATCCGAGATGTTAGGTTCTCTTAGGTTAGGGTATATAACGTTATAGACGTATATAATGTCCTCACCGAGATGTACGGGCCGACACGACCGGGATTTTGTAAAACATTACCAACGAGGTTCTAGATGGGTTAGGTTAGTTTATATTACGATATAGACGTATATAATGTGCCCACCGAGAAGTAGGATCCGACCCGCCAGGAATGTTGGAAAATACTACATCCGAGATATTAGGTTCCCTTAGGTTAGGATATATAAATTTATAGACGTATATAATGTCCGCACCGAGACGTACGGGAAGACATGAACGGGATTCTGTGAAACATTACCAGCGAGTGTCTAGGTGGGTTAGGTTAGGTTATATTACGATATAGACGTATATAATGTGCCCACCGAGAAGAAGGGGCCGACCCGCCAGGAATGTTGGAAAATATTACATCCGAGATGTTAGGTTCACTTAGGTTAGGATATATAACGTTATAGACTTATATAATGTCCTCACCGAGATGTACGGGCCGACACGACCGGGATTTTGTAAAACATTACCAGCGAGGGTCTAGATGGGTTAGGTTAGGTTATATTACGATATAGACGTATATAATGTTCCCACCGAGAAGTAGGGGCCGACCCGCCAGGAATGTTGGAAAATACTACATCCGAGATGTTAGGTTCACTTAGGTTAGGATATATAACGTTATAGACGTATATAATGTCCTCACCGAGATGTACGGGCCGACACGACCGGGATTTTGTAAAACATTACCAGCGAGGGTCTAGATGGGTTAGGTTAGGTTATATTACGATATAGACGTATATAATGTGCCCACCGAGAAGTAGGGGCCGACCCGCCAGGAATGCTGGAAAATACTACATCCGAGATGTTAGGTTCCCTTAGGTTAGGATATATAACGTTATAGACGTATATAATGTCCTCACCGAGATCTACGGGCCGACACGACCGGGATTTTGTAAAACATTACCAGCGAGGGTCTAGATGGGTTAGGTTAGGTTATATTACGCGATATAGACGTATATAATGTGCCCACCGAGAAGTAGGGGCCGACCCGCCAGGAATGTTGGAAAATACTACATCCGAGATGTTAGGTTCACTTAGGTTAGGATATATAACGTTATAGACGTATATAATGTCCTCACCGAGATGTATGGTCCGACACGACCGGGATTTTGTAAAACATTACCAGCGAGGGTCTAGATGGGTTAGGTCAGGTTATATTACGATATAGACGTATATAATGTGCCCACCGAGACGTAGGGGCCGACCCGCCAGGAATGTTGGAAAATACTACATCCGAGATGTTAGGTTCCCTCAGGTTAGGATATATAAAGTTACAGACGTATATGAGGTCCCCACGGAAAAGTACGGGCCGACACGACCGGGATTTTGTAAAACATTACCAGCGAGGGTCTAGATAGGTTAGGTTAGGTTATATTACGATATAGACGTATATAACGTGCCCACCGAGAAGTAGGGGCCGACCCGCCAGGAATGTTGGAAAATACTACATCCGAGATGTTAGGTTCTCTTAGGTTAGGGTATATAACGTTATAGACGTATATAATGTCCCCACCGAGAAGTACGGGCAGACACGACCGGGATTTTGTAAAACATTCCCAGCGAGGGTCTAGATGGGTTAGGTTAGGTTATATTACGATATAGACGTATATAATGTGCCGACCTAGAAGTAGGGGCCGACCCGCGAGGAATGTTGTGAAATACTACATCCGAGATGTTAGGTTCCCTTAGGTTAGGATATATAAAGTTATAGACGTATATAATGTCCTCACCGAGATGTACGGGCCGACACGACCGGGATTTTGTAAAACATTACCAACGAGGTTCTAGATGGGTTAGGTTAGGTTATATTACGATATAGACATATATAATGTGCCCACCGAGAAGTAGGGGCCGACCCGCCAGGAATGTTGGAAAATACTACATCCGAGATGTTAGGTTCTCTTAGGTTAGGGTATATAACGTTATAGACGTATATAATGTCCCCACCGAGAAGTACGGGCAGACACGACCGGGATTTTGTAAAACATTACCAGCGAGGGTCTAGATGGGTTAGGTTAGGTTATATTACGTTATAGACGTATATAATGTTCCCACCGAGAAGTAGGGGCCGACCCGCCAGAAATGTTGGAAAATTCTACATCCGAGATGTTAAGTTGCCTTAGGTTAGGATATATAACGTTATAGACGTATATAATGTCCTCACCGAGATGTACGGGCCGACACGAACGGCATTTTGTAAAACATTACCAGCGAGGGTCTAGATGGCTTAGGTTAGGTTATATTACGATATAGACGTATATAATTTGCCCACCGAGAAGTAGGGGCCGAGCCGCCAGGAATGTTGGAAAATACTACATCCGAGATGTTAGGTTCCCTCAGGTTAGGATATATAAAGTTATAGACGTATATGAGGTCCCCACGGAAAAGTACGGGCCGACACGACCGGGATTTTGTAAAACATTCCCAGCGAGGGTCTAGATGGGTTAGGTTAGGTTATATTACGATATAGACGTATATAATGTGCCGACCTAGAAGTAGGGGCCGACCCGCGAGGAATGTTGTGAAATACTACATCCGAGATGTTAGGTTCCCTTAGGTTAGGATATATAAAGTTATAGACGTATATAATGTCCTCACCGAGATGTAAGGGCCGACACGACCGGGATTTTGTAAAACATTACCAACGAGGTTCTAGATGGGTTAGGTTAGGTTATATTACGATATAGACGTATATAATGTGCCCACCGAGAAGTAGGGGCCGACCCGCCATTAATGTTGGAAAATACTACATCCGAGATGTTAGGTTCTCTTAGGTTAGGGTATATAACATTATAGACGTATATAATGTCCCCACCGAGAAGTACGGGCCGACACGACCGGGATTTTGTAAAACATTACCAGCGAGGGTCTAGATGGGTTCGGTTAGGTTATATTACGATATAGACGTATGTAATGTGCCCACCGAGAAGTATGGGCCGACCCGCCAGGAATGTTGGAAAATACTACATCCGAGATGTTAGGTTCCCTTAGGTTAGGATATATAACGTTATAGACGTATATAATGTCCTCACCGAGATGTACGGGCCGACACAACCGGGATTTTGTAAAACAATCCCAGCTAGGGGCTAGATGTGTTACGTTAGGTTATATTACGTTATAGACGTATATAATGATCCCACCTGGAAGTAGGGGCCGACCCGCCAGGAATGTTGGAAAATACTACATCCGAGATGTTAGGTTCCCTCAGGTTAGGATATATAAAGTTATAGACGTATATGAGGTCCCCACGGAAAAGTACGGGCCGACACGACCGGGATTTTGTAAAACATTACCAGCGAGGGTCTAGATGGGTTAGGTTAGGTTATATTACGATATAGACGTATATAATGTGCCCACCGAGAAGTAGGATCCGACCCGCCAGGAATGTTGGAAAATACTACATCCGAGATGTTAGGTTCTCTTAGGTTAGGATATATAACGTTATAGACGTATATAATGTCCCCACCGCGAAGCACGGGCAGACACGACCGGGATTTTGTAAAACATTACCAGCGATGGTCTAGATGGGTTAGGTTAGGTTATATTACGATATAGACGTATATAATGTGCCCACCGAGAAGCAGGGGCCGACCCGCCAGGAATGTTGGAAAATACTACATCCGAGATATTAGGTTCCCTTAGGTTAGGATATATAAATTTATAGACGTATATAATGTCCGCACCGAGACGTACGGGAAGACATGAACGGGATTCTGTGAAACATTACCAGCGAGGGTCTAGGTGGGTTAGGTTAGGTTATATTACGATATAGACGTATATAATGTGCCCACCGAGAAGTAGGGGCCGACCCGCCAGGAATGTTGGAAAATACTACATCCGAGATGTTAGGTTCACTTAGGTTAGGATATATAACGTTATAGGCGTATATAATGTCCTCACCGAGATGTACGGGCCGACACGACCGGGATTTTGTAAAACATTACCAGCGAGGGTCTAGATGGGTTAGGTTAGGTTATATTACGATATAGACGTATATAACGTGCCCACCGAGAAGTAGGGGCCGACCCGCCAGGAATGTTGGAAAATACTACATCCGAGATGTTAGGTTCTCTTAGGTTAGGGTATATAACGTTATAGACGTATATAATGTCCCCACCGAGAAGTACGGGCAGACACGACCGGGATTTTGTAAAACATTACCAGCGAGGGTCTAGATGGGTTAGGTTAGGTTATATTACGTTATAGACGTATATAATGTTCCCACCGAGAAGTAGGGGCCGACCCGCCAGAAATGTTGGAAAATTCTACATCCGAGATGTTAAGTTGCCTTAGGTTAGGATATATAACGTTATAGACGTATATAATGTCCTCACCGAGATGTACGGGCCGACACGAACGGCATTTTGTAAAACATTACCAGCGAGGGTCTAGATGGCTTAGGTTAGGTTATATTACGATATAGACGTATATAATTTGCCCACCGAGAAGTAGGGGCCGAGCCGCCAGGAATGTTGGAAAATACTACATCCGAGATGTTAGGTTCCCTCAGGTTAGGATATATAAAGTTATAGACGTATATGAGGTCCCCACGGAAAAGTACGGGCCGACACGACCGGGATTTTGTAAAACATTCCCAGCGAGGGTCTAGATGGGTTAGGTTAGGTTATATTACGATATAGACGTATATAATGTGCCGACCTAGAAGTAGGGGCCGACCCGCGAGGAATGTTGTGAAATACTACATCCGAGATGTTAGGTTCCCTTAGGTTAGGATATATAAAGTTATAGACGTATATAATGTCCTCACCGAGATGTACGGGCCGACACGACCGGGATTTTGTAAAACATTACCAACGAGGTTCTAGATGGGTTAGGTTAGGTTATATTACGTTATAGACGTATATAATGTTCCCACCGAGAAGTAGGGGCCGACCCGCCAGAAATGTTGGAAAATTCTACATCCGAGATGTTAAGTTGCCTTAGGTTAGGATATATAACGTTATAGACGTATATAATGTCCTCACCGAGATGTACGGGCCGACACGAACGGCATTTTGTAAAACATTACCAGCGAGGGTCTAGATGGCTTAGGTTAGGTTATATTACGATATAGACGTATATAATTTGCCCACCGAGAAGTAGGGGCCGAGCCGCCAGGAATGTTGGAAAATACTACATCCGAGATGTTAGGTTCCCTTAGGTTAGGATATATAACGTTATAGACGTATATAATGTCCTCACCGAGATGTACGGGCCGACACAACCGGGATTTTGTAAAACAATCCCAGCTAGGGGCTAGATGTGTTACGTTAGGTTATATTACGTTATAGACGTATATAATGATCCCACCTGGAAGTAGGGGCCGACCCGCCAGGAATGTTGGAAAATACTACATCCGAGATGTTAGGTTCCCTCAGGTTAGGATATATAAAGTTATAGACGTATATGAGGTCCCCACGGAAAAGTACGGGCCGACACGACCGGGATTTTGTAAAACATTACCAGCGAGGGTCTAGATGGGTTAGGTTAGGTTATATTACGATATAGACGTATATAATGTGCCCACCGAGAAGTAGGATCCGACCCGCCAGGAATGTTGGAAAATACTACATCCGAGATGTTAGGTTCTCTTAGGTTAGGATATATAACGTTATAGACGTATATAATGTCCCCACCGCGAAGCACGGGCAGACACGACCGGGATTTTGTAAAACATTACCAGCGATGGTCTAGATGGGTTAGGTTAGGTTATATTACGATATAGACGTATATAATGTGCCCACCGAGAAGCAGGGGCCGACCCGCCAGGAATGTTGGAAAATACTACATCCGAGATATTAGGTTCCCTTAGGTTAGGATATATAAATTTATAGACGTATATAATGTCCGCACCGAGACGTACGGGAAGACATGAACGGGATTCTGTGAAACATTACCAGCGAGGGTCTAGGTGGGTTAGGTTAGGTTATATTACGATATAGACGTATATAATGTGCCCACCGAGAAGTAGGGGCCGACCCGCCAGGAATGTTGGAAAATACTACATCCGAGATGTTAGGTTCACTTAGGTTAGGATATATAACGTTATAGGCGTATATAATGTCCTCACCGAGATGTACGGGCCGACACGACCGGGATTTTGTAAAACATTACCAGCGAGGGTCTAGATGGGTTAGGTTAGGTTATATTACGATATAGACGTATATAACGTGCCCACCGAGAAGTAGGGGCCGACCCGCCAGGAATGTTGGAAAATACTACATCCGAGATGTTAGGTTCTCTTAGGTTAGGGTATATAACGTTATAGACGTATATAATGTCCCCACCGAGAAGTACGGGCAGACACGACCGGGATTTTGTAAAACATTACCAGCGAGGGTCTAGATGGGTTAGGTTAGGTTATATTACGTTATAGACGTATATAATGTTCCCACCGAGAAGTAGGGGCCGACCCGCCAGAAATGTTGGAAAATTCTACATCCGAGATGTTAAGTTGCCTTAGGTTAGGATATATAACGTTATAGACGTATATAATGTCCTCACCGAGATGTACGGGCCGACACGAACGGCATTTTGTAAAACATTACCAGCGAGGGTCTAGATGGCTTAGGTTAGGTTATATTACGATATAGACGTATATAATTTGCCCACCGAGAAGTAGGGGCCGAGCCGCCAGGAATGTTGGAAAATACTACATCCGAGATGTTAGGTTCCCTCAGGTTAGGATATATAAAGTTATAGACGTATATGAGGTCCCCACGGAAAAGTACGGGCCGACACGACCGGGATTTTGTAAAACATTCCCAGCGAGGGTCTAGATGGGTTAGGTTAGGTTATATTACGATATAGACGTATATAATGTGCCGACCTAGAAGTAGGGGCCGACCCGCGAGGAATGTTGTGAAATACTACATCCGAGATGTTAGGTTCCCTTAGGTTAGGATATATAAAGTTATAGACGTATATAATGTCCTCACCGAGATGTACGGGCCGACACGACCGGGATTTTGTAAAACATTACCAACGAGGTTCTAGATGGGTTAGGTTAGGTTATATTACGTTATAGACGTATATAATGTTCCCACCGAGAAGTAGGGGCCGACCCGCCAGAAATGTTGGAAAATTCTACATCCGAGATGTTAAGTTGCCTTAGGTTAGGATATATAACGTTATAGACGTATATAATGTCCTCACCGAGATGTACGGGCCGACACGAACGGCATTTTGTAAAACATTACCAGCGAGGGTCTAGATGGCTTAGGTTAGGTTATATTACGATATAGACGTATATAATTTGCCCACCGAGAAGTAGGGGCCGAGCCGCCAGGAATGTTGGAAAATACTACATCCGAGATGTTAGGTTCCCTCAGGTTAGGATATATAAAGTTATAGACGTATATGAGGTCCCCACGGAAAAGTACGGGCCGACACGACCGGGATTTTGTAAAACATTCCCAGCGAGGGTCTAGATGGGTTAGGTTAGGTTATATTACGATATAGACGTATATAATGTGCCGACCTAGAAGTAGGGGCCGACCCGCGAGGAATGTTGGAAAATACTACATCCGAGATGCTAGGTTCCCTCAGGTTAGGATATATAACGTTATAGACGTATATAATGTCCGCACCGAGACGTACGGGCCGACACGCCCGGGATTTTGTAAAACATTACCAGCGAGGGTCTAGATGGCTTAGGTTAGGTTATATTACGATATAGACGTATATAATGTGCCCACCGAGAAGTAGGGGCCCACCCGCCAGAAATGTTGGAAAATTCTACATCCGAGATGTTAAGTTGCCTTAGGTCAGGATATATAACGTTATAGACGTATATAATATCCGCACCGAGACGTACGGGACGACACGAACGGGATTCTGTAAAACATTCCCAGCTAGGGGCTAGATGTGTTACGTTAGGCTATATTACATTATAGACATATATAATGATCCCACCGAGAATTGGCGCCGACCCGCCAGGAATGTTGTGAAATACTACATCCGAGATGTTAGGTTCCCTTAGGTTAGGATATATAAAGTTATAGACGTATATAATGTTCTCACCGAGATGTACGGGCCGACACGACCGGGATTTTGTAAAACATTACCAACGAGGTTCTAGATGGGTTAGGTTAGGTTATATTACGATATAGACGTATATAATGTGCCCACCGAGAAGTAGGGGCCGACCCGCCAGGAATGTTGGAAAATACTACATCCGAGATGTTAGGTTCTCTTAGGTTAGGGTATATAACGTTATAGACGTATATAATGTCCCCACCGAGAAGTACGGGCCGACACGACCGGGATTTTGTAAAACATTACCAGCGAGGGTCTAGATGGGTTCGGTTAGGTTATATTACGATATAGACGTATGTAATGTGCCCACCGAGAAGTATGGGCCGACCCGCCAGGAATGTTGGAAAATACTACATCCGAGATGTTAGGTTCCCTTAGGTTAGGATATATAACGTTATAGACTTATATAATGTCCTCACCGAGATGTACGGGCCGACACGACCGGGATTTTGTAAAACATTACCAGCGAGGATCTAGATGGGTTAGGTTAGGTTATATTACGATATAGACGTATATAATGTGCCCACCGAGAAGTAGGGGCCGACCCGCCAGGAATGTTGGAAACTACTACATCCGAGATGTTAGGTTCCCTTAGGTTAGGATATATAACGTTATAGACGTATATAATGTCCTCACCGAGATGTACGGGCCGACACAACCGGGATTTTGTAAAACAATCCCAGCTAGGGGCTAGATGTGTTACGTTAGGTTATATTACGTTATAGACGTATATAATGATCCCACCTGGAAGTAGGGGCCGACCCGCCAGAAATGTTGGAAAATTCTACATCCGAGATGTTAAGTTGCCTTAGGTTAGGATATATAACGTTATAGACGTATATAATGTCCTCACCGAGATGTACGGGCCGACACGAACGGCATTTTGTAAAACATTACCAGCGAGGGTCTAGATGGCTTAGGTTAGGTTATATTACGATATAGACGTATATAATTTGCCCACCGAGAAGTAGGGGCCGAGCCGCCAGGAATGTTGGAAAATACTACATCCGAGATGTTAGGTTCCCTCAGGTTAGGATATATAAAGTTATAGACGTATATGAGGTCCCCACGGAAAAGTACGGGCCGACACGACCGGGATTTTGTAAAACATTCCCAGCGAGGGTCTAGATGGGTTAGGTTAGGTTATATTACGATATAGACGTATATAATGTGCCGACCTAGAAGTAGGGGCCGACCCGCGAGGAATGTTGTGAAATACTACATCCGAGATGTTAGGTTCCCTTAGGTTAGGATATATAAAGTTATAGACGTATATAATGTCCTCACCGAGATGTACGGGCCGACACGACCGGGATTTTGTAAAACATTACCAACGAGGTTCTAGATGGGTTAGGTTAGGTTATATTACGTTATAGACGTATATAATGTTCCCACCGAGAAGTAGGGGCCGACCCGCCAGAAATGTTGGAAAATTCTACATCCGAGATGTTAAGTTGCCTTAGGTTAGGATATATAACGTTATAGACGTATATAATGTCCTCACCGAGATGTACGGGCCGACACGAACGGCATTTTGTAAAACATTACCAGCGAGGGTCTAGATGGCTTAGGTTAGGTTATATTACGATATAGACGTATATAATTTGCCCACCGAGAAGTAGGGGCCGAGCCGCCAGGAATGTTGGAAAATACTACATCCGAGATGTTAGGTTCCCTCAGGTTAGGATATATAAAGTTATAGACGTATATGAGGTCCCCACGGAAAAGTACGGGCCGACACGACCGGGATTTTGTAAAACATTCCCAGCGAGGGTCTAGATGGGTTAGGTTAGGTTATATTACGATATAGACGTATATAATGTGCCGACCTAGAAGTAGGGGCCGACCCGCGAGGAATGTTGGAAAATACTACATCCGAGATGCTAGGTTCCCTCAGGTTAGGATATATAACGTTATAGACGTATATAATGTCCGCACCGAGACGTACGGGCCGACACGCCCGGGATTTTGTAAAACATTACCAGCGAGGGTCTAGATGGCTTAGGTTAGGTTATATTACGATATAGACGTATATAATGTGCCCACCGAGAAGTAGGGGCCCACCCGCCAGAAATGTTGGAAAATTCTACATCCGAGATGTTAAGTTGCCTTAGGTCAGGATATATAACGTTATAGACGTATATAATATCCGCACCGAGACGTACGGGACGACACGAACGGGATTCTGTAAAACATTCCCAGCTAGGGGCTAGATGTGTTACGTTAGGCTATATTACATTATAGACATATATAATGATCCCACCGAGAATTGGCGCCGACCCGCCAGGAATGTTGTGAAATACTACATCCGAGATGTTAGGTTCCCTTAGGTTAGGATATATAAAGTTATAGACGTATATAATGTTCTCACCGAGATGTACGGGCCGACACGACCGGGATTTTGTAAAACATTACCAACGAGGTTCTAGATGGGTTAGGTTAGGTTATATTACGATATAGACGTATATAATGTGCCCACCGAGAAGTAGGGGCCGACCCGCCAGGAATGTTGGAAAATACTACATCCGAGATGTTAGGTTCTCTTAGGTTAGGGTATATAACGTTATAGACGTATATAATGTCCCCACCGAGAAGTACGGGCCGACACGACCGGGATTTTGTAAAACATTACCAGCGAGGGTCTAGATGGGTTCGGTTAGGTTATATTACGATATAGACGTATGTAATGTGCCCACCGAGAAGTATGGGCCGACCCGCCAGGAATGTTGGAAAATACTACATCCGAGATGTTAGGTTCCCTTAGGTTAGGATATATAACGTTATAGACTTATATAATGTCCTCACCGAGATGTACGGGCCGACACGACCGGGATTTTGTAAAACATTACCAGCGAGGGTCTAGATGGGTTAGGTTAGGTTATATTACGATATAGACGTATATAATGTGCCCACCGAGAAGTAGGGGCCGACCCGCCAGGAATGTTGGAAACTACTACATCCGAGATGTTAGGTTCCCTTAGGTTAGGATATATAACGTTATAGACGTATATAATGTCCTCACCGAGATGTACGGGCCGACACAACCGGGATTTTGTAAAACAATCCCAGCTAGGGGCTAGATGTGTTACGTTAGGTTATATTACGTTATAGACGTATATAATGATCCCACCTGGAAGTAGGGGCCGACCCGCCAGGAATGTTGGAAAATACTACATCCGAGATGTTAGGTTCTCTTAGGTTAGGGTATATAACGTTATAGACGTATATAATGTCCCCACCGAGAAGTACGGGCCGACACGACCGGGATTTTGTAAAACATTACCAGCGAGGGTCTAGATGGGTTCGGTTAGGTTATATTACGATATAGACGTATGTAATGTGCCCACCGAGAAGTATGGGCCGACCCGCCAGGAATGTTGGAAAATACTACATCCGAGATGTTAGGTTCCCTTAGGTTAGGATATATAACGTTATAGACTTATATAATGTCCTCACCGAGATGTACGGGCCGACACGACCGGGATTTTGTAAAACATTACCAGCGAGGGTCTAGATGGGTTAGGTTAGGTTATATTACGATATAGATGTATATAATGTGCCCACCGAGAAGTAGGGGCCGACCCGCCAGGAATGTTGGAAACTACTACATCCGAGATATTAGGTTCCCTTAGGTTAGGATATATAAATTTATAGACGTATATAATGTCCGCACCGAGACGTACGGGAAGACATGAACGGGACTCTGTGAAACATTACCAGCGAGGGTCTAGGTGGGTTAGGTTAGGTTATATTACGATATAGACGTATATAATGTGCCCACCGAGAAGTAGGGGCCGACCCGCCAGGAATGTTGGATAATACTACATCCGAGATGTTAGGTTCACTTAGGTTAGGATATATAACGTTATAGACGTATATAATGTCCGCACCGAGACGTACGGGACGACACGAACGGGATTCTGTAAAACATTCCCAGCTAGGGGCTAGATGTGTTACGTTAGGTTATATTACGTTATAGACGTATATAATGATCCCACCGAGAACTGGCGCCGACCCGCCAGGAATGTTGTGAAATACTACATTCGAGATGTTAGGTTCCCTTAGGTTAGGATATATAAATTTATAGACGTATATAATGTCCGCACCGAGACGTACGGGAAGACATGAATGGGATTCTGTGAAACATTACCAGCGAGGGTCTAGGTGGGTTAGGTTAGGTTATATTACGATATAGACGTATATAATGTGCCCACCGAGAAGTAGGGGCCGACCCGACAGGAATGTTGGAAAATACTACATCCGAGATGTTAGGTTCCCTTAGGTTAGGATATATAACGTTATAGACGTATATAATGTCCTCACCGAGATGTACGGGCCGACACGACCGGGATTTTGTAAAACATTACCAGCGAGGGTCTAGATGGGTTAGGTTAGGTTATATTACGATATAGACGTATATAATGTGCCCACCGAGAAGTAGGGGCCGACCCGCCAGGAATGTTGGAAAATACTACATCCGAGATGTTAGGTTCTCTTAGGTTAGGGTATATAACGTTATAGACGTATATAATGTCCCCACCGAGAAGTACGGGCCGACACGACCGGGATTTTGTAAAACATTACCAGCGAGGGTCTAGATGGGTTAGGTTAGGTTATATTACGATATAGACGTATATAATGTGCCCACCGAGAAGTAGGGGCCGACCCGACAGGAATGTTGGAAAATACTACATCCGAGATGTTAGGTTCCCTTAGGTTAGGATATATAACGTTATAGACGTATATAATGTCCTCACCGAGATGTACGGGCCGACACGACCGGGATTTTGTAAAACATTACCAGCGAGGGTCTAGATGGGTTAGGTTAGGTTATATTACGATATAGACGTATATAATGTGCCCACCGAGAAGTAGGGGCCGACCCGCCAGGAATGTTGGAAAATACTACATCCGAGATGTTAGGTTCTCTTAGGTTAGGGTATATAACGTTATAGACGTATATAATGTCCCCACCGAGAAGTACGGGCCGACACGACCGGGATTTTGTAAAACATTACCAGCGAGGGTCTAGATGGGTTCGGTTAGGTTATATTACGATATAGACGTATGTAATGTGCCCACCGAGAAGTATGGGCCGACCCGCCAGGAATGTTGGAAAATACTACATCCGAGATGTTAGGTTCCCTTAGGTTAGGATATATAACGTTATAGACTTATATAATGTCCTCACCGAGATGTACGGGACGACACGACCGGGATTTTGTAAAACATTACCAGCGAGGGTCTAGATGGGTTAGGTTAGGTTATATTACGATATAGATGTATATAATGTGCCCACCGAGAAGTAGGGGCCGACCCGCCAGGAATGTTGGAAACTACTACATCCGAGATGTTAGGTTCCCTTAGGTTAGGATATATAACGTTATAGACGTATATAATGTCCTCACCGAGATGTACGGGCCGACACAACCGGGATTTTGTAAAACAATCCCAGCTAGGGGCTAGATGTGTTACGTTAGGTTATATTACGTTATAGACGTATATAATGATCCCACCTGGAAGTAGGGGCCGACCCGCCAGGAATGTTGGAAAATACTACATCCGAGATGTTAGGTTCCCTCAGGTTAGGATATATAAAGTTATAGACGTATATGAGGTCCCCACGGAAAAGTACGGGCCGACACGACCGGGATTTTGTAAAACATTACCAGCGAGGGTCTAGATGGGTTAGGTTAGGTTATATTACGATATAGACGTATATAATGTGCCCACCGAGAAGTAGGATCCGACCCGCCAGGAATGTTGGAAAATACTACATCCGAGATGTTAGGTTCTCTTAGGTTAGGATATATAACGTTATAGACGTATATAATGTCCCCACCGCGAAGTACGGGCAGACACGACCGGGATTTTGTAAAACATTACCAGCGATGGTCTAGATGGGTTAGGTTAGGTTATATTACGATATAGACGTATATAATGTGCCCACCGAGAAGCAGGGGCCGACCCGCCAGGAATGTTGGAAAATACTACATCCGAGATATTAGGTTCCCTTAGGTTAGGATATATAAATTTATAGACGTATATAATGTCCGCACCGAGACGTACGGGAAGACATGAACGGGATTCTGTGAAACATTACCAGCGAGGGTCTAGGTGGGTTAGGTTAGGTTATATTACGATATAGACGTATATAATGTGCCCACCGAGAAGTAGGGGCCGACCCGCCAGGAATGTTGGAAACTACTACATCCGAGATGTTAGGTTCACTTAGGTTAGGATATATAACGTTATAGACGTATATAATGTCCTCACCGAGATGTACGGGCCGACACGACCGGGACTTTGTAAGACATTACCAGCGAGGGTCTAGATGGGTTAGGTTAGGTTATATAACGATATAGACGTATATAATGTGCCCACCGAGAAGTAGGGGCCGACCCGCTAGGAATGTTGGAAAATACTACATCCGAGATGTTAGGTTCCCTTAGGTTAGGATATATAACGTTATAGACGTATATAATGTCCTCACCGAGATCTACGGGCCGACACGACCGGGATTTTGTAAAACATTACCAGCGAGGGTCTAGATGGGTTAGGTCAGGTTATATTACGATATAGACGTATATAATGTGCCCACCGAGACGTAGGGGCCGACCCGCCAGGAATGTTGGAAAATACTACATCCGAGATGTTAGGTTCCCTCAGATTAGGATATATAAAGTTATAGACGTATATGAGGTCCCCACGGAAAAGTACGGGCCGACACGACCGGGATTTTGTAAAACATTACCAGCGAGGGTCTAGATGGGTTAGGTTAGGTTATATTACGATATAGACGTATATAATGTGCCCACCGAGAAGTAGGATCCGACCCGCCAGGAATGTTGGAATATACTACATCCGAGATGTTAGGTTCTCTTAGGTTAGGATATATAACGTTATAGACGTATATAATGTCCCCACCGCGAAGTACGGGCAGACACGACCGGGATTTTGTAAAACATTACCAGCGATGGTCTAGATGGGTTAGGTTAGGTTATATTACGATATAGACGTATATAATGTGCCCACCGAGAAGCAGGGGCCGACCCGCCAGGAATGTTGGAAAATACTACATCCGAGATATTAGGTTCCCTTAGGTTAGGATATATAAATTTATAGACGTATATAATGTCCGCACCGAGACGTACGGGAAGACATGAACGGGATTCTGTGGAACATTACCAGCGAGGGTCTAGGTGGGTTAGGTTAGGTTATATTACGATATAGACGTATATAATGTGCCCACCGAGAAGTAGGGGCCGACCCGCCAGGAATGTTGGAAAATACTACATCCGAGATGTTAGGTTCACTTAGGTTAGGATATATAACGTTATAGACGTATATAATGTTCTCACCGAGATGTACGGGCCGACACGACCGGGATTTTGTAAAACATTACCAGCGAGGGTCTAGATGGGTTAGGTTAGGTTATATTACGATATAGACGTATATAATGTGCCCACCGAGATGTACGGGCCGACACGACCGGGATTTTGTAAAACATTACCAGCGAGGGTCTAGATGGGTTAGGTTAGGTTATATTACGATATAGACGTATATAATGTGCCCACCGAGAAGTAGGGGCCGACCCGCCAGGAATGTTGGAAACTACTACATCCGAGATGTTAGTTTCACTTAGGTTAGGATATATAACGTTATAGACGTATATAATGTCCTCACCGAGATGTACGGGCCGACACGACCGGGACTTTGTAAAACATTACCAGCGAGGGTCTAGATGGGTTAGGTTAGGTTATATAACGATATAGACGTATATAATGTGCCCACCGAGAAGTAGGGGCCGACCCTCCAGGAATGTTGGAAAATACTACATCCGAGATGTTAGGTTCCCTTAGGTTAGGATATATAACGTTATAGACGTATATAATGTCCTCACCGAGATCTACGGGCCGACACGACCGGGATTTTGTAAAACATTACCAGCGAGGGTCTAGATGGGTTAGGTCAGGTTATATTACGATATAGACGTATATAATGTGCCCACCGAGACGTAGGGGCCGACCCGCCAGGAATGTTGGAAAATACTACATCCGAGATGTTAGGTTCCCTCAGGTTAGGATATATAAAGTTACAGACGTATATGAGGTCCCCACGGAAAAGTACGGGCCGACACGACCGGGATTTTGTAAAACATTACCAGCGAGGGTCTAGATAGGTTAGGTTAGGTTATATTACGATATAGACGTATATAATGTGCCCACCGAGAAGTAGGGGCCGACCCGCCAGGAATGTTGGAAAATACTACATCCGAGATGTTAGGTTCTCTTAGGTTTGGGTATATAACGTTATAGACGTATATAATGTCCCCACCGAGAAGTACGGGCAGACACGACCGGGATTTTGTAAAACATTACCAGCGAGGGTCTAGATGGGTTAGGTTAGGTTATATTACGATATAGACCTATATAATGTGCCCACCGAGAAGTAGGGGCCGACCCGCCAGGTATGTTAAAAATACTACATCCGAGATGTTAGGTTCCCTTAGGTTAGGATATATAAATTTATAGACGTATATAATGTCCGCACCGAGACGTACGGGAAGACATGAACGGGATTCTGTGAAACATTACCAGCGAGGGTCTAGGTGGGTTAGGTTAGGTTATATTACGATATAGACGTATATAATGTGCCCACCGAGAAGTAGGGGCCGACCCGCCAGGAATGTTGGAAAATACTACATCCGAGATGTTAGGTTCACTTAGGTTAGGATATATAACGTTATAGACGTATATAATGTCCTCACCGAGATGTACGGGCCGACACGACCGGGATTTTGTAAAACATTACCAGCGAGGGTCTAGATGGGTTAGGTTAGGTTATATTACGATATAGACGTATATAATGTGCCCACCGAGAAGTAGGGGCCGACCCGCCAGGAATGTTGGAAAATACTACATCCGAGATGTTAGGTTCTCTTAGGTTAGGGTATATAACGTTATAGACGTATATAATGTCCCCACCGAGAAGTACGGGCCGACACGACCGGGATTTTGTAAAACATTACCAGCGAGGGTCTAGATGGGTTAGGTTAGGTTATATTATGATATAGACGTATATAATGTGCCCACCGAGAAGTAGGGGCCGACCCGACAGGAATGTTGGAAAATACTACATCCGAGATGTTAGGTTCCCTTAGGTTAGGATATATAACGTTATAGACGTATATAATGTCCTCACCGAGATGTACGGGCCGACACGACCGGGATTTTGTAAAACATTACCAGCGAGGGTCTAGATGGGTTAGGTTAGGTTATATTACGATATAGACGTATATAATGTGCCCACCGAGAAGTAGGGGCCGACCCGCCAGGAATGTTGGAAAATACTACATCCGAGATGTTAGGTTCTCTTAGGTTAGGGTATATAACGTTATAGACGTATATAATGTCCCCACCGAGAAGTACGGGCCGACACGACCGGGATTTTGTAAAACATTACCAGCGAGGGTCTAGATGGGTTAGGTTAGGTTATATTACGATATAGACGTATATAATGTGCCCACCGAGAAGTAGGGGCCGACCCGACAGGAATGTTGGAAAATACTACATCCGAGATGTTAGGTTCCCTTAGGTTAGGATATATAACGTTATAGACGTATATAATGTCCTCACCGAGATGTACGGGCCGACACGACCGGGATTTTGTAAAACATTACCAGCGAGGGTCTAGATGGGTTAGGTTAGGTTATATTACGATATAGACGTATATAATGTGCCCACCGAGAAGTAGGGGCCGACCCGCCAGGAATGTTGGAAAATACTACATCCGAGATGTTAGGTTCTCTTAGGTTAGGGTATATAACGTTATAGACGTATATAATGTCCCCACCGAGAAGTACGGGCCGACACGACCGGGATTTTGTAAAACATTACCAGCGAGGGTCTAGATGGGTTCGGTTAGGTTATATTACGATATAGACGTATGTAATGTGCCCACCGAGAAGTATGGGCCGACCCGCCAGGAATGTTGGAAAATACTACATCCGAGATGTTAGGTTCCCTTAGGTTAGGATATATAACGTTATAGACTTATATAATGTCCTCACCGAGATGTACGGGCCGACACGACCGGGATTTTGTAAAACATTACCAGCGAGGGTCTAGATGGGTTAGGTTAGGTTATATTACGATATAGATGTATATAATGTGCCCACCGAGAAGTAGGGGCCGACCCGCCAGGAATGTTGGAAACTACTACATCCGAGATGTTAGGTTCCCTTAGGTTAGGATATATAACGTTATAGACGTATATAATGTCCTCACCGAGATGTACGGGCCGACACAACCGGGATTTTGTAAAACAATCCCAGCTAGGGGCTAGATGTGTTACGTTAGGTTATATTACGTTATAGACGTATATAATGATCCCACCTGGAAGTAGGGGCCGACCCGCCAGGAATGTTGGAAAATACTACATCCGAGATGTTAGGTTCCCTCAGGTTAGGATATATAAAGTTATAGACGTATATGAGGTCCCCACGGAAAAGTACGGGCCGACACGACCGGGATTTTGTAAAACATTACCAGCGAGGGTCTAGATGGGTTAGGTTAGGTTATATTACGATATAGACGTATATAATGTGCCCACCGAGAAGTAGGATCCGACCCGCCAGGAATGTTGGAAAATACTACATCCGAGATGTTAGGTTCTCTTAGGTTAGGATATATAACGTTATAGACGTATATAATGTCCCCACCGCGAAGTACGGGCAGACACGACCGGGATTTTGTAAAACATTACCAGCGATGGTCTAGATGGGTTAGGTTAGGTTATATTACGATATAGACGTATATAATGTGCCCACCGAGAAGCAGGGGCCGACCCGCCAGGAATGTTGGAAAATACTACATCCGAGATATTAGGTTCCCTTAGGTTAGGATATATAAATTTATAGACGTATATAATGTCCGCACCGAGACGTACGGGAAGACATGAACGGGATTCTGTGAAACATTACCAGCGAGGGTCTAGGTGGGTTAGGTTAGGTTATATTACGATATAGACGTATATAATGTGCCCACCGAGAAGTAGGGGCCGACCCGCCAGGAATGTTGGAAACTACTACATCCGAGATGTTAGGTTCACTTAGGTTAGGATATATAACGTTATAGACGTATATAATGTCCTCACCGAGATGTACGGTCCGACACGACCGGGACTTTGTAAGACATTACCAGCGAGGGTCTAGATGGGTTAGGTTAGGTTATATAACGATATAGACGTATATAATGTGCCCACCGAGAAGTAGGGGCCGACCCGCTAGGAATGTTGGAAAATACTACATCAGAGATGTTAGGTTCCCTTAGGTTAGGATATATAACGTTATAGACGTATATAATGTCCTCACCGAGATCTACGGGCCGACACGACCGGGATTTTGTAAAACATTACCAGCGAGGGTCTAGATGGGTTAGGTCAGGTTATATTACGATATAGACGTATATAATGTGCCCACCGAGACGTAGGGGCCGACCCGCCAGGAATGTTGGAAAATACTACATCCGAGATGTTAGGTTCCCTCAGATTAGGATATATAAAGTTATAGACGTATATGAGGTCCCCACGGAAAAGTACGGGCCGACACGACCGGGATTTTGTAAAACATTACCAGCGAGGGTCTAGATGGGTTAGGTTAGGTTATATTACGATATAGACGTATATAATGTGCCCACCGAGAAGTAGGATCCGACCCGCCAGGAATGTTGGAATATACTACATCCGAGATGTTAGGTTCTCTTAGGTTAGGATATATAACGTTATAGACGTATATAATGTCCCCACCGCGAAGTACGGGCAGACACGACCGGGATTTTGTAAAACATTACCAGCGATGGTCTAGATGGGTTAGGTTAGGTTATATTACGATATAGACGTATATAATGTGCCCACCGAGAAGCAGGGGCCGACCCGCCAGGAATGTTGGAAAATACTACATCCGAGATATTAGGTTCCCTTAGGTTAGGATATATAAATTTATAGACGTATATAATGTCCGCACCGAGACGTACGGGAAGACATGAACGGGATTCTGTGGAACATTACCAGCGAGGGTCTAGGTGGGTTAGGTTAGGTTATATTACGATATAGACGTATATAATGTGCCCACCGAGAAGTAGGGGCCGACCCGCCAGGAATGTTGGAAAATACTACATCCGAGATGTTAGGTTCACTTAGGTTAGGATATATAACGTTATAGACGTATATAATGTTCTCACCGAGATGTACGGGCCGACACGACCGGGATTTTGTAAAACATTACCAGCGAGGGTCTAGATGGGTTAGGTTAGGTTATATTACGATATAGACGTATATAATGTGCCCACCGAGATGTACGGGCCGACACGACCGGGATTTTGTAAAACATTACCAGCGAGGGTCTAGATGGGTTAGGTTAGGTTATATTACGATATAGACGTATATAATGTGCCCACCGAGAAGTAGGGGCCGACCCGCCAGGAATGTTGGAAACTACTACATCCGAGATGTTAGTTTCACTTAGGTTAGGATATATAACGTTATAGACGTATATAATGTCCTCACCGAGATGTACGGGCCGACACGACCGGGACTTTGTAAAACATTACCAGCGAGGGTCTAGATGGGTTAGGTTAGGTTATATAACGATATAGACGTATATAATGTGCCCACCGAGAAGTAGGGGCCGACCCTCCAGGAATGTTGGAAAATACTACATCCGAGATGTTAGGTTCCCTTAGGTTAGGATATATAACGTTATAGACGTATATAATGTCCTCACCGAGATCTACGGGCCGACACGACCGGGATTTTGTAAAACATTACCAGCGAGGGTCTAGATGGGTTAGGTCAGGTTATATTACGATATAGACGTATATAATGTGCCCACCGAGACGTAGGGGCCGACCCGCCAGGAATGTTGGAAAATACTACATCCGAGATGTTAGGTTCCCTCAGGTTAGGATATATAAAGTTACAGACGTATATGAGGTCCCCACGGAAAAGTACGGGCCGACACGACCGGGATTTTGTAAAACATTACCAGCGAGGGTCTAGATAGGTTAGGTTAGGTTATATTACGATATAGACGTATATAATGTGCCCACCGAGAAGTAGGGGCCGACCCGCCAGGAATGTTGGAAAATACTACATCCGAGATGTTAGGTTCTCTTAGGTTTGGGTATATAACGTTATAGACGTATATAATGTCCCCACCGAGAAGTACGGGCAGACACGACCGGGATTTTGTAAAACATTACCAGCGAGGGTCTAGATGGGTTAGGTTAGGTTATATTACGATATAGACCTATATAATGTGCCCACCGAGAAGTAGGGGCCGACCCGCCAGGTATGTTAAAAATACTACATCCGAGATGTTAGGTTCCCTTAGGTTAGGATATATAAATTTATAGACGTATATAATGTCCGCACCGAGACGTACGGGAAGACATGAACGGGATTCTGTGAAACATTACCAGCGAGGGTCTAGGTGGGTTAGGTTAGGTTATATTACGATATAGACGTATATAATGTGCCCACCGAGAAGTAGGGGCCGACCCGCCAGGAATGTTGGAAAATACTACATCCGAGATGTTAGGTTCACTTAGGTTAGGATATATAACGTTATAGACGTATATAATGTCCTCACCGAGATGTACGGGCCGACACGACCGGGATTTTGTAAAACATTACCAGCGAGGGTCTAGATGGGTTAGGTTAGGTTATATTACGATATAGACGTATATAATGTGCCCACCGAGAAGTAGGGGCCGACCCGCCAGGAATGTTGGAAAATACTACATCCGAGATGTTAGGTTCACTTAGGTTAGGATATATAACGTTATAGACGTATATAATGTCCTCACCGAGATGTACGGGCCGACACGACCGGGATTTTGTAAAACATTACCAGCGAGGGTCTAGATGGGTTAGGTTAGGTTATATTACGATATAGACGTATATAATGTGCCCACCGAGAAGTAGGGGCCGACCCGCCAGGAATGTTGGAAAATACTACATCCGAGATGTTAGGTTCTCTTAGGTTAGGGTATATAACGTTATAGACGTATATAATGTCCCCACCGAGAAGTACGGGCCGACACGACCGGGATTTTGTAAAACATTACCAGCGAGGGTCTAGATGGGTTAGGTTAGGTTATATTACGATATAGACGTATATAATGTGCCCACCGAGAAGTAGGGGCCAACCCGACAGGAATGTTGGAAAATACTACATCCGAGATGTTAGGTTCCCTTAGGTTAGGATATATAACGTTATAGACGTATATAATGTCCTCACCGAGATGTACGGGCCGACACGACCGGGATTTTGTAAAACATTACCAGCGAGGGTCTAGATGGGTTAGGTTAGGTTATATTACGATATAGACGTATATAATGTGCCCACCGAGAAGTAGGGGCCGACCCGCCAGGAATGTTGGAAAATACTACATCCGAGATGTTAGGTTCTCTTAGGTTAGGGTATATAACGTTATAGACGTATATAATGTCCCCACCGAGAAGTACGGGCCGACACGACCGGGATTTTGTAAAACATTACCAGCGAGGGTCTAGATGGGTTAGGTTAGGTTATATTACGATATAGACGTATATAATGTGCCCACCGAGAAGTAGGGGCCGACCCGACAGGAATGTTGGAAAATACTACATCCGAGATGTTAGGTTCCCTTAGGTTAGGATATATAACGTTATAGACGTATATAATGTCCTCACCGAGATGTACGGGCCGACACGACCGGGATTTTGTAAAACATTACCAGCGAGGGTCTAGATGGGTTAGGTTAGGTTATATTACGATATAGACGTATATAATGTGCCCACCGAGAAGTAGGGGCCGACCCGCCAGGAATGTTGGAAAATACTACATCCGAGATGTTAGGTTCTCTTAGGTTAGGGTATATAACGTTATAGACGTATATAATGTCCCCACCGAGAAGTACGGGCCGACACGACCGGGATTTTGTAAAACATTACCAGCGAGGGTCTAGATGGGTTCGGTTAGGTTATATTACGATATAGACGTATGTAATGTGCCCACCGAGAAGTATGGGCCGACCCGCCAGGAATGTTGGAAAATACTACATCCGAGATGTTAGGTTCCCTTAGGTTAGGATATATAACGTTATAGACTTATATAATGTCCTCACCGAGATGTACGGGCCGACACGACCGGGATTTTGTAAAACATTACCAGCGAGGGTCTAGATGGGTTAGGTTAGGTTATATTACGATATAGATGTATATAATGTGCCCACCGAGAAGTAGGGGCCGACCCGCCAGGAATGTTGGAAACTACTACATCCGAGATGTTAGGTTCCCTTAGGTTAGGATATATAACGTTATAGACGTATATAATGTCCTCACCGAGATGTACGGGCCGACACAACCGGGATTTTGTAAAACAATCCCAGCTAGGGGCTAGATGTGTTACGTTAGGTTATATTACGTTATAGACGTATATAATGATCCCACCTGGAAGTAGGGGCCGACCCGCCAGGAATGTTGGAAAATACTACATCCGAGATGTTAGGTTCCCTCAGGTTAGGATATATAAAGTTATAGACGTATATGAGGTCCCCACGGAAAAGTACGGGCCGAAACGACCGGGATTTTGTAAAACATTACCAGCGAGGGTCTAGATGGGTTAGGTTAGGTTATATTACGATATAGACGTATATAATGTGCCCACCGAGAAGTAGGATCCGACCCGCCAGGAATGTTGGAAAATACTACATCCGAGATGTTAGGTTCTCTTAGGTTAGGATATATAACGTTATAGACGTATATAATGTCCCCACCGCGAAGTACGGGCAGACACGACCGGGATTTTGTAAAACATTACCAGCGATGGTCTAGATGGGTTAGGTTAGGTTATATTACGATATAGACGTATATAATGTGCCCACCGAGAAGCAGGGGCCGACCCGCCAGGAATGTTGGAAAATACTACATCCGAGATATTAGGTTCCCTTAGGTTAGGATATATAAATTTATAGACGTATATAATGTCCGCACCGAGACGTACGGGAAGACATGAACGGGATTCTGTGAAACATTACCAGCGAGGGTCTAGGTGGGTTAGGTTAGGTTATATTACGATATAGACGTATATAATGTGCCCACCGAGAAGTAGGGGCCGACCCGCCAGGAATGTTGGAAACTACTACATCCGAGATGTTAGGTTCACTTAGGTTAGGATATATAACGTTATAGACGTATATAATGTCCTCACCGAGATGTACGGGCCGACACGACCGGGATTTTGTAAAACATTACCAGCGAGGGTCTAGATGGGTTAGGTTAGGTTATATTACGATATAGACGTATATAATGTGCCCACCGAGAAGTAGGGGCCGACCCGCCAGGAATGTTGGAAAATACTACATCCGAGATGTTAGGTTCACTTAGGTTAGGATATATAACGTTATAGACGTATATAATGTCCTCACCGAGATGTACGGGCCGACACGACCGGGATTTTGTAAAACATTACCAGCGAGGGTCTAGATGGGTTAGGTTAGGTTATATTACGATATAGACGTATATAATGTGCCCACCGAGAAGTAGGGGCCGACCCGCCAGGAATGTTGGAAAATACTACATCCGAGATGTTAGGTTCACTTAGGTTAGGATATATAACGTTATAGACGTATATAATGTCCTCACCGAGATGTACGGGCCGACACGACCGGGATTTTGTAAAACATTACCAGCGAGGGTCTAGATGGGTTAGGTTAGGTTATATAACGATATAGACGTATATAATGTGCCCACCGAGAAGTAGGGGCCGACCCGCTAGGAATGTTGGAAAATACTACATCCGAGATGTTAGGTTCCCTTAGGTTAGGATATATAACGTTATAGACGTATATAATGTCCTCACCGAGATCTACGGGCCGACACGACCGGGATTTTGTAAAACATTACCAGCGAGGGTCTAGATGGGTTAGGTCAGGTTATATTACGATATAGACGTATATAATGTGCCCACCGAGACGTAGGGGCCGACCCGCCAGGAATGTTGGAAAATACTACATCCGAGATGTTAGGTTCCCTCAGATTAGGATATATAAAGTTATAGACGTATATGAGGTCCCCACGGAAAAGTACGGGCCGACACGACCGGGATTTTGTAAAACATTACCAGCGAGGGTCTAGATGGGTTAGGTTAGGTTATATTACGATATAGACGTATATAATGTGCCCACCGAGAAGTAGGATCCGACCCGCCAGGAATGTTGGAATATACTACATCCGAGATGTTAGGTTCTCTTAGGTTAGGATATATAACGTTATAGACGTATATAATGTCCCCACCGCGAAGTACGGGCAGACACGACCGGGATTTTGTAAAACATTACCAGCGATGGTCTAGATGGGTTAGGTTAGGTTATATTACGATATAGACGTATATAATGTGCCCACCGAGAAGCAGGGGCCGACCCGCCAGGAATGTTGGAAAATACTACATCCGAGATATTAGGTTCCCTTAGGTTAGGATATATAAATTTATAGACGTATATAATGTCCGCACCGAGACGTACGGGAAGACATGAACGGGATTCTGTGGAACATTACCAGCGAGGGTCTAGGTGGGTTAGGTTAGGTTATATTACGATATAGACGTATATAATGTGCCCACCGAGAAGTAGGGGCCGACCCGCCAGGAATGTTGGAAAATACTACATCCGAGATGTTAGGTTCACTTAGGTTAGGATATATAACGTTATAGACGTATATAATGTTCTCACCGAGATGTACGGGCCGACACGACCGGGATTTTGTAAAACATTACCAGCGAGGGTCTAGATGGGTTAGGTTAGGTTATATTACGATATAGACGTATATAATGTGCCCACCGAGATGTACGGGCCGACACGACCGGGATTTTGTAAAACATTACCAGCGAGGGTCTAGATGGGTTAGGTTAGGTTATATTACGATATAGACGTATATAATGTGCCCACCGAGAAGTAGGGGCCGACCCGCCAGGAATGTTGGAAACTACTACATCCGAGATGTTAGTTTCACTTAGGTTAGGATATATAACGTTATAGACGTATATAATGTCCTCACCGAGATGTACGGGCCGACACGACCAGGACTTTGTAAAACATTACCAGCGAGGGTCTAGATGGGTTAGGTTAGGTTATATAACGATATAGACGTATATAATGTGCCCACCGAGAAGTAGGGGCCGACCCTCCAGGAATGTTGGAAAATACTACATCCGAGATGTTAGGTTCCCTTAGGTTAGGATATATAACGTTATAGACGTATATAATGTCCTCACCGAGATCTACGGGCCGACACGACCGGGATTTTGTAAAACATTACCAGCGAGGGTCTAGATGGGTTAGGTCAGGTTATATTACTATATAGACGTATATAATGTGCCCACCGAGACGTAGGGGCCGACCCGCCAGGAATGTTGGAAAATACTACATCCGAGATGTTAGGTTCCCTCAGGTTAGGATATATAAAGTTACAGACGTATATGAGGTCCCCACGGAAAAGTACGGGCCGACACGACCGGGATTTTGTAAAACATTACCAGCGAGGGTCTAGATAGGTTAGGTTAGGTTATATTACGATATAGACGTATATAATGTGCCCACCGAGAAGTAGGGGCCGACCCGCCAGGAATGTTGGAAAATACTACATCCGAGATGTTAGGTTCTCTTAGGTTTGGGTATATAACGTTATAGACGTATATAATGTCCCCACCGAGAAGTACGGGCAGACACGACCGGGATTTTGTAAAACATTACCAGCGAGGGTCTAGATGGGTTAGGTTAGGTTATATTACGATATAGACCTATATAATGTGCCCACCGAGAAGTAGGGGCCGACCCGCCAGGTATGTTAAAAATACTACATCCGAGATGTTAGGTTCCCTTAGGTTAGGATATATAAATTTATAGACGTATATAATGTCCGCACCGAGACGTACGGGAAGACATGAACGGGATTCTGTGAAACATTACCAGCGAGGGTCTAGGTGGGTTAGGTTAGGTTATATTACGATATAGACGTATATAATGTGCCCACCGAGAAGTAGGGGCCGACCCGCCAGGAATGTTGGAAAATACTACATCCGAGATGTTAGGTTCACTTAGGTTAGGATATATAACGTTATAGACGTATATAATGTCCTCACCGAGATGTACGGGCCGACACGACCGGGATTTTGTAAAACATTACCAGCGAGGGTCTAGATGGGTTAGGTTAGGTTATATTACGATATAGACGTATATAATGTGCCCACCGAGAAGTAGGGGCCGACCCGCCAGGAATGTTGGAAAATACTACATCCGAGATGTTAGGTTCTCTTAGGTTAGGGTATATAACGTTATAGACGTATATAATGTCCCCACCGAGAAGTACGGGCCGACACGACCGGGATTTTGTAAAACATTACCAGCGAGGGTCTAGATGGGTTCGGTTAGGTTATATTACGATATAGACGTATGTAATGTGCCCACCGAGAAGTATTTGCCGACCCGCCAGGAATGTTGGAAAATACTACATCCGAGATGTTAGGTTCCCTTAGGTTAGGATATATAAATTTATAGACGTATATAATGTCCGCACCGAGACGTACGGGAAGACATGAACGGGATTCTGTGAAACATTACCAGCGAGGGTCTAGGTGGGTTAGGTTAGGTTATATTACGATATAGACGTATATAATGTGCCCACCGAGAAGTAGGGGCCGACCCGCCAGGAATGTTGGAAAATACTACATCCGAGATGTTAGGTTCACTTAGGTTAGGATATATAACGTTATAGACGTATATAATGTCCTCACCGAGATGTACGGGCCGACACGACCGGGATTTTGTAAAACATTACCAGCGAGGGTCTAGATGGGTTAGGTTAGGTTATATTACGATATAGACGTATATAATGTGCCCACCGAGAAGTAGGGGCCGACCCGCCAGGAATGTTGGAAAATACTACATCCGAGATGTTAGGTTCTCTTAGGTTAGGGTATATAACGTTATAGACGTATATAATGTCCCCACCGAGAAGTACGGGCCGACACGACCGGGATTTTGTAAAACATTACCAGCGAGGGTCTAGATGGGTTCGGTTAGGTTATATTACGATATAGACGTATGTAATGTGCCCACCGAGAAGTATTTGCCGACCCGCCAGGAATGTTGGAAAATACTACATCCGAGATGTTAGGTTCCCTTAGGTTAGGATATATAACGTTATAGACTTATATAATGTCCTCACCGAGATGTACGGGCCGACACGACCGGGATTTTGTAAAACATTACCAGCGAGGGTCTAGATGGGTTAGGTTAGGTTATATTACGATATAGACGTATATAATGTGCCCACCGAGAAGTAGGGGCCGACCCGCCAGGAATGTTGGAAACTACTACATCCGAGATGTTAGGTTCCCTTAGGTTAGGATATATAACGTTATAGACGTATATAATGTCCTCACCGAGATGTACGGGCCGACACGACCGGGATTTTGTAAAACATTACCAGCTAGGGGCTAGATGTGTTACGTTAGGTTATATTACGTTATAGACGTATATAATGTGCCCACCGAGAAGTAGGGGCCGACCCGCCAGGAATGTTGGAAAATACTACATCCGAGATGTTAGGTTCCCTTAGGTTAGGATATATAAATTTATAGACGTATATAATGTCCGCACCGAGACGTACGGGAAGACATGAACGGGATTCTGTGAAACATTACCAGCGAGGGTCTAGGTGGGTTAGGTTAGGTTATATTACGATATAGACGTATATAATGTGCCCACCGAGAAGTAGGGGCCGACCCGCCAGGAATGTTGGAAAATACTACATCCGAGATGTTAGGTTCACTTAGGTTAGGATATATAACGTTATAGACGTATATAATGTCCTCACCGAGATGTACGGGCCGACACGACCGGGATTTTGTAAAACATTACCAGCGAGGGTCTAGATGGGTTAGGTTAGGTTATATTACGATATAGACGTATATAATGTGCCCACCGAGAAGTAGGGGCCGACCCGCCAGGAATGTTGGAAAATACTACATCCGAGATGTTAGGTTCTCTTAGGTTAGGGTATATAACGTTATAGACGTATATAATGTCCCCACCGAGAAGTACGGGCCGACACGACCGGGATTTTGTAAAACATTACCAGCGAGGGTCTAGATGGGTTCGGTTAGGTTATATTACGATATAGACGTATGTAATGTGCCCACCGAGAAGTATTTGCCGACCCGCCAGGAATGTTGGAAAATACTACATCCGAGATGTTAGGTTCCCTTAGGTTAGGATATATAAATTTATAGACGTATATAATGTCCGCACCGAGACGTACGGGAAGACATGAACGGGATTCTGTGAAACATTACCAGCGAGGGTCTAGGTGGGTTAGGTTAGGTTATATTACGATATAGACGTATATAATGTGCCCACCGAGAAGTAGGGGCCGACCCGCCAGGAATGTTGGAAAATACTACATCCGAGATGTTAGGTTCACTTAGGTTAGGATATATAACGTTATAGACGTATATAATGTCCTCACCGAGATGTACGGGCCGACACGACCGGGATTTTGTAAAACATTACCAGCGAGGGTCTAGATGGGTTAGGTTAGGTTATATTACGATATAGACGTATATAATGTGCCCACCGAGAAGTAGGGGCCGACCCGCCAGGAATGTTGGAAAATACTACATCCGAGATGTTAGGTTCTCTTAGGTTAGGGTATATAACGTTATAGACGTATATAATGTCCCCACCGAGAAGTACGGGCCGACACGACCGGGATTTTGTAAAACATTACCAGCGAGGGTCTAGATGGGTTCGGTTAGGTTATATTACGATATAGACGTATGTAATGTGCCCACCGAGAAGTATTTGCCGACCCGCCAGGAATGTTGGAAAATACTACATCCGAGATGTTAGGTTCCCTTAGGTTAGGATATATAACGTTATAGACTTATATAATGTCCTCACCGAGATGTACGGGCCGACACGACCGGGATTTTGTAAAACATTACCAGCGAGGGTCTAGATGGGTTAGGTTAGGTTATATTACGATATAGACGTATATAATGTGCCCACCGAGAAGTAGGGGCCGACCCGCCAGGAATGTTGGAAACTACTACATCCGAGATGTTAGGTTCCCTTAGGTTAGGATATATAACGTTATAGACGTATATAATGTCCTCACCGAGATGTACGGGCCGACACGACCGGGATTTTGTAAAACATTACCAGCTAGGGGCTAGATGTGTTACGTTAGGTTATATTACGTTATAGACGTATATAATGTGCCCACCGAGAAGTAGGGGCCGACCCGCCAGGAATGTTGGAAAATACTACATCCGAGATGTTAGGTTCCCTTAGGTTAGGATATATAAATTTATAGACGTATATAATGTCCGCACCGAGACGTCCGGGAAGACATGAACGGGATTCTGTGAAACATTACCGGCGAGGGTCTAGGTGGGTTAGGTTAGGTTATATTACGTTATAGACGTATATAATGTTCCCACCGAGAAGTAGGGGCCGACCCGCCAGAAATGTTGGAAAATTCTACATCCGAGATATTAGGTTGCCTTAGGTTAGGATATATAACGTTATAGACGTATATAATGTCCTCACCGAGATGTACGGGCCGACACGACCGGGATTTTGTAAAACATTACCAGCGAGGGTCTAGATGGGTTAGGTTAGGTTATATTACGATATAGACGTATATAATGTGCCCACCGAGAAGTAGGAGCCGACCCGCCAGGAATGTTGGAAAATACTACATCCGAGATGTTAAGCTGCCTTAGGTTAGGATATATAAATTTATAGACGTATATAATGTCCGCACCGAGACGTACGGGAAGACATGAACGGGATTATGTGAAACATTACCAGCGAGGGTCTAGGTGGGTTAGGTTAGGTTATATTACGTTATAGACGTATATAATGTTCCCACCGAGAAGTAGGGGCCGACCCGCCAGAAATGTTGGAAAATTCTACATCCGAGATGTTAAGTTGCCTTACGTTAGGATATATAACGTTATAGACGTATATAATGTCCGCACCGAGACGTACGGGAAGACATGAACGGGATTCTGTGAAACATTACCAGCGAGGGTCTAGGTGGGTTAGGTTAGGTTATATTACGATATAGACGTATATAATGTGCCCACCGAGAAGTAGGGGCCGACCCGCCAGGAATGTTGGAAAATACTACATCCGAGATGTTAGGTTCACTTAGGTTAGGATATATAACGTAATAGACGTATATAATGTCCTCACCGAGATGTACGGTCCGACACGACCGGCATTTTGTAAAACATTACCAGCTACGGTCTAGATGGGTTAGGTCAGGTTATATTACGATATAGACGTATATAATGTGCCCACCGAGAAGTAGGGGCCGACCCGCCAGGAATGTTGGAAAATACTACATCCGAGATGTTAGGTTCCCTCAGGTTAGGATATATAGAGTTATAGACGTATATGAGGTCCCCACGGAAAAGTACGGGCCGACACGACCGGGATTTTGGAAAACATTACCAGCGAGGGTCTAGATAGGTTAGGTTAGGTTATATTACGATATAGACG
The DNA here is from genome assembly GCA_963969225.1 of Xylocopa violacea. Classification (NCBI taxonomy): domain Eukaryota; kingdom Metazoa; phylum Arthropoda; class Insecta; order Hymenoptera; family Apidae; genus Xylocopa; species Xylocopa violacea. Next base: position 29,952 of record CAXAJV010000738.1, on the reverse strand, counting down.
TATATAATGTGCCCACCTGGAAGTAGGGGCCGACCCATCAGGAATATTGGAAAATACTACATCCGAGATGTTAGGTTCTCTTAGGTTAGGGTATATAACGTTATAGACGTATGTAATGTCCTCACCGAGATGTACGGGCCGACACGACCGGGATTTTGTAAAACATTACCAGCGAGGGTCTAGATGGGTTAGGTTAGGTTATATTACGATATAGACGGATATAATGTGCCCACCGAGAAGTAGGGGCCGACCCGCCAGGAATGTTGGAAAATACTACATCCGCGATGTTATGTTCACTTAGGTTAGGATATATAACGTTATAGACGTATATAATGTCCTCACCGACATGTACGGTCCGACACGACCGGGATTTTGTAAAACATTACCAGCGAGGGTCTAGATGGGTTAGGTCAGGTTATATTACGATATAGACGTATATAATGTGCCCACCGAGAAGTAGGGGCCGAGCCGCCAGGAATGTTGGAAAATACTACATCCGAGATGTTAGGTTCCCTCAGGTTAGGATATATAACTTTATAGACGTATATTATGTCCGCACCGAGACGTACGGGCCGACACGACCGGGATTTTGTAAAACATTACCAGCGAGGGTCTAGATGGCTTAGGTTAGGTTATATTACGATATAGACGTATATAATGTGCCCACCGAGAAGTAGGATCCGACCCGCCAGGAATGTTGGAAAATACTACATCCGAGATGTTAGGTTCTCTTAGGTTAGGATATATAACGTTATAGACGTATATAATGTCCCCACCGCGAAGTACGGGCAGACACGACCGGGATTTTGTAAAACATTACCAGCGATGGTCTAGATGGGTTAGGTTAGGTTATATTACGATATAGACGTATATAATGTGCCCAACGAGAAGCAGGGGCCGACCCGCCAGGAATGTTGGAAAATACTACATCCGAGATATTAGGTTCCCTTAGGTTAGGATATATAAATTTATAGACGTATATAATGTCCGCACCGAAACGTACGGGAAGACATGAACGGGATTCTGTGAAACATTCCCAGCTAGGGGCTAGATGTGTTACGTTAGGTTATATTACATTATAGACATATATAATGATCCCACCGAGAATTGGCGCCGACCCGCCAGGAATGTTGTGAAATACTACATCGGGAGAGGTTAGGTTCCCTTAGGTTAGGATATATAAATTTATAGACGTATATAATGTCCGCACCGAGACGTACGGGAAGACATGAACGGGATTCTGTGAAACATTACCAGCGAGGGTCTAGGTGGGTTAGGTTAGGTTATATTACGATATAGACGTATATAATGTGCCCACCGAGAAGTAGGGGCCGACCCGCCAGGAATGTTGGAAAATACTACATCCGAGAAGTTAGGTTCACTTAGGTTAGGATATATAACGTAATAGACGTATATAATGTCCTCACCGAGATGTACGGTCCGACACGACCGGCATTTTGTAAAACATTACCAGCGACGGTCTAGATGGGTTAGGTCAGGTTATATTACGATATAGACGTATATAATGTGCCCACCGAGAAGTAGGGGCCGACCCGCCAGGAATGTTGGAAAATACTACATCCGAGATGTTAGGTTCCCTCAGGTTAGGATATATAAAGTTATAGACGTATATGAGGTCCCCACGGAAAAGTACGGGCCGACACGACCGGGATTTTGTAAAACATTACCAGCGAGGGTCTAGATAGGTTAGGTTAGGTTATATTACGATATAGACGTATATAATGTGCCCACCTAGAAGTAGGGGCCGACCCATCAGGAATATTGGAAAATACTACATCCGAGATGTTAGGTTCTCTTAGGTTAGGGTATATAACGTTATAGACGTATATAATGTCCGCACCGAGACGTACGGGCCGACACGACCGGGATTTTGTAAAACATTACCAGCGAGGGTCTAGATGGCTTAGGTTAGGTTATATTACGATATAGACGTATATAATGTGCCCACCGAGAAGTAGGATCCGACCCGCCAGGAATGTTGGAAAATACTACATCCGAGATGTTAGGTTCTCTTAGGTTAGGATATATAACGTTATAGACGTATATAATGTCCCCACCGCGAAGTACGGGCAGACACGACCGGGATTTTGTAAAACATTACCAGCGATGGTCTAGATGGATTAGGTTAGGTTATATTACGATATAGACGTATATAATGTGCCCACCGAGAAGCAGGGGCCGACCCGCCAGGAATGTTGGAAAATACTACATCCGAGATATTAGGTTCCCTTAGGTTAGGATATATAAATTTATAGACGTATATAATGTCCCCACCGAGAAGTACGGGCAGACACGACCGGGATTTTGTAAAACATTACCAGCGAAGGTCTAGATGGGTTAGGTTAGGTTATATTACGATATAGACCTATATAATGTGCCCACCGAGAAGTAGGGGCCGACCCGCCAGTTATGTTGAAAAATACTACATCCGAGATGTTAGGTTCCCTTAGGTTAGGATATATAAATTTATAGACGTAAATAATGTCCGCACCGAGACGTCCGGGAAGACATGAACGGGAATCTGTGAAACATTACCAGCGAGGGTCTAGGTGGGTTAGGTTAGGTTATATTACGTTGTAGACGTATATAATGTTCCCACCGAGAAGTAGGGGCCGACCCGCCAGAAATGTTGGAAAATTCTATATCCGAGATGTTAAGTTGCCTTAGGTTAGGATATATAACGTTATAGACGTATATAATGTCCGCACCGAGACGTACGGGACGACACGACCGGGATTCTGTAAAACATTCCCAGCTAGGGGCTAGATGTGTTAGGTTAGGTTATATTACGTTATAGACGTATATAATGATCCCACCGAGAAGTAGGGGCCGACCCGCCAGGAATGTTGGAAAATACTACATCCGAGATGTTAGGTTCCTTTAGGTTCGGATATATAACGTTATAGACGTATATAATGTCCTCACCGAGATGTACGGGCCGACACGAACGGCATTTTGTAAAACATTACCAGCGAGGGTCTAGATGGCTTAGGTTAGGTTATATTACGATATAGACGTATATAATTTGCCCACCGAGAAGTAGGGGCCGACCCGCCAGGAATGTTGGAAAATACTACATCCGAGATGTTAGGTTCCCTCAGGTTAGGATATATAAAGTTATAGACGTATATGAGGTCCCCACGGAAAAGTACGGGCCGACACGACCGGGATTTTGTAAAACATTACCAGCGAGTGTCTAGATGGGTTAGGTTAGGTTATATTACGATATAGACGTATATAATGTGCCCACCGAGAAGCAGGGGCCGACCCGCCAGGAATGTTGGAAAATACTACATCCGAGATATTAGGTTCCCTTAGGTTAGGATATATAAATTTATAGACGTATATAATGTCCGCACCGAGACGTACGGGAAGACATGAACGGGATTCTGTGAAACATTACCAGCGAGGGTCTAGATGGGTTAGGTTAGGTTATATTACGATATAGACGTATATAATGTGCCGACCTAGAAGTAGGGGCCGACCCGCCAGGAATGTTGGAAAATACTACATCCGAGATGTTAGGTTCCCTCAGGTTAGGATATATAACTTTATAGACGTATATAATGTCCGCACCGAGACGTACGGGCCGACACGACCGGGATTTTGTAAAACATTACCAGCGAGGGTCTAGATGGGTTAGGTTAGGTTATATTACGATATAGACGTATATAATGTGCCCACCGAGATGTACGGGCCGACACGACCGGGATTTTGTAAAACATTACCAGCGAGGGTCTAGATGGGTTAGGTTAGGTTATATTACGATATAGACGTATATAATGTGCCCACCGAGAAGTAGGGGCCGACCCGCCAGGAATGTTGGAAACTACTACATCCGAGATGTTAGTTTCACTTAGGTTAGGATATATAACGTTATAGACGTATATAATGTCCTCACCGAGATGTACGGGCCGACACGACCGGGACTTTGTAAAACATTACCAGCGAGGGTCTAGATGGGTTAGGTTAGGTTATATAACGATATAGACGTATATAATGTGCCCACCGAGAAGTAGGGGCCGACCCTCCAGGAATGTTGGAAAATACTACATCCGAGATGTTAGGTTCCCTTAGGTTAGGATATATAACGTTATAGACGTATATAATGTCCTCACCGAGATCTACGGGCCGACACGACCGGGATTTTGTAAAACATTACCAGCGAGGGTCTAGATGGGTTAGGTCAGGTTATATTACGATATAGACGTATATAATGTGCCCACCGAGACGTAGGGGCCGACCCGCCAGGAATGTTGGAAAATACTACATCCGAGATGTTAGGTTCCCTCAGGTTAGGATATATAAAGTTACAGACGTATATGAGGTCCCCACGGAAAAGTACGGGCCGACACGACCGGGATTTTGTAAAACATTACCAGCGAGGGTCTAGATAGGTTAGGTTAGGTTATATTACGATATAGACGTATATAATGTGCCCACCGAGAAGTAGGGGCCGACCCGCCAGGAATGTTGGAAAATACTACATCCGAGATGTTAGGTTCTCTTAGGTTTGGGTATATAACGTTATAGACGTATATAATGTCCCCACCGAGAAGTACGGGCAGACACGACCGGGATTTTGTAAAACATTACCAGCGAGGGTCTAGATGGGTTAGGTTAGGTTATATTACGATATAGACCTATATAATGTGCCCACCGAGAAGTAGGGGCCGACCCGCCAGGTATGTTAAAAATACTACATCCGAGATGTTAGGTTCCCTTAGGTTAGGATATATAAATTTATAGACGTATATAATGTCCGCACCGAGACGTACGGGAAGACATGAACGGGATTCTGTGAAACATTACCAGCGAGGGTCTAGGTGGGTTAGGTTAGGTTATATTACGATATAGACGTATATAATGTGCCCACCGAGAAGTAGGGGCCGACCCGCCAGGAATGTTGGAAAATACTACATCCGAGATGTTAGGTTCACTTAGGTTAGGATATATAACGTTATAGACGTATATAATGTCCTCACCGAGATGTACGGGCCGACACGACCGGGATTTTGTAAAACATTACCAGCGAGGGTCTAGATGGGTTAGGTTAGGTTATATTACGATATAGACGTATATAATGTGCCCACCGAGAAGTAGGGGCCGACCCGCCAGGAATGTTGGAAAATACTACATCCGAGATGTTAGGTTCTCTTAGGTTAGGGTATATAACGTTATAGACGTATATAATGTCCCCACCGAGAAGTACGGGCCGACACGACCGGGATTTTGTAAAACATTACCAGCGAGGGTCTAGATGGGTTCGGTTAGGTTATATTACGATATAGACGTATGTAATGTGCCCACCGAGAAGTATTTGCCGACCCGCCAGGAATGTTGGAAAATACTACATCCGAGATGTTAGGTTCCCTTAGGTTAGGATATATAAATTTATAGACGTATATAATGTCCGCACCGAGACGTACGGGAAGACATGAACGGGATTCTGTGAAACATTACCAGCGAGGGTCTAGGTGGGTTAGGTTAGGTTATATTACGATATAGACGTATATAATGTGCCCACCGAGAAGTAGGGGCCGACCCGCCAGGAATGTTGGAAAATACTACATCCGAGATGTTAGGTTCACTTAGGTTAGGATATATAACGTTATAGACGTATATAATGTCCTCACCGAGATGTACGGGCCGACACGACCGGGATTTTGTAAAACATTACCAGCGAGGGTCTAGATGGGTTAGGTTAGGTTATATTACGATATAGACGTATATAATGTGCCCACCGAGAAGTAGGGGCCGACCCGCCAGGAATGTTGGAAAATACTACATCCGAGATGTTAGGTTCCCTTAGGTTAGGATATATAACGTTATAGACTTATATAATGTCCTCACCGAGATGTACGGGCCGACACGACCGGGATTTTGTAAAACATTACCAGCGAGGGTCTAGATGGGTTAGGTTAGGTTATATTACGATATAGACGTATATAATGTGCCCACCGAGAAGTAGGGGCCGACCCGCCAGGAATGTTGGAAACTACTACATCCGAGATGTTAGGTTCCCTTAGGTTAGGATATATAACGTTATAGACGTATATAATGTCCTCACCGAGATGTACGGGCCGACACGACCGGGATTTTGTAAAACATTACCAGCTAGGGGCTAGATGTGTTACGTTAGGTTATATTACGTTATAGACGTATATAATGTGCCCACCGAGAAGTAGGGGCCGACCCGCCAGGAATGTTGGAAAATACTACATCCGAGATGTTAGGTTCCCTTAGGTTAGGATATATAAATTTATAGACGTATATAATGTCCGCACCGAGACGTCCGGGAAGACATGAACGGGATTCTGTGAAACATTACCGGCGAGGGTCTAGGTGGGTTAGGTTAGGTTATATTACGTTATAGACGTATATAATGTTCCCACCGAGAAGTAGGGGCCGACCCGCCAGAAATGTTGGAAAATTCTACATCCGAGATATTAGGTTGCCTTAGGTTAGGATATATAACGTTATAGACGTATATAATGTCCTCACCGAGATGTACGGGCCGACACGACCGGGATTTTGTAAAACATTACCAGCGAGGGTCTAGATGGGTTAGGTTAGGTTATATTACGATATAGACGTATATAATGTGCCCACCGAGAAGTAGGAGCCGACCCGCCAGGAATGTTGGAAAATACTACATCCGAGATGTTAAGCTGCCTTAGGTTAGGATATATAAATTTATAGACGTATATAATGTCCGCACCGAGACGTACGGGAAGACATGAACGGGATTATGTGAAACATTACCAGCGAGGGTCTAGGTGGGTTAGGTTAGGTTATATTACGTTATAGACGTATATAATGTTCCCACCGAGAAGTAGGGGCCGACCCGCCAGAAATGTTGGAAAATTCTACATCCGAGATGTTAAGTTGCCTTAGGTTAGGATATATAACGTTATAGACGTATATAATGTCCGCACCGAGACGTACGGGAAGACATGAACGGGATTCTGTGAAACATTACCAGCGAGGGTCTAGGTGGGTTAGGTTAGGTTATATTACGATATAGACGTATATAATGTGCCCACCGAGAAGTAGGGGCCGACCCGCCAGGAATGTTGGAAAATACTGCATCCGAGATGTTAGGTTCACTTAGGTTAGGATATATAACGTAATAGACGTATATAATGTCCTCACCGAGATGTACGGTCCGACACGACCGGCATTTTGTAAAACATTACCAGCTACGGTCTAGATAGGTTAGGTTAGGTTATATTACGATATAGACGTATATAATGTGCCCACCTGGAAGTAGGGGCCGACCCATCAGGAATATTGGAAAATACTACATCCGAGATGTTAGGTTCTCTTAGGTTAGGGTATATAACGTTATAGACGTATGTAATGTCCTCACCGAGATGTACGGGCCGACACGACCGGGATTTTGTAAAACATTACCAGCGAGGGTCTAGATGGGTTAGGTTAGGTTATATTACGATATAGACGGATATAATGTGCCCACCGAGAAGTAGGGGCCGACCCGCCAGGAATGTTGGAAAATACTACATCCGCGATGTTATGTTCACTTAGGTTAGGATATATAACGTTATAGACGTATATAATGTCCTCACCGACATGTACGGTCCGACACGACCGGGATTTTGTAAAACATTACCAGCGAGGGTCTAGATGGGTTAGGTCAGGTTATATTACGATATAGACGTATATAATGTGCCCACCGAGAAGTAGGGGCCGAGCCGCCAGGAATGTTGGAAAATACTACATCCGAGATGTTAGGTTCCCTCAGGTTAGGATATATAACTTTATAGACGTATATTATGTCCGCACCGAGACGTACGGGCCGACACGACCGGGATTTTGTAAAACATTACCAGCGAGGGTCTAGATGGCTTAGGTTAGGTTATATTACGATATAGACGTATATAATGTGCCCACCGAGAAGTAGGATCCGACCCGCCAGGAATGTTGGAAAATACTACATCCGAGATGTTAGGTTCTCTTAGGTTAGGATATATAACGTTATAGACGTATATAATGTCCCCACCGCGAAGTACGGGCAGACACGACCGGGATTTTGTAAAACATTACCAGCGATGGTCTAGATGGGTTAGGTTAGGTTATATTACGATATAGACGTATATAATGTGCCCAACGAGAAGCAGGGGCCGACCCGCCAGGAATGTTGGAAAATACTACATCCGAGATATTAGGTTCCCTTAGGTTAGGATATATAAATTTATAGACGTATATAATGTCCGCACCGAAACGTACGGGAAGACATGAACGGGATTCTGTGAAACATTCCCAGCTAGGGGCTAGATGTGTTACGTTAGGTTATATTACATTATAGACATATATAATGATCCCACCGAGAATTGGCGCCGACCCGCCAGGAATGTTGTGAAATACTACATCGGGAGAGGTTAGGTTCCCTTAGGTTAGGATATATAAATTTATAGACGTATATAATGTCCGCACCGAGACGTACGGGAAGACATGAACGGGATTCTGTGAAACATTACCAGCGAGGGTCTAGGTGGGTTAGGTTAGGTTATATTACGATATAGACGTATATAATGTGCCCACCGAGAAGTAGGGGCCGACCCGCCAGGAATGTTGGAAAATACTACATCCGAGAAGTTAGGTTCACTTAGGTTAGGATATATAACGTAATAGACGTATATAATGTCCTCACCGAGATGTACGGTCCGACACGTCCGGCATTTTGTAAAACATTACCAGCGACGGTCTAGATGGGTTAGGTCAGGTTATATTACGATATAGACGTATATAATGTGCCCACCGAGAAGTAGGGGCCGACCCGCCAGGAATGTTGGAAAATACTACATCCGAGATGTTAGGTTCCCTCAGGTTAGGATATATAAAGTTATAGACGTATATGAGGTCCCCACGGAAAAGTACGGGCCGACACGACCGGGATTTTGTAAAACATTACCAGCGAGGGTCTAGATAGGTTAGGTTAGGTTATATTACGATATAGACGTATATAATGTGCCCACCTAGAAGTAGGGGCCGACCCATCAGGAATATTGGAAAATACTACATCCGAGATGTTAGGTTCTCTTAGGTTAGGGTATATAACGTTATAGACGTATATAATGTCCGCACCGAGACGTACGGGCCGACACGACCGGGATTTTGTAAAACATTACCAGCGAGGGTCTAGATGGCTTAGGTTAGGTTATATTACGATATAGACGTATATAATGTGCCCACCGAGAAGTAGGATCCGACCCGCCAGGAATGTTGGAAAATACTACATCCGAGATGTTAGGTTCTCTTAGGTTAGGATATATAACGTTATAGACGTATATAATGTCCCCACCGCGAAGTACGGGCAGACACGACCGGGATTTTGTAAAACATTACCAGCGATGGTCTAGATGGATTAGGTTAGGTTATATTACGATATAGACGTATATAATGTGCCCACCGAGAAGCAGGGGCCGACCCGCCAGGAATGTTGGAAAATACTACATCCGAGATATTAGGTTCCCTTAGGTTAGGATATATAAATTTATAGACGTATATAATGTCCCCACCGAGAAGTACGGGCAGACACGACCGGGATTTTGTAAAACATTACCAGCGAAGGTCTAGATGGGTTAGGTTAGGTTATATTACGATATAGACCTATATAATGTGCCCACCGAGAAGTAGGGGCCGACCCGCCAGTTATGTTGAAAAATACTACATCCGAGATGTTAGGTTCCCTTAGGTTAGGATATATAAATTTATAGACGTAAATAATGTCCGCACCGAGACGTCCGGGAAGACATGAACGGGAATCTGTGAAACATTACCAGCGAGGGTCTAGGTGGGTTAGGTTAGGTTATATTACGTTGTAGACGTATATAATGTTCCCACCGAGAAGTAGGGGCCGACCCGCCAGAAATGTTGGAAAATTCTATATCCGAGATGTTAAGTTGCCTTAGGTTAGGATATATAACGTTATAGACGTATATAATGTCCGCACCGAGACGTACGGGACGACACGACCGGGATTCTGTAAAACATTCCCAGCTAGGGGCTAGATGTGTTAGGTTAGGTTATATTACGTTATAGACGTATATAATGATCCCACCGAGAAGTAGGGGCCGACCCGCCAGGAATGTTGGAAAATACTACATCCGAGATGTTAGGTTCCTTTAGGTTCGGATATATAACGTTATAGACGTATATAATGTCCTCACCGAGATGTACGGGCCGACACGAACGGCATTTTGTAAAACATTACCAGCGAGGGTCTAGATGGCTTAGGTTAGGTTATATTACGATATAGACGTATATAATTTGCCCACCGAGAAGTAGGGGCCGACCCGCCAGGAATGTTGGAAAATACTACATCCGAGATGTTAGGTTCCCTCAGGTTAGGATATATAAAGTTACAGACGTATATGAGGTCCCCACGGAAAAGTACGGGCCGACACGACCGGGATTTTGTAAAACATTACCAGCGAGTGTCTAGATGGGTTAGGTTAGGTTATATTACGATATAGACGTATATAATGTGCCCACCGAGAAGCAGGGGCCGACCCGCCAGGAATGTTGGAAAATACTACATCCGAGATATTAGGTTCCCTTAGGTTAGGATATATAAATTTATAGATGTATATAATGTCCGCACCGAGACGTACGGGAAGACATGAACGGGATTCTGTGAAACATTACCAGCGAGGGTCTAGATGGGTTAGGTTAGGTTATATTACGATATAGACGTATATAATGTGCCGACCTAGAAGTAGGGGCCGACCCGCCAGGAATGTTGGAAAATACTACATCCGAGATGTTAGGTTCCCTCAGGTTAGGATATATAACTTTATAGACGTATATAATGTCCGCACCGAGACGTACGGGCCGACACGACCGGGATTTTGTAAAACATTACCAGCGAGGGTCTAGATGGCTTAGGTTAGGTTATATTACGATATAGACGTATATAATGTGCCCACCGAGAAGTAGGATCCGACCCGCCAGGAATGTTGGAAAATACTACATCCGAGATGTTAGGTTCTCTTAGGTTAGGATATATAACGTTATAGACGTATATAATGTCCCCACCGCGAAGTACGGGCAGACACGACCGGGATTTTGTAAAACATTACCAGCGATGGTCTAGATGGGTTAGGTTAGGTTATATTACGATATAGACGTATATAATGTGCCCACCGAGAAGTAGGGGCCGACCCGCCAGGAATGTTGGAAAATACTACATCCGAGATGTTAGGTTCTCTTAGGTTAGGGTATATAACGTTATAGACGTATATAATGTCCCCACCGAGAAGTACGGGCCGACACGACCGGGATTTTGTAAAACATTACCAGCGAGGGTCTAGATGGGTTCGGTTAGGTTATATTACGATATAGACGTATGTAATGTGCCCACCGAGAAGTATTTGCCGACCCGCCAGGAATGTTGGAAAATACTACATCCGAGATGTTAGGTTCCCTTAGGTTAGGATATATAACGTTATAGACGTATGTAATGTCCTCACCGAGATGTACGGGCCGACACGACCGGGATTTTGTAAAACATTACCAGCGAGGGTCTAGATGGGTTAGGTTAGGTTATATTACGATATAGACGGATATAATGTGCCCACCGAGAAGTAGGGGCCGACCCGCCAGGAATGTTGGAAAATACTACATCCGCGATGTTATGTTCACTTAGGTTAGGATATATAACGTTATAGACGTATATAATGTCCTCACCGACATGTACGGTCCGACACGACCGGGATTTTGTAAAACATTACCAGCGAGGGTCTAGATGGGTTAGGTCAGGTTATATTACGATATAGACGTATATAATGTGCCCACCGAGAAGTAGGGGCCGAGCCGCCAGGAATGTTGGAAAATACTACATCCGAGATGTTAGGTTCCCTCAGGTTAGGATATATAACTTTATAGACGTATATTATGTCCGCACCGAGACGTACGGGCCGACACGACCGGGATTTTGTAAAACATTACCAGCGAGGGTCTAGATGGCTTAGGTTAGGTTATATTACGATATAGACGTATATAATGTGCCCACCGAGAAGTAGGATCCGACCCGCCAGGAATGTTGGAAAATACTACATCCGAGATGTTAGGTTCTCTTAGGTTAGGATATATAACGTTATAGACGTATATAATGTCCCCACCGCGAAGTACGGGCAGACACGACCGGGATTTTGTAAAACATTACCAGCGATGGACTAGATGGGTTAGGTTAGGTTATATTACGATATAGACGTATATAATGTGCCCAACGAGAAGCAGGGGCCGACCCGCCAGGAATGTTGGAAAATACTACATCCGAGATATTAGGTTCCCTTAGGTTAGGATATATAAATTTATAGACGTATATAATGTCCCCACCGAGAAGTACGGGCAGACACGACCGGGATTTTGTAAAACATTACCAGCGAAGGTCTAGATGGGTTAGGTTAGGTTATATTACGATATAGACCTATATAATGTGCCCACCGAGAAGTAGGGGCCGACCCGCCAGTTATGTTGAAAAATACTACATCCGAGACGTTAGGTTCCCTTAGGTTAGGATATATAAATTTATAGACGTAAATAATGTCCGCACCGAGACGTCCGGGAAGACATGAACGGGAATCTGTGAAACATTACCAGCGAGGGTCTAGGTGGGTTAGGTTAGGTTATATTACGTTGTAGACGTATATAATGTTCCCACCGAGAAGTAGGGGCCGACCCGCCAGAAATGTTGGAAAATTCTATATCCGAGATGTTAAGTTGCCTTAGGTTAGGATATATAACGTTATAGACGTATATAGTGTCCGCACCGAGACGTACGGGACGACACGACCGGGATTCTGTAAAACATTCCCAGCTAGGGGCTAGATGTGTTAGGTTAGGTTATATTACGTTATAGACGTATATAATGATCCCACCGAGAAGTAGGGGCCGACCCGCCAGGAATGTTGGAAAATACTACATCCGAGATGTTAGGTTCCTTTAGGTTCGGATATATAACGTTATAGACGTATATAATGTCCTCACCGAGATGTACGGGCCGACACGAACGGCATTTTGTAAAACATTACCAGCGAGGGTCTAGATGGCTTACGTTAGGTTATATTACGATATAGACGTATATAATTTGCCCACCGAGAAGTAGGGGCCGACCCGCCAGGAATGTTGGAAAATACTACATCCGAGATGTTAGGTTCCCTCAGGTTAGGATATATAAAGTTATAGACGTATATGAGGTCCCCACGGAAAAGTACGGGCCGACACGACCGGGATTTTGTAAAACATTACCAGCGAGTGTCTAGATGGGTTAGGTTAGGTTATATTACGATATAGACGTATATAATGTGCCCACCGAGAAGCAGGGGCCGACCCGCCAGGAATGTTGGAAAATACTACATCCGAGATATTAGGTTCCCTTAGGTTAGGATATATAAATTTATAGACGTATATAATGTCCGCACCGAGACGTACGGGAAGACATGAACGGGATTCTGTGAAACATTACCAGCGAGGGTCTAGATGGGTTAGGTTAGGTTATATTACGATATAGACGTATATAATGTGCCGACCTAGAAGTAGGGGCCGACCCGCCAGGAATGTTGGAAAATACTACATCCGAGATGTTAGGTTCCCTCAGGTTAGGATATATAACTTTATAGACGTATATAATGTCCGCACCGAGACGTACGGGCCGACACGACCGGGATTTTGTAAAACATTACCAGCGAGGGTCTAGATGGCTTAGGTTAGGTTATATTACGATATAGACGTATATAATGTGCCCACCGAGAAGTAGGATCCGACCCGCCAGGAATGTTGGAAAATACTACATCCGAGATGTTAGGTTCTCTTAGGTTAGGATATATAACGTTATAGACGTATATAATGTCCCCACCGCGAAGTACGGGCAGACACGACCGGGATTTTGTAAAACATTACCAGCGATGGTCTAGATGGGTTAGGTTAGGTTATATTACGATATAGACGTATATAATGTGCCCACCGAGAAGTAGGGGCCGACCCGCCAGGAATGTTGGAAAATACTACATCCGAGATGTTAGGATCTCTTAGGTTAGGGTATATAACGTTATAGACGTATATAATGTCCCCACCGAGAAGTACGGGCCGACACGACCGGGATTTTGTAAAACATTACCAGCGAGGGTCTAGATGGGTTCGGTTAGGTTATATTACGATATAGACGTATGTAATGTGCCCACCGAGAAGTATTTGCCGACCCGCCAGGAATGTTGGAAAATACTACATCCGAGATGTTAGGTTCCCTTAGGTTAGGATATATAACGTTATAGACTTATATAATGTCCTCACCGAGATGTACGGGCCGACACGACCGGGATTTTGTAAAACATTACCAGCGAGGGTCTAGATGGGTTAGGTTAGGTTATATTACGATATAGACGTATATAATGTGCCCACCGAGAAGTAGGGGCCGACCCGCCAGGAATGTTGGAAACTACTACATCCGAGATGTTAGGTTCCCTTAGGTTAGGATATATAACGTTATAGACGTATATAATGTCCTCACCGAGATGTACGGGCCGACACGACCGGGATTTTGTAAAACATTACCAGCTAGGGGCTAGATGTGTTACGTTAGGTTATATTACGTTATAGACGTATATAATGTGCCCACCGAGAAGTAGGGGCCGACCCGCCAGGAATGTTGGAAAATACTACATCCGAGATGTTAGGTTCACTTAGGTTAGGATATATAACGTTATAGACATATATAATGTCATCACCGAGATGTACGGTCCGACACGACCGGGATTTTGTAAAACATTACCAGCGAGGGTCTAGATGGGTTAGGTCAGGTTATATTACGATATAGACGTATATAATGTGCCCACCGAGACGTAGGGGCCGACCCGCCAGGAATGTTGGAAAATACTACATCCGAGATGTTAGGTTCCCTTAGGTTAGGATATATAAATTTATAGACGTATATAATGTCCGCACCGAGACGTCCGGGAGGACATGAACGGGATTCTGTGAAACATTACCGGCGAGGGTCTAGGTGGGTTAGGTTAGGTTATATTACGTTATAGACGTATATAATGTTCCCACCGAGAAGTAGGGGCCGACCCGCCAGAAATGTTGGAAAATTCTACATCCGAGATATTAGGTTGCCTTAGGTTAGGATATATAACGTTATAGACGTATATAATGTCCTCACCGAGATGTACGGGCCGACACGAACGGCATTTTGTAAAACATTACCAGCGAGGGTCTAGATGGCTTACGTTAGGTTATATTACGATATAGACGTATATAATTTGCCCACCGAGAAGTAGGGGCCGACCCGCCAGGAATGTTGGAAAATACTACATCCGAGATGTTAGGTTCCCTCAGGTTAGGATATATAAAGTTATAGACGTATATGAGGTCCCCACGGAAAAGTACGGGCCGACACGACCGGGATTTTGTAAAACATTACCAGCGAGTGTCTAGATGGGTTAGGTTAGGTTATATTACGATATAGACGTATATAATGTGCCCACCGAGAAGCAGGGGCCGACCCGCCAGGAATGTTGGAAAATACTACATCCGAGATATTAGGTTCCCTTAGGTTAGGATATATAAATTTATAGACGTATATAATGTCCGCACCGAGACGTACGGGAAGACATGAACGGGATTCTGTGAAACATTACCAGCGAGGGTCTAGATGGGTTAGGTTAGGTTATATTACGATATAGACGTATATAATGTGCCGACCTAGAAGTAGGGGCCGACCCGCCAGGAATGTTGGAAAATACTACATCCGAGATGTTAGGTTCCCTCAGGTTAGGATATATAACTTTATAGACGTATATAATGTCCGCACCGAGACGTACGGGCCGACACGACCGGGATTTTGTAAAACATTACCAGCGAGGGTCTAGATGGCTTAGGTTAGGTTATATTACGATATAGACGTATATAATGTGCCCACCGAGAAGTAGGATCCGACCCGCCAGGAATGTTGGAAAATACTACATCCGAGATGTTAGGTTCTCTTAGGTTAGGATATATAACGTTATAGACGTATATAATGTCCCCACCGCGAAGTACGGGCAGACACGACCGGGATTTTGTAAAACATTACCAGCGATGGTCTAGATGGGTTAGGTTAGGTTATATTACGATATAGACGTATATAATGTGCCCACCGAGAAGTAGGGGCCGACCCGCCAGGAATGTTGGAAAATACTACATCCGAGATGTTAGGTTCTCTTAGGTTAGGGTATATAACGTTATAGACGTATATAATGTCCCCACCGAGAAGTACGGGCCGACACGACCGGGATTTTGTAAAACATTACCAGCGAGGGTCTAGATGGGTTCGGTTAGGTTATACTACGATATAGACGTATGTAATGTGCCCACCGAGAAGTATTTGCCGACCCGCCAGGAATGTTGGAAAATACTACATCCGAGATGTTAGGTTCTCTTAGGTTAGGATATATAACGTTATAGACGTATATAATGTCCCCACCGCGAAGTACGGGCAGACACGACCGGGATTTTGTAAAACATTACCAGCGATGGACTAGATGGGTTAGGTTAGGTTATATTACGATATAGACGTATATAATGTGCCCAACGAGAAGCAGGGGCCGACCCGCCAGGAATGTTGGAAAATACTACATCCGAGATATTAGGTTCCCTTAGGTTAGGATATATAAATTTATAGACGTATATAATGTCCCCACCGAGAAGTACGGGCGGACACGACCGGGATTTTGTAAAACATTACCAGCGAAGGTCTGGATGGGTTAGGTTAGGTTATATTACGATATAGACCTATATAATGTGCCCACCGAGAAGTAGGGGCCGACCCGCCAGTTATGTTGAAAAATACGACATCCGAGACGTTAGGTTCCCTTAGGTTAGGATATATAAATTTATAGACGTAAATAATGTCCGCACCGAGACGTCCGGGAAGACATGAACGGGAATCTGTGAAACATTACCAGCGAGGGTCTAGGTGGGTTAGGTTAGGTTATATTACGTTGTAGACGTATATAATGTTCCCACCGAGAAGTAGGGGCCGACCCGCCAGAAATGTTGGAAAATTCTATATCCGAGATGTTAAGTTGCCTTAGGTTAGGATATATAACGTTATAGACGTATATAGTGTCCGCACCGAGACGTACGGGACGACACGACCGGGATTCTGTAAAACATTCCCAGCTAGGGGCTAGATGTGTTAGGTTAGGTTATATTACGTTATAGACGTATATAATGATCCCACCGAGAAGTAGGGGCCGACCCGCCAGGAATGTTGGAAAATACTACATCCGAGATGTTAGGTTCCTTTAGGTTCGGATATATAACGTTATAGACGTATATAATGTCCTCACCGAGATGTACGGGCCGACACGAACGGCATTTTGTAAAACATTACCAGCGAGGGTCTAGATGGCTTACGTTAGGTTATATTACGATATAGACGTATATAATTTGCCCACCGAGAAGTAGGGGCCGACCCGCCAGGAATGTTGGAAAATACTACATCCGAGATGTTAGGTTCCCTCAGGTTAGGATATATAAAGTTATAGACGTATATGAGGTCCCCACGGAAAAGTACGGGCCGACACGACCGGGATTTTGTAAAACATTACCAGCGAGTGTCTAGATGGGTTAGGTTAGGTTATATTACGATATAGACGTATATAATGTGCCCACCGAGAAGCAGGGGCCGACCCGCCAGGAATGTTGGAAAATACTACATCCGAGATATTAGGTTCCCTTAGGTTAGGATATATAAATTTATAGACGTATATAATGTCCGCACCGAGACGTACGGGAAGACATGAACGGGATTCTGTGAAACATTACCAGCGAGGGTCTAGATGGGTTAGGTTAGGTTATATTACGATATAGACGTATATAATGTGCCGACCTAGAAGTAGGGGCCGACCCGCCAGGAATGTTGGAAAATACTACATCCGAGATGTTAGGTTCCCTCAGGTTAGGATATATAACTTTATAGACGTATATAATGTCCGCACCGAGACGTACGGGCCGACACGACCGGGATTTTGTAAAACCTTACCAGCGAGGGTCTAGATGGCTTAGGTTAGGTTATATTACGATATAGACGTATATAATGTGCCCACCGAGAAGTAGGGGCCGACCCGCCAGGAATGTTGGAAAATACTACATCCGAGATGTTAGGTTCACTTAGGTTAGGATATATAACGTTATAGACATATATAATGTCATCACCGAGATGTACGGTCCGACACGACCGGGATTTTGTAAAACATTACCAGCGAGGGTCTAGATGGGTTAGGTCAGGTTATATTACGATATAGACGTATATAATGTGCCCACCGAGACGTAGGGGCCGACCCGCCAGGAATGTTGGAAAATACTACATCCGAGATGTTAGGTTCCCTTAGGTTAGGATATATAAATTTATAGACGTATATAATGTCCGCACCGAGACGTCCGGGAGGACATGAACGGGATTCTGTGAAACATTACCGGCGAGGGTCTAGGTGGGTTAGGTTAGGTTATATTACGTTATAGACGTATATAATGTTCCCACCGAGAAGTAGGGGCCGACCCGCCAGAAATGTTGGAAAATTCTACATCCGAGATATTAGGTTGCCTTAGGTTAGGATATATAACGTTATAGACGTATATAATGTCCTCACCGAGATGTACGGGCCGACACGAACGGCATTTTGTAAAACATTACCAGCGAGGGTCTAGATGGCTTACGTTAGGTTATATTACGATATAGACGTATATAATTTGCCCACCGAGAAGTAGGGGCCGACCCGCCAGGAATGTTGGAAAATACTACATCCGAGATGTTAGGTTCCCTCAGGTTAGGATATATAAAGTTATAGACGTATATGAGGTCCCCACGGAAAAGTACGGGCCGACACGACCGGGATTTTGTAAAACATTACCAGCGAGTGTCTAGATGGGTTAGGTTAGGTTATATTACGATATAGACGTATATAATGTGCCCACCGAGAAGCAGGGGCCGACCCGCCAGGAATGTTGGAAAATACTACATCCGAGATATTAGGTTCCCTTAGGTTAGGATATATAAATTTATAGACGTATATAATGTCCGCACCGAGACGTACGGGAAGACATGAACGGGATTCTGTGAAACATTACCAGCGAGGGTCTAGATGGGTTAGGTTAGGTTATATTACGATATAGACGTATATAATGTGCCGACCTAGAAGTAGGGGCCGACCCGCCAGGAATGTTGGAAAATACTACATCCGAGATGTTAGGTTCCCTCAGGTTAGGATATATAACTTTATAGACGTATATAATGTCCGCACCGAGACGTACGGGCCGACACGACCGGGATTTTGTAAAACATTACCAGCGAGGGTCTAGATGGCTTAGGTTAGGTTATAATACGATATAGACGTATATAATGTGCCCACCGAGAAGTAGGATCCGACCCGCCAGGAATGTTGGAAAATACTACATCCGAGATGTTAGGTTCTCTTAGGTTAGGATATATAACGTTATAGACGTATATAATGTCCCCACCGCGAAGTACGGGCAGACACGACCGGGATTTTGTAAAACATTACCAGCGATGGTCTAGATGGGTTAGGTTAGGTTATATTACGATATAGACGTATATAATGTGCCCACCGAGAAGTAGGGGCCGACCCGCCAGGAATGTTGGAAAATACTACATCCGAGATGTTAGGTTCTCTTAGGTTAGGGTATATAACGTTATAGACGTATATAATGTCCCCACCGAGAAGTACGGGCCGACACGACCGGGATTTTGTAAAACATTACCAGCGAGGGTCTAGATGGGTTCGGTTAGGTTATATTACGATATAGACGTATGTAATGTGCCCACCGAGAAGTATTTGCCGACCCGCCAGGAATGTTGGAAAATACTACATCCGAGATGTTAGGTTCCCTTAGGTTAGGATATATAACGTTATAGACGTATGTAATGTCCTCACCGAGATGTACGGGCCGACACGACCGGGATTTTGTAAAACATTACCAGCGAGGGTCTAGATGGGTTAGGTTAGGTTATATTACGATATAGACGGATATAATGTGCCCACCGAGAAGTAGGGGCCGACCCGCCAGGAATGTTGGAAAATACTACATCCGCGATGTTATGTTCACTTAGGTTAGGATATATAACGTTATAGACGTATATAATGTCCTCACCGACATGTACGGTCCGACACGACCGGGATTTTGTAAAACATTACCAGCGAGGGTCTAGATGGGTTAGGTCAGGTTATATTACGATATAGACGTATATAATGTGCCCACCGAGAAGTAGGATCCGACCCGCCAGGAATGTTGGAAAATACTACATCCGAGATGTTAGGTTCTCTTAGGTTAGGATATATAACGTTATAGACGTATATAATGTCCCCACCGCGAAGTACGGGCAGACACGACCGGGATTTTGTAAAACATTACCAGCGATGGTCTAGATGGGTTAGGTTAGGTTATATTACGATATAGACGTATATAATGTGCCCACCGAGAAGTAGGGGCCGACCCGCCAGGAATGTTGGAAAATACTACATCCGAGATGTTAGGTTCTCTTAGGTTAGGGTATATAACGTTATAGACGTATATAATGTCCCCACCGAGAAGTACGGGCCGACACGACCGGGATTTTGTAAAACATTACCAGCGAGGGTCTAGATGGGTTCGGTTAGGTTATATTACGATATAGACGTATGTAATGTGCCCACCGAGAAGTATTTGCCGACCCGCCAGGAATGTTGGAAAATACTACATCCGAGATGTTAGGTTCCCTTAGGTTAGGATATATAACGTTATAGACTTATATAATGTCCTCACCGAGATGTACGGGCCGACACGACCGGGATTTTGTAAAACATTACCAGCGAGGGTCTAGATGGGTTAGGTTAGGTTATATTACGATATAGACGTATATAATGTGCCCACCGAGAAGTAGGGGCCGACCCGCCAGGAATGTTGGAAACTACTACATCCGAGATGTTAGGTTCCCTTAGGTTAGGATATATAACGTTATAGACGTATATAATGTCCTCACCGAGATGTACGGGCCGACACGACCGGGATTTTGTAAAACATTACCAGCTAGGGGCTAGATGTGTTACGTTAGGTTATATTACGTTATAGACGTATATAATGTGCCCACCGAGAAGTAGGGGCCGACCCGCCAGGAATGTTGGAAAATACTACATCCGAGATGTTAGGTTCACTTAGGTTAGGATATATAACGTTATAGACATATATAATGTCATCACCGAGATGTACGGTCCGACACGACCGGGATTTTGTAAAACATTACCAGCGAGGGTCTAGATGGGTTAGGTCAGGTTATATTACGATATAGACGTATATAATGTGCCCACCGAGACGTAGGGGCCGACCCGCCAGGAATGTTGGAAAATACTACATCCGAGATGTTAGGTTCCCTTAGGTTAGGATATATAAATTTATAGACGTATATAATGTCCGCACCGAGACGTCCGGGAGGACATGAACGGGATTCTGTGAAACATTACCGGCGAGGGTCTAGGTGGGTTAGGTTAGGTTATATTACGTTATAGACGTATATAATGTTCCCACCGAGAAGTAGGGGCCGACCCGCCAGAAATGTTGGAAAATTCTACATCCGAGATATTAGGTTGCCTTAGGTTAGGATATATAACGTTATAGACGTATATAATGTCCTCACCGAGATGTACGGGCCGACACGAACGGCATTTTGTAAAACATTACCAGCGAGGGTCTAGATGGCTTACGTTAGGTTATATTACGATATAGACGTATATAATTTGCCCACCGAGAAGTAGGGGCCGACCCGCCAGGAATGTTGGAAAATACTACATCCGAGATGTTAGGTTCCCTCAGGTTAGGATATATAAAGTTATAGACGTATATGAGGTCCCCACGGAAAAGTACGGGCCGACACGACCGGGATTTTGTAAAACATTACCAGCGAGTGTCTAGATGGGTTAGGTTAGGTTATATTACGATATAGACGTATATAATGTGCCCACCGAGAAGCAGGGGCCGACCCGCCAGGAATGTTGGAAAATACTACATCCGAGATATTAGGTTCCCTTAGGTTAGGATATATAAATTTATAGACGTATATAATGTCCGCACCGAGACGTACGGGAAGACATGAACGGGATTCTGTGAAACATTACCAGCGAGGGTCTAGATGGGTTAGGTTAGGTTATATTACGATATAGACGTATATAATGTGCCGACCTAGAAGTAGGGGCCGACCCGCCAGGAATGTTGGAAAATACTACATCCGAGATGTTAGGTTCCCTCAGGTTAGGATATATAACTTTATAGACGTATATAATGTCCGCACCGAGACGTACGGGCCGACACGACCGGGATTTTGTAAAACATTACCAGCGAGGGTCTAGATGGCTTAGGTTAGGTTATAATACGATATAGACGTATATAATGTGCCCACCGAGAAGTAGGATCCGACCCGCCAGGAATGTTGGAAAATACTACATCCGAGATGTTAGGTTCTCTTAGGTTAGGATATATAACGTTATAGACGTATATAATGTCCCCACCGCGAAGTACGGGCAGACACGACCGGGATTTTGTAAAACATTACCAGCGATGGTCTAGATGGGTTAGGTTAGGTTATATTACGATATAGACGTATATAATGTGCCCACCGAGAAGTAGGGGCCGACCCGCCAGGAATGTTGGAAAATACTACATCCGAGATGTTAGGTTCTCTTAGGTTAGGGTATATAACGTTATAGACGTATATAATGTCCCCACCGAGAAGTACGGGCCGACACGACCGGGATTTTGTAAAACATTACCAGCGAGGGTCTAGATGGGTTCGGTTAGGTTATATTACGATATAGACGTATGTAATGTGCCCACCGAGAAGTATTTGCCGACCCGCCAGGAATGTTGGAAAATACTACATCCGAGATGTTAGGTTCCCTTAGGTTAGGATATATAACGTTATAGACTTATATAATGTCCTCACCGAGATGTACGGGCCGACACGACCGGGATTTTGTAAAACATTACCAGCGAGGGTCTAGATGGGTTAGGTTAGGTTATATTACGATATAGACGTATATAATGTGCCCACCGAGAAGTAGGGGCCGACCCGCCAGGAATGTTGGAAACTACTACATCCGAGATGTTAGGTTCCCTTAGGTTAGGATATATAACGTTATAGACGTATATAATGTCCTCACCGAGATGTACGGGCCGACACGACCGGGATTTTGTAAAACATTACCAGCTAGGGGCTAGATGTGTTACGTTAGGTTATATTACGTTATAGACGTATATAATGTGCCCACCGAGAAGTAGGGGCCGACCCGCCAGGAATGTTGGAAAATACTACATCCGAGATGTTAGGTTCACTTAGGTTAGGATATATAACGTTATAGACATATATAATGTCATCACCGAGATGTACGGTCCGACACGACCGGGATTTTGTAAAACATTACCAGCGAGGGTCTAGATGGGTTAGGTCAGGTTATATTACGATATAGACGTATATAATGTGCCCACCGAGACGTAGGGGCCGACCCGCCAGGAATGTTGGAAAATACTACATCCGAGATGTTAGGTTCCCTTAGGTTAGGATATATAAATTTATAGACGTATATAATGTCCGCACCGAGACGTCCGGGAGGACATGAACGGGATTCTGTGAAACATTACCGGCGAGGGTCTAGGTGGGTTAGGTTAGGTTATATTACGTTATAGACGTATATAATGTTCCCACCGAGAAGTAGGGGCCGACCCGCCAGAAATGTTGGAAAATTCTACATCCGAGATATTAGGTTGCCTTAGGTTAGGAAATATAACGTTATAGACGTATATAATGTCCTCACCGAGATGTACGGGCCGACACGACCGGGATTTTGTAAAACATTACCAGCGAGGGTCTAGATGGGTTAGGTTAGGTTATATTACGATATAGACGTATATAATGTGCCCACCGAGAAGTAGGAGCCGACCCGCCAGGAATGTTGGAAAATACTACATCCGAGATGTTAAGCTGCCTTAGGTTAGGATATATAAATTTATAGACGTATATAATGTCCGCACCGAGACGTACGGGAAGACATGAACGGGATTATGTGAAACATTACCAGCGAGGGTCTAGGTGGGTTAGGTTAGGTTATATTACGTTATAGACGTATATAATGTTCCCACCGAGAAGTAGGGGCCGACCCGCCAGAAATGTTGGAAAATTCTACATCCGAGATATTAGGTTCCCTTAGGTTAGGATATATAAATTTATAGACGTATATAATGTCCGCACCGAGACGTACGGGAAGACATGAACGGGATTCTGTGAAACATTACCAGCGAGGGTCTAGGTGGGTTAGGTTAGGTTATATTACGATATAGACGTATATAATGTGCCCACCGAGAAGTAGGGGCCGACCCGCCAGGAATGTTGGAAAATACTACATCCGAGATGTTAGGTTCACTTAGGTTAGGATATATAACGTAATAGACGTATATAATGTCCTCACCGAGATGTACGGTCCGACACGACCGGCATTTTGTAAAACATTACCAGCTACGGTCTAGATGGGTTAGGTCAGGTTATATTACGATATAGACGTATATAATGTGCCCACCGAGAAGTAGGGGCCGACCCGCCAGGAATGTTGGAAAATACTACATCCGAGATGTTAGGTTCCCTCAGGTTAGGATATATAGAGTTATAGACGTATATGAGGTCCCCACGGAACAGTACGGGCCGACACGACCGGGATTTTGGAAAACATTACCAGCGAGGGTCTAGATAGGTTAGGTTAGGTTATATTACGATATAGACGTATATAATGTGCCCACCTAGAAGTAGGGGCCGACCCATCAGGAATATTGGAAAATACTACATCCGAGATGTTAGGTTCTCTTAGGTTAGGGTATATAACGTTATAGACGTATGTAATGTCCTCACCGAGATGTACGGGCCGACACGACCGGGATTTTGTAAAACATTACCAGCGAGGGTCTAGATGGGTTAGGTTAGGTTATATTACGATATAGACGGATATAATGTGCCCACCGAGAAGTAGGGGCCGACCCGCCAGGAATGTTGGAAAATACTACATCCGAGATGTTAGGTTCACTTAGGTTAGGATATATAACGTAATAGACGTATATAATGTCCTCACCGAGATGTACGGTCCGACACGACCGGCATTTTGTAAAACATTACCAGCTACGGTCTAGATGGGTTAGGTCAGGTTATATTACGATATAGACGTATATAATGTGCCCACCGAGAAGTAGGGGCCGAC
Source organism: Xylocopa violacea (assembly GCA_963969225.1). NCBI lineage: Eukaryota > Metazoa > Arthropoda > Insecta > Hymenoptera > Apidae > Xylocopa > Xylocopa violacea. The sequence goes on along the minus strand of CAXAJV010000738.1, from coordinate 4,639 downwards.
CCGCCAGGAATGTTGGAAAATACTACATCCGAGATGTTAGGTTCCCTCAGGTTAGGATATATAGAGTTATAGACGTATATGAGGTCCCCACGGAAAAGTACGGGCCGACACGACCGGGATTTTGGAAAACATTACCAGCGAGGGTCTAGATAGGTTAGGTTAGGTTATATTACGATATAGACGTATATAATGTGCCCACCTAGAAGTAGGGGCCGACCCATCAGGAATATTGGAAAATACTACATCCGAGATGTTAGGTTCTCTTAGGTTAGGGTATATAACGTTATAGACGTATGTAATGTCCTCACCGAGATGTACGGGCCGACACGACCGGGATTTTGTAAAACATTACCAGCGAGGGTCTAGATGGGTTAGGTTAGGTTATATTACGATATAGACGGATATAATGTGCCCACCGAGAAGTAGGGGCCGACCCGCCAGGAATGTTGGAAAATACTACATCCGCGATGTTATGTTCACTTAGGTTAGGATATATAACGTTATAGACGTATATAATGTCCTCACCGACATGTACGGTCCGACACGACCGGGATTTTGTAAAACATTACCAGCGAGGGTCTAGATGGGTTAGGTCAGGTTATATTACGATATAGACGTATATAATGTGCCCACCGAGAAGTAGGGGCCGAGCCGCCAGGAATGTTGGAAAATACTACATCCGAGATGTTAGGTTCCCTCAGGTTAGGATATATAACTTTATAGACGTATATTATGTCCGCACCGAGACGTACGGGCCGACACGACCGGGATTTTGTAAAACATTACCAGCGAGGGTCTAGATGGCTTAGGTTAGGTTATATTACGATATAGACGTATATAATGTGCCCACCGAGAAGTAGGATCCGACCCGCCAGGAATGTTGGAAAATACTACATCCGAGATGTTAGGTTCTCTTAGGTTAGGATATATAACGTTATAGACGTATATAATGTCCCCACCGCGAAGTACGGGCAGACACGACCGGGATTTTGTAAAACATTACCAGCGATGGTCTAGATGGGTTAGGTTAGGTTATATTACGATATAGACGTATATAATGTGCCCAACGAGAAGCAGGGGCCGACCCGCCAGGAATGTTGGAAAATACTACATCCGAGATATTAGGTTCCCTTAGGTTAGGATATATAAATTTATAGACGTATATAATGTCCGCACCGAAACGTACGGGAAGACATGAACGGGATTCTGTGAAACATTCCCAGCTAGGGGCTAGATGTGTTACGTTAGGTTATATTACATTATAGACATATATAATGATCCCACCGAGAATTGGCGCCGACCCGCCAGGAATGTTGTGAAATACTACATCGGGAGAGGTTAGGTTCCCTTAGGTTAGGATATATAAATTTATAGACGTATATAATGTCCGCACCGAGACGTACGGGAAGACATGAACGGGATTCTGTGAAACATTACCAGCGAGGGTCTAGGTGGGTTAGGTTAGGTTATATTACGATATAGACGTATATAATGTGCCCACCGAGAAGTAGGGGCCGACCCGCCAGGAATGTTGGAAAATACTACATCCGAGAAGTTAGGTTCACTTAGGTTAGGATATATAACGTAATAGACGTATATAATGTCCTCACCGAGATGTACGGTTCGACACGACCGGCATTTTGTAAAACATTACCAGCGACGGTCTAGATGGGTTAGGTCAGGTTATATTACGATATAGACGTATATAATGTGCCCACCGAGAAGTAGGGGCCGACCCGCCAGGAATGTTGGAAAATACTACATCCGAGATGTTAGGTTCCCTCAGGTTAGGATATATAAAGTTATAGACGTATATGAGGTCCCCACGGAAAAGTACGGGCCGACACGACCGGGATTTTGTAAAACATTACCAGCGAGGGTCTAGATAGGTTAGGTTAGGTTATATTACGATATAGACGTATATAATGTGCCCACCTAGAAGTAGGGGCCGACCCATCAGGAATATTGGAAAATACTACATCCGAGATGTTAGGTTCTCTTAGGTTAGGGTATATAACGTTATAGACGTATATAATGTCCGCACCGAGACGTACGGGCCGACACGACCGGGATTTTGTAAAACATTACCAGCGAGGGTCTAGATGGCTTAGGTTAGGTTATATTACGATATAGACGTATATAATGTGCCCACCGAGAAGTAGGATCCGACCCGCCAGGAATGTTGGAAAATACTACATCCGAGATGTTAGGTTCTCTTAGGTTAGGATATATAACGTTATAGACGTATATAATGTCCCCACCGCGAAGTACGGGCAGACACGACCGGGATTTTGTAAAACATTACCAGCGAGGGTCTAGATGGGTTAGGTCAGGTTATATTACGATATAGACGTATATAATGTGCCCACCGAGAAGTAGGGGCCGAGCCGCCAGGAATGTTGGAAAATACTACATCCGAGATGTTAGGTTCCCTCAGGTTAGGATATATAACTTTATAGACGTATATTATGTCCGCACCGAGACGTACGGGCCGACACGACCGGGATTTTGTAAAACATTACCAGCGAGGGTCTAGATGGCTTAGGTTAGGTTATATTACGATATAGACGTATATAATGTGCCCACCGAGAAGTAGGATCCGACCCGCCAGGAATGTTGGAAAATACTACATCCGAGATGTTAGGTTCTCTTAGGTTAGGATATATAACGTTATAGACGTATATAATGTCCCCACCGCGAAGTACGGGCAGACACGACCGGGATTTTGTAAAACATTACCAGCGATGGTCTAGATGGGTTAGGTTAGGTTATATTACGATATAGACGTATATAATGTGCCCAACGAGAAGCAGGGGCCGACCCGCCAGGAATGTTGGAAAATACTACATCCGAGATATTAGGTTCCCTTAGGTTAGGATATATAAATTTATAGACGTATATAATGTCCGCACCGAAACGTACGGGAAGACATGAACGGGATTCTGTGAAACATTCCCAGCTAGGGGCTAGATGTGTTACGTTAGGTTATATTACATTATAGACATATATAATGATCCCACCGAGAATTGGCGCCGACCCGCCAGGAATGTTGTGAAATACTACATCGGGAGAGGTTAGGTTCCCTTAGGTTAGGATATATAAATTTATAGACGTATATAATGTCCGCACCGAGACGTACGGGAAGACATGAACGGGATTCTGTGAAACATTACCAGCGAGGGTCTAGGTGGGTTAGGTTAGGTTATATTACGATATAGACGTATATAATGTGCCCACCGAGAAGTAGGGGCCGACCCGCCAGGAATGTTGGAAAATACTACATCCGAGAAGTTAGGTTCACTTAGGTTAGGATATATAACGTAATAGACGTATATAATGTCCTCACCGAGATGTACGGTTCGACACGACCGGCATTTTGTAAAACATTACCAGCGACGGTCTAGATGGGTTAGGTCAGGTTATATTACGATATAGACGTATATAATGTGCCCACCGAGAAGTAGGGGCCGACCCGCCAGGAATGTTGGAAAATACTACATCCGAGATGTTAGGTTCCCTCAGGTTAGGATATATAAAGTTATAGACGTATATGAGGTCCCCACGGAAAAGTACGGGCCGACACGACCGGGATTTTGTAAAACATTACCAGCGAGGGTCTAGATAGGTTAGGTTAGGTTATATTACGATATAGACGTATATAATGTGCCCACCTAGAAGTAGGGGCCGACCCATCAGGAATATTGGAAAATACTACATCCGAGATGTTAGGTTCTCTTAGGTTAGGGTATATAACGTTATAGACGTATATAATGTCCGCACCGAGACGTACGGGCCGACACGACCGGGATTTTGTAAAACATTACCAGCGAGGGTCTAGATGGCTTAGGTTAGGTTATATTACGATATAGACGTATATAATGTGCCCACCGAGAAGTAGGATCCGACCCGCCAGGAATGTTGGAAAATACTACATCCGAGATGTTAGGTTCTCTTAGGTTAGGATATATAACGTTATAGACGTATATAATGTCCCCACCGCGAAGTACGGGCAGACACGACCGGGATTTTGTAAAACATTACCAGCGATGGTCTAGATGGATTAGGTTAGGTTATATTACGATATAGACGTATATAATGTGCCCACCGAGAAGCAGGGGCCGACCCGCCAGGAATGTTGGAAAATACTACATCCGAGATATTAGGTTCCCTTAGGTTAGGATATATAAATTTATAGACGTATATAATGTCCCCACCGAGAAGTACGGGCAGACACGACCGGGATTTTGTAAAACAATACCAGCGAAGGTCTAGATGGGTTAGGTTAGGTTATATTACGATATAGACCTATATAATGTGCCCACCGAGAAGTAGGGGCCGACCCGCCAGTTATGTTGAAAAATACTACATCCGAGATGATAGGTTCCCTTAGGTTAGGATATATAAATTTATAGACGTAAATAATGTCCGCACCGAGACGTCCGGGAAGACATGAACGGGAATCTGTGAAACATTACCAGCGAGGGTCTAGGTGGGTTAGGTTAGGTTATATTACGTTGTAGACGTATATAATGTTCCCACCGAGAAGTAGGGGCCGACCCGCCAGAAATGTTGGAAAATTCTACATCCGAGATGTTAAGTTGCCTTAGGTTAGGATATATAACGTTATAGACGTATATAA